>PVNU02000821.1:0-1200000 GCA_003013855.2 Liriodendron chinense | reverse complement strand
AGCGCTATGGAGAGAGAGAGGGAGCTTCTTCAACTTTGGGCAGTTAATCACCTGGAGTACCTCCAAGGAAGGAAAATCCCGTGCATAGCCACAAATGCTCGTTAGTTCTGGAAGGTTCGTGAACTTTATAGTTTTGAGTTGCATTAGCCCTTTGTCTCCCACTTCATCATCATCGGCGGCCCTGCTTATTATTTCTTCTAGTACCCGACAATTGGCTATCTTCATTGTTTCGAGACTTTCAAGTTGTAGTAAACAATGAATTTTCTTCAACTTCTCACAATTCTTAATAGCTATACTGCGAAGGCTTCTGAAACAGCCGCGGCCCACACGAATCCTATTTAAGTCATGGAGTTCGTCAATGGAGACATGTTCTAGGCTGGAAACAGGATAATCATCAACACTCTCCCCATCTTCACCAATCGTCATCTCCTCCAACATTTTACAAGATAAAAAATCAAGTCTCTTAAGATTCCTCATTCCTTCAAAAGAGAAGTTTGTCGGGCCCTCACAGTATCTCAGGTCTAGATATCGAGTCCCGTTACGCAGCTTGTCAGACCCGAGTAACTTTTCAAAAGCACGCACGTCTTCTACGGAGATTCCAAGATGGGTTAAACGTTCCAGGCCTTCCAACTCACTCATATTTAATCCCTCACTCCCTTCTTCCCACTCTGAATAACTACTTTGATATAGGTTCATCACTCTTAACTCGGAAAGCCTTGAGATTGCCCCTTTAGGAATTCTGTCCAATTCATATGTATTATTCAAGCCCAAGTGCTCCAGCTTTACCAGATTTCCTATCTCTTCAGGCAATGATCTGACTTGTGTTTTTGATAGATTGAGATATCGTAGCTCTGCCAAGTTACCGACCCCTGCAGGAAGCTTGTAAAAACGGGATGAACCTGACAGATCCAAGACCCTAAGAAGAGGCATGAAATGAAAAAATTCGGTGTGGACCTTTTCAAAATGAAAATTCCTTTGGAGCATCAAGGTTAAAAGGTTGAGGCATCGAGGTGTCTCTGTTACTTCTTTTATGTCATTATTCATTAGAGATATCCTCTCGGCCTCCTTCCACCTTTCAACCTCTGGTGCACGCCTTAGTCCAACGCCCGCTTTTACCAAATACCTCTCCTTCTTCTTTTTCCCGCACTCAGAAGCTATCCATAATGCGAGATCACGTATCACGTCATGCAACTTCACCTCTGTTTCTTCATCATTACCACTCTCCAACAAGCAGGCAACCTTTAATATTCCAATGGCATTATGTCCCCTGTTACGAGCTCCATCAACATAATCATCATCACCCCCATCTAAGAATCCTTCGCCTATCCAGTAATCTATTACTTCTTCTTTGTTAATGGAGTAGTCCTCCGGAAACAGTGAACAGTACAGGAAACATGATTTTATTTGTTCACTGCCAAGATTATCGTAACTGAATTTCAAACGCCAAAGCATATCATCGTCATCATCCATACCTGATATCTCTGATGGTGGCTTGCTCCTGCTCAGAACTGATATTGCATGCTCCCATTCCTGTGGTGTTTTCTTGCATGACATGGCCCGCCCAATGGTGATGAGAGCAAGGGGCAGACCTTTGCACTCTTTGGCAACCTTCATAGCAAGTGCCGGTATGTCCCGATGAGAATTCATGGCCTCTTCACCAACATTCCGATGGAATAGATCCCATGCTTCTTGCTCCAGGAGGCATTCTACTCTGACCTTCTTGTCGGCATTCATGTGGTAACAGACGTCCTCACGTCGTGTGGTGAAGACGACCTTACTCATGTTTTGTTGACTTCTAGGATGAGGAATTCCAACCATATCTAGGTCCAACATTTTCCATATATCATCCAAGAGCAGCATGAATTTCTTCCCGCTCAAGGCCCTGCGAATGTCATGAGCCCGTGTCTGGTCGTTCGACAAGCCCAACCGCTTGCCAATATCCATCTGAATCTTTCCCACGTTTACTTCCTTAGACACGACCACCCAAATCACGACATCAAAAGCATGAGTTCTTTTATTAAGGAATTCGTTGTTGATATTACTGAGGAGGGTAGTTTTCCCGACTCCCCCCATTCCATATATTCCAATAACTCCCACTTCGCCTTTGCTAAGCCAACTTAGAGCCTTCTTCAACATCAAGTCCATGCCCACAGCTGAAGTGCTACGCTGCTCTTCAACAGGATCCGGAAGCGGCGCCTCCGCCACTACATTGAAGGAAGCATCTTTGCCTGTGGTCTTCAACTCATCTACATCTTTCAGCTTCTTCTCCACCATCTTGCCAAGCTTGTAGCCGGACCAACAATTTGGACGGCAATTCCCAAAACACCTCGTCATCTGCTGAAATTCTTCTATCATCTGAATCACTTCTCTTTCGGTGGCTGCTACTCTTTCTAGCCACCATTTCACATGATCCCTGCATTTGAGCAGCTGCTGCTCGGCATCATCGACCCTTCTTTTCACATCGTTCCTCAGGGATTTCAATTCGTCCATGGCGTGATGCAGGGATTCCACGTTTTCTCGGAGGTTGACGACTTTATGTTCACGTTGGGTGGTGGGACCCCACAAGCAAGAAATAATGTCGATGACTGGGCTGATGAAATCCATGGCTACGAGACAGAGAAAATGAGATGGTTAGAATGTATGGAATGGTTGAGTGGAGACGATGAAAGGACTCTCACAGAGCTCTATGTTTGTTTTTGAAGTTTCTAATTTCCACGGCTTTTAGTGCTCCTAGTTGCAATATTGGTTCAGTTCCACAGCCCAATCAGTCGATACAAACTGTCCATTATTGCGAAAACACAGTTCACGGGATGTTAAGCGAAAATAGCAATGATCGGATGATCCAATCCATCCTTGATGGCCTTATTTTGTATATCCATCTTTTTTCAAGGATGGATTGAATGATATAATTGCCTAACAAAAGTAATTCTTAAGAACCATTGATTAAAACTATATGACGGTCCCTAACAAATACATGGATCAAATTGTTTATTAGACATTTTTTTCATATCGACAATCTTAACCTTCCATATTAAAATCTTTGCGGTTGGCCCACCAAATGTGCATTGGACCTGAACGGATAGATTGTCCAAGTGTCCAATGCAACCAGGAGCACTATAACTTATAAGTGCTGGAGGGAACTGGAACACTTCTCTTCTCATTTTCAGGGCTGTCAACGGCCTGGCCTTGGGTTGCTTCGGCCCAGGTTTTGAATTGTTTGGGACCGGCCTATTCAAAACGGCCCTAATCATTTTTAGTCAAAACTAACAAAGAAATGCTCCAGCCCTAGTAATTTGTTAGGCTAATTATGGATTGCTTATGATTTTAAGGAATCACTTTCGTTAGGCAATTATTACCATCACATCCATGGATTTGAAAAGGATGGCTATCTTGAAAACTGAAGCCAAATAAAGGATAAATTGGATCATCTAATCAGCCAATTTCTCCATGTTAGTTCATAGTGGTTTTAAGGATTGGATTCTATCAAAACTTATGGCAGTGCCTATAATTAACAACCCCAAAATTTTATATAGGTAATACACATGTGTGCCTTAATGTAAGTAATTAAATGGATTTAAAAATATATTTCTTATCTTTAAGAAACAACAATAGTTAGTTAGCGAAGTGGTAAAAACTTTTTTAATTGTAGAGTAGGTAGAAGTATCAATACCTGCAGATTGAATAAACGGTCTGGATGTGGCACACACATCACGTGTGGCCCACCAAAACAAGAAACAAAAGGAGAAAAAAAGAAAAAAAATAGCTCCAACGGTCCACTTTTTTTGGGATTAGGGTTGTGGCCCCAGCATGGTGTATGTGTTATATCTACTCTATCCAATGTGTTTAGAATCCCATGTAAGGCTTGTGATGAAATGTCGTGATAGATCTGGGATCTGTGTCGACCCCACCGAAGTAAAATAGTGGGAGTGGATGTTAGGTTCTTTTGATCATTGTGGACCCATAGATCTCATTTTGGGCCAAGATTTTTGCCCAACAGTCACTGTGAAGGCAACAATCATATGGACGGTTAAAATATTACACAGCTGTCTAGAGTGGACCTCGTACAAAAAGAAAAAAATAAGAAAGAAAAAATTAAAAATCCTAAGGTTCCAACGTCCAAAGTTGGGTAACACTTTTGATTTTGGGATTGTGGACACCACATTGACATATGTCAAATCCACACCACCCACTTGAATGGCCATCCCCTGTTAAGGCCCAAACCCATAAATGAACTCAATCCAAAGATCAAGTGGGTCACACTTGCTGATTCAAACCATATGTGAAAATTCCTGCACTAAAAGACAAAAGAAAGAATATTTGAAAAAACAGTCTGCCCCGTTTGGAACTATGGATTTGGGGGGATTTGAGGGGGTTCCTAATCCATTGATATATTTGGCACATAAAGCAACTGGGGATTTCAAATCCCCTCTTTGGGTTTGTAATCCAAGGTGGAAGTTTGGATTACATGTAAAATCCTTCAAGAGTCTCATGTGTAACATGTGTGCCACTAGACTCTACTAATCCATTGGGCACATGGCCCACTGATGATACCCCAAAACAATCAGATTATCATCTGCATCAATAAAATTACTTTAATAGGATAATATGTGCCGTCCAAACAATGTCAATGTAAATCAACGGTTAAAAATCGTTGGTTACTCACTTGGATGTGATCCTATGCTTGTGGCCCATCCCAAACTTGTACTTTTGTCAGTTTTTGCTAAAGTATATATTTCAATGGGCTTATTACAACCATTGTGTTAAATATTATATATGCACACTAATTAGGGATATTAAAGTTGATTTAGTAATTAGATTCAAACCCACCTGAGTATACTATGCATAGCTATTTTTTATGATAGGAGATACCAAATCCAAGGTGCCAAACACAACTAAGGTGTTTCAAATCCAAAGGGTTCCAAATCCAGGAGATTTCGACTCTAGGGGGTTCTAAATCCATGCTCAAAACAGGCCCTTATGCCTTGCTCTTTTCAAAATGACATTTGTATCATGAATACTTTTAGTCATACTTTTAAACTTATCTACACTTATGACATCTCCACTTCATAACTATGATTTTCAATATATTTACAATCATACCATGGCTTTTGTTAAGAATTCAATTAAACCATGTTTATAGTCATAAATTAAATTATACTCTATATAATAATACTTGGGTTATGTTTAAACTGAGTACAAGTTTAGTCACTTAATGTACCCAACATAACCTTCACATACATGCCGACTATAAGCATGGTGTAGGTAATCACACTTTGTGATTATAGAAGTACCAAGCATGTGTGTTCATTGCGACAGGTGAATGATCTCAATGTGTCTCATTCCACTAAAATTAAAATAGTTTCATTTATATATGTTTATTTTGTTGTTTTAGGTAATGACTTCATGTGCTATCTCAGTTTCGATTTTGTTAATATGTTCACAAGTCAATCTATGATACTATGTTATAATGTTGAATTTCGGTAAATCCTATATGCTAGATTCACGTGATCAAGATAAGTATCCGAAACGGAATTGAAAAATGGTAATACATCATATCATCCACATCATAACACGTTGCATTGTCAATTGGGTACCTCCATGGAAGAACATCGATCTTGGTAGAATCGTTACGAGATGTGGGCCATGCAAATGCCTACCGAAATGTGAAAGCCTACCCAAAGGGGTGGATGTGGATTGGCGATTATATCCAACTCAAGAAGATGGATGATTATCTCATCTGATGCATTTATGCATCCATAGCATTATGCATTGTATGTTGATGTATTATTTTAATTTTGGTGCACATAAACCATGTTGGGTACTTTTTTCACTAGGCCTAGCCAGCTTATATTTTCATTGATATAAAAATCCTATTGATGGATGAATAGCTAATAAGTTGGCACAGAAACAGGAGGATGTTGTTGAACCCGAGAACGACCCACGTGAGATGTGGTCATACCTGTCAGAAGAGGAACTAGCCATATCAAACCATTCCTAATTACTTAATTGTAATTTTAATTGTTAGGAATAATTTGATTAGTTTGAAATGAGTGAGTGATGATATTAATTTGATGTATTTAAGTCTTTGATTAGCTACAAATTTACTTGAAGTGCTTCAGATCTGCGATAAGAATTCAATGGTAAGCTACATTAGTTAATTAAGTTTTAGTAACTGTGGATTAATTGATTTTTAAATGATGAAATTTTATGGTTGATTATCGTTAAATTATTGTGTATGGATGGTTTTGAATGGAACCTAGAGTGGACATAATCCTTTCCTCTTATCAATTGGATGAGTTAAGTACACTTGGTGTACGACTTACGAAATGAAGCTCGAATCTAAGGGTGCACACTCTATATTCGAATTTTAGGGTGTAATGGTACCGAGCTAATGTAGAACTACGTCAACTTTGCAATAGATCCACTTTGTCTATTAGAGATGTTAGGTCATGTAGCAAAAAAATCCTCCAAAAGAAAACTCAGGAGGGGTACACCACTAGAAAAAGTTGGGAAGGGACACATAACCAATTAAACCTTATCACTAGTTGTGGGGTCTATTGTGTTGTTTATATGTCATCTAATCTATTCATCAGACCCTCCCCACTAGGATAAAGGTGGGCACTACAACAAATATTGGATATAATGGCGAATTATCACTCTAAGTTAAATCCTTCAGATATAGGACTTATAAATCTGCCACTATATGTCCTAATTGTTGTAGTACTGGAAACTAAATCCCGGGTAAGATACACAAGCATTAAAAGGTCCTAGGCATGATTTTACATTTCCCCCAACTTATCATTTGGACCGTTCATCTAGTTGTCCCCTCTTTGAATGTTACACATATCAGATCATCCTAACCATTTGATCGGGGTCTTCAAGGCAACGGAAGAAAAATGTTTATGGTCACCAAGTGTGTTTAACAATGTAATCGCTATGATTGCCTAACAGGAAGAACTTTCAAATATAGCCCATTTATGGTAGGCTACATTGGATGCTGCGGCTGCTGCTGCTCAAACATGCACGTGGATATAGTTGTCGTACTTATTAATGAGTATGGGTACGGTTCTTAACCCAAACTGCCCATTGCTAACCCATAGTTCGAATTATGCCATTCATTGCATATTATTCACTGATTATTATTATTATTATTATTTTTCGTGATCCTTACCATTGGAGTGGTGTCCATCAAATGGATGGTTAAAATCAAAGCATTCACATATCAAATTCAACAAACAAGTATGCATTAGTTAGAGGTTGGACCATCGAACAACTTGATCATTTTGGGGCCATGTCTCATCTGCAGCGATACCAACAATTTGGACGGTTTAGATTGAGGCATGTCCACTAACTCATCAAGAGAACTGACCCCTCCTGTAGAGGAAATGATATGACCATCTACATGATAAGCTGCTTTACATCGCCCATGTAAGAAACTACCTCAATCCAAACCATCCAATTTTGTGGAGCATGTCATTAGAATTACCAAATGTCATTATACATTTGGTAAATGAACGGCTTCTCATCAAGGAAAGGAAATTAGTCTTAGTTCGTGAAAAACTCTTGCTTGCTTCTACAGGGGGAAACAACTTCATGTGCATGAGATCCACTCTATCCATCAGGTATAAAACCCCCTTGTTCCACTTGATCCCAAAAATAACGCTGATTCAACACTCAGGTGGGCCATCCCATATGCATAAACCTCTAAGTTCACATTTTATGGCCTATCTCAGCTTTGGAATAGCATGGTTTTTTGGGGAATGCTTTCATCCTGAAGAGGCAAGTTAGATGAATGGACTGGATGAGATATATACGACAATTTGGGCCCTTCACAAAACCAATGGTGAGCATTCTTTGTCAACTGTTTACCATAGTGTAGCCTGCCTGAGATTTTGATCATCGTGATTTCTGGGTACCAGCCTAAATGGGAGTCTGTTTAGCTTATGAATGGGTTGGATCTAATGAAAAGATTGATCCACATGGCGGTAGGTATGCTTCCCACGTACCTACTCCATAATGTTTCCTGGGAGAGAGAGAGAGAGAGAGAGAGAGAGAGAGAGAGTAGCTGACCTGTTTAAGGATCCCTTGCTGCAACGGCCACAACCCCGTGTGATTGTTCCGGATGTTTGGTATTTATAAGGTGAGAATAACGTCAGATTCAAAGCCAATCCAGCAAAAATCCAACAATTTAGTTTGAGGCAATGATTGGAGGTGATTGTAAAGTGAGAGAAAGAGAATGGGTTGGAGCTTGGAAGAGGAGCTTAGAAAATGAAGGGAGGTGAGTTGGAAGATGAGTGAGAGAGAGGAATAAGCAAGGAGGGAACTGGCCCCACTACTATAATGTTTATACGAATTCCACCCCAATTAGTAGGTATCACCCCATTTGAGGCCCAGGCTTAAATATCAGCCCCCTATCCCCGATTCACATGAACTAACGGACCACACGGTTAGAAACAATAACCCTCCAAAATGTCAGACACGGATTGCCTGCCAAAGGCTCTGCAAGGCATCTCCTATGCTTGGAATCTAGGAGGGGCCCACCGTGATGTTTGTGAGCAATCTACACTGTCCAACCATTTTGTGAGGTCATTTTAGGTTTTTCAACAAAAAATGAATGGGATCCAAGACTCAAGTGGGATGAAAATGTGACGATTGAACTTCCACAGTTGAAATTTTCATGGGGCCACAGAAGTTTCAAATCAGGATAATATTTGTGTTTTCAGTTCATCTAAGTAGGAATGACATTATGAACAGTATGGATGGCATATAAACATCACTGTGGACCCCATAGAAGTTTCAATGGTAGGAATTTCCCTACCCACCTTTTACTTTAGTACGGCCCACTTTAGTCTTGGATCCCATTCATTTTTGCTCTGTAATGCCTAAAATGATCTCAAAAAATAGTTGGACGGCATAGATTTCTCACAAAGATCACGGTGGGCCCTACCTAGATTCCAAGGGCAGGAGATGCTTGCAGAGGCTTTCTCAGGCTATCCGCGTCCCAAATTGTCTCTTGTTGTGGCCCAATTGAATCACATTTCAGCCTTATTCTCTGGCGTCATGCTTAAATTTTGGTCATCTAATGGTGGGAGTGGATTTCATATAATCATCATGTAGGCTATCTATCAAGGGGTGGACATCTCTTTCCCAATTGTTTACTTTTGTATGGCCCACATACCCGAATCAAAGGTCAGCCTGATTTTATGGCCCTGTATCTAACATTGGATTACACATCTATTAGATTTCAGATGTGCTCCACATCTCAGTGGGTACCATAAAAAAAGGACGGTAAGCATCCTATAAAAGCTGAAAAGGCTGTTTTTTAATTGGAGAAATTGACGCCAACCTTGATTCTTTTATGAGCCCACCATAACGTGTATTTCTAAATCCACTACGACCATTAGATGTGTAATCTCCCATTAGGCCTAAGGCTAAAATCAGGTTGATTCGTGATTTATGAGAGCCTCGCTAAAGAAAATAGGTAGGAAAGAGATGTCTACCCCTGGCTTTTACATGTCCCACCATGATTATTATACGAAATTTACTCCAATTATTAGATGACACACCAAAATTTATGCATATGGCTCAAAACGAGACCTATCAGTGACTCAAGTGGGCCACAACAAGAAGAATTGTTTAGAGAGTTAGAGTTGCCCTTTTCATTGCTTCCAATTCGTATGTTCCATTTAAATTATGAATGAGGCTGATATTAGTTTGGTATGTGAGTCTAAAGTAGGGTGACACGCCTGGTGATCAACGTGGATTCCACATAAACATTATAATGGGCACCTCATCATCTAGAAATTGAACATGGCGCATTGCCACCCTCCTCCAAATCACGTTATCCATCCATCCAATATAATTCACTGAAACTAAACTTTGTTATGATTCTTACCATTGGAGTGGTGTCCATCAAATAGATGGTTAAAATCAAATCAGTCTAAAATCAAATTCACCAAACAAGTGTTTATAAATTAGAGGTTAGATCATCCAATAACTTGATTTAGAAGCCATGTCTCATTTGCAGTGGTACCAACAATTTGGACAGTTTGGATTTAGTTATGGTATAGTTGATGGATCATGACCGTTTAAATGATGGCCTTTACCATACATAGCCCATGGTTAAAAGACCACAACAATAGGACAACCCTGACCATCCTTTCTTCTTGCCTCTCCCCTTCAATTACAACCAGGAATTCATTTTCCTGATTTTCACGACACAAAATGGAATGTTTGACACACTTTGCATCAGCCATCCATCAGTGTAAGAATCAGCTTTAATGTATGGTCCATATCTACTTTTAACTCTTGCCGCGTGGACAGGAGAGAAAAGGACAGAGGAGGAAAGGCGGAATTGATGAAGTGGCCGACACTCTTGACCAGGCAAAAAGTAAGAACCGTATAATAATTGGGGAGAAACGTGTCAGGTACTGCCTCAATCAGGTACTGCCTCCATCAGAGCCATCCATTGAGTTGGAGAGCGGGTTAGGTGAGACCCGAGCTCACCTAATAGGGTGCGGCCCTTACTGGGGGTTAACATGGGGCCCACCTTGATGTATGTATTATGTATCTACTCCGTCCATTGGTTTTTCCAGATCATATGACGGCATTATCCCAAAAATGAAGCAGAGACAATTATCAGGTGACCATACCATAAGAAACAGTAGTGATTGACCATCCTACCATTAAAAACTTCTTAGAATACACCTTCATATTTCCGTAGTGTTTATTTACCATCAAATCTGTTGATAAGGTCACATGAGCCTGGATAAAGGGATAAAACAAATATCAGCTTCATACAAAACTTTCATAGCCCATTAATTGTCAATCACCACTGTTTCCTATGTTATGGTCCACCAGATGATTAGATCTGATTCCTTTTTGGTATAATTCTCTAAAATGATCTGAAAAAAAATGGATGGACAGAGTGGATATGATCCTAATCTGTGAATCGTAGACATTTGGTAATTGAATAGGCTCAAGGGAAGGACTTTCGTCTTTATTCTCTGAAAACTTCTGCCTAACTATTAGCAGGTCTTGCGTGCCAAAGGCATACGTGAGGGAAATGACTTCATCGTGGAAGGTATGTGTATATGCTATTACAAGTGGATGACCTTGTAAATGGTTTGGATGGCATATAAACATCAAGTGGACTGAGGAAGGTTTCAGTGGTAGGCTTTTCTTTCCCCACTTTTCCTCCTCATGTGGCCCACTTGAGTTTTGGATCTGCCTCATTTGTTTGCATAATATCCTAAAATGAAGGGAATACATACCGATAAAGTGGATTTCTCAAAAACATCATGGTTTCCTAGTGCGGCAACTTCTGTGAACTTCCTATTAAAGTTTCTCAAGCAATCCGCGTCTTTAAGGACCACCACGGAAGAAAAGGACGCCCACCAAAGAAAAGAAAGGCTGATTGTGTAGTCTGCTCACTACCCTTTACCATCGTGTGAAAACTCTGTGGGTCCCACTATAATGTATGTGTTTCATCCACACCATCCATTCATTTTTACAGCTCATTTTAGGAATGATCCCAAACATGATGCATATCCAAAGTCCAACTGGACCACACCACATGAAGCAGTGGGAATTGAACTCCTGTGGTTGAAAACTTCTTTGATGCTACAGAAGTTTTGGATCAAGCTGATATTTGGGTTTTCCCTTCGTCTAGGTTTGGATGACAAATAACCATCATTGTGGGCCTTAGTAGGTTTCAACAGTGGGCTTCATCATCCCAGCTGTTTTCTGTGGGGTCCCTTGAGCTTTGGATATGCTTCAATTTTGGGTTCATGCCCTAAAATAAGTTGGAAAAATATATGCAGGACCTGGATAAGACACATACATCATGTCTGAGCTCCTCAGAGTAATTAGTCAGCACACTATAGCCTGCTGAGTTACTCAAAATCAGACCGATCTAGCCATCATGGTTGGAACAATAAGACCAGCTAGTGACTCGGGCATGGAATGGGCCTAAAATAAGCCCGGTTGTTGGGTAAAAAGGGCATGTTCCTTGTTTATGCTTCACTGCCTTGGGATCAATCCTTCCTATGTAGGGGTGTCAACTGCCTGGGTTAGGGTTGGGCCAAGGTCTATTCAAACCCGACCCACATTGTTCAACACAAGCCCAAGTTTGGCCCAAGCCTATGATGAGCCTAAATAGTCTAGACTAAGCCTGCACTGAGATGTTTATGCTGGGCTCGGATTGGTGTAATTGGAGAGAGAGAAAGAGAGCGGCAACACCACAAGTCAATGAGGATTTTTACATATAGATTCAACAAAAATGCCTTTTCAAATACTTTAATGGGCCAGGCCGGACTGACGAGCCATTCTACATGGTTCAAACCCGACCATATTGAGAATGGGATTGAATTTTAAGCCCATGCCCAGATCTCGGGTCTGATACTCCAGCCTAAGTCCAGCCCGAGGTGGGCCAGCCTGACCAATCGACAGCCCTAAGCCTAAGTAGAGAATATGGCCTACGCCTAGCCCCTTTTTTTTTTTTTTTTTTTTTCCTTTGGATTCAAAATCAGGTCCATACTTTACTGACGGGCCTCTATCACAGGCCCGCCTGAACTAATCCAACTGGAAGCTGAACCCAATAGGTCAGCCCAGCATGTTTCCACCCCTTAAGAGTATTGATGGTCCTGGCTTAAATTCCTGTGCTTCTACAGTTGAGATGGAGTTCCAAGAGATGCAGTAGTAAGCATCTCCACCGTAAATGTGGAACATGTGTTGGTTAATCATCTACGATAAAAAAATAAAAATAAAAAATACAATGAAAAGTAGACCAAATATTGTAGTGACCCAACTATATCAATGGTCCAACACTACAATGATACACTAACAGTGGGGTTTTCAGCTTGTACAAGTGGTGGCCAGGATTACAAGATCCAAACCATTGATAAGATGAATATGATCATCGATAGCTCATGTACCAAAGTTTTCTTACATTGGAAGATCTTAACTAGGCTTGGGCTAATTTTATTTTTGCCCGGTGCCCACTTGAGAGTTAAGCCTGGGTTTTACATTAAAGGACAGGCTTGGACAGACCTTGACCTGAAGGCCCTGAACCCAGCCGATTGACATCCCCAATCTGATTAGATGCATTTGACCCAGCACACTTCTACACAATGTCAGTGCGCTGTGAACAGCCTCCATCTCTCCTTGCACACCTCAGTATTAAGGTTGGAAGTGGGATGGGCTAGCCAAGGTGCAGTCTAGGTCCTGCCCTCTTCGGGATGAATTTGAGCCATAGAAAAAAGTGGGTGGTGGGGCTTAACTAGGGAAATTTAATAAATGGGTCAGTCTTTAGCCGTAAATTCAATCAGCACCACATGAATGCCCGGCTGGTTATGAAGTAAAACACTTTTGGCACAGGTATAGATGTGGTGAGATCGATTATCGTCTATCTCACAGGAATAACTACTCCGAATCCATAAAGCTTTTGAGAATTCTCAACCGGACTTCCTTGAATTCACGAGGGATCACTCGAATTAATGATTAAAACAGAGTAAAAATTTAAGTTTTAATATATTAATCAAAACATAACACTAAACAAGTTTAAGCCACCTTAAATAGAGAAAAACTAAACTTAAAATCCTATAATCATAATCAAAGAGTTCTAATTTAGTAAGGAAACAAATTTGTAAAAGAATCGAAAAGAAATCCGGAAATTCGTGTAAATCTGCACATTCTAGCGACCTGTCAGCCCGAACTAGCGACCGGTCGTAGATGAGGGTCAACTAGTCACAACTAGCAAAAATAGTCCAGCAACTTCAGGGCAAAATTCAACTGGTCGTACGTAAAAATCGTCTGGTCGCAAATTCAGGACGGCCCGAATTCGTCGGAAACCATCGAGAAACCTTCGAGAATCTGAAATTTGGAAATTTCTGCAACTTTTTTCTTGATCATTTTCTCGTTTTTTTACATAAAAAATGTGCTTGACCCTCACCCTCAATTAGAGGGTTCTCTCTCTACATCAACTTTTAAAAGGGATACATGGCTAATTTGGCAAGGCTTGGATCTTGCTACATTGTTAGCGGGATAGGTGAGATCCAGGCTTAGTTATTTGTCCAACGGACCTTGCAAAACCACTCATCGTTTGGGTCCTGCCAAGTATAATCCACAGTGGAAATCTTTCAGTGAATGGTATTTCATGAGCCTGAAATTTTCACCTAGAAATTGATATTGGCAAATGATTAACACCGGATGAGTAAAATGTCCCCTGATTAGATGAGGGTCATTTAACTAGTGTGATTTGTGGACAACTGAGTCAACTTTTATGTCACCGCTTCACCAGAGAGTCACTTTAGGCAGGAACTCTGTTAGCTTACTCTTTAGGAGAGGTACAGTCCATCCATCAATTTTTCAGGCTAACATTAGCACACGAACCCAAAAATGAGGCAAATCCAAAGCTCAAGTAGGTAGATGGCACCAAACAGTGGAGTGTCACACACCTTTAAAACCTTCCTGAGGCCCACCCTGATAATTATATGCCATCCAAACCATTTGTAAGATTATTCTCACTATGATGAAGTGAGAAAATATTAGCCCGATCCAAAACTTCTATGGCGCATAGAGATTTTTTCATGGTGGATATTAAATCCTCACAATTTCCTGTGGCATGCCCCGCTTGAGTTTTGGATACACCACATTTTTTGGACTCATGTCCTAACCTTTTTTTTTTTTTTTTTTTAAATTCTAGGCCTGTACCCGGCTCTACCCATACTGCGACCCGTACCCCACCGGAGCCGACTTGTAACACCCGGAGGTGCTGTCTTGGTGTCTCGAACCTGAGTCCTGCTGGTTGACAAACTCGGACACAACCAACAAGGGAACGGGATGTTGACGGCCGGACTCATGTCCTAACCTGATTGTGGATGAAACTTGCAGACTGAGTGGTGTCACATGGACATCACAGTGGACCCCACAGCTTCCACCCACAGGAACTCCCTGTACGCAGGGGGCACAAACAATTCGTGTCCGTGGACAACAGTCAATCCAAGTGGGACCGATTTGTGACCAATAGGGATCGCGGTTGCTTTCAACCAAATCCACAATTAAGTAGATCTGAGTAGATAATTACTTCAACCAGCGCATCTAGGCTAGATTTCTCCAAACTTAAACTTCAAGTCCAACATGATATCGTTGAAGTAAATAAAATCTAAAAGCCCTATCTGTCATACACCTAGAAATGAGTTCATCTCATTTAGTAGACAGTAATAATGTATTAGGGATTATGTCTCTTGTATGTAATAAGTTCACGCTAACACTAATCATGAATTAGACATCAAGATATCTGAAACATAATTGCTGCCAACTAAAATGAGATGAGCTCGTTTTTAGGCATCTACCAAACAGGGCTCAAGTTCTTCACAAGTCTAATGTCTGAAAAAATAATAATAATAACTAACTAACATTCAATTGAATATGTATTAAACTTTTAGCTATTACGACACCCTAAAATCTCATTGAACAATGCTGTATTGCCAGAAAGCTTGGGTTTTATTTGGACAAATGAAGCACATGGTTTGGTGATCCAAACCTGTGGACCCTCGCCGTTTCCGCGCTCCCACACGACGTCGTTCTCCCTTTCCTTTCGGAAGAAGAAGAAGAAGAGGTGCAGTGCGTGCGAAATCGCCGTTTGTGCCACTGGCTTGCCTCGTTCTCGAGGGCTTTGTTTGGTTGTTGTGTTGAGCTGGATGTGTTTAAGTGAGTTTATATAAGACCAGAGTCGCCACTAGCCAGTTACTTCGAATCTACAGTCGGCTAGACCCCGTAGAAACGTTAGAGAAGGGGATCCGAAGATTCCTTCCTCTAAAATGACTCCTTTTGATCTGCAGCCAGAGATTCAAGGTAAGGGATCACAGTTACAGGGTGGGAAGAGGTTAAGCACCCCACACACTGCTCGTACCGAAGTACGGTCTCTACTTCACAGAATCGATCGAATAGTTGAAAGTCTTGTTTAATCCTCGTATATTCTCATGGATGACATGATGCATGAATGCGGGTCTGAACAGTAAGAGTTTCTGATGGGCAGGTTCCAACAACGGGCAAGCCCAGAGCGTACGCTCGAACTGACAAGTGCTTTATGCGAGATGATGCATGCTGTGTGCTTGAACAATCAAAGTGCTTTATAGTGAAGCATGGATGTAGGTCTGAACAGTAAGAGTTTCTGATGGGCAGGTTCCAACAACGGGCAAGCCCAGAGCATACGCTCGAACTGACAGGTGCTTTATGCGAGATGCATGTGGTGTGTTTGAATAATCAAAGTGCTTGCAGTGAAGCAGGGGGGTTGGAAGAAAAGCAAATGTTGCACTTATGCTAGATGCAAATGAGATGATGCTGGAAAAGAGTAGCTGGATGGACGGAAGTGTCGCAAGGGTTTGCTTCGAGTGGCTGGATCAAGACTTGGGTGACTTGAGAGGCTTGGACCAGTGGTCAGGCTAGGCTGGACCAGGGTTAGGCTCTCCTCACTCGGGCTCTCCTTGGTGGAAAAATGGGCTAAAGGGGAAAGGGGACTCGGATCACACTCGGGCTGAATGGGCTTCGAATGGATGATGAAATGAGAAGGGGAGGGGGGTATTTATAGCAGCAAGCAGTGGCAGAGCTCGTAATTTTTTTCCGGGCGGCCTGCTATGGGCCGCCCGTACGGCCGCTCCTCGGTTTCCAGCGATGTACGGTTGCTTCCTCGGGGCTGCTGTTTGACTCGCTGGGTCGACTCAGTGAGTTGACTCAGCGGGTCGACTCGGTGGTTTGACTCGATGGGTTGACTCGACAGGTTGACTCGGTGTTTTGACTCGACGGGTTAACTCAGCGGGTTGACTCAGCGGGTTGACTCAATGAGTTTGACTTTTTTAGGATTTTTCTTACTTGCTTTTCTTATGGGGGTTTTTCAGGGTGATGTTTTGGACTGGGTTGACTGGGTTCAGGCTTGAACTGGGCTATGGAATGGGGCTTACAAGGGTGAGTTTGGCTGAGTTTGGACTTGGGATTTGGGTATGGTCCTCCATTCATCCAGCTATCTCTACCAACAGTGTAGCCGAAGGTGGGGTGTCTACAGATGCCCCTCTTTGGCAGAGGTTGCGTGCAACCGAATGCCAAAGCGACTGGACACCCCACTTCTGACCCGGTCATTCATGGATCATGTTCTGAAATCTTTGCTCGCCTTTGCATCTGTGCCAGTTGATCGTCTGGAACTCGATCACTTGCACATACCGCGGGAGTTTAGAGAAAACGTTGCGATTGTCCCTGCAGTTTGCTGCAACCTGGGTACCCAATCGCAACCCTTCCATTCCCGATCGGTACTAACATCGGAAAGGTACAGCAGAGCCTCTGCGTCGACAGTCTTACGAGGTTACTGACCCTGTGACTGATTGTGTGATGTTTGATGTTTTCCCAGATCACTCCAGGAGTACTTGTTTCGCTTGACTGTCAAAGTGGTTAGACGCCCTGCGTCAGATAGTCTTACGGGATTCTACTACGCCGACTTGGACTCAGTCAAGGTACTTCAGGCATCCACACCTAGGTATGTGCGGGTGGGCTTTTTCCACCCGATCTGCTGGTTTCGATGCTTAGTTTGCAATTCATTTTTTCCTTGATTGTGGTCTGGAATCTTTGTTGTCCTTTGTATCTGAGTCAGTTGATTGTCTGGAAATTGATAACTCGCACATACCGCGGGAGTTTGGAGAAAACGTTGCGATTGTCCCTGCAGTTTGCTGCAACCTGGGTACCCAATCGCAACCCTTCCATTCCCGATCGATACTAACATCGAAAAGGTACAGCAGAGCCTCTGCGTCGCCAGTCTTACGAGGATGCTGACCCTGAGACTGTTTGTGTGATGTTTGATATTTTCACAGATCACTCCAGGAGTACTTGTTTCGCTTGACTGTCAAAGTGGTTAGACGCCCTGCGTCCAATAGTCTTACGGGATTCTACTACGCCGACTTGGACTCAGTCAAGGTACTTCAGGCATCCACGCCTAGGTATGTGCGGGTGAACTCTTTCCACCCAATCTGCTGATTTTGATACTTGGGTTACAATTCATCGTTTCCACCTGCTCAAATGGTTTCTTTGACTGAGCCTTTTGGCTTTCATCTTTTTGTATCTTGGCATGTGGTACGACCGCACCGACACTGGAGTTCAGTTCGACGGTACTTTGAGTGCATTGGATCCGATGGTCTCCGGGAAAACTGCGAGACATCGGATCTTATTTGATTTTTGCGTCGGCTCCTACTCAGAGATATGGAAGATCTCCTGGTGTGTTGGAGGCAGAACGCTCTACTGAGAAAATATTTTTTGGATTTTTGAAAAGATACCCACTCTGGGGAGTGATACTCCGTGGGGTTTTTATTTGCAAATAGGAATATTTTTTGTCTTTTTGAAATGAAAATCTGGTTTGCACGCGCCTCCACTAGGGATGCCTGTGGGGTCTTTGGCTAACCGACTTTATTTTAAAAGCAGGCAAACATGATGATTGATGCGATGGATGCTGATGCATGGAGATGCATGATGAATGCATGGCTGGGCTCATTCTCTTTTAGCTCGATGATTTTACTTTTGCTGAGGATGCAGAGAACTTTGAGCTTATTGCTTGCAGGGTTGTGCTTCCCTGGAGATTTTTCTTTTTGATATGGAGGTTTGGACAGCGGGTTGGTCAAGATCCCGACCCGTGATCGATCAGGTCCATCGTCCCAAGATGTTGTTTCTTTGCTAATGAGAATGTACGAGGATATTATCTGACTTCAAGATGTTCTTCTGGGCATAAATGCGATTGAGACGGTGCTTGGTCGCCCGTTTTGGTCAAGATTCCAATTTGCGGGCAATTGGATCCGTCATCCCAAATTATGAAGAGAGTGGAGTTCAAGACTCCTGAAGTGTAGTGCTGGGGGCTAATTTTTTGTGATTTTTGTAAATGTTTAGGTCTGAATCTTTACCTGAGAGATCAGGATAGAGATCGGTTTATTGAAAACACCGGAATATATTTTTTTGTGATTTTCGAAATATTTTCTTTGAAAGCAAGAGAAATATTTTTTTGTAATTTTTGACAATATTTTGATTGAAAGCAAAGGAAATATTTTTGTGATTTTTGACAGTATTTTGAGTTAAAAGCAAGGGAAATATTTTTGTGATTTTTGCAGATATTTGATTTGAAAGCAAGGGAAATATTTTTGTGATTTTTGACAATATTTTGATTTGAAAGCAAGGGAAATATTTTTGTGATTTTTGACAATATTTTGATTTGAAAGCAAGGGAAATATTTTTGTGATTTTTGACAATATTTTGATTTGAAAGCAAGGGAAATATTTTTGTGATTTTTGAAGAGGTGATTTTGCAATGTTTTTGTATTTTGTGATTTTTCTGAAATGCAGGGAAAAGTATGGAATTTTCATCCACTTCCAGCTTCTACTGCTGGTAAGGCACCCGATCCATTTTACGTCAGCGAGCAAGACGAGTCTCACACAGTTAAGTGCCGTAGTTTTACATCTTCGGATGAGGGGATTTTGAGGGTTTTCAGTCAACACACCCACAAAGTTGCCTGTTCCTCATGTGCAATGCACATAGACAACGTATCGTCCGACGGACTCCTTCGGCCACAAAATGAGCCGCATCCTCACATTTCCCTTAGTCAATCCAGTTTGGGGTCTTACGTTGCTCACAATTCCGTGAGGGTGCGCTCCACCTCCCAACAGCCTTAATCCCCTTCATGAGTTTTAAGAACAGGGAACATCCGTCAGATTCAACAGCGACTTCCAAATCAAGGTTGTCTATCACGGTGCGTTCAACACGAACAGGGTTGCGGAGTTCTACCCGCCTTAGCCCTTACCTGTTTAAAGGATTCCAGACACCCGTACGATCAAGTGTCAGCCATGTCTGGAACAGGTTAGGAAAGAAAGCCCCCGAGAAGTTAATCCCAGTGTAGTTTTAGGTCTTCGGACCGAAATCTGTACATGCTGAAAATACATTTATTTTTTTGTGATTTTTTCGAAATGATCCAGGTCATCAGATCTTGGCCTGAACGGCTAGGATCGATGCTGGTTTTTATTAAAATCCCTCGGGGTATTGATCCCGACGTAGTTTAAGGTCTTCGGACCAAGACTTTGTACAAAAAGGGGGGCAAACACATTTTTTTTTCGAAATGATCCAGATCATCAGATCTTGGCCTGAACGGCTGGGATCGATGCTGGTTTTTATTGAAAATCTCTCGGGATGTTGATCCCGACGTAGTTTAAGGTCTTCGGACCCAAAACACTGTACAAGTAAACAGGGCCGACATATTTTTTGAGTTTTTGGAAAATGTCCGGTGTCAGCGGATCTTGATTCGAACGATCCAAACTGTTACCGATTTTTATTTAAAAAGTCCCTCGGGATCTTGTTCCCGACGTAGTTTAAGGTCTTCGGACCACTGGGGATGAATTTGTGCAGTTGAAATTTTTGGTGAATCTCTTTTTTTTCTTTTTTTTGGAAAAGGTTCCAGACTTCAGCTCGAATGATCGAGATTGATGCTGGTTTTTGTGGAAAGCTTTAAAATATTTTTGGTATTTTGGAAATGATCCGGGTTATCAGACCTTGATCCCAACGGTCGAGGCCGATGCCGGTTTTTAGTTGAAAGCGAGAAAGGTCCCTCGAGAAATTAATCCCAGTGTAGTTTAAGGTCTTCGGACCAAAAATTTTAAAAGCGGGGCTGGTACTATATTTTTTGTGATTTTTGAAAGTATCCGGTGTCGTCGGATCTTGTTTCGTGCAATCAAGACCGATGCCGGTTTTTATTGAGAATCTCTCGGGATGTTGTTCCCGAAGTAGTTTAAGGTCTTCGGACCCAAAACACTGTACAAGATAGCAGCAATCTAGGTTGGAGACTACGGGAATTCTTCTTGGAATGGTTCGGATCATCAGGTCATACCCTTGGATGGTTAAGATCACTGTTTGACCAAGTCAATCTTTTTCTTTCTTTTTCTTGAAAATTCCATGGAACTTTTCCACATCATCAAGCCAATTTCCCACCAATTTCTCACAAGATGAGATTTTGGTGAAATCTCTTCCTTTTTCTCACCATTCTCTTCCATCACTTCATTCTTACATAGAGGTACAAGATTCACTTGCAACCACCCTTCCCAAGGAGGAGTTCTTTCCAAGGAGAGGAGGTGAGAAGTCACCTCACCTAGGTAGGGGCTAGGACGGCCTCCTATGGGCCGCCCGGACGGTTTCTGCCTCCTGGTCTCTTCAGTGGTCTGGGTAAAAGGGTGCCCTCCCCTTTTCTATATAACATGGGGCACCCTAGCCCCCTTCAACGTGCAATCTCTCTCTTCTCTCTCTCATACTCTTTTTTTTTAAGTTTTCTCTCTCTTCTTTGGTGGTCCTTTGCTTCTCTCAAGTGGTGGCCCTTAGAGACATTTTGGGACAGCAAGGTGGTCCCTCTTTGGTGAGTGGTAAAGGTATGGACCACTTCCTTTCTCTTTTCTTATCCTTCTCCTTCTTCACTATCTCTTCTCATGACTCTTTTCTTTTTCCATGTAGCTATTCCAAGAGGTGTGAAGGTGGGCCCAAGCATTCTTGACCTTTTTCTAGATCTCAAGTCTTTTTCAAAGATGGTGCATGGAGAAGGACATTGCAAGCTCTCCACTTCATTTTTTCTTTCTTCTTTTCACACTCCCTTCATGGGTATGTAAAGGGTGATTTTGCCATGTCACCAAGTGTGCATGGCAAAATACTCTATCTTTTTCATGGGAGTTGGGCCTCTTTTCATATGTATCAAATGGGCTCAAAGTGAAGTCATGGCCCTTGGTGTATTTGGTGGGCCCAATGCTTCATTTTGGGCTCCCTCTTACTTCCTTTCTCTTGTCATTTCCCTTGGAACTCTCTTTTCTTTTTCATCTTCTTTCCAAAACTTGGGCCCATGGGCATGGTAGGGCCCATCTCAAGTTTTGAGCTCATGGGGCTCACTTTGGGTGACCCCATCTTTCTTCACATGTGTATGGACCAAGATGATTAGCTCATTCTTCATTTGGATCTCAAGTGGGCTAGATTTCCTAGTTGGGCCTTTATGGACAAATAGCCCAACTCGTCCATCATTTCTCGATTATGATGTACATCCTTGTACAAGGTGTAGTGGGATCCTTGGAATTTTTCATGTGGATGGGCTTTTGGGCCTTCATTGAAACTTGGGTACTTCTTTGAACCATGTGTGCCCCACTACACTTTGTTCATGTAGGATTTTTCTTTTCATGCTTATTCTTTTGATGGATGGAAGACTTGAGTTACTTGATCATCTACAAGTCCCATGAGTGAGTTGTTCCGACAATCTCACTAAGCTCAAATAGTTTTTTCCATGAGGTAGGAAAGTGGTTCTCAAGAGTTTTCCCTTAATGTTATCAATCTCGAATGGATGATCCTCAAGTGAACTATCCATACAACCATAGCTCCTTGATCTTTTCTTTGGGGCTTGGTAGGTCGTCTACCATCATTCTAATATGAGTGATTTTTCTTTCAATTTATGAGAAAGGATGATACCCATAAGTTGCCCATTTTTGTCCCATGCCTTGGGACATTTTGGATTTTGATCTTCAAGTGGGCTATGTGTACCATTCTTACCCATTTTCATGATGGTTGGGTGACTCATCAAGCCATGCTCTTTTGTGCTCAAATGGTCTCCCTTTTTGGTGAAGAAGTTGGTGCACATAAGTTGCCCAAACTTGCCCTTACATGGGCATTTCCAACTTTGATTCTTCATGTGGGCTATGTGCATCAACTTTCTACCATTAGCTTCTTTGATTCACATGTTTGTGGGTAGACTTCCTTGTTGTACTCTCATGGTCAAAACTTTCATCAAGATGAGGCACATAAGGTTGCCCATGGTTAACCCATGAATGGGTCCTCATGTTCTTCAAAGTGGGCTATGTGCTCTCTCTACTCCATTGAGATGAGGCATTTGGGTTGCTCTTGGGGGCCCACTTCTCTCCTATTCTCCACTTGTCCATGTACATGTGTAAAAAGGTGGAAACGCCTTAAATGAGAATCATGGCCTTGGCATAAAAGTGGACCAATCCCTGGCCACATATGGACTTTGAAAAGGGATTTCTCATGTGAAGTAGGATTCTCATCCTTTGTTGATCTCATGGCACTTGAGTGCATGTGTTGTCCAAAATATGTCCTTGGATGATGGACTTTTCTTACCTAAGGCATGCCATGTAACCTTATTTAAGGTGGGCCTTACTTTTTCCAATGGGCCCAACACATATCCTAGGTGACACAAGGAGTTGGACTTTAAATTTTGCATTTAAATGTGAGCCCAATCCCATGGGTTTCGTGGATGATAATTTGGATTTTAACGGGTAAGGGATAGGGACTTACCTTGCCAAGCTTGTACGATTCAATGGCGGATGGTACCAGAGGTCGCCGAGTGATTGATGAAGATGATCCTGCCTTCATCGTCCGCCGAGGGGACCACATGTGTTCCTTAGCTATGGAGCATCAACCTCTTCCCGCTATCAAGGGTCGAAGTACTAGGGATTGCTGGGACGACTGGATGAAGGATCCACAGCCCTTGCTTGAACGAGTACTGGATGGTACTCCTTTTGCTGGCCTCCTCACCTTACGTTTCCATAATAACGATGCTAATGCATGATGCTCGCGACCCTTTGCGAGAGGTGGCGGGATGAGACCCACACCTTCCAGCTCCCTTGTGGTGAATGGGGAATAACCCCCTTGGATATTTACATGCAAATAGGCTTTCCGTTTCATGGAACAGTTGTTCCTCAAGTCAGCTCTCTGGCTCCCCTCTCTTCCACTGATTGGCTACGGCTCGTCGGTGACGTCCCACCCGAGGGTGAATTCCAAGGCCATCAAGTGAAGATGCGATGGTTCTACAACAATTTTGCCTCCGTCATCCCCAACACCGAGCGAGAGGCCCTCCACAAAGCACGGGCCATGATCACTTATGCTTTCGGGTCCTTTCTTTTCTGCCATGCGAATGAGAGAGTTGATCCTAAATTTCTTCGTTTAGTCGAGGATCTTCATCATCCCTATAACTGGAATGGGGCTATCTTGACCCGTATCTTTCAAGGTATGGACATGACTTGTTGGCATTGCCATTCCTTCACAGGTTTTTGGCCTGTTGTTGAGGTATTTCTTCTTTCACCTTCCTTGGAGTCATTTGCCTTCTTTCTCTCTCTGATCATTAGATGTGCTTTTGTCCAGACCTGCTTTTATGACCATTTTCCCCATCTCGCGCCGAGGATGCGGGATGATATTGAGCCCTCTCAGTATCGCCACATGTACTGGCACCAGCAAAACCGTCAGCGGAACTCCCGAGTTTCAGGGGACAATTGGCGTGCTGACATAGACGGGTTGACCGTTGAGGACGTAAGTATCTCGCTTTCCCTACCCCTCGTGTCGTACTGTAACTGATCGTGGTGACCTCATTTGTTGCAGCTCGCTCGGATGCCGTACGTCAGCTTCCCTCTCTATTACACCCCCAGTGTGTGGAGGCATACAATGCTTCATGTCTCCGTATCATGCTTTCCGACGCTGAATCTTTTCAATGGTACCTGGGGGAGAGATTGTTTCGGCAAATCACTGGGGTGGCTCGGGTCCCTTGTTCTGCACCTCCTCCAGCTGCTCGGATACCAGTTGATGAGAGAGTTGAGGCTCTTGTGGGCTAGCCTGGATTTCGTTTCACGATCCCGGATTGTGATTATGATGAGTGGTATTTGTTGTTCGGCCAGGGGCCTCTGCTTCCTTCGCTTTATGTTCCAGGTGGCCGTCGCAGATATGCTGGAGGTTCGGTGACTACCCCTTTGATGGATCTTTATCGTCGGGAGCGGGACGCGAGGAGGGACGATGATGATTATGTTGGCGACTTGTAGCCGCTTGGGTGTTCTGCTTTGTATGGCCTTGTACTTTTGCTTTTATCTTCTTTTGTATCAAGCTCTTTTGAATGAATATATAATCTTTGATTTGTCTCAAATTTCTTGATGATGTCTGGATGCTTTGACTTCTGACTCGTTCTTTAATGATTTGCGGAAGATGAGGCTTCTTAACTGCATGGATGATGACTTGAACGGTTCAGATTGCTTGATTAGGCCTTGTGGGCCCACTTGATGATTAGATCTTGGATTCTGGCCCTTCTTTTGATGATCGAACCTTTGATCTTGCTACTCCATGACTTGTGTAAGCTTTCCAATGGTTTGGATCCTGATGATTTAGCCCTTGAATGGTTCAGATTGATAGATTCGGCCCTGTGGGCCCACTTAAGACCTTGGCTTTACTTTGGGGCACTTCTTTTGATGATTTGTGAGGCTAAGAAGGCTTCTCATGGTGTGGATGATGGCTTGATCGTCTCAGATCGCTTGATTTGGCTTTGTGGGCCCACTTGATGATTAGATCTTGGATTCTGGCCCTTTCTTTTGATGATCGGCCCTTTGATCTTGTTGTTTGATGGCTCATGTAGGTCCTTCAATGGTTTAGATCATGATGATCTAGCCTTTGAATGGCTTGGATTGCTTGTGGCCCCCACTTGATCACTTTTCCTTCTCTTTCACTTGATCAGCCATGCTTTGGCCGCATTGCTTCGTGATTGGATCGGTGGGGCACCTTTTATATGATCTTGATCAGCCTTAGTCGAAATCTGGAGTGAACCGGAGCCTTGGGCGGCCCATGGAGCGCCATCTGCTGACGTAGACTGTCAGCCTCACCTACTAAGAACCCTGGAGCCAATCCCGCGGAGAGAGAGGAACCGCGTCCGTACGGGCGGCCCAGAGCAGGCCGCCCAAGGCTCGCCTCTTGAGCGGCCTGGGCTGGCTCTGGTTCGAACATTCCCTGCTGTCCCCTTCTCCTGTCCCCCACATTCTCTGTACTGGGCTATTCGATTCAGCCATGAATCTTCTTTTCTCCTTGTCTTTTCTCTTCATTTTGTCCTCTTCCCATTTTGTCCTTTCTTGGGCAGCTTTGGATGATGATTTATGGGCCATAGTGGGAGAGGTTGGTGGGTCCCACACTCCAGCACTTGGTGAGGGCTTTAATGATTGAGGGATTCCTTTAATGGATGTTGGAGATGGTGCATTGAATGGAGGCATTGATGAGGGGCTAGGGATGGTGGTTGGTGGAGCTTTGGATAGCTCCATTAATGGTGGGATGGCTGGAATTTCAGATTTGAATGGGCCCCTCATAATGGGAGAAATGGATGGTATGGATGGGATGGGGAGATGGGACATAGGTGAGGCTATACATCCCTTGAGTGTGGGCCACATGGATGATGTGATGGATGGTGGTGATGGGACCATGGTGGACATAGATGGGCTGATCTCATGCTTGAATGGGATGGATGGTTCAGATGATACCTTTGATGGTTTGGATGCTCTTGATGAGGGCCGAGATGTGCGGCATACTTGTTTGGGTGGACTTGATGTGATTATTGATGATGTCCCCTTGATGATGGATGGTGTGGATGCCTCGATGATCCCTTTGATTGGCCAGGATGATGATTGGATTCATGATTTCTTGTTGGAGGGGGCTGCAGGTCCAGATCTGACCGTTGATTCTTCGATCGGGGTTGCCGGGACCCTTCTTGATGGTTCAAATGTATTTTTTGACGGCTAGATTGGCCAGGATGCCACGATGTGCGGTGTGATCTTCACTGATAGTCCTTTTGATGGGGAGCATTGTCCTTCCCTTGGTCGTCGGTCTTTTGCGCACTTTGTTCATGAGGTGGGCGAGTCTTCCCGTGCGGCTGAGGTTATGACAGTTTCAGATAGTGATGTGACTATATCAGACATAGCCGTTACTGAGGGCAGGTCAGGGGCTGTCGAGTCTGCAGAGGTTCCAGCTTTTCCTTCTCCTTCGCCTGTTGACCTTCCGATCCTTGATGAGCTGTCCTTGATTTCTGGACCTTTTGTTCTGGAGGGGGAACCGGTGAGGACTTGTCAGCTGCTTCCTCGTCCTTCTTGCTCGCCACGGCTGCTTGCTTGGCTTGACAGTTTGTCAGCTTATGAGATTCGGGATTTGGAGTCTTATGGCTTCGGCAGTCTGATCCATATGGCCAGAGTTGATATTGATTGGAGGATGCTTGGAGCTTGCCTTGATTGACTGGGTCCCTTCGTTGAACTTGTTTGTGTTCAACGATATGGAGATGGGACCCTCTTTGGAGGAGCTTGCACGCTTGACAGGCATTCCTTGGGATTATTCTCAGTATTTCTCGCCGAAGACGTCGCCGAAGACTGCCACACCGCAGAACTGGTTCGGGATCCCTTATCTTGTTCGGCCTGCAGCTGTCGGCCAGGATGCTGTAGTGTTCTCTTTGGACTTGCTGTATGATCTTTTTCGGGTCCTCGGAGTATGGCCGGTTCTACCTTTGCTCGGAACGCATTGATGTTCTGCTTGCTCGCTGAGGTGCTGTTCTCGGGATAGCGCAGGTCCCAGACTCCTTTGCTTTTTGAGGTGATGAGCCGAGCTATCCGTAGGCAGGGGATCATTTCTCTTATCTTGGCCGAGCTGTTTAATGGGCTGACTGACTGTGCCCTGGGCCGCACTCGTGTCCTTCGCGGCTGTTGTGCTTTTCTTCAGGTATCTTTTCTGCACCTTTTTTCTTCTTGCTTTGTTAGGAATTGCTTTGCTCTAGCTGAACTTATTTTCCCTTCTTGTGATCAGGTCTGGCTATGGGAACGTCTTTCGCTGACCGTTTCTGTACCTTTTCCTGACACTCGTCGCCCAGACCTTATGCGATACATCATGGAGTTTCTTCCTCATACAGCTAGGATGAGCGAGCCCTTGTATCGCAGGATGTTCGCTGAACTTCGTGACTGGAATGTTCGTTGGGAGTCATCTTGGCTTTCACTTCCTCCAGTGCTTTGCGATGCTCACCGCCTTCCTCTGATGTTGGTAGGCTTTCGATCTTACTTCTCTTATCACCCTATCCGGTTCCTGCGGCAGTTTGGATACGAGCAGGATGTTCCTCTTTTTGCTTTCACGGGTATCGGACGTCGAGCACTTCCACCTAGATCCTCTGACTTAGGACCCGGGTTGATTGTTCTTGGGCGGGTTACTTGACTGCTGATTTGCTGGGTTTTGAGCTGTGGACTTTTCCGATGGCGACTGCCCCATATCAGTACTAGGTTGCTGAGCAGTCTTTGTATCGACGTATCCCTTGCTGGCACCAGACTGCTGATGAGGATGAGCGGGATATCCTTGGAGATGCTGGCTCTTCATCCGGTTCGTATGAACCTTTTGAGGAGCGTCCGTTCATTGATCCTGGTTTCCTTTTGGCCACTCATGGCCATCTGCTGTCTGAGATCTCTGCACTTCGGTATCATTGTGAGATGATGTAGAGGAGATCGGCTGCCGATCAGAGGTCGTCTGATGAGGAGGCAGTGATCCGTACCCTTGAGCGCGATGAGGTGCATTACCTGCGTATGGAGGTGAGCAGGTTGAGAGCGAGGTTATCTTTTTATGAGTCAGAGGACTCACTTGATGTGGCCGAGGAGGAGGGTAGAGATTGATCGGGTTGGCCACCTACACATTCCTTTTTGCATATATGATTGATGATGAATTTTTTTTTTTTTTTTGTATTTTTGAAAAAGATGATATGATATGTGTAAAAGAAATACGATGCATTTAATTGAAAAGAGAAAGCTGTTTGGAAATCTATTGTGACATGAGTTGTCTTGTGAGTGTGTCTGGATTTTGTCGGGATATAGGAATCAGAACTGGGGCTCGGCCAATGCTTTGACCGATGTCTCGAGATTAACTTGTGTGATCCTTTGGTTCCCTAGAGGTGTAGGCAATGGAAACTGTTGCTTCTTGAGATTGTCAGAGTTTGTAGAGCTCTTCGCTCCTGACTGTACTTCTTGTTGTTCTTGAACTGTAACTGCTTGAGCCGATCTGGACCGTCTGATTTCCTGGTACCTGCACTTTTTTATTTTTTTTCTTTTTTTTTTAGCCATTTTTGCCTGCAGTGCTCTTTCGAGTTTTCACCACAGCCGGCCTTTTCCCGTCATTTTTGCCCGTGGCGCCCTTTCGGGTTTTCACCACGTCCCGGGTATTTGATCTTGCCTGCCCCTTGGCAGCTATGTCGTTTTTACCCTCGGCGCCCTTTCGGGTTTTCACCGAGTCCGCTGTATGCCCACTGTTTTTACTCGGAGCGCCCTTTCGGGTTTTCACTCCGCCCTCTTTGTTTAGGCACACACATTTTTTTTCTTTTTTTGCTTCTTTTTTTGTTTTGGATAACTGCGGCGGCTAGAGGTCGGGAATCCGTCGTTGCCGGCCGATGGTAATCTTTCAGCCCTTATCCTAGGTTACGATGATAGAGCTGTCGGTCTTTGCTATCGACCCTCTGAGATGAATGGATGGATGACTGTGTTTCTTCTTGGGCTGACTTTTTTTTTTCTTAGGTGCCTTGCTTTGGCTTCCCTTTTCTCTTTTCTTCTCTTTTTTTTGTATTCTTTTTCTTTTTTTTTTGTATTTTTCCTCCTCTTTCTTTTTTTTATTTTCTCTTTTGGAATCCCCTTATTTGAAACACTTGTTGGTGGACGGAATGATTTCTCAGAGGTCTCAGCTTTGACCTCTTGACTTCAGCTCTATTAAAGTAACTCTTGATAAGGTCAGAATAACTTACCCGTGAAAGATCTTCACGTTGTCGGCGTTGATTGGCTCAGGAAGATCCACCCCTCTCATGCTGGTGAGTCTGAGGGCGCCTCCGGGAAGTACTTCTCTGATGATCAGTGGCCCGTCCCATGAGGGTTTGAACTTTCCTCTGGGATCTGGAAGGTGCGACGGTAGAATCTTCTTCATGACCATGTCGCCTACCTTGAAGCTTCTTTTTCGGACTCTCTTGTTGTAAGCCCGAGAGATCCTTTTCTGGTAGCACTGTGAATGACTTAGTGCACGCATGCGCTTTTCATCTGCTAGCTGTAACTGATCGAATCTGGCCCGTTGCCATTCTCCTTCTTCAACTCCGCTTTCTAGTAACACTCGTAGCGATGGTATTTCCACCTCGACTGGTAGGACTGCTTCCATTCCGTAAGTAAGCTCGAAAGGAGTAACGCCCGTAGCAGACCGTACAGACGTTCGATAGGCCCAAAGTGCATATGGGAGCATATCTGACCAATCTCGATAGGTCACGACCATCTTCTCAAGTATCCTGACGATTGTCTTGTTTGCGGCTTCTACCCCACCATTCATCTGAGGACGGTAGGGGCTTTATCGATGACGTTGGATCTTGAATTTGCTGAGGAAGTCATCCATCTTCTTATTGACGAACGGGGTCCCATTATCTGTGATGATGGCATTAGGGATTCCATACCAGCATATGATGTTGTTCTTCATGAATTTGATCACCTGAGATGCTGCAATTGTGGTGTAGGAGGCTGCCTCTACCCACTTGGTGAAGTAGTCGACTGCCACAAGTATATACTCGTGACCATTTGATGCTTTGGGACTGATCTTGCCGATGATGTCGAGTCCCCACATGGAGAAGGGCCAGAGGGTGGTCAGGTTGTATAATTCTGATGAGGGGGCATGGATTTGATTCACATGTTCCTGACACTTGAAGCATTTTCTGACGTGCTGGCAACAGTCTATCTCCATGGTGAGCCAATAGTAGCCGAGTCATAGAATCTTCTTCGCCATCATGTGACCATTCATGTGTGGGCCACAGATTCCTTCGTGTATTTCTCCCATGATCTTTGCAGCTTCTGTTTCATCGACGCATCGAAGGAGGATGTGATTATAGGATTGCTTGTAAAGAACTTCGCCACTGATGGTGAACTGGCCGACCAAACGCTGGATGGTTCGGCGATCTGTTGCTGTTGCTGACTCTGGATACTCCTGAGTTTCGAGATATTGCTTGATGTCGGCATACCAGGGTTTGTCAGGGACAGCTTCGGCTTCTTCTATTTACAGGCAAAAGGCAGGCTCATCTTGAATTTCGACTGTGAGCTCCCATTCCGAAGCTCCTTTCGGGACCTCGAGCATTGATGCAAGTGTGGCGAGAGCATCTGCAAACTGGCTCTTGGCTCTGGGCATGTATGAGAAGGTGATTTCTTTGAATTCTTCGATCAGATTTTCAAGATACACATGATATGGTATCAACTTCTCGTCTTTGGTTTTCCATTCGCCATTGGTCTGATTGATGATAAGCTGTGAGTCTCCAAATACTCGCAGCTTCTTGACGCCCAAGATTATGGCTTCCCTTAAGCCAGCGATGCATGCTTCGTACTCTGCCATGTTGTTGGTGCACTCGAATGCTATGCGCCTTGAGATAGGAATAGGGACGTCGTCTGGAGAATAGAGGATTGCTCCAATACCACTCCCTTTAGAATTTGCTGCGCCATCGAAGAATAACGTCCACTCATCTTTTTTCTTCTTTTCTTCCCCTTCAATAAGTAAGAGATCTTCATTAGGGAAGAATGTCTTGAGCGGTTGATAATCCAGGAGTGAGTGAGCGGCAAGATGATCGGCGAGGGCCTGCCCCTTGATTGCCTTCTGAGTGACATAGGTGATGTCGAACTCGGACAAGAGTAGCTGCCATTTAGCTATCCTTCCAGTGAGTGCCGGTTTCTCGAACAGGTACTTGAGCGGATCCATGTGAGCGAGGAGGAGAATAGGGAATGCAATCATGTATTGACGGAGTCGCTGAGTTGCCCAGACTAGGACGAGGCAAGTCTTCTCGATCGGGGAATACCTGGTCTCGTAGTCGGTGAACTTTCAACTCAAATAGTATATTGCTTGTTCCTTCTTCCCGATCTCGTCGTGTTGGCCGAGGACACAGCCAATGGCTTCTGCTGCTACTGAGATGTATAACAATAGTGGTCGTCCGGGAGTGGGCGGCACTAGAACTGGAGGATTCATGAGATATTTCTTGATGCGATCGAAGGCGACTTGGCAATCATCATTCCATTCTTTTGGAACGTTCTTTCGAAGGAGCTTGAATATGGGCTCACAGATAGGTGTGAGCTGTGCGATGAAGCGACTGATGTATTGAATTCTGCCGAGGAAGCCATGAATTTCCTTCTCTGTTCTAGGAGGGGGCATCTCGATGATTGCTCTGGTTTTGGTCTCGTCGACCCTGATGCCATCCTCGCTCACCATAAAGCCGAGGAGCTTGCCTCCCATTGCACCGAAGACACATTTTTGAGGGTTGAGACGGAGATTGTACTTTTCTAATCTGTTGAATAACTTCTTCAGATCTTCAAAGTGTCCTTCAATTGTGCGAGATTTGACGATCATGTCGTCCACATATACTTCAAGCTCTTTGTTCATCATGTCATGGAATAATGCTGTCATTGCTCGCTGATATGTTGCTCCTGCGTTCTTCAGACCGAACGACATTACCCTCTAACAGAAGGTTCCCCAGGGAGTGATAAACGATGTCTTCTCGCGATCTTCGACGGCCATTTTGATCTGATTGTAACCTGAGAACCAGTCCATGAATGAGAAGACCTTGTATCCAGCAGTGTTGTCGACCAGAGTGTCGATATGTGGCAAAGGGAAGTCGTCTTTAGGACTGGCTTTGTTGAGATCTCGGAAGTCGATGCACATTCGAACCTTGCCGTCCTTCTTCGGTACTGGTACGATGTTGGCGAGCCATTCAGGGTAGTTGGAGACTACCAAGAATCCCGCATTGTATTGCTTGATGACTTCATCTCGGACTTTCAGAGCCCATTCTGGCTTCATTCTTCGAAGTTTCTGCTTCACTGGCTTCATATCTGCCTTGGTTGGCAGATGGTGTACAACGAGCTCTTCATCGAGCCCCGGCATGTCTTCATATGAGAACGCGAAGTTGGACAATCTTGGAGCTAGGAACTCTATCATTTTCTGTTTCATCTCAGGTGGCAACAATTTTCCTAATGCGTATTTCCCTAGGGATCTCAGGTGTCCCCAAGTTTACTATCTCGAAATCATCGGCTTCAACATTGACTTTAGATTCGAACTTTTTGAGGAGATCCTCAAGTTCGGGAGCTGGATCATCATCTTCCTCATCCCGAGCTTCGTCCAGACCCATGAGCTCGAAGTCTAATTCGATGTCGAAATCATATGATTCGACTTCAAACTCATGCGACTCTTTAGACGAACTTGGCACACTATTGAATGCAGGAAAAGAAATGTTTTTTGGTTTTTGAGATTTTTCTGAAAGGGAAATGCTAGATGTTTTTGTCTTTTGAAATTTTTTATTTTTTTGGATTTTCGAAATTCACGGGACTTTGAACAAGTGGGCATTGCAGACCATGATTGAGCCCAACTTGTTCGAAAGTTCCGGTTGCTACTTAAACAGGCGTTTTTTTTTGGAAGCCAGAGCCCTCAGGTGGCTCTTTGGCTGATTCAAAAGTTAGGGGAACAGATGACCATTCAGGACCCCACACTTCCTCCCCTGAAGAGGTGGGGGTTGATGATTCGGGCGAAGGATCATGGTCTGGCCCAATGACCATGATTTCTCGCTGGTCGGGTTCAGGATCTGAGTCGTACTCAGTCCCTCCCGGATCGCTTACTTCGTATTGCAGTTTGTCTGGTTCCACAGTGAGACACAAGTTTGGAATCTGGACATCAGACCAATCTAGGGCTGGCCATTTCCCTTTCTTGGTCCAATGGATGGGCTGCTTCTGCCCCTGGCTGACGGTTGATGATGTTGATTCTGCTGAGATGGGCAAGTCGTGCCCCTTGCTGATTGATGTTGAGATGGGCAAGTTGTGCCCCTAGCTGGCTAGAATTGAAATGGGCAGGTTGTGCCCCTGGTTGATTGATGCTGAATTGGGCAGGTTGTGCCCCTGGCTGACTGGAATTGAAGCGGGCAGGTTGTGCCCCTGGTTGATTGATGCTGAATTGGGCAGATTGTGCTCCTGGTTGGGAGCAGGTATCAGAGTAACCTGATCCTGAAGCTACTGTATTTGACTTCCTTCTTCGTCTTCATCATTTCCTTCTTCTTCTGGAGGCTTAGATGGTTCGAGAATCTGATCCCATCGAATGGGGGGCCACGTGGCCCAAACTAGGCTCATTGGGAGGCCTTTGTGTAGTGCAGTCGGTTGATTCCCCCCTGGATCTTTGCAAGGTTCTCCTGGCTTGATGAATCGGATGGGTGAGCACCGAAATTTCTTCTTTCTTTTGTCCATGAAGGTTGCCCTGTATCCGAGCCTCCATTTGCATTGGTTGTATACCAGCGATACTTTTCTAGACTTGAAGTGATTCTTCATTCGGTATTTGAGGCTCAGACGTTCTGCCGGTGAAAAGATTCGGTCCACCCTGATCGGTTCTGGATTGGCGATAGAGTTCACAGTCTCGAATTCGAAACTGTGAAACGAGATGTCTTCTTCAGAGTGCTGGATATCGATGACCGGGATGTCTAGTTCAGTGGCAGCAGCATTGGAAGGAATGATGAGCTCCTTCTCTACGTGGATAGAGATCACTTGATTTCCATAGATGTACTTCACTCGTTGATGCAGGGTTGACGGCACAGCTCCAACCTTGTGCAGCCAAGGCCGTCCGAGCAACATGTTGAAAGAAGCCGATATATCCAGAACTTGGAATGTGATGGTGGAGACTTCTGGACCTATCTGTACCTCTATGTCGACTTCCCCTTCCATTGATCGGCGGGTGTTGTCGAATGCTCTGACACATATGGTACTGGGTCGGAATGAAGAAGGACTGATTCCCAGACGTTCCGCAGTCTTGAGTGGACAGACGTTTAAGCTTGAGCCATTATTGATAAGGACCAGTGGTACGCAGAGGTCTTTGTATCGTAAGGCTATGTTGAGGGATCGCCCATGATCTCGTCCTTCTGGTGGCAACTCATTATCGGTGAAGGTGATGGCGCGCGGGGCCAGGAGTTGTCCAATCATCAATGCTATCATCTCTGGTGCTATATCAGAGGAGACATGAGCATCGCTCAAGGTTTTGGCAAACATTTCTCGATGTATGCGAGATGTGCAGAGTAGCTCCCATACAGAGATTTGGGCAGGGATTGATTTGAGCTAAGTCGTCACATCGTATGCGGCTTCATTTTTGTTGCCGAGGCCTGAGAGAGCGCCTTTGGGATCTCCTCTGTTCTGATTATCTCTTCGGATGCAACACCCATTGGGATTCATGTTTCCCACTTCCGCACATTCTGGATAGTGCCATGGAACCTCTTTATAACTTTCTTCCCCTTTGCCTTCTAAGACCACCGGTTCTTGCAATGGTGCTGGTGTGGGTACCAGATCTTCCTCGTATGGAGCTTTTGCCTTGAGGACTACATTGTTGCCTGTGCTGAAGGGGTAATATCGAGGTTTGTCTTCATAGACCACATAAGGTCGTGGTCCTGGCTTGACTATTCCTGGAGCAGGAGGCTCCCATGGGATGAATACTGGTCCTTTTGATATGGCAGGGGGTTTCTCTGTTCGTCCGAGCTGCCGTAGCGTGATTGACACACCTCCAGGATTTGCCCCTTGCAATATGACTGGCTCAACTGGAGGAGCTCCTTCCAATACAATGGGTTCTTGCTGCTGATGAGTATGGTTTCTCCATTGCTGATTGGACTGTTCTTGAACTGGAAGTGCCCCTTGCAAGATGACAGGTTCATATGTGGGCTCGATGTATGACTGTGCTCCTTCCAGGACGACTGGTTCCCAGCTTGAATGGTTGTAAGGTGCCCCTTGAACAACTGGTATATCATATGGAGGTGCTCCTTCGAGTACTACTGGCTCGGAGACTGAAGGAAGAAAGGGATTTGCCCCTTGCAAGATTGGAGGATGATTTTTCGGCCCGTAAGTGTAAGCATGAATGGACTGGATAGGGGAGAAGAAGCGATCGAGATGGTCCCCTTCTTCTATACTATTGACTGCAGGGCCACAAGACGAACTGGGGTCCGTTGGATGCTAAGCCAGAGGATTCTGAAGGATGTTGGTGGAAGCTGCTGCAGGAGTTCCCGGGACCGAGATGACGATCTTTCGGTCGTCGATCAGATCCTGTATGGCATTCTTCAAAGTATAGCATCGATCAGTGGTGTGGCCACGTCCTTGATGGTAGGCACAATACTCATTTTCTCGGTAGTTCGGTGGCAGAGGATGAGGCGGAGGCCGAGCTGCCATTAGAGTAAGTAACTGTTTCCGCACCAGCGTACCCATGACTTGACTGAGTGGCTGAGAGAGGGGAGTAAATTTCCTGGACTCCCTGTAGTTTTGCCTATTTTGATATGAGTATTGACCGTTTCCTCTGAACTGCTGCTGTTGTCGATGTGGTTGTGGCTGTGGCTGAGGATTCGGTTGTGGCTGATACCGCTGAGGCTGATGCTGAACTTGATTCTGCTGATACTGTTGACGTCCCTGTGGGGGAGCATGTTGATTTCCTTGAGCAGTGGTGTTGATGTTGTTTACCTCTGTTGGGCGGGGAGGAGAACCACTGCGGTTTTCATTCCCGTGCCCGATAGGTCTTCCTTCCACTCTGTTTCTTTTGATTGGAGTGGCTTGATGAGGCCATGGGGAGATTGTTCCGGCACGGATTCCTGCTTCGACTTGTTCTCCAGCACGGATTAGTTGTGAAAAATTCGCATATGGATGCGAGATGAGATACCCGGATATGCCTGGATATGTTGAATGGACAATCATGGAGATTTGTTCTTCGTCGTCGATGGGTGTCCGCATTCTGGCTGCCATAGCTCGCCAACGTCCCACATAAGCTGATAGTGTTTCATCACTCCTTTGCCTGAGAGCCGCGAGGTCGGCTCTTCTAGGTGCCATGTTGAGATTGTATGCGAATCTGTCGACGAAAGCTTGGGAAAGCTGTTCCCATGTCCTGATGCAGTGGCAGTCCAAGGAGGTGTACCAATCTAGGGCATCGCCCTTCAGAGATTTTTGGAATAAACGAATGAGGGCCCCCTCATTTCCTGAGATTGCACTCAGCTCTCCACAGAAGGCCTTGAGATGTGCTGTGGGACAACCTGCCTCGTATCTTTTGAATTTTGGAACCTCAAAGTTTTGAGGTACTTGAGCATCCGGGAAAGGACACAAGTCTCTGAACTTGGTCGAAGGTAGATCAATTCCTTGTTGTCGCTAAAGCTGATTTTGCAAGATCTGGAACTGCTCCCGCAACTCGTCCAGTCCTGAGTGATGTGTTCGAGCGACTGGTGCCTCCTAGAGTAAGGCACGTTCTTCTTCGGCATAGTGGTCGATGTCTTCGACCCTACGTGCTTGCTGAAAAGCAACCGCGGGTTGCTGAAATTGATTTGATGACTGAACTAGATTTTGATGAACTTGTGCTTGAAATGATTGTAACTGAACTGGAGACTGTACTGAAGGTTGAACTGGAACTTGCTGGAAATTAACTGGAGATTGCTGAACTGAAGATTGTTGGAAATTAACTGGAGTTTGCTTAATTGAAGATTGCTGAAAATTAACTGAAATCCCATCGGCGGGGATGTGCTGAAATTGAAAAGTGCTCCTGTTTACAGGAGGCTGAGATGCTGGGAAGTGACCCCCTTGTTGGGTATTCGCCACTGTCCGCTGATTGATGTGGGCTTGACACTGACCCCCATTGTGGGCATTCGCCAGTGCTGTCCCTGTTGCTGGAAATTGAATTGAAATCCCATCGGCGGGGATGTGCTGGAATTGAAATGGTGTCCCATCGGTGGGGACATGCTGAGATCTACTGAGATTGTTGTTTGCAAGATTGACTGGAAGCTGACTGGAAGTCCCTGTGACGGGAGCGCTCTGAGATGGCCATGTCATTGCAGGAAGGTACTGAGGAGGATGCCCCATAGCGAAGGGCTGAGATGGCTACTGTCGGTAGTCTTGGGCAGACTCCGATGGTTGTGCTTGATTTGAACTGGAGGCCGGCGGGATCTGGCATGGCTGCTGAGATTGCCGAACTGGGCCAACCTGATTGTTGGCTGCTGTGGTGGCTTGTGCTTGCATGAATTGCAAGAGCATTTCTTACATTGCTCTCATTCCTTGTGCCAATTCTTGTATAATTGGTGTATTCTCAATTGGCTGTTGCGCTGGAGGTTGCGCTTCGGTCATCTCAAGAGCAGGGAGGAGATGAGTTTCTTCTTCGTGGTCGGACATGGCTTGCTGAGCCCGAGTGCGGATTATGCTGCGGAAGGGAAGTTGTCTCAGAACGCGTTGAGCCCGAGGAGGCGCAATGGTGAGGACTATACTCTTTTTGGGTTTTGGGATTTTCTATTTTTTTTCTTGGTTTTGGGATTTTCTCTTTTTTTGGGGGGTTTTGGGTAGAATGCTATGCAGATGAGATTGTATGAGGATTAGTGACTTTCAAGTATGGGAAGGATTCTGTTTTTCAAGTCGGATCACGACTAGTGGGACTAGCTCATCCCCAGTGGAGTCGCCATTCTGTGGACCCTCGCCGTTTCCGCGCTCCCACACGACGTCGTTCTCCCTTTCCTTTCGGAAGAAGAAGAAGAAGAGGTGCGTGCGTGCGAAATCGCCGTTTGTGCCACTGGCTTGCCTCGTTCTCGAGGGCTTTGTTTGGTTGTTGTGTTGAGCTGGATGTGTTTAAGTGAGTTTATATAAGACCAGAGTCGCCACTAGCCAGTTACTTCGAATCTACAGTCGGCTAGACCCCGTAGAAACGTTAGAGAAGGGGATCCGAAGATTCCTTCCTCTAAAATGACTCCTTTTGATCTGCGGCCAGAGATTCAAGGTAAGGGATCACGGTTACAGGGTGGGAAGAGGTTAAGCACCCCACACACTGCCATTACCGAAGTACGGTCTCTACTTCACAGAATCGATCGAATACTTGAAAGTCTTGTTTAATCCTCGTATATTCTCATGGATGACATGATGCATGAATGCGGGTCTGAACAGTAAGAGTTTCTGATGGGCAGGTTCCAACAACGGGCAAGCCCAGAGCGTACGCTCGAACTGACAGGTGCTTTATGCGAGATGATGCATGCTGTGTGCTTGAACAATCAAAGTGCTTTATAGTGAAGCATGGATGCAGGTCTGAACAGTAAGAGTTTCTGATGGGCAGGTTCCAACAACGGGCAAGCCCAGAGCATACGCTCGAACTGACAGGTGCTTTATGCGAGATGCATGCGGTGTGTTTGAATAATCAAAGTGCTTGCAGTGAAGCAGGGGGGTTGGAAGAAAAGTAAATGTTGCACTTATGCTAGATGCAAATGAGATGATGCTGGAAAAGAGTAGCTGGATGGACGGAAGTGTCGCAAGGGTTTGCTTCGAGTGGCTGGATCAAGACTTGGGTGACTTGAGAGGCTTAGACCAGTGGTCAGGCTAGGCTGGACCAGGGTTAGGCTCTCCTCACTCGGGCTTTCCTTGGTGGAAAAATGAGCTAAAGGGGAAAGGGGACTCGGATCGCACTCGGGCTGAATGGGTTTCGAATGGATGATGAAATGAGAAGGGGAGGGGGGTATTTATAGCAGCGAGCAGTGGCAGAGCTCGTAATTTTTTCTGGGCGGCCTGCTATGGGCAGCCCGTACGGCCGCTCCTCGGTTTCCAGCGATGTACGGTTGCTTCCTCGGGGCTGCTGTTTGACTCGCTGGGTCGACTCAGTGAGTTGACTCAGCGGGTCGACTCGATGGTTTGACTCGACGGGTTGACTCGATGGGTTGACTCGGTGTTTTGACTCGATGGGTTGACTCGGTGTTTTGACTCGACCGGTTGACTCAGCGGGTTGACTCAGCGGGTTAACTCAGCGGGTTGACTCAGCGGGTTGACTCAGCGGGTTGACTCAGTGAGTTTGACTTTTTTAGGATTTTTTTTACTGGCTTTTCTTATGGGGGGTTTTTCAGGGTGATGTTTTGGACTGGGTTGACTGGGTTCAGGCTTGAACTGGGCTATGGAATGGGGCTTACAAGGATGAGTTTGGCTGAGTTTGAACTTGGGATTTGGGTATGGTCCTCCATTCATCCAGCTATCTCTATCAACAGTGTAGCCGAAGGTGGGGTGTCTACAAAACCCTTGACATAGTGGGCGCCTATTTGGGTGGCCCATGCGGAAAGATTGCAACAACATTCACATTCAACCAAAAAAAGACACCAAATATGTTATGGTTTATGTCTTCCATTCTAGGGGATTTTTGGTGGATGGCAATCTGGTATTGAGTCCATAATATTAAGGGTTTCCAATTATCAAACCGTAGGCTACACTTCTTTTCTTTCCAAACAATCAGATATGGAGTCATGTGCATGATCACATTCATGTAATGGGCCTGAATGTGGATAGATGCTACCCGTAAAATCTTCAAGATGGTAAGATCCTTTCAGTGGCCACAGAACAATGGCTGCATTGGACTGTCCATATCCATGTTCAAGGGAAAAAGCTTAATGCTCAAGGGGTAAATGTTTAAATCTCAAGATTCTTCAGATCATTAATTGATGGGTCTCACCATGCCCAGATGTAGTTGGATGTGCATTTTACTAGTTTAATTAAATGGCCATAAAAATTGCGCTATTTAACAGTTATTTTCAAAAGTTAATGCATTAGCTCTTAGATAATGTTCAAGGAATAACGTAACTCTGCTCTAATGTGTCTGGAGAAATAATTGATAACTTAACATTTAACTAAGTGACAATATTTCATACTCTGCTATAGGTGATGGATGATTCCAAGGCACGGAAAAAATGTACATATGACATAATAGTAATTCGAATTAAACTAGGGAAATTATGAGTCCCAGTTTAAGGTACCGTAAATGAAGAATTACACTCATTTAATTGTATGACTATTGGATTTTTTTAGTAGTTATTGGATGGTTGAAATAAAAAATATCAAACAGCCCTATTTGCTGATTTCAGCAAATAGATGTTAATCAGATAGTTCAAAGAATCTAATTTTCCAAATGTGGTTTAGTTGCAATGGGTTTCATAGTTTATGCAATTTAAATTGAGTTAATGTATACGAATGAGTAACCTTTTAACAATTACAAGTATTGAAAATTAAGATGACACACCTTCGGGAAGATTGAGTTTTTGGTTTGAACAAGCATGGGACATGGTTATGTAATCCAAGCCCTAGACATTGTGGGCCCCAATTTAAGTGGCCCTAACACCAAATATATCACATTCGCACGGTAATTGTGACAAAAAATAATCCTGGTGCTCACGCATCATCAGATGGAGAGTATTGATGCTCTCTAATCATTTTAAACTTAAAGCGTGAACATAAAAAATAAAATTAAAAAAAAAAAAGAAAAAAAAAAGCTAAAGGTACCAATGTTCTTGGTAAAAGGGAAGAAAGCTAAATGCCTAAGCATTAAGTATTTAAATCTAAAGATTTTCCAGATCATTATTCGATGGGTCTCACCATGTACAGTTCTCACATGTAGTTGCAATTGGGCTATTTAGCAGTTATTTTCAAAATTTTCTTTATAAACTCTAAGATGATGACGTTCAAGTGAAGAATAGCATAGTTCTGCCAGACTTTTAATGTGTTGGGAGAAAAAAAAATTGAAACTTAACCTTTAAGTTAATGAAAATATTTTATACTCTACAGATTATGCCAAGGCACTGAAAGATTGTACGAATGAAATAAAAGTAATACCAATTAAACTAGCAAAATTACATGTCCCAGTTTAATACATCATAAACAAAGAATTACACTTATTTAATTATATAACTATTGGATATTTTTAGGATTTTTGGGATGGTTGAAAAGAAAAATATCAGATGGCCCAGATTCAGCGAACAGGGGTCACAAATCAGAGGTTAGGACTATTCAAACAGTCTGATTTTGAGATTGTGGTTTAGTTACATTGGAGTCCACAAATTGTTTGGTTTAATATGAGCTAATGCATGCAAACAAGTAACCTTTTAACAACTGAGACACCATAAAACCTAATAGAAAATTAAGATGACACACATTTCCGAAGCTAGAGCTTTAAGTAATCCAAACCCTGTTGACCCCAGTTTGAGGTACCCAAACACCAAATATCTCATACTGGGCGATGTATTTGTGACAAAAAATATATATATTTTGTCACAAATATATATATATATATATATATATATATATATATATATATATATATATATATATATATATATATATATATATATATTCCCTCTGTTTAGGTATCAAAAGATTCTTGGCATTGATATACTTATTACACTTTAAAACTTAAGGCACGCATAAAAGCTAATTAAAAATAAAAATAAAACTACTTGGACTAAAGACTAACCCACGTACCAATGTGTTTCTTTGTAAAATTGTAGGAAACAGGACTTGATGCTATCATCTTCCCACTCTAAACAATCCCACCATTTTTTGTTACCACGTATCTCCTTTAAAGAAGTCTGAGCACTATGGAGAGAGAGAGGGAGCTTCTTCAACTTTGGGCATCTAGACACCCTGATTACCTCCAAGGAAGGAAAATCTCGTGCATAGCCACAAATGCTCGTTAGTTTTGGAAGGTCCTCGAGAATTATAGTTCTGAGTTGCATTAGCCCTTTGTCTCCCACTTCATCATCATCGGCGGCCCTGCTTATTACTTCTTCTAGCACATTGCATTCCCTTATATCGATTATTTCGAGACTTTCAAGTTGTAGTAAACAATGAATTTTCTTCAACTTCACACAATTATGAATAGTTGTACTGCGAAGGCTTTTGAAGCATCCACGGCCCATGCGAATGCAATTTAAGTCAGGGAGTTGGGCAATGCGGACCCATTCTAGGCTGGAAGCAGGATAATCATCAACACTCTCCCCATCTTCACCAATCGTCAACTCCTCCGACATATTACAACGTGCCAAATTAAGTCTCTTAAGACTCTTCATTCCTGCGAAAGGGAAGTTCCTCAGGCCGTCATGGTTTTTCAGGTATAGATGCCGAGTCACGTTCCGCAGCTTGGAAGACCGGAGAAACTTTATAAAAGCATTCAAATTTCCTACGGAGATTCCAAGATGGGTTAGACGTCCCAGCCCTTCCAACTCCCTCATATTTAATCCCTCACTCCCTTCTTCCCACTCTGAATAACCACTGCGATATAGATTCATCACTCTTAACTCAGAAAGCCTTGAGATTGCCCCTTTAGGAATTCTGTCCAATTTATGTGTACCATCCAAGTCCAAGTGCTTCAGCTTTACCAGATTTCCTATCTCTTCAGGCAATGATCTGATCCCTGTGTATGATAGATTGAGGTATCGTAGTTCTGCCAAGTTACCGATCCCTGCCGGAAGCTCGTTCAAAATGTATGAACGTGACAGATCCAAGACCCTAAGAAGAGGCGTGAACTGAAAAAATTCATTGTGGACCTTTGCAATGTACACATTCCGTTGGAGCATCAAGGTTAAGAGGTTGGGGCATTGAGGTGTCCCTGTTACTTCTGTTATGATATTATTCATTAGAGATATCCTCTCGGCCTCCTTCCACCTTTCAATCTCTGGTGCATATCTCAGCCCAACGCCCGCTTTTACCAAATACTTGTTCTTCTTCTCCCCGCACCCCGAAGCTATCCATAATGCCACATCACGTATCACGTCATGCAACTTCACCTCTGTTTCTTCATAATGACCACTCTCCAACAAGCACGCAACCTTTAATATTCCAATGACATTATGTCCCCTTTTACGATCTCCATCAACATAATCATCATCACCCTCATCTAAGAATCCTTCGCCTATCCAGTGATCTATTAGTTCTTCTTTGTTAATGGAGTAGTCCTCCGGAAACAGTGAACAGTACAGGAAACATGATTTTATTTGTTCACTGCCAAGATTATCGTAACTGAATTTCAAACGCCAAAGCATATTATCGTCATCATCCATACCTGATATCTCTGATGGTGGCTTGCTCCTGCTCAGAACTGATATTGCATGCTCCCATTCCTGTGGTGTTTTCTTGCATGACATGGCCCGCCCAATGGTGATGAGAGCAAGGGGCAGACCTTTGCACTCTTTGGCAACCTTCATAGCAAGTGCCGGTATGTCTCGATGAGAATTCATGGCCTCTTCACCAACATTCAGTCGAAATAGATCCATTGCTTCTTTCTCTGGGAGGCATTCTACTCTGATCTTCTTGTTGGCAGCCATGCGTCCACAGACAACCTCCGATCGTGTGGTGAAGACAACCTTGCTCATGTTTTGGTTACTTGGACAAGGAATTCCGACCATCTCTAGATCCAACCGCACCCATATATCATCCAAGAGCAGCATGAATTTCTTCCTGCTCAAGATCTCGTGGATGTCATGAGCCCGTTTCTGGTCGTTGCTTTCATTCTCTGGCCAAGACAAGCCCAACCGCTTGCCAATATCCATCTGAATCTTTCCCACGTTTACTTCCTTAGACACCACCACCCAAATCACGACATCAAAAGCATGAATGCTTTTATTAAGGAATTCGTTATTGATTTTATTCAGGAGGGTTGTTTTCCCGACTCCCCCCATTCCATATATTCCAATTACTCCCACTTCACCTTCGCTAAACCAACTAAGAACCTTCTCCAGCATAAAGTCCATACCCAGAGCTGATGTGCTAGGCTGCCGTTCAACTGCATGGGGAAGTGATTTAACTGCAAATTCATCAAAGGAAACACCTTCTCCCTTCAACTCAGCTACATATTCCAGCTTCTCCACCACCCTCTTGCCGAGCTTGTAGCCTGACCAACAATTCGGACGACAATTACCAAAACACCTTGTCATCTGCTGAAATTCTTCTTCCATTGCATTCACTTGTCCTTCGGTGGCTTCTACTTTATTTAGCCACCGTTGAACTTGGTCCGTGCATTTGAGCAGCTGCTGTTCGGCAGCATCGACCTTTGTCTTCACGTCGCTCCTTATGGATTTCAAGTCTCCCATGGCTTCCTTCAGCAAGTTGACATTTTTTCGGAGGTTGACGACATAAGGTTCGCGTTGGGTGGTGGGACCCCACAAGCAAGAAACAAGTTCGATGACTGGGCTGATGAATTCCATGGCTACGGACAGAGAAAATGAGATGGTTAGAATGTATGGAACGGTTGGGAGTGGAGAGGATGAAAGAAACTCTCACTGCTCTTTGTTTGTTTTTTGAGGTGCGGAGAGTCTGTGTTGAAGGCACAGATAAACTCAGCGCCGTTGTTTCCCATTGTCCCATGTCATCACCGATGAGAACAGCTCACAAAATGCACGGATTTCTCACTCTTACACATAGTGTAATAGACAACCTAATTTTTAACACTTGAAACTTCCCTAGGCCCACCACCATGATTTATGTGTTAGATCCACATTGTAAATCATTTTTTTTTTTTTTGGGATCACTCTAGAGCATGAGCCCAGAAACGAGGCACATCCAAAGCTGAATGGATCACACCACATAAAGCAGTGGGGATTGAATGACCACCATTGAAACCTTCCTGGTTCCACCATAAGGTTTGTTTATCATCTAACCTCTTCATAAGGTCACAATAAGGATGAAGGTCCACTGTTTCCTCTAGTGTGGCCCACTTGAAATTGTTACTACCTCATTTTTGCTCTCATGCCCTAAAATGATATGGAAAAATGAATGGAAAGTGTAGATCTGACACATACATCATGATCGGACCCACGTGAATTTCACATGCCAACACTTCCGGTTTTCTTCTCTCTTCCCTGGATGTGCTGCACCACACAGCAAGCAGCCGAATTTCTTCACCTATGACCTATTTCTTAGGTACACACCATCCATCCATTTTTTCAAATCATTCTAGAATATAAGCCTAAAAACAAGATATATCCATAGTTCAAATGGGCCACACCACAGAAAACAATAGGAATTAGACACCTACTGTTGAAAACCTTTTGGGGCCACACAAGGCTCTGATCAAGCTGATATTTATGTTTTCCCTTCATCCGGGCAAATAAACCACACGGTTGGCCCTTAAAAAGGTTTCAATGTTCGTTCACTCTCCTCTACTTTTAGTGGTGTGGTTGAATTGAGCTTTGGATGTACCTCATTTTCTAGCTCTTCCTCTAGAATGGTCTTGGAAAAATTGATGAATGATGTGGATCTAATACATAAATCATAATAGGCCAGAGAAGTTCCACATGATAAAAGTTGTACTGTCTAATGCACAACCTATCCCAGGGAGTTTTTGTTAGCTGGTGTCATAGAGATAGCTGTGCCATCGTCAATGCGTGTACCCATGGGAAGCAACTGCTTAGGAATTTCCTATGCCTTCAACACAGATGATCCGTACTATAGCACCCACACAAAGATGCCCGTTGCAAATGTTCTCCATCTATCAGTTTCTCGAAATCAGGCAGATATAGAACTCATGTAGGCCGCACCATACTAACCATATGAACGGTCGAATGGCATATAAATATAGTGGTCAGCTCAACGAAAGGTTTCAGCGGTGGAGGTTTCCATTACCACTGATTCATTTTCCGTGGCCCATAAGAGATTTTGATGTACCTGATTTTTGGATTTCTATAATACTGTTGGTCTTTTATAACTGATGGAACGAGAGATTAATGTGTTCTGACTAAAGGAACTCTTGTATCCGGGAAACAGGCAATCTGCCTCCCAAAGTAACAGAGAGATGCTCTTCAGCACGCACCATAAGTTACATTAGTCCTAGTTGCGTTGGAACCTTAGGCAGTCCAACACATTAATCTAGACCGATCATTATAATCCAAAACATTTTAGGGGCTAAGATGTAGGACCAAAGGATTTTAATATGTACGGTCAAAGTTGTTTATATAAAAACCGGTCCAGTTAACAATTCAATCCATCTATTTGTTAGGGCCCATTATGGGTTCCTTATTATTTTAAAGAATCGTTGTTAGGCCAATTATAACCATCAAAACCATGGAATTCAAAATGGATGGCTGAAGAGAATAACACTAAATAAAGGATGGATTGGATCATCTAATAAGGAAATTTCTCCATATGTGCTCGGGTCTGAGTCTATGTGCAGACTGGGTTAATAATTAAGTATAAACCAAAAGTTATTAAGTTAAATTTCTCCATACTCAATAACACTAAATTAAGTATAAACCAAAAGTTGAAAATCAACTTAGCAGGAACATTAGAAGACTCGGGTTAAATAGACGAGGAGAGTATGAATCTTTTCAGTTTCAAGAACTTCGTAAAAATAATGGAATACTACATGAATTTATTACTCCCTATACACCAGAATAAAATGGAATAGTTAAACGTAAAAATAAAACATTGAAAGAAATGATGGCTATGTTAAATAGTTCTAGTTCGTCCTCTAATATGTGGGGAGAAGTCATATTATCTGCTTATTATATTCAAAATAATATATTTCATAAGAAAACTGGTAAGACACTATATGAACTGTGAAAAAATCATACACGTAGTTACAAACACCTTAAAGTTTGGGGGTGTCTGGCTAAAGTAGGGTTACCTGAAATCAAGAAAAGAAAACTAAGTCCTAAAATATCTGATTCCATGTTTATAAGATATGCTGAAAACAATGTAGCATATAGGTTTCTAGTCCTGAAATCCAAGGATAATATTTTACATTCAAATACTATTATAGAAGATAGAGATGCAGAATTTTTAGAAAATGTATTTCTTATGAAATCTAGATCCGTAGAAATAAAAGATATTAGTTGATCAGATGTTGTTTCAACAAGTAGAAGTGTAGATGTTAATTATAAAGTAGAACTAGAACCTAGAAAGAGCACGAGAGCTCGCAAAGAGACTAATAAAAGAGATGAGTTCTTTACCTTCTTATTAGAAGATGATCCTAAGACCTATTCAGAAGTCATTAACTCTCTTGATGCACCCTTCTAGAGAGAAGTTATAAATGATGAATTATAATCGATTATATCTAATAATACTTGAGAACTTATAGATCTTCCTCCTGAGAATAAACCTATTTGGTGTAAGTGGGTGTTTAAGAAGAAACTTAAACCAAATGAATCTATAGATAAATTTAAGCCAAGATTAGTTACAAAAGGCTTTAAATAAAAGGAAGTATACGATTACTTTAATATATATATTTACCTGTAACTAAAATTACAATGATTAGGGTATTAATTGCAATAACATCCATATACAAATTAATAGTACATTAAATGGATGTTAAAATAACGTTTCTAAATGGAGAGTTAGAAGATTAAATATATATATGGAACAACCTAAGAGTTATATAACTCTCGAAAAAAAAAACAAAGTATGTAGGCTAATCAAGTCTTTATACGCTTGAAACAAGCTCATAAACAATGGAATGAGAAATTTGACAGTGTCTTAAAATCAAATGGATATCTTATTATTGATGTGGATAGACGTGTATATAGAAAATTCTCTGGTAATGAAGGGTGATAATCTGCTTATATGTAGATGATATGTTTATCTTTGAAGCTAACGTTAAGTTAATCAATTCAACTAAACAACTCTTATCTTCTAATTTTGATATAAACTTAGGAGAAGTAAGTATGATATTAGGTATTTAGGTAATAATAAAATATAATAATATTACTCAATCTCAATCTCATTACGTTGAGAAAATATTAAAAAGTTTTAATCATTTTGACTGCTTACCTGTTAGTACATCTTATTATCATACTGTGCATCTCAAAAAGAATACAAGAAGTAATGTATCTCAGTTTGAGTATTCTCGAGTAATTGGTAGCCTCATGTATCTGATGAACTGCACTAGGCCTGATATTGTATATGCAGTAGGTAGGCTAAGTAGATATACAAATAATTATGGATATGATCATTGAAATGCATTGAATAGAGTACTGAGATATCCAAAAGGTACCGTTGCATATAACATTTGTTATAAAGGTTATCCTTATGTGTTAGAAGGGTATAGTAATACTAATTGGATCACTGATTGATCAAATCAAATAAAATCTATAAGTGGATATGTTTTTACTTTTAATGGTGGTGCAATATCTTGGAAGTCTACTAAACAGACTTGTATTACTCAATTTACTATAGAGTCCGAGTTTGTTACTTTAGAAAAGGAAGGCTTAGAAGTTGAGTGGCTTCGAAATCTGTTGATAGATATACTTCTATAGCAAAAACTTGTGTTTGCTATATCTATTCATTGTGACTATTAAGCAGCTATTGCTAGGGCCAAGAGTAAGATATATAATGGCAAAAGTAGACATATTAGACTGCAACGTAATATTGTGAGACACCTGTTGAATGATTTATTCATAGCTATTGACTTTGTGAGATCAGAAAAGAATCTTTCTTATCCTTTGACCAAATGACTATCTAAATAATTAGTCATGGAAACATCAAATGGATTGGGGTTGAGCCTAACCGAATGAGCTACTAGGGTCGGCAACCCAATCTATACAAGTGGAGAGATCTCATGCGATATGTTTAATGGGTAAACAACAAAACACAAGGAGACTAGAAAGCACTGCAGAGAACTTGCACCTTCCTTTAGTATAGGTAGTTCAAATAACAACGTGTGAGAGGATGAGTTTTTGAACTCTTAATGAATCTATGACCATATGTGGTGTGTATCCAGTTGTTATGTACATCGGAATAGAATTCACCTATATGAGTGTGAAAGTTGGTGCGCTTCCTATGAAAATATGTAGGTTGTTTCTCTATAGTACTCATGAAAATCCAGGTAAAGGTGCATGGCCAAAAGGTACCAAATTGCAGAACCAGCTGTAGTCGAAAAGTTGTATAAGTGACATGTATGGCCATTACACTAAAGGGTTAAGATTCAAGACTGATAATCACCTGATTCCTATAAACCTGTTTTGTTTACTCTAAATGTCGATTAAAGTCAGATAGACATCAACATTATTTTACAATTCTATTAACTGATACTGAAGTATTTTGAATTTGAAATATGTGGAGGATCATTGTATTTTAAATGTTTTTTTAAAATGAAATCTGTTTTAAATTTTGAAATTCCATCCATGTTTTACTTTTTGAAAAGTTTTGTCTTTTGTGTTACTCTTTAGTCTCACATAAGAAGTGAACAAAGAAAAACTCAAGATTATAAGATAAAGTTTTGGCATAGGGCTTGACCCCCCTCTCAGGGGGCATGTGAATTTGGTCTAATGGGGGGCCTATGCCATTAGCCCGAACTATGTCGTTGACTACACGCGCGTTCGCCCACCCGTCGGTCAGCCCGCCATGTCAGGCTCAGGCTCGGGTTTGGGTCTAAGTCTGGGTCTATGTGCGGACTGAGAGTCCATTTAAAACGGTGCTTCAAGCACCTAATCACAGTCTATATATAGACCTATCCTCTAATCCATTTTTATCAATTGAAATCAAAGTTTTCTCTCTTATTTTTTAAAATCATCTTTAGTTCATTGTTGTTTTGCCAACTGAGTTTGCAAGTGACTAATCATTTCAGGTTAAGTTCTGCACACTGGTTTGAGCCCGTGTACAGTGAGTGCATCATTGGGGCCGGACAATAGTCGTTGTATCCTAGAGGCCAACTGTCCAAGAAATCCTATTGTGTTTAGGACGCGGCCCAAGGAGGGTAGATTTGGTTTCAAGCCGAGCGACTCGGTCACGCCTCGACTCAAACACATAATTTTTTCTTACTATCTTAATTCTTTATTTTCAAATTAAATTTTATTTCTATTTTCAATTTTCATCTACTATTTCAGCAATTATTTCCAATATGCTCGACCAATAAAAACTTTTCACTGTTTGTGATGCCCACTTTGTTATTCGTACGCCATCTAATCTATTCCTCAGACCCTCCCCACTAGGATGAATGTGCCCACCAAATTTCAGGTTGGATATACATGCATTTAGAGGTCCTAGGAATGATTTTACAGTCTCCTTTTCTATGGTCCACTTAAGTTTTGAATCACCCTGATTTTTAGTTTACATAGTGATAATGAGGTGCTAAGAGGATAGATGGGGTGGATTTGGAGATTAGTTAACGCAGGACACATATCAGCGCACCTTCGAAGTTGATGTAGAACAGGTCGCTGATTATTTGATGGTCGAGATGGACCAAAAGAAGACCCATCGGGATCGAAAGTGATCCGGACCGTCAGGACCGTAAAACAGTCATATCTCGCAATCCGGAATGAGTTTCGGGACATAATATATCATTTTGGGGTAGCCCGAGCTACTTTAGCCAACCAACCCCGCTACGAAGGGTTGCCCATGCCGGAATCGTGATATTCGACCGTATCGACGGTCATTAGGCTAGTTTATTTTCAATTTTACTATTTATGGTAAGTTTTAATTCGATCATAACTTTGGATTTATATGGTTTTAGAGTTAGTACCCAACATGAAAAAGGCTTAGAATATTTAGTAGAGCAACATGGTTGGGCCTGTTTAATAACTTTCTATTTTTGGCCGAAAACCAAGAGTTCTAGTAGGATTGAACGACTTCTATAAATAGTAAGTTTACTATTTATAGTATGTTGCGTTCTCTTGGGGTTTGAGTTTGAGTTGGAGTCTGATACTTTACCTAGGGTTTAGTTTCCTATTTATATGCATTGTAATTCCGTTTCTATTCATTCTATTATAAAAAAAAAACAATTATTCGGAATTAATTTCCTCTTTTTATCTTTTTATTTCTTCTCGTGGATTCGAGAAACACTCGGTTAAGGAGACGGTGATCGACCTACCACGTCCTCCCTGCATCATTGGTATCAGAGAGAAGTTTCTTCCTCAGGACAATGACCTCTAATGAAGGGTTGGATCCTCATCCTAAGGAAGATGCTCCAAGGGACTATCTAACGACGACAGCTTTAGAAGCAACGCAACGAGAGAACCGGTTGATCCTGCAAGGTATATAGGCGACCCTCGACCAGATTGCAGAATCGCTAGCTCCGCCCTGAGCACAAGGTGACCAACGACCACCAACAGTTGCTATATAGGACAATCCTGTAGTCCATAGAGCACCCCAGGTGGATAATCGTAGGGCTACCCCAGACGAATCAGAACCAAGCGATACGAGGTCGAAGACATATTAGTACGACGACCTGCGCTAGGGAATGAGCGTGTGGAACGAGCAGAACGAGATTATCGGGGCAAAGCTGATCTTCCTAGCTTTAATGGCCTACTTCGAATAGAGGAGTTCCTCGACTGGCTAGTAGAGGTCGAACGATACTTCGATTATATGGAAGTGCCAGATGACAAGAAGGTAAAACTAATTACATATAAATTTAAATCCGATGCTTCAGCATGGTGGGAAAACCTACAGGTTTTCCGCACTCGTCAGAATAAGACACCCATCCGAACATGGCCTCGGATGAGACAGCTTCTTAGAGATCGATTCCTCCCTAGCGACTATGAACAAATTTTGTTCCAACAATATCAACATTGTCGTCAGGGAAGTCAAACCGTAGCCGAATATCTTGAAGAATTCTAGCGATTGGCTACACGGAATAATTTATCAGAATCAAAGGCACAACAAGTATCACGATTCATTGGTGGGTTGCGATTTGCAATCCAGGATCGGGTCCAGATGCATCCAGTCTGTACGTTGAGTGAGGCCAACCAATTGGCCACCCAGGCAGAAACATAGTTGTCGTGGCCCCCTGCTCGACCCTATTCGGCCACACGGAATTCCATCACCGGACCCACTCAAGATACAACGTTGGCCAAAGGCAAGGAACCTATAGGAGGGCGTCCTCAACCTCCTACGGCCACGAACCGGGACTAGGGAAGTGGTCCCTCAAGACCTTAACGTACAACTCCCACTACAACGGGTCCTAGCAGGATCCCCAACCCATATGGTCGGCTAAGGCCAGACCATTGTCTCCGCTGTGGCCAACCAGGTCACTGGTCGAACACTTGCCCTCAAAGCCCTGCAGCCCACTTAACTACGAATGAAGGTGGCGCGGAAGGTGAAGTAACGGAAGACAATCCTGAATTAGAACAGGCTGAAGAGGAGGACACAAGAGAGGTAGATTGGTTAATTGAAGATCATGGAGAATCGCTAGTAGTGAGACGATTACTTTACGCTCCCAGGAAGGAAGTGCACCCACAATGACATAATATATTCCGCACAAAGTACACCGTGCAGGGCAAAATCTGTGATGTGATCATAGACAGTGGGAGTAGCGAAAATATTGTCTCGAATTATGGTGAATAAGTTACATCTGCCTATGACGAAGCACCCTACCCCTTACTCGATCGGTTGGATCAAGAAGGTGAACGAGACAAAGGTAACTCATCAATGCATTATCTCGTTTTCCATTGGTAAAAGCTATAAGGACGAGGTCCTCTGTGATGTGGTTGACATGGAAGCCTGCCACATGTTACTTGGGCGGCCATGGCAATTGGATCGAGACGTGACACACGGTGGACGAGAAAACATATACATATTCACCAAGGATGGTTGAAAAATTGTTTTGGCCCCTATGACACCAGAGAAACACCCTGAAGCTTCTAAAGTGGAGGGGAACTCCCTCCTTACCATTCGCGAGTTTGTTAAGGAAGCAAAGGAAACGGGTGAAATCTATGCCGTTATGGTAAAAGGCGAGGAGTCAGGATCCTTTAATATTCCTCAACGTCTTAAGCCGTTGCTAGACCAATTTCGAAGTACTTGGCTTGGAGATTTACCTGATGAGTTGCCTCCCATGCGAGACATACAACATCACATCGACCTTGTCCCAGGGTTCGGTTTGCCCAACCGACCGCACTATCGGATGAGTCCGAAAGAGTGTGAAATTCTACAGGGACAAGTGGAGGAACTAATCCGTAAGGGTCTCATCAAAGAGAGCATGAGCCTGTGTGCCGTTCCGACACTCCTTACCCCAAAGAAAGACGGAACTTGACGCATGTGTATCGATAGCCGCATGATCAATAAAATAACAGTTAAATATCGATTTCCAATACCGCGGTTGGATGACATGCTTAACATGCTCGAGGGCTCCAAGGTGTTCTCAAAACTAGACTTACAGAGTGGATACCATCAAATCGTATTAGGCCAGGTGACGAGTGGAAAATGGCCTTCAAGACCAAGGAAGGGCTATATGAGTGGCTGGTTATGCCCTTCGGTCTAACCAACGCACCAAGCACCTTCATGTGTTTAATGAACCAAGTGTTGAAGCCGTTCATTGGCCGTTTTGTTGTTGTTTACTTTGACGACATCCTAATATACAGTCAGGATGAAACGGAGCACATGACCCAATCAGAAAAGTGCTACAAGTGTTGGCCGACAACAAACTATACTTAAACCTGAAAAAGTGTAGCTTCTTGACTGATCGATTATTGTTTCTGGGGTTCATTGTGTCGTCCACGGGTATCCGAGTGGACAAAGAGAAAGTTCGAGCAATTCAGGATTGGCCGACTCTGACGAACATTCATGAGGTACGAAGTTTTCATGGGTTGGCGATCTTCTATCGTCGATTTGTGCGGAACTTCAGCAATATCGTCGCACCGATTACTGATTGTATGAAGAATGGTCTGTTTCAGTGGACCGAACGGGCAGAAAAGAGTTTTGTAGAAATCAAACATCGGTTGTCCACTACACCCGTCTTGGTACTCCCCAACTTCGATAAGTTATTTGAGGTAGAATGCGACGCATCTATTGTTGGCATTGGGGGAGTCCTTTCTCAGGAGGGTAGGCCAGTCGCCTTTTACAGTGAGAAACTCAGTGACGCACGACAAAAGTGGTCGACCTATGAGCTCGAATTATATGCAGTAGTTCAGGCACTGCGTCATTGGCGACATTATCTTATTCAAAGGGAATTTATACTATACACTGATCATCAAGCCTTAAAATTTGTCAATACTCATACTAATGTGAATCGTATACATGCTAGATGAATTTTGTTTTTACAGGAATTTACGTTTGTTCTGAAACACAAGTCAGGGCAGCAGAACAAGGTAGCAGATGCACTTAGCCGACGTGATCCCTTCTTATTACCATGAGCAGTGAGGTGATCGGATTCGACTGTCTTAAAGAACTTTATGCCGACGACGAGGATTTTGCAGATGTGTGGAAAAAGTGCCAAGAAGGTCACTCAAGTGACATTGTAATTCAAGATGGTTTCCTCTTCAAAGGGAATCAACTTTGCATTCCGCAGAGTTTGCTACGGGACAAAATTATTATCGAGCTACATGGCAGTGGCCTCGGCGGTCATTTAGGATGAGATAAAACTCGAGCAATGGTGGAAGAGCGGTATTATTGGCCGCAACTTGCTCGTGATGTTGGCAGGTAATACAACGATGTCATATTTGTCAGACTGCTAAGGGACAATCTTAAAACACAGGTCTTTACAAACCATTACCTGTGCCAGATGCCCCTTGGGAGGATTTATCTATGGATTTCGTATTAGGCCTCCCACGAACACAACGCGGCATAGACTCAGTATTCGTGGTGGTAGACTGATTCTCCAAGATGGCACACTTCATTTCGTGTAAGAAGACCTTTGATGCGGTACACGTTGCGAACCTTTTCTTCAGAGAGGTTGTGAGAATACATGGGATTCCTAAGACGATCACTTCAGACCGGGACACAAAGTTCTTTAGCCATTTTTGGCGAGCCTTGTGAAATCGGTTCGGTACGTGACTTCAATTCAGCAGTGCTTATCATCCGCAACAGATGGGTAGACTGAGGTTGTAAACCGCACATTGGGGAATCTCATCCGTTGCCTCTCAGGTGATAAACCGAAGTAGTGGGACATGGTCCTGGCTCAAGTGGAGTTTGCCTTCAACAAGATGGTAAACCGATTGACAGGGAAATCCCCGTTCCAGATTGTTTATGGGTGCGTGCCTCGTCACACACTCAATTTGGTTCCCCTGCCCAAGCTTCTGTTCATGAGCGTTACAGCTGAACATATGGTAGACCGAATCATGGACATACATACAGATGTGTGCAACAAATTGCCGACTTCGAACGAGAAATATAAAGAAGCAGCCGACAAGCATCAACGTGACAAAGTGTTTGAAATAGATGATCAGGTGATGGTCCATCTACATAAAGAGCGATTTCCTACCGGGACCTACAATAAGTTGAAACACAAGAAGATTGGACCAGTACCGATCATTCGCAAGATTAATGACAATGCCTACGTTGTTGATCTTCCGGATGACATGAAAATTTTAAGGACTTTCAACGTGGCAGATCTGTACGAATATCATGAACCGAAGTTGGACGAGAACTTAAGGTCGAGTTCTTTCGAAGTGGAGGAGACTGATGTAGAACGGGTCGCTGATTATTTCATGGTCGAGATGGACCAAAAGAAGATCGGTCGGGGTCGAAAGTGATCCGGACCGTCAGGACCGTAAAACAGTCATATCTCGCAATCCAGAATGAGTTTCGGGACATATAATATATCGTTTTGGGGTAGCTGGAGCTACTTTAGCCAACCAACCCCGCTACATGCAGGTTGCCCATGCCAGAATCGCGATATTCGACCGTATCGACGGTCATTAGGCCAGTTTATTTTCAGTTTTACTATTTATAGTAAGTTTTAATTCGATCATAACTTTGGATCTGTAGGGTTTTAGAGTTAGTGCCCATCATGAAAAGGGCTTAGAATATTTAGTAGAACAGCATGGTTGGGTCTGTTTAATAACTTCCTATTTTTGGCCGAAAACCAAGAGTTCTAGTAGGATTGAACGACTTCTATAAGTTGCGTTCTCTAGGGGTTTGAGTTTGAGTTGGAGTCTGATACTTTACCTAGGGTTTAGTTTTCTATTTATATACATTGTAATTCTGTTTTCATTCATTCAATTATTAAAAAAATAATTATTCGGAATTAATTTTCTCTTTTTATCTTTTTATTTCTTCTAGTGGATTCGAGAAACACTCAGTTAGGGAGACAGTGATCGACCTACCACGTCCTCCCTACGTCAGAAGTTATCATCACGTTGGTGATTTTCTTTTCCCATTTTTTCCTCCCAAGCCCTCCTAATCGAACAAGGATCCGATAGTGATACCTCCAGTATGGAGCTCCGTAGTGGTCAATACAGGAAAAACTATCTAAGCCCCACCATGATGTATGTTTTTTTTTTATCATGCTGTCCATCCATTTTTTCAACTCATTTTGGGCACAAGCTAAAAAAGTGATATAGATCCAAATTTTAGGTGGCCCATGCCATAAGAGATTGGTGATTGAATGTCCACCATTGAAAACTTTGCGTGGGCTACATAAATTTATGAGCTAGCTGATATTTTTGTTTTCCTTTCATCTGGGTTCATTTGGCTTTTAAGAATAGGTTGTGTAGCCTAAGGAAGTTTCAATGGAGGTATCATTATCCCCACTGGTTTATGTGGTGTGGTTTACCTGAGCTTTTGCTCTACCTCATTTTTGAACTCATGCCTTAAAATGAGTTGAAAATAAATGGACGATGTGGATAAAATACATGTATCATGTTAGGCCCACATGAGTACTTTTTCCAATACCAATCAGTATGGAGATAGTGAGAGAACAAAATCTATATTGAAAGGGTCACTACCGAATCAGAATCACTTCTAACCCTACCTCCTCCTATGATCCTGGACTCGAATTTAGTAGTCCCCTACAATAATATTTCGGTACTGGTGAGTGCTGGAAAATTTCATGGACCCAACATGACAAACGTCTTTTTTTTTTCATCCATCCATTTTAGGGACGCGTATTAGGTACTAACAACATGAGTAGTGATATTTTCTATTGGAGTGATGTTACCAAGCTCTGTGGGCCCTACCATGATGTATATGTCATATCCACACGGTTCATCCATTTGTAGAGATCATTTTAGGGCATGAACCAAAGAATGAGGTGGATCTAAAGCTCAAGTGGACCTTACCACAGAAAATAGTGGGGACAATAACACCCACCGTTAAAACCTTCTTAGGGCCATGTTTTTTTAGATCAAACCAATTCATAAGTTAACACAAACATGTGATGAAGGGAAAACACAAATATCAACTTGATTTAAAACGTTTGTGGCTCCTAAGAAGTTTTTAATGGTAGGAGTTTAAACCTAATTGTTTCCTATGGTGAGTAGCAGTGAAGTGGATACTACGATATCTGAGGGGCTCTTCAAAGTTGAGCCTATGATTCGGTGAATGGAAACCTGTGTTAGAGGGATACACAGATGCATATATGGCAGGTGACATAGACTCTATGAAGTTTACATCGGAGTTCATGTATGTTCACATTTGCGGGGGAGCGGTCTAATGGCAGAGCAAGCTACAGAAGGTTGCAGTATTGTTTACAATCGAGGCCGAGAATATCATAGTCATAGAAGCATGTAAGGAGATGTTTTGGATGAAAATGTTCATACAGGAACTTAACCTAAAGCAGGAGAAGCACGTGGTATATTGTGATAGTCAGACTGTGATACATTTCAATGAGAATCTAAGCCGACATTCCAAGTTGAAGCACATTGAGGTTCGATATCACTAGATCAAAGATACATTGGAAAACAAGGTACTACAGCTTGAAAAGATCCATACGAATGATAACAGGGCAGACATGATGACTAAGACATTGCCCGAGGGCAAGTTCAAGGCTTGTAGAAGCATGACTAGCTTGAAGACAGTGAAGCGCTCCTCTTGAGTTAGAAGGGGGAGATTTGATGGGGTGTTCCTCATGAGGAGAGAAGAGAGTGCAGCTCGAGGGTTATCCGCCTACGCCCAACCAATCTTGATTGAGTGACTAAAATTCCTTCAAATGTGGTTGTTGGTCGCTGGATAGTTTTGGACAGGTTTCGAGCAACCAAAAGTGGTTATCGGGCGATCGAGCCCTGATTGGGCGCTCGACCAAGTTGGGATGGGCAACCGAAATTTGGATATTTTTCCTCTGGACTCTTAATATGCGTGAAATATTGACACTTTATACCCCTGAATTTATATTTGTTAGTGCCCTATTTTAGATTATTTTCATTTAATTATGTGACTTTGATTATTTGTGTAGAAAATAGAAAAGATGCAGAAGAATGTGCTCCTCTCAAATTTGACTGAAATTGCATTCATAATGTGGCCCACTTTCATTTTCAATCAACAGATTTCCACCCATCCAAGCATCCACCTGCAACAAAAGAAGGAAGCCATCAGTTCTACCCTCACACATCTAACACAAGCCAGCAAGTTTAGGTGTCATATCTTCACTGTCCAGAAAGCTTTACACATGCATCCTTCAAGCCTTCCATTCAGCCGTCCATCAAATCCAGCAACTCCAGTTAGCTACTCCATCTCCAACCCTCCAACTGAATGGATATAATCTCCACCGTCATCTCGATGTCCAACCACTATAGGTCCAACGCTGTGGGTCTCCCCTTCATCCACATTCATCAGCAACAAATTTGACCATCCATTGTCCAAGAGCTACACACTTGCAAAGCTCTCCTAATTCAGTCATCCTCAACACATGTGTGGAGCTAATCTTCAGTCGTCCATTGAACAAGTGGGTATATGATCGTACATAGTAGCTGCCTCATCAACCATCTAATTAGTAGCTGATGAAGTCCACTGTCCATCCATTGTCCAAACCATCCAAGTAAAGTGGACCCCACACATACTTTCAATCAAGGAAACAAAGAAAATGAAAAGAGAAGGTTGCTGCCAATTTGGAGTCTAAAAGAAAAGAGGAAACTGTTATTCTCATTTTTCACCTTCTGGCCCAATTCGTGGGGCCCATATTGATGACTTTTGTAAATCCAGTCCATCTATATTGAAGATCAGCTCGACGACGAAAAACCCCAAGTGGTTTTGTGTCTATCAGAGCTATGGATTGACCGTGGCGGCCAAAACAATACAAATTATCCAGAAGTTTCTTGATTTCCACCGACTCAAATCTGGGATGATCCAGGTGACCCATGACTCATGATATGAAGAATCTAAGCCAACCATTTTCTAGATAACATCAATATTTGCCAAACTATAAAATTTCATGTCAAATAGATATATGATCTGCTCGTACCAGTTGAAGAAAGATGAACCATCCTGAAAGATTCCAATTACACAAATTTTATAAAAAGCCCTAAATGTTTTGATTTTTGGACTTAATTGTGAAATCACTTTGGACAATCTAAGCCTTCTATCATGTAGAGAAAGAATTTTCTACCAATGTTCAAAAGTTTAGACCAATCCGACCTTTGTACGCTCTGTATCGTCAATCGCACGATAACTGGTTCCGCAGGTATCCGAATTACTCGATTTAGAGAGGCGGTCATTTTTCTGATTTGTGGGCCTACTCAAGAGATAATTGACAAGATCTAAATCATCCATGAAGAAGTTCGTATGTCGAGGAAGCTACAGATTAAATTTCAAGGCAATCCAACCGTTGGTTATTCCGTATCAAGAGAAATAAAATATGTTATGTTGTTGTCCTCATGTCTACACTATAAATAGGAAGTTAAAACCATTGTCAAAGAAAGTTTTTTTTTTCTAAAAAAATTTTTAAGACGAATTTCAGTGGGAGGATTGGTGATGGTGCTAGGAGAATAGAGAAGAAGAAGAGACAAGGCTAGAGTTTTCAAAGGAGATAATTTCTCAATCTATTTTTCTAGTTCTTTTATTTTTTAATTCTACAATCTACACCATGAATTTCTAAATTATTTGCTAAGGTTGAGATGAAGCCCATAATTGGACTAATCCTTCTCTAAACATTGTTGATTTCACTCAAATTTCATATTTGATTTGATTATTTCTTTCTCTTATGTGCTTTATTAGAATTTTGCAAATTTCTCACATCTATGAGCTTGACCATAGTCTAAGTGCGAGTGATATTTGGAATTCTATACTAAGTATGCTTGTGTCTGACTATGAACAGGTTCACCTATAGAGAAAGAAATAGGATTTACAATTTTTCATGCTTGACCATGGATGGGAAGGTGTAATCCTTAAGATTTTTCCCAATTTCATTGTTTGTGATTTATGACCAAGATAACAGATGATGTATGTTAATTTTAACAGTTTGATTGATCATTAATGTTTGTATTTACATGACCATTATGGTGCATGCATTAGTGATAATTATTATTAAGGGAAAACTCACTTGTGCTTTTAGAGAATAAATATCTTGTATGCTTAAACAAAGATACAGGTTGTGTTTTATTTATAATTTTCAATCAATCTGAATTTGGGTGGATTAACAAATAAAACATGAATTATGATAATTAGGGGTGGATTCAAAAGTTCTAGTGCTCTCTTTCTCTGAGTGAACTTCGCTCGTTGTTCTTAGTTATTTCTTTAATTTCTTTTCATTATTTTAGTTTAAATAGCTCAACTATTTCATTGGATTAGTTAAGTTGAATTCTAAATTTCATATTGGGACAACCAATCCTCGTGAGATCGAACTCGTAATACATGCCATGTCTACACCCAATACGTATACTTACGAGTTTAAAATTACTTTAAATCAAGTTGGTTTAAAAATAACATCAACTCTCTGGACAGTTTGTGCCCATTATTGGGCGCCCGACAGTTTCAGGTCGTGTGCTCGAAGGCGCGCACGATTGCGAAACATAGTTTCCTATTTTGGCTCCGTCTTTTTCAAAGTGCTATATAATCGCTTCCAAAATGAGATTAAGACATCATAACAAAGATATTACACATCCAAGGTGTGTGTGTGTGTGTGTGTGAGAGAGAGAGAGAGAGAGAGAGAGAGAGAGAGAGAGAGAGAGAGAGCAATGAAGATCGTAGAGAAGATCGTTGTGCCCATGACGCTTCATCCACGTAGCAGACAACGTCTCGGTTTCTCCTACGTCCTCAGATCGATGAAAGCTCTCAATTTTTCATTCTCTTTGACTGTAATTCACCCATGTATGGGTGAGGTTGATTGGATCCAAACGGGTTGTGCTTGTGATCGCTGCGTAATGGATTTTACATAATGGATTTGTTATCTGGACGAGGTCCTGTGGTTTTTACCTATGTTTGAGGGTTTTCCGCATAAAAATTCTTTAATGTTTGTGTGCTTGATTGTTGATAGTATTTATGCATTATCTGTTCCATAATTCATGGCAGTTGGGGTGCGAGATCATGAAGTTTTTTGCACAGCCCCAACACCTATTACCCACTGTAATTATTTGCCATCCACCCAGTTGATGAAGTCATATAGACCTGGACGAAGGGACAACACAAATATCTTCTTACTCCAAAGCTAACTCACTATTTAGATGGACCGGAGTCGTCTACACACCTGATATTATTTTTTTTAACACGAACCGGCCTGAATCCGACCCAGCCGAACCCGAACATAACCCGACCCGAGCGCAACCCGGCCCGACCGAAAGCATCCAAAGGTGCTGCTGGTGTGTCTCAAACCTGAGACCAGCTGGTTGATAAACTCGGACTCAACCAGCTGGTCTACACACCTGATTTACTCAGCAGGCACATCACCCAAGCTCTATGGCCCACCATGTTGAACGTGTAACATCAGCCTGTCCATCAGGTGCTAACCCTCATGTTCACCGTACATACAGAAGATTCTTCTGATATAGAATTCAGATGCGCAAAACCTCTGGGAACAATGTACAGGTCTGGCTAAAACCTCCAAGTTTGCGTGTTATCGCCCGCTTGAGTTCTGAATTTGGCTGATTCTTTTGTTTCACCATCATCCTCAAGAGTCACACCTGATGAATGGGTTTGATGATAAATGCACAATATAGTGGACCCACAAATAAGCCTATTGTTGGGGTCCCGTACACATTGTTCCCTGTTGTGATGGCCCACTTGTGAACCTGGCTGATTTTTAGCCCAAATGCCTAGAATCGAGGGGTGCAACTGATGATGAATGGAGTAGATGTCCATCAGATAAGATGGTGGGGCACACAGCATTCTGTTTTACCGTCTCTGTAAAACAAGTGTTGTAAAGGATTCCATCCTGTGATGATTGGACCAGAAAAGTTCAGACTTTCAATGAAAAGGTTTCCCTGCTTGGAGGCCGGCCAACAGAGGACCGGGTTCTTTGCATTAGCCATCCATCAGTATTAGATTCCAATTCTATGTACGGCCCAGATCTATTATTTACCCTTGCCGAGTGGACAGTGAAAAAATGATGCAGGAAATGATAGAAAATGAGTGGACGACACTTTTTGATCCAAAAAAAAAGTAAGACCATACAATAATTCAAGTGAATAGATTATACTAGAAACAGATTGAGACCATCTATGTGTACATTACCTCAATCCAAACCATCCAATTTAGTGGAGCATATTCTCAGAATTAAATTGACTATATGATAATAACCTTATTTTTATGGATAGTTCGTAATGGAACTTCCTCTCGCAGCCGAAAGAAACTGGTCTTAAGAGAGGCAAATCAAGGGAGGAAACTGTTTCCATTTGCCATGGCCCACCAGATTTGTGAACCAGGTTGAAAGTTGGGCCACGGGGGTTTTTCGAGGTGCTGCATCACATAGACGGCTCAGATTTTAGGGACACATCACGTGTGATGAACTATATATATATATATATATATATATATATATATATATATATATATATATATATATGGGAAATGGTACCTCATGGGAACTTCACATGAGTTCGAGTTGTGTGGGCCCCACCTGATGTGTTTAGAACATCTACTCCATCAGTTAGATGCACCATTCAATGGTGGGCTATGGTTTAAAAAATCAGGTCAATCCATGACGTATGTGGGCCACAACACAGACAACAGTTGGGAGGGGTTATCCACCCATTAAAACATTCATGATCATTTTTTTGGGCCCACCGAGATGTGGTTCACAAATCCAGCCCATCCATTATGTGTGTTCCACTTGTACGAGGGGTCATACCAGGTTTCAAGCACATCCAAAGCTCAGGTGGGCCCCACCAAGTAATTTTAGATATTTTAGGCATGTCTTCACATGGTTTTAGATGGTATGACCCACCTGAGTTCCCTATACGGCTGAGTTTTTGGGTATCCCATAACTTAAAGGGGACCCATCAAATGCATGCTGTTGATGTCTGACACACATCAAGGTGGGGCCCACACAGCTTGACCTCATGGGAAGCTCCCATGAGGTCGACCTCATAGTACTATATATATATATATATATATATATATATATATATATATATATATATATATATATATATATATATATATAATGCTCACCTGCTAACCATGCTAACCATCTCTCATAAGTTCTCCTAGGAACTTTTTGAGGACTCATCACATGTGATGTGTCCCCATAATCTGAGCCGTCCATGTGATGCAGCACCTCGAAAAATCTCTAGGGCCCAACTTTAGATCTAGTTCACAAATTTGGTGGGCTATGGCAAAAGGAAATAGTTTCCTCCCTTGATTCCTCTCTCTCTCTCTCTCTCTCTCTCTCTCTCTCTTCTATAGCCCACCAGAGTTCAGGATCAAGTTAAAAATTGGGCTTTGGGGGTTTTTCAGGGTGCTTCATCATGTGGATGGCTTAGATTTTGAGGACACATCACGTGTGATAAGTTCTCAAAAAGTTCTCTTAAGAGATGGTAAGCTGGTGAGCATCTCTCTCTCTCTCTCTCTCTCTCTCTCTCTCTCTCTATATATATATATATATATAGGGAAAAGGTACTATGAGCTGTATGGGCCCCACTATGATGTGTAATGGGCATCCACACCATTAGTTAGATGCACCATTACATGGTGAGCCATAGATCTAAAACTCAGGCCAATCCATGACTTGGGTGGGCCACACCATAGACAACAGTAAAGAATGGATATCCAACCATTGAAACTTTTATGATCGTTTATTGGATCGACTAAGATATGATTGAGAAATCTAACCCATCCATTATGCATGTCCGACTTAAACAAGAGGTCACAACAATTTTCAATCATATCCAAAACTCAAGTGGGCCCCAACAAGTGCTTTTAGATGTTGTAGGCATGATTTTACAGTCTTTCAATTGGTATGGCCTACTTGAGTTCCGGATACAGTTGACTTTTGGGATATCTGATAACCAATAGGGGACCCACCAAATGCATGGTGTGGATGTTGGAAACCTCCCATGAGGTAGACTGCTAGCTAGTACCTTCACAACCCCCCCCCCCCCCCCCCCCCCCCCCCCCCCCACACACACACACACACACACAGGGAAATGGTACTATGTGGTGGAGCCTATACAAGGCCATCGTGTGGTTGAAGTGTGTCTTATCTTCTGCCAGTGGATGAGGAATTAAAAAAATATATTGCCCATATGGAAGTACCTCAAATTAGGCTGAAACCGGCCGTGAAACCAATAAAGGCATTTCCTGGGAGTTGCAACGCCGAAAGTAAGCTGATCCCACCCTGATGTTGTTCGTGAGAATTTGACCCATCCATCTGTTTTGTGAGCTTATTTTAAGACATGCGAAAAAAATGTGACAGAACCCAAAACTCAAGTGGGCCACATGAGAGGAAACAATTAGACTTGAACGACTATCATTGAAACATTTATATGGCTACAAATGTTTTATATCAGGTTAAGTTTTTAATGTTTTCAGATCATCCCAGTGGGAATGACCTTATAAACGGTTTGGATGGCATATAAACATAAGGTGGAACCCAGGAAGGGTTCAATGGTAGGCATTTCTTTTTCCAGTTTTTCCACTCGTGTGGCCCACTTGAGTTTTGGATTGCCTCATTTTTCCCTATGTCCTAAAATGATATTGAAATACGGATGGATGGGGTGGATTTCTCACAAACACCACAGTGGCCCCACCTCACTTGCCAACAGGAACTTTCTGCAGAAGTATCTGTCACGAAATCGGCTCCCTACAATGCCTACTATGCGAAATCACGGATGGAAGTGGATTGCTTAATGTGCACTTGGCCTTGGTGGTGTGTTGAAGTCACCACGTTCTGTCATCTGTGGGCCCTACCATGATGTATGTGTTATATTGAAAGTGTCCATCCATTTGGTGAGATCATTTTAGTACATAGTCTAAAAAGTTAGACATATCCAAAGCTCAAGTGGGCCATACCATAGAAAGCATTGGGGATTTGAACACTACCGTTGAAAACTTTTTGGGGGTCATAGAAGTTTTGGATCAAGCTAATATTTTTTTTTTTCACATCATTCATGTTTAGATGACCTTATCATCAACTTAGATTGGGGCGTTCATAATAGTAGGGAAGCGATTTCTTGCTAAAGCCTTTGCACGAGAAGTTCCTGGCAGGGGATGTAGGGTCACGCTGATGTTTGTGAGAAATGCAGCACGTTCATCTGTTTTTCAAGCTCCTTTTTTGACATGTGACAAAAAATGAGACATATCCAAAACTCAAGTGGGCCACATGAGAGGAAAAATCGGAAAAAGAAATGGCTACCGTTGAAACCTTCTTAGGCTCTACCTTGATGTTTATATGTCATCAAAACCATTTATAAGGTCATTCCCAACATTAAAAACCTAGCCTGATATAAAACACGTGTGGCCGTAGGGATGTTTCAATGGTAGTCGTTCAATCCTTATTGTTTCCTCTTGTGTGGGCCACTTGAGTTTTGGATCTGTCTCATTTTTTATGGCATGCCCAAAAATGATCTCGAAAAACAGATGAACGGAGTAGATTTCTCACAAACATCAAGGTGAACCCCACCTAGCTTACAGTGTGGAACTTGGTGTGAAAGACTTTTGTCGGAAATACGCATCTAAGTAGTTTCCTCATTGATATCAGCAAAAAGCATCTATGCCATAAATTTTGCAAACCGGTCATCCAATGGCAGAAGATAAGACATACCTCGACCTCACGATAGCCTTGTAAAAATGGTAGGCATTCCATATTAATTGTTTACTATGGTGTTGCATAAATGAGATTGATCACCAGTGCCTAAACCAGAGGCACTGGTGAATGGGTTGGATCTAATGAAAGTTTTGACCCACATGGTGGTCGGTACACTCCCCATGTACTTACTACTAGTGGCTAGTGGTTCTTAGTCTTTCCTTTCTTTTCACTCACAACTGATATTTTATTAGACGCTCCTTGCTAAGGTGAGGGGACACACCAAAAATGGGACATAGATCATGTAGCTAGGAGTTGTAATGGATTCCTGTAGCCCAAAGCTCTATGAGCCCACCATGCCATGTGTTATGTTGGCGTAGTCGGGGCAGGTTGAGATTTAGCACCTTTTCTCTCACAGGGATATCTGATATATATCCATGGATCTACAGAGACCCCTCAATATGTCTTCGTCGAATCTACAATGGAATATATTGAATCCACGAGATCTCTTCTTCGAATCCACGAAGAACACAGAGATATACTCAGAAAATAGTATTAAAGTATCTAATAATCATCCCCAAAATGAAATAAATCAAGTACTTATAGTAAAACTAAATCCTAGAATCATAACCTAGGTGTCTTAATTGCAATAGGAAATAAGGTAAATCAAAACGAAAAGAAATCATTCGAAATCAAAAAGTTCGCGCAGAATTCTGCGCAGGAGTCGACTGGTTGGCCAGGGGTCCCCGACCAGTCGGAGATGGCCTAGAGAGTACAAAGAGTTTCACTCTCCTGTTTCGGAAATTTGACCAGTCGGCTGAGGTCGTTGACTTGAGATTTTCATGATTCTTCAGCTCCTTTCTTCGGATCTCTTGGGCCCACTCTTACGTCTTTCTCTTAGCTCTTCTTCATCCTCCATCAGGGAATCGCTTCGCTACATCAATTGCCCCCTCTTGAAAGAAACTCGGCCTCAAGTTTCGTCTCCTTCCGCGAGGGCCCTTCGTTTTGTTGCTTGAGACTAAGAGAGACTGTACTCCTTCTGTGGCAGCTCAGCAACCTTCACCCGTTGTTGCTGGCGCGAGGACGACTTTCCTTCTATCCTTGACGAATGAAATAATGTTGTCGTGACCACAATGTATGGTATCTTGATCAAATTGCCATGGACGCCCAAGGATCATGTGACAAACATCTATGTCAACAACATCACATAACACTTGATCTTTGTAGGCCTTACCGATCGAAAATGAGATGAGGCATTATTTCATAACCGTCGTTGTGCTACCTTTTCGAATCCAACCTGCATTGTAGGGCGAAGGATGTTGTGTGGTCTTGATCTTCAACTTATCCACCATCACTTGAGACACAATATTCTCGTAGCTACCTCCATCAATGATCATGTCACAAACCCTTCCATCCACAGTACACCTTGTGCGGAATAGGTTGTGGCATTGGGGATATGCATGAGTGTCAGACATGCACTTGTTGTCTTGTAAAAACAAGGACAAACCCTGATCTACTGAAATCTAGTCAGTTCTTTCCTCTTCATTGACTTCTTCAACATCAACATTAATTTCTGGTTCAGCTGGTGTATCCTTTGTGGGGACGACTACATTAGTCACGGGCCGTTGAGGGCATACATTGGATAGGTGGCCTAGCTGTCGACATCTGTAACAATGATTAGGTCGCGGCCTTCTGTAGAGATTTGGAATTTTACTCAGTCCCAATACAATGGCTGAACATTGTGGTCTCATATGACCACTTCCTGTTACACGAGCGGCACTTACGGTGGGCTATTGTTGATCTGGAGATGTGCCTTAGAGGAAGAGGGACGCGCAGCAATTTTGGCAAGTTGAGTCTTTGCGCAATGGGCATATTGTAGGGCCTCTTCCACGGACCAAATCGGTAACATCTGGACACGATCCTGGAAATTGGTCTGCAAACCTCTGATAAACTTGGTAGCCTTTTGCGCATCCGTTTCCGATAGATCATTACGGGTTGTCAACCAATCGAATTCGACTGGGTACTCATCAACGGACCGATTTCCTTGATGACAACTTTCATATTGTTGAAGCAAAACTTGCTCAAAGTCCCGAGGGAGAAATCGTGCCCAAATGAGTTGTCGCATCCAAGGCCACAACCAGATGGGCAATTTAATTATTTTCTTGGGTTTGGGAGAGTTACACTTGCTCCCACCATGCGGAGGCACCCGATTTCAATTTGTAGGCCGCAAGTTTAACCTTCTTTTCCTTCGTGACATTCATATAATTGAAAAAAATTTCAACCTCAACAAACCAATCCAAGAACTCTTCTATTCGCAATAGGCCATTAAAAGTGGGGAGTAAGGCCTTACCTCTGTAATCCCGTTCAGCTTAATCCCCACGACCATTACCACATATATGCTATTGCACAAAGAGTTCTTCCACATCTTCATCGCTTCCATCAAAATCCGTTGTGTTGGGCTGACGGTTAACTACTAGGGGTGTAGGACGAATTATCAGATTGTCTGGACTGCTACCACAGGCGGTTGTGCACCACCCTGAGCCTGTCGCGGAGTCAAAGACACAACAATCTACTCGAGGGACGCTTCCAGCCCTTACATAGATGCCTCAAATGATTTCTGGAGAGCCTCCATCTTCTCCGCTAAGTACTAGATCCCCTGATCACTGTCAGTGGGGATTTTACCTCGTCCATCGCTAGAAGTCATTGCTCGAAGTTCTTCCTCGCTTTGATACTAACTTGGCACAGTCGGGGCAGGTTGAGATTGAGCACCGTCTCTCTCATGGGGATACCTGATTCGAATCTATGGATCTACAGGGACTTCTCAACCTATTTTCGTCGAATCCACGAGATCTCTTCTTCGAATCCACAAAGAACACAGAGATAAACTTGGAAAATAGTATTAAAGTATTGAATAATCACCCCCAAAATGAAATAAATCAAATACTTATAGTAAAACTAAACCCTAAAATCGTAACCTAGGTGTCTTAATTACAATAGGAAACAAGGTAAATCAAAACGGAAAGAAATTGTTCAAAATCAGAAAGTTTGCGCAGAATTCTGTGCAGGCGCTGATCGATCGGCCAGGGGTCCTCGATCGGTCAAAGATGGCCCAGAGAGTACAGAGAGTTTCACTCTCCTATTTTGGAAATTCGACCGGTCGGCAAAGGTCGTCGACTTGAGATTTTCATGATTCTTCAGATCCTTTCTTCGGATCTCTTGGGCCCATTCTTTGGTCCTTCTCCTAGCTCTTCTTCGTCCTCGATTAAGGGATCGCTTCGCTACATCATATATCTACTCCGTTTATCTGCTTCATTGGCTCATTTTTAGTAAAATATCTTAATTAGAAGGCAAATCCAAAGCACAGGTGAACCACATGATAGGAAACAATGGGCATCGAACATCCACCTCCAAAATCTTCTTGGAGGCCATAGAAGTTTTGGATCAAGCTGATATACATGTTTCCCTTCATTCAAGTCAGGCTGATCATATGAAGAGGTTGGTTAGCATGTAAACATCATACTGAGCCATAGGAAGGTTTCAAAATTGGTCATTTTATCTTTATGATTTCCTGTGGTGTGGTCCACTTGAGCTCTGGATCTACCTCATGAATGAGCTCATGGCCTAAAATGAACTGATGGAAAGGATGGATGGAGTGAAATGTATGTGTTACATACATTCCAAAGACCTTAGAGCTACAAGGAATCCCCAAAAAGAAGCAAATTTGCTGGGAAGAAAGTGCAGACGTGAAAGCACACTTGAGGGGCTGTTGATCATTTCTCCAGTGTAGGGAGGGAAGGTCGTGGAGAGAGCAAAAAGTATGGAAATGGGAAGATCATTGTACATCACTCGGAGATAAAGTGATTAGTAAAAGGTAAAATAAACCATCAATAAAGAAAAGACACTAAAGCACCGAGCGAAAATTTCCGACCGCACCCTGCCCTTTTGTTCATTCTTGAACCGGGAAAAGGAGTTATTTTTCCAACGTACATGTGGCGGGCTGGCTTATCATTTGGACCGTTCATCTTGTTGTCCCCTCTTTGAATGTTACACATATCAGATCATCCTAGCCATCTGATCGGGGGTCTTACGGGCAATGGAAGAAAAATGCTTATGGTCGCCATTTAGTGTGTTTAACAATGTAATGGCTAGGATTGCTTAACAGGAAGAACTTTTAAATATAGCCCATTTATGATAGATAGGCGACATTGGACGATGATGATGATGATGCTCAAACATGCATGTGGATATAGTTGTCGTACCCATTAATGAGTGTGGGTACGGTTCTTAACCCAAACTGGACCAATTATACGTATTATGCCATTCATTGCATATTATTCACTAAATTTTTTTTTGTGATCCTTACCATTGGAGTGGTGTCCATCAAATGGATGGTTAAAATCAAAGCAGTCACATATCAAATTTAACAAACAAGTATGCATTAGTTAGAGTTTGGACCATCGAACAATTTGATCATTTTGGGGCCATGTCTCATCTGCAGCGATACCAACAATTTGGACAGTTTAGATTGAGGCATGTCTACTAACTCATCGAGAGAACTGACCATCCACATGATAAGCTGCTTTACATGGCCCATGTAAGACACTACCTCAAACCAAACCATCCAATTTAGTGGAGCATGTCATTAGAATTACCAAATGTCCATTACACATTTGGTAATTGAACTGCTTCTCATCAAGGAAAGGAAATTAGTCTTAGTTCTTGAAAAACTATTGCTTGCTTCTACAAGGGAAACAACTTCATGTGCATGAGATCCACTCTATCTATCAGGTATAAAACTCTCTTGTTGCACTTGATCCCAAAAATAACGCTGATTCAACACTCAGGTGGGCTATCCCATATGCATAAACCTCTAAGTTCACATTTTATGGCCTATCTCAACTTTGGAATAGCATGGTTTTTTGGGGAATGCTTTCATCCTGAAGAGGCAAGTTAGATGAATGGACTGGATGAGATATATACAACAATTTGAGCCCTTCACAAATCCAATGGTGAGCATTCCTTGTCAACTGTTTACCATAGTGTAGCCTGCCTGAGATTTTGATCATCGTGATTTCTGGGTACCAGCCTAAATGGGAGTCTGTTTAGCTTATGAATGGGTTGGATCTAATGAAAAGATTGATCCACATGGCGGTAGGTATGCTTCCCACGTACCTACTCCATAATGTTTCCTGGGAGGGAGGGAGGGAGAGAGAGAGAGAGAGAGAGAGAGAGTAGCTGACCTGTTTAAGGATCCCTTGCTGCAACGGCCACAACCCCGTGTGATTGCTCCGGATGTTTGGTATTTATAAGGTGAGAATAACGTCAGATTCAAAGCCAATCCCAGCGAAAATCCAACAATTTAGTTTGAGGCAATGATTGGAGGTGATTGTAAGGTGAGAGAAAGAGAATGGGTTGGAGCTTGGAAGAGGAGGAGCTTAGATAACGAAGGGAGGTGAGTTGAAAGATGAGTTAGAGAGAGGAATAAGCGAGGAGGGAACCGGGTGGGCCCCACTACTTTAATGTTTATACGAAATCCACCCCAATTAGTAGGTATCACCCCATTTGACGCCCAGGCTTAAATATCAGCCCCCCATCCTCGATTCACATGGACTGACGGACCACACGGTTAGAAACAATAACCATCCAAAATGTCGTACGCGGATTGCCTGGAAAGCCTTTGCAGGCATCTCCTCCGCTTGGAATTTAGGAGGGACCCACCGTGATGTTTGTGAGCAATCTACACCGTCCAGCCATTTTGTGATGTCATTTTAGGCGTTTCGACAAAAAATGAACGGGATCCAAGACTCAAGTGGGCTGAAAATGTGATGATTGAACTTTCACAGTTGAAATATTCATGGGCCACAGAAGTTTCGAATCAGGATAATATTTGTGTTTTCAGTTCATCTAAGTAGGAATGACATTATGAACAGTATGGATGGCATATAAACATCACTGTGGACCCCATAGAAGTTTCAATGGTAGGAATTTCTCTACCCACCTTTTACTTTAGTACGGCCCACTTGAGTCTTGGATCCCATTCATTTTTGGTCGGCAACGCCTAAAATGATCTCTAAAAACAATTGGACGGCGTAGATTTCTCACAAACATCATGAGGGCCCCACCTAGATTCCAAGGGCAGGAGATGCTTGCAAAGGCTTTCTCAGGCAATCCGCATCCCAAAATGTCTCTTGTTGTGACCCAATTGAATCACATTTCAGCCTTTTTTTTCCGGCCTCATGCTTAAATTTTGGCCATCTAATGGTTGGAGTGGATTTCATATAATCATCATGTAGGCTATCTATCAAGGGGTGGACATCTCTTTCCCAATTGTTTACTTAGGCCATCCATCAATGGGTAGACATCTCTTTCTCAATTGTTTACCTTTGTATGGCCCACATACCTGAATCAAAGGTCAGCCTGATTTTATGCCCTGTATCTAACATTGGATTACAAATCTATTGATTAGACTAGATTTCAGATGTGCTCAGTGGGCACCATAAAAAAAAAAAAAAAAAGGACGGTAAGCATCCCATAAAAGCTGAAAAGGCTGTTTTTTAATTGGAGAAAGGGATGCCAACCTTGATTCTTTTATGAGCCCACTATAACGTGTATTTCTAAATCCTCTACGATTATTAGATGTGTAATCTCCCATTAGGCCCAAGGCCATAAAATCAGGTTGATTCGTGATTTATGAGAGCCTCACCAAAGAAAATAGCTAGGAAAGAGATGTCTACCCCTGACTTTTACATGTCCCACCGTAATAATCATATGAAATTTACTCCAACCATTAGATGACACACCAAAATTTATGCATATGGCTCAAAACGAGACCCATAAGTGACTCAAGTGGGCCACAACAAAAAGAATTGTTTAGAGAGTCAGAGTTGCCCTTTTCATTCCTTCCAATTCGTGTGGTCCATTTAAATTATAGATGGGGCTGATATTAGTTTGGGATGCGAACTTAAAGTAGGGTGACGCACCTTGTGATCAAGGTGGATTTCACATAAACATTATAACGAGCCCCTCATCATATAGAAATTGAACATGGCCCATTGCCACCCTCCTCCAAATCACGTTATCCATCCATCGAATATGATTCATTGAAACTAAACTTTGTTATGATTCTTACCATTAGAGTGGTGTCCATCAAATGGATGGTTAAAATCAAATCAGTCTAAAATCAAATTCACCAAACAAGTGTTCATAAATTAGAGGTTAGATCATCCAACAACTTGATTTAGAGGCCATGTCTCATTTGCAGTGGTACCAACAATTTGGACAGTTTGGATTTAGTTATGTATAGTTGATGGATCATGACCGCTCAAATGATGGCCTTTACCATACATAGCCCATGGTTCAAAGACCATAATAATAGGACAACCCTGACCATCCTTTCTTCTCGCCTTTCCCCTTCAATTACAGCCACGAATTCATTTTCCTGATTTTCACGACACAAAATGCAATGTTAGACACACTTTGCAATAGCCATCCATCATTGTAAGAATCGGCTTTAATGTATGGCCCATATTTACTTTTTATTCGGGCGCGACTTGGGTGAGACCCAGAACCAGTGATGTGGGTGGGATCCTGAACCGAGGGCCCACCTGGATGTGTTCTTTGTAAATCCATTCCTTAAATATGTTTATTCATATTATTTTGTACTATGGTATCAAAACTGAAGAAGATGAAAATTTTGGGTGGACTACAACCTAAGAAACACTGGTTAATGACCATTAAAAACCTTTTGTGAGCCACAAAAGTTTTCTATCAACCTGATATTTGTCTTTTCCTTTCATCCCTGTCAACGTGACCTTATCAACAGATTAGATGGTCAATAAACATTACGATGGGCTCCAGGAAGTTTTTAATGGTCACAGTTGAATGAGAACTGTTTCTTGGGGTGTGGTTCACCTAAAAGTTTCATCTACTTTATTTTTTGGAATGCATCCTAAAATAATACGAAGCAACAGATGGACGGCGTGTATTTACAAAGAACACATCAAGGTGGGCCCTAGGCTCAGGATCCCACCCACAACGCTGGCTCCGGGGTCTCACCCAAGTCGCGCCCTTTTTATTCTTGCCACGTGGACGGGAGAGAAAAGGACAGATGAGGAAACGCGGAATTGATGAAGTGGCCGACACTCTTGACCAGGTAAAAAGTAAGGACCGTACAATAATTGGGGAGTAACGTGTCAGGTACCGCCTCAATCAGAACCATCCATTGAGTTGGAGAGCGGGTTAGGTGAGACCCGGGCTCACCAAATAGGGTGCGGCCCTTACTGTGGGGTTAACGTGGGGCCCACCTTGATGTATGTATTATGTATCCACTCCGTCCATCGGTTTTCTCGGATCATTTTACGGCATTATCCCAAAAAATGAAGCAGAGACAATTATCAGGCGACCATACCATAAGAAACAGTGGTGATTGACCGTCCTACCATTAAAAACTTCTTAGAATGCACCTTCATGTTTCCATAGTGTTTATTTACCATCAAATCTGTTGATGAGCCTGGATAAAGGGATAAAACAAATATCAGCTTCATACAAAACTTTCGTAGCCCATTAATTGTCAATCACCACTGTTTCCTATGTTATGGTCCACCGGATGATTGGATGTGATTCCTTTTTGGTATAATTCTCTAAAATGATCTGGAAAAATGGATGGACAGAGTGGATATGATCCTAATATGTGAATCATGGACATTTGGTAATTGAATAGGCTCAAGGGAAGGACTTGGTTCTTAATTCTCCTAAAACTTCTGCCTTTAGTAGGTCTTGCGTGCCAAAGGCATATTTGAGGGAAATGACTTCACGTGCGAGAGATCCACCCCGTCCATCACATATGAAACCCCTTGTTAGCCTTGATAGTAAAAATCAGGCTGATTCAACACTCAGGTGGGTCATCCCATAGAAAATATTAATAAATAAACATCTAAGTTCAAGTGTTATGCCCCACTTGAATTTTGAAAGAGTGTCTTTCTTCTATGGGAATAATTTCACCATGATTAGTTGAACAAAGTTAATGAGATATGTACATCACTGCAGTCCTGTACAAAATCAACAGTAGGCATTCCATAATAACTGTTTACTATGGTGTGGCCTACCTGAGTTTTTTATTATCCTGATTTATGGGTTCCAACCTAAACAAAAGACTTTGTCCCTGATGGATGGGTTGGATTTAATGAAAGTTTAACCTACATCGTGGAAGGTATGCATATCTGCCATTGCAAGTGGATGACATGGTTTGGATGGCATATAAACATCAATGTGGACCGAGGAAGGTTTCAGTGGTAGGCTTTTCTTTCCCCACTTTTCCCCTCATGTGGCCAACTAGAGTTTTGGATCTGCCTCATTTTCTACACCATATCCTAAAATGGATGGAATACGGACAAACAGAGTGGATTTCTAAAAAGCATCATGGTTTCCTAGTGCAGGAACTTCTGTGAACTTCCTATTTATGTTTCGCAATCCCCATCCATAATGACCACCACGGAAGAAAAGGACGCCGACCAAAGAAAAGAAAGGCTGATTGTGTAGTCTGCTCACTACCCTTTACCATTGTGTGAACACTCTGAGGGGCCCACTATAATGTATGTGTTTCATCAACACTATCCATCCATTTTGACAGCTCATTTTAGGGAATGATCCCAAACATGATGCATATCCAAAGTCGAACAGGACCACACCACATGAAGCAGTGGGAATTGAACTCCTGTGGTTAAAAACTTCTTTGGTGCTACAGAAGTTTTGGATCAAGCTGATATTTGGGTTTTCCCTACGTCTAGGTTTGGATGACAAATAACCATCATTGTGGGCCTTAGTAGGTTTCAACAGTGGGCTTCATCATCCCAGCTGTTTTCTGTGGGGTCCCTTGAGCTTTGGATATGCTTCAATTTTGGGTTCATGCCCTAAAATAAGTTGGAAAAATATATGCAGGACCTGGATAAGACACATACATCATGTCTGAGCTCCTCAGAGTAATTAGTCAGCACACTATAGCCTGCTGAGTTACTCAAAATCAGACCGATCTAGCCATCATGGTTGGAACAATAAGACCAGCTAGTGACTCAGGCATGGAATGGGCCTAAAATAAGCCCGGTTGTTGGGTAAAAAGGGCATGTTCCTTGTTTATGCTTCACTGCCTTGGGATCAATCCTTCCTATGTAGGGGTGTCAACTGCCTGGGTTAGGGTTGGGCCAAGGTCTATTCAAACCCGACCCACATTGTTCAACACAAGCCCAAGTTTGGCCCAAGCCTATGATGAGCCTAAATAGTCAATGAGGATTTTTACATATCGGTACTACAAAAATGCCTTTTCAAATACTTTAATGAGCTAGGCCGGACTGACGGGCCATTCTACATGGTTCAAACCCGACCAAATTGAGAATGGGATTGAATTTTAAGCCCATGCCCAGATCTCGTGTCTGATACTCCAGCCTAAGTCCAGCCCGAGATGGGCCAGCCTAACCAATCGACAGCCCTAAGCCTAAGTAGAAAATATGGCCTAGGCCTAGCACCTTTTTTTTTCCTTTGGATTCAAAATCAGGTCCATACTTTGCTGACGGGCCTCTATCACAGGCCGGCCTGAACTAATCCAACTGGAAGCTGAACCCAATAGGTCAGCCCAGCATGTTTCCACCCCTTAAGAGTATTGGTGGTCCGGGCTTAAATTCCTGTGCTTCTACAGTTGAGATGGAGTTCCAAGAGATGCAGTAGTAAACATCTCCACCGTACATGTGGAACATGTGTTGGTTAATCATCTACGATGATGATTATAATAATAAAAAAAAAAAAAAACAATGAAAAGTAGACCAAATATTGTAGTGAACCAACTATATCAATAGTCCAACACTACAATGATACACTAACGGTGGGGTTTTCAGCTTGTACAAGTGGTGGCCAGGGTTACAAGATCCAAACCATTGATAAGATGAATATGATCATCGATGGCTCATGTACCAAAGATTTCTTACATTGGAAGATCTTAACTAGGCTTGGGCCAATTTTATTTTTGCCCAGTGCCCACTTGAGAGTTAAGCCTGGGTTTTTCATTAAAGGACAGGCTTGGACAGACCTTGGCCTGAACCCAGCCGATTGACAACCCCAATCTGATTAGTTGCATTTGACCCAGCACACTTCTACACAATGTCGGTGCGCTGTGAACAGCCTCCATCTCTCCTTGCACACCTCAGTATTAAGGTTGGAAGTGGGATGGGCTAGCCAAGGTGCAGTCCAGGTCCTGCCCACTTCGGGATGAATTTGAACCATAGAAAAAAGTGGGTGGTGGGGCTGTAAATTCAATCAGCACCACATGAATGCCCGGCTGGTTACGAAGTAAAACACTTTTGGCACAGGTGTAGATGTGGTGAGATCGATCCCCATCTATCTCACAGGAATAACTACTCCGAATCCACAGAGCTTTCAGAAATTCTCAAATGGACTTCCTTGAATCCACGAGAGATCATTCGAATTAATGAGCAAAACAGAGTAAAAATTTAAGTTTTAACATATTAATCAAAAGATAACACTAAACAAGTTTAAGCCACCTTAAATAGAGAAAAACTAAACTTAAAATCCTAGAATCATAATCAAAGAGTTCTAATTTAGTAAGGAAACAAATCTGCAAAAGAATAAAAAAGAAATCCAAAAATTCGTGTAAATCTGCACATTCCGGCGACCTGTCGGCCCGAAATAGCGACCGGTCGCAGATGGGGGTCAACTAGTCACAACTAGCAAAAATAGTCCAGCAACTTCAGGGCAAAATTCAACTGGTCGCATGTAAAAATCGTCTGGTCGCAAATTCACGATGGCCCAAATTCGTCGGAAACCGTCGAGAATCCTTCGAGAATCTGAAATTTGGAATTTTCTGCAACTTTTTTCTTGATCATTTTCCAGTCTTTTTCCATAAAAAATGTGCTTGACCCTCACCCTCGATTAGAGGGTTCTCTCTCTACATCAACTTTTAGAAGGGATACATGGCTAATTTGGCAAGGCTTGGATCTTGCTACATTGTTAGTGGGATAGGTGAGACCCAGGCTTAGTTATTTGTCCAACGGACCTGGCAAAACCACTCATCATTTGGGTCCTGCCAAGTATAATCCACAGTGGAAATCTTTCAGTGAATTGTATTTCATGAGCCTGAAAATTTTCACCTAGAAATTGATATTGGCAAATGATTAACACCGGATGAGTAAAATGTCCCCTGATTAGATGAGGGTCATTTAACTAGTGTGATTTGTGGACAACCGAGTTAACTTTTATGTTACCGCTTCACCAGAGAGTCACTTTAGGCAGGAACTCTGTTAGCTTACTCTTTAGGAGAGATACAGTCCATCCATCAATTTTTCTGGCTAAAATTAGCACAAGAACCCAAAAATGAGGCAAATCCAAAGCTCAAGTGAGTAGATGGCACCAAACAGTGGAGTGTCACACACCTCTAAAACCTTCCTGAGGCCCACCCTGATAATTATATGCTATCTAAACCATTTGTAAGATTAGTCTTACTATGATGAACTGAGAAAATATTAGCCCCGATCCAAAACTTCCATGGCGCACAGAGATTTTTTCATGGTGGATATTAAATCCTCACAATTTCCCGTGGCATGCCCGGCTTGAGTTTTGGATACACCACATTTTTTGGACTCATGTCCTAACCTTCTTTTTTTTTTTTTTTAATTCTAGGCCCGTACCCGGCTCTACCCATACCGCGACCCATACCCCACCAGAGCCGGCTTGTAACACCCCGGAGGTGCTGTCTTGGTGTCTCGAACCTGAGACCTGATGGTTGACAAACTCGGACACAACCAGCAAGGTAACAGGATGTTGATGGCCGGACTCATGTCCTAACCTGATTGTGGTCCTAGCCTGATTGTGGATGAAACTTGCAGACTGAGTGGTGTCACATGGACATCACAGTGGGCCCCACAGCTTCCACCCACAGGAACTCCCTGTACGCAGGGGGCACAAACAATTCGTGTCTGTGGACAACAGTCAATCCAAGTGGGACCGATTTTGTGACCAATAGGGATCGCGGTTGCTTTCAACCAAATCCACAATTAAGTAGATCTGAGTAGATAATTACTTCAACCAGCGCATCTAGGCTAGATTTCTCCAAACTTAAGCTTCAAGTCCAACATGATATCGTTGAAGTAAATAAAATCTAAAAGCCCCATCTGTCAGACACCTAGAAATGAGTTCATCTCATTTAGTAGACAGTAATAATGTATTAGGGATTATGTCTCTGGTATGTAATAAGTTCACGCTAACACTAATCATGTATTAGACATCAAGATATCTGAAACATAATTGCTGCCAACTAAAATGAGATGAGCTCGTTTTTAGGCATCTACCAAACAGGGCTCAAGTTCTTCACAAGTCTTATGTCTGAAAAAATAATAATAATAACTAACTAACATTCAATTGAATATGTATTAAACTTTTAGCTATTACGACACCCTAAAATCTCATTGAACAATGCTGTATTGCCAGAAAGCTTGGGTTTTATTTGGACAAATGAAGCACATGGTTTGGTGATCCAAACCCTTGACATAGTGGGCCCTATTTGGGTGGCCCATGCAGAAAATATCAAATAGCAGCAAGAAAATAGAATATTCAGGAAAAGATTGCAATAACATTCACATTCAACAAGAAAAGACACCAAATATGTTATGGTTTATGTCTTACAATCTAGGGGATTTTTGGTGGATGGCAATCTGGTATTGAGTCCATAATATTAAGGGTTTCCAATTATCAAACCATAGGCTACACTTCTTTTCTTTCCAAACAATCTGATATGGAGTCATGTGCATGATCACATTCATGTAATGGGCCTGAATGTGGATAGATGCTACCCGTAAAATCTTCAAGATGGTAAGATCCTTTCAGTGGCCACAGAACAATGGTTACATTGGACTGTCCATATCCATGTTCAAGGGAAAAAGCTTAATGCTCAAGGGGTAAATATTTAAATCTCAAGATTCTTCAGATCATTAATTGATGGGTCTCACCATGCCCAGATGTAGTTGGATGTGCATTTTACTAGTTTAATTAAATGGCCATAAAAATTGCTCTATTTAACAGTTATTTTCAAAAGTTTATGCATTAGCTCTTAGATGATAATGTTCAAGGAATAACATAACTCTGCTCTAATGTGTCTGGAGAAATAATTGATAACTTCACATTTAACTAAGTGACAATATTTCATACTCTGCTGTAGGTGATGGATGATTCCAAGGCACGGAAAAAATGTACGAATGACATAATAGTAATTCGAATTAAACTAGCGAAATTACATCATAAACGAAGAATTACACTTATTTAATTGTATGACTATTGGATATTTTAGTAGTTATTGGATGGTTGAAATAAAAAATATCAAACAGCCCTATTTCAGCTAATAGATGTCAATCAGATTGTTCAAACAGTCTGATTTTCCAAGTGTGGTTTAGTTGCAGTGGGTTTCATAGTTTATGCAGTTTAAATTGAGTTAATGTATGAGAATGAATAACCTTTTAACAATTACAACTATTGAAAATTAAGATGACACACCTTCCGGGAGATCGAGTTTTTGGTTTGAACAAGAGTGGGACATGGTTATGTAATCCAAACCCTAGACATTGTGGGCCCCAAGTTATGTGTTCCGAACACCAAATATATCACATTCGCACTGTAATTGTGCCAAAAAATAATCCCGATGCTCAGGCATCATCAGATGGAGAGTATTGATATTCTTCAATCATTTTAAACTTAAGGCATGAGCATAGAAAGAAAAAAAAAAAAAAAAAAAAAAATAGCTAAAGGTAATGTTCTTTGTAAAAGGGAAGAAAGCTAAATGCCTAAGGGTTAAGTATTTAAATCTAAAGTTTTTCGGATCATTATTTGATGGGTCTCTTCTCACATGTAGTTGCATGGGCATTTTATTAGTTTAATTAAATAGCCATAAAAATTGAGCTATTTAACAGTTATTTTCAAAATTTTCTATATATAAATTCTAAGATGATGATGTTCAAATAAAGAATAACATAGTTCTGCCAGGCTTTTAATGTGTTTGGAGAAAAAAAATGAGTTATTTTCAAAATATTCTATATATAAACTCTAAGATGATGATGTTCAAATAAAGAATAACATAGTTCTGCCAGGCTTTTAATGTGTTTGGAGAAAAAAAAATGAAACTTAGCATTTAACTAAGCTAAAATATTTTATACTCTATGGATGATGCCAAGGCACTGAAAGATTGTACAAATTAATGAGATAAAAGTAATACCAATTAAACTAGCAAAATTACATGTCCCAGTTTAATACATCATAAACAAAGAATTACACTTATTTAATTATACAGCTATTGGATTTTTTGAAGATTTATGGGATGGTTGAAAAGAAAAACATCGAATGGCCCTGTTTCAGCAAACAGGGGTCACGAATCAGAGGTTAGGAAGATTGTGATTTAGTTACATTAGATTCCACAAATTGTGTGGTTTAATATGAGCTAATGTATGCGAACAAGTAACCTTTTAACAACTGAGACACCATGAAATCTCATAGAAAATTAAGATGACACACATTTCCGAAGCTAGAGTTTTAAGTAATCCAAACCCTTGGCATTGTTGACCCTAGTTTGAGGTACCCAAACACCAAATATCTCACACTGGTATCAAGAAAAGAAAAAAAAAAAAAAAACTTAAGGCACACATAAAAACTAAATAAAAATAAAAATAAAATTACGTGGACTAAAGACCAACCCACGTACATCTGCGGATACGAGTCACCATTCTTTGTAAAATTGTAGGAAACAAGACTTGATGCTATCATCTTCCCACTCTAAACAATCCCACCATTGTTTGTTACCACGTATCTCCCTTAAAGAATTCTGAGCGCTATGGAGAGAGAGAGGGAGCTTCTTCAACTTTGGGCATCCAGACACTCGGAGTACCTCCAAGGAAGGAAAATCCCGTGCATAGCCACAAATGCTCGTTAGTTCTGTAAGGTTCTGGAACTCTATAGTTTTGAGTTGCATTAGCCCTTTGTCTCCCACTTTTTCATCATCGGCGGCCCTGCTTATTATTTCTTCTAGTACCGACAATTGTTTATCTCCATTGTTTCGAGACTTTCAATTTGTAGTAAACAATCAATTTTCTTCAACTTGTCACAAGCATGAATTTCTATAGTGCGAAGGCTTCTGAAACAACCGCGGCCCACACGAATCCTATTTAATTCAGGGAGTCGGGCAATGAAGACCCATTCTAGGCTGGAAACAGGATAATCATCAACACTCTCTCCATCTTCACCAATCGTCACTTCCTCCAACATATTACAAAACGTCAAATCAAGTCTCTTAAGATTCCTCATCTCCGCAAAAGTGAAGTTAGTCTGGCCGTCACAGTTTGACAGGTGTATATGTCGAGTCGCGTTCCTCAGCTTGTCAGACCCGATTAACTTTTCAAAAGCACACACATTTCCTACGGAGATTCCAAGATGGGTTAGACGTCCCAGCCCTTCCAACTCCCTCATATTTAACCCCTCACTCCCTTCTTCCCACGCTGAATAACCACTGCTATATAGGTTCATCACTCTTAACTCAGAAAGCCTTGAGATTGCCCCTTTAGGAATTCTCTCCAATTTATGTGTTCGCTCCAAGTCCAAGTGCTTCAGCTTTACCAGATTTCCTATCTCTTCAGGCAATGATCTGATCCATGAGTATGATAGATTTAGATATCGTAGCTCTGCCAAGTTACCGACCGCTGAAGGAAGCTCCTCAAAACTGCAACCTGACAGATCCAAGACCCTAAGAAGAGGCATGAACTGAAAAAATTCACTGTGGACCTTTCGAAAATCCCGATTCCATTGGAGCATCAAGGTTAAGAGGTTGGGGCATTGAGGTGTCTCTGTTACTTCTTCTATCTTATTATTCATAAGAGATATCCTCTCCGCCTCCTTCCACCTTTCAACCTCTGGTGCTTGCCTCATTCCAACGCCCGCTTTTACCAAATACCTCTCCTTCTTCTTTTTCCCGCACTCAGAAGCTATCCATAATGCGAGATCACGTATCACGTCATGCAACTTCACCTTTGTTTTTTCATCATTACCACTCTCCAACAAGCAGGCAACCTTTAATATTCCAATGACGTTATGTCCCCTGTTACGAGCTCCATCAACATAATCATCATCACCCTCATCTAAGAATCCTTCGCATATCCAGTAATCTATTAGTTTTTCTTTGTTAATGGAGTAGTCCTCCGGAAACAGTGAACAGTACAGGAAACATGATTTTATTTGTTCACTGCCAAGATTATCGTAACTGAATTTCAAACGCCAAAGCATATTATCATCATCATCCATACCTGATATCTCTGATGGTGGCTTGCTCCTGCTCAGAACTGATATTGCATGCTCCCATTCCTCTGGTGTTTTCTTGCATGACATGGCCCGCCCAATGGTGACGAGAGCAAGGGGCAGACCTTTGCACTCTTTGGCAACCTTCATAGCAAGTGTTGGTATGTCCCGATGAGAATTCATGGCCTCTTCGCCAACATTCTGTCGAAATAGATTCATTGCTTCTTGCTCCGGGAGGCATTCTACTCTGATCTTCTTGTCGGCAGCCATTCTGTGACAGAGGTCCTCAGATCGTGTGGTAAAGACGACCTTACTCATATTTTGTTGGCTTCTTGGATGAGGAATTCCAACCATATCTAGGTCCAACTTATCCCATATATCATCCAAGAGCAGCATGAATTTCTTCCCGCTCAAGACCTCGTGGATGTCATGAGCCCGTTTCTGGTCGTTGCTTTCATTCTCTGGCCAAGACAAGTCCAACCGCTTGCCAATAGCCATCTGAATCTTTCCCACGTTTACTTCCTTAGACACCACCACCCAAATCACGACATCAAAAGCATGAGTTCTTTTATTAAGGAATTCGTTATTGATTTTATTCAGGAGGGTTGTTTTCCCGACTCCCCCCATTCCATATATTCCAATAACTCCCACTTCACTTTCGCTAAGCCAACTAAGAACCTTCTCCAGCATAAAGTCCATACCCAGGGCTGATGTGCTAGGCTGCCGTTCAACTGCATCGGGAAGCGGTTTCACTGCAAATTCATCAAAGGAAACACCTTCTCTCTTCAACTCAGCTACATATTCCAGCTTCTCCACCACCCTCTTGCCGAGCTTGTAGCCTGACCAACAATTCGGACGACAATTACCAAAACACCTTGTCATCTGCTGAAATTCTTCTTCCATTGCATTCACTTGTCCTTCGGTGGCTTCTACTTTATTTAGCCACCGTTGAACTTGGTCCTTGCATTTGAGCAGCTGCTGTTCGGCAGCATCGATCTTTGTCTTCACGTCGCTCCTTACGGATTTCAAGTCGCCCATGGCTTCCTTCAGCAAGTAGACATTTTTTCGGAGGTTGACGACATAACGTTCGCGTTGGGTGGTGGGACCCCACAAGCAAGAAACAAGTTCGAGGACTGGGCTGATGAATTCCATGGCTACGAGACAGAGAAAATGAGATGGTTAGAATGTATGGAATAGTTGAGTGGAGAGGCTGAAAGGACTCTCACAGAGCAATATGTTTGTTTTTGAAGTTTCTAATTTCCACGGCTTTTAGTGCACTGAGAGCATTTTTTAAGTTATAGTGCTCTTAGTTGCATTGGTTCAATTCCACAGCACAGTCAGTCGATCTAAACCGTCCATTAATTCAAAAACACAATTCACTGGATATTACGCAAAAATAGCACTGATCGGATGATCCAATCCATCCTTGATGGCCTTATTTTGTATAGCCATCTTTTTTTCAAGGATGGATTGAATGATATAATTGCCTAACAAAAGTGATTCTTAAGAACCATCGATTAAAAATATATTACGGTCCCTAACAAATAAATGGATTAAATTGTTTATTAGACATTTTTTCATATAGACAATATTAACCTTCCGTATTAAAATCCATTGATTAAATGGCTAATATTTTTCAGATCAGTATGATGTTTGCAGTTGGCCCACGAAATGTGCATTGGACCTGAACGGTCTAGATCAATGGATAGATTGTCCAAGTGTCCAATGCAACCAGGAGCACTATAACTTATAAGTGCTGGAGGGAACTGGAACACTTCTGTTCTCATTTTCAGGGCTGTCAACGGCCGGGCCTTGGGTTGCTTCGGCCCAGGTTTTGAATTGTTTGGGACCGGCCTATTCAAAACAGCCCTAATCATTTTTAGCGCACTGAGAGCATTTTTTTAAGTTATAGTGCTCCTAGTTGCAATATTGGTTCAGTTCCACAGCCCAATCAGTCGATACAAACTGTCCATTAATGTGAAAACACAGTTCACGGGATGTTAAGCAAAAATAGCACTCATCGGATGATCCAATCCATCCTTGATGGCCTTGTTTTGTATATCCATCTTTTTTTCAAGGATGTATTGAATGATATAATTGCCTAACAAAAGTAATTCTTAAGAACCATTGATTAAAAATATATGACGCTCCCTAACAAATACTTGGATCAAATTGTTTATTAGACATTTTTTTTCATATCGACAATCTTAACCTTCCATATTAAAATCTTTGTGGTTGGCCCACGAAATGTGCATTGGACCTGAACAGATAGATTGTCCAAGTGTCCAATGCAACCAGGAGCACTATAACTTATAAGTGCTGGAGGGAACTGGAACACTTCTCTTCTCATTTTCAGGGCTGTCAACGGCCTGGCCTTGGGTTGCTTCGGCCCAGGTTTTGAATTGTTTGGGACCGGCCTATTCAAAACAGCCCTAATCATTTTTAGTCAAAAGTAAGAAAGAAATGCTCCAGCCCTAATAATTTGTTAGGCCAATTATGGATTGCTCATGATTTTAATGAATCACTTTCGTTAGGCAATTATTACCATCACATCCATGGATTTGAAAATGGATGGCTAGCTTGAAAGCTGAAGCCAAATAGAGTATAGATTGGACCATCTAATCAGCCAATTTCTCCATGTTAGTTCATAGTGGTTTTAAGGATTGGATTCTATCAAAACTTGTGGCAGTGCCTATAATTAACAACCCCAAAATTTTATATAGGTAATACACATGTGTGACTTAATGTAAGTAATTAAATGGATTTAAAAATATATTTCTTGTTTTTAAGAAACAACAATAGTTAGTTAGCGAAGTGGTAAAAACTTTTTTAATTGTAGAGTAGGTAGAAGTATCAATACCTGCAAATTGAATAAACGGTCTGGATGTGGCCCACCAAAACAAAAAACAAAAGGAGAAAAAAAGAAAAAATATAGCTCCAACGGTCCACTTGTTTTGGGATTGGGGTTGTGGCCCCAGCATGGTGTATGTGTTATATCTACTCTGTCCAATGTGTTTAGAATCCCATGTAAGGCTTGTGATGAAATGTTGTGATAGATCAGGGATCTGTGTGGGCCCCACCGAACTAAAATAGTGGGAGTGCATGTTAGGTTCTTTTGATCATTGTGGACCTCATAAATCTCATTTTGGGCCAAGATTTTTGCCCAACGGTCACTATGAAGGCAACAATCATATGGACGGTTAAAATATTACACAGCTGTCTAGAGTGGACCTCGTACAAAAAGAAAAAAATAAGAAAGAAAAAATTAAAAATCCTAAGGTTCCAACGTCCAAAGTTGGGTAACACTTTTGATTTTGGGATTGTGGACACCACATTGACATATGTCAAATCCACACCATCCACTTGAATGGCCATCCCCTGTTAAGGCCCAAACCCATAAATGAACTCAATCCAAAGATCAAGTGGGTCACACTTGCTGATTCAAACCATATGTGAAAATTCCTGCACTAAAAGACAAAAGAAAGAATAGTCGAAAAAACCCTCCGCCCCGTTTGGAACTATGGATTTGGGGGGATTTGAGGGGGTTCCAAATCCCTTGATATATTTGGCCCATAAAGCAACTGGGGATTTCAAATCCCCTCTTTGGGTTTGTAATCCAAGGTTGAAGTTGGGATTACATCTAAAATCCTTCAAGAGTCACATGTGTAACATGTGTGCCACTAGACTCTACTAATCAATTGGGCACATGGCCCACTGATGATATCCCAAAACAATCAGATTATCATCTGCATCAATAAAATTACTTTAATAGGATGATATGTGCCGTCCAAACAATGCCAATGTAAATCAATGGTTAAAAATCGTTGGTTACTCACTCGGATGTGATCCTATGCTTGTGGCCCATCCCAAACTTGTAATTTTGTCAGTTTTTGCTAAAGTATATATTTCAATGGGCTTATTACAACCACTGTGTTAAATATCATATATGCACACTAATTAGGGATATTAAAGTTGATTTAGTAATTAAATTCAAACCCCCCTGAGTATTCTATGCATAGCTATTTTTTATGATAGGGGATTCCAAATCCAAGGTGCCAAACACAACTAAGGTGTTTCAAATCCAAGGGGTTGTTTCAAATCCAAGGGGTTCCAAATCCAGGAGATTTTGATTCTAGGGGGTTCTAAATCCATGCTCAAAACAGGCCCTTATGCCTTGCTCTTTTCAAAATGACATTTGTTTCATGAATACTTTTAGTCATACTTTTATTCTTATCTACACTTATGACATCTCCACTTCATAACTATGATTTTCAATATATTTACAATCATACCATGGCCCTCGTTAAGAATTCAATTAAACCATGTTTATAGTCATAAATTAAATTATACTCTATATAATAATACTTGGGTTATGTCTAAACTGAGTACAAGTTTAGTCACTTAATGTACCCAACATAACCTTCACATACATGCCGACTATAAGCATGGTGTAGGTAATCGCACTTTGTGATTATAGAAGTACCAAGCATGTGTGTTCATTGAGACAGGTGAATGATCTCAATGTCTCATTCCACTAAAATTAAAATAGTTTCATTTATATATGTTTGTTTTGTTGTTTTATGTAATGACTTGATGTGCTGTCTCTATGTTGTTTCAATTTTGTTAATATGTTCACAAGTCAATCTATGATACTATGCTCTAATGTTGAATTTCGGTAAATCCTATACACTAGATTCACTGATCAAGATAAGTATCTGAAACGGAATTGAGAAATGATCATATCATCCACATCATAACACGTTGCATTGTCAATTGGGTACCTCCATGGAAGAACATTGATCTTGGTAGAATCGTTACGAGATGTGGGCCATGCGAATGCCTGCCAAAATGTGAAAGCCTACCCAAAGGGGTGGATGTGGATTGGCGATTATATCCAACTCAAGAAGATGGATGATCATCTCATCTGATGCATTTATGCATCCATAGCATTATGCATTGTATGTTGATGTATTATTTTAATTTTAGTGCACATAAACCATGTTGGGTACTTTTTTCACTAGGCCTAGCCAACTTATATTTTCATTGATATAAAAATTGTATTGATGGATAAATAGTTGATAAGTTGGCACAGGAATAGGAGGATGTTGTTGAACCTGAGAACGACCCACCTGAGATGTGGTCATACCTGTCAGAAGAGGAACTAGCCATATTCAACCATTCCTAATTACTTAATTGTAATTTCAATTGTTAGGAATAGTTTGATTAGTTTGAAATGAGTGAATGATGATATTAATTTTATGTCTTTAAGTCTTTGATTAGCTACATATTTACTTGAAGTGCTTCAGCAATAAGAATTCAATGCTAGGCTACATTAGTTAATGAAGTTTTAATAACTGTGGATTGATTGATTTTTAAATGATGAAATTTTATGGTTGATTAGCATTAAATCATTGTGTATGGATGGTTTTGAATGGAACCTAGAGTGGACATAATCCTTTCCTCTAATCAATTGGATGAGTTAAGTATACTTGGTGTACGACTTACGAAACAAAGCTCAAATCTAAGGTTGCACACTCTATACTCGAATTTTAGGGCATAATAGTACCGAGCTAATGTAGAACCATGTCAACTTTGCAATAGATCCACGCTGTCCATTAGAGATGTTAGGTCATGTGGCAAAAAATCCTCCAAAAGAAAACTCAGGTGGGGTACACCACTAGAAAAAGTTGGGAAGGGACACATAACCAATAAAACCTTATCACTATTTGTGGGGTTTATTGTGTTGTTTATATGCCATCTAATCCATTCATCAGACCCTCCCCACTATGATAAAGGTGGCACTACAACAAATATTGGATATAGTGGCGAATTATCGCTCTAAATTAAATCCACCAGATATAGGACTTATAAATCCGCCACTATATGTCCTAATTGTTGTAGTATGGAAACCAAATCCCGGGTAAGATACACAAGCATTAAAAGGTCCTAGGCATGATTTTACATTTCCCCCAACTTGTGGCCGTTTTAGATAGGCCTAGTTTTAGTTTCTACAGTGATAACGAGCTGCTAAGATGATGGACAGGGTAGATCTGGTGCTGTGTTAGAGTGGATCACACAAAAGCTCGGTATCATCACATGCTGTGATGGTACCAATATGGTTTGAGCGCAACTCTGAGGTAATATAATGCTGGTTACTCTCTTTCCCTATTTTTTTTTCCCAGAACTATACTGAGCTCATTCGTCTAGTATGCTTCTTCTATAGCTGATCCGATCTGATTATTAGGGGTAAACCCACGATAGACCGGAATTGCGCCTACCACACTTAGTTTACTAATCGGGTACATCAACCCAAGCTCTTTACAGCCCATCCCATTGTCTGTGTAACATCAGTCCGGCCGATCTCTGGGAATAATGTAAAATTGCAGCTAAAACCTCTAAGTTCACACGTTATGGCCCGCCTGAGTTTTGAATCTGGCTGATTCTTTTATTTTTGCCTTCGTTCTTGTGAGTCCCACTTTAGAACACACACTAGTGGTCGGTGCTCTGTGGGCCCACCATGATGTATGTGTTTCATCTATGCTGTCCATCCATTTTTCCGTATCATTTTATGGTATGATTCCAAAAATGATGTAGATCCAAATCTCAAGTCGACCTCACAGTGTTGATTGAATGCCCCCAGTTAAAAGCGTCCTAGGAGATTTTTAACGGTGGACATTCAATTAATATTGTTTTCCCATGGTGTGGTCCACCTGACATTTAGATATTCCTCATTTTTAAGTTTAAGCGCTAAAATCATGATAGGGCCCACAAAGAACCGACCACTAGCCAACTGGCCAGTGGCAGCGTCACTAGCCAAACCGCGTCCAATGCAAACGGGAGCTGATTATGTGTGCTGCGGCTTCACGTCACTGAAGACATTGCGGTCCTTACTGTGGGGCCTACCTTGATGTATGTATTGTTTATCCACTCCGTCCATCCGTTTCTCCATATCATTATAGGCCACAACCACAAAAATGAAGTATATCCAAATTTCAGGTGGACCATACCATAGGAAATAATGGTGATTGACCATTAAACTTGTTGTGGTCCACAGATGTTTTGGATCAAGGCTCATATTTTCTTTTTCTCTCTGCATCTAGATTTGCATGACCTTATCAACATTTTGGATGGCAAATAAACATTCCCATGGGCCCTGAAAGTTTTTAATGGTGGGATGTCCAATCACTACTAATGAGAAAAGGACCCGTGGCGCTGTTGGGTGAAGATGTGGTGTTTGTAAGCATAAGGTAAGCTTGGTGGCCGATTTCATAGGAACATAGTTGGCAGTCCCCAAAGGTACCATATCAAGGATGATAGAGCAAGGTGGGAGTGAATCGGGTGAAAGAATGAAAGGCAGTATGAAGAAATTGTTGGGATTGGACGCCTCAAATTGCATGCATGAAGACCATCGGCCAATCGGTCACGATGGAGCCCAGGTAGCAGATTGCTGGAACCTTTTTGGGCCATTCGGCCGGCCGGCAGTTTTCTAATTGGACTTGGTTTCTTACGCAGTTTGTTGTGCAAGGAGTTTCTAATCTCGGTTTTCTCCTATTTAAGGAGATGTAATCCGAGATTACGGTTGCCGCCAATGGGCTAAGGGATTGAGAGAGTTTTAGGGCAAGAGAAAGAGCTAGGATGAAGCTTGGAGTTCTCGGGATGAGGAAAAGGGATGGGTTTGTCCTTCTCATGCGAGAATTAGCTTTGTTAACTTGGGATTTCTCTTGTGGACTGTGATCCGGGTTGTGTTTCTTCTATTTCTTGAAACTTTTTTTTTTTGAAGAAGAAGAAGAAGAAACTTAGATTTTACTGAGCCAATAGGGAAATATATAGAGCATACAGATTCAGGTAAATCAAGGGAACAAAAAAAAATCACCTAGAGGCTACCTATCATGAGCTCCCTAAAGCCCAATCTAGCGAGAAAAGGCCTAGAGGGAGCCTTTCTCCCTTCTAATGGAACCCAAACCCACTTTTTCTAAAATTATATTACCTTTAATAAGAGCTGGAAGCTCCCTGATAGAAGAGAAGGAAGAGCAACATTGCGAGTTGCTGCCCATTTTAGCCAAATCATCTGCAACCTTGTTAGCTTCTCTCAAGGCATGGACAATTTTAACTTGAGCAATAGCTTTTAAAGCCTCGAATCTGGCCAACCAGAACCACATCTGCCACGAACCTGGGTATCCTTTTCTGAACATATTTGCCACAAATTCGAAGTCTGTTTCTATAATAATTTTTGAGAAGCCGCCTTCTACGCAGCGAGCTAAGCCTTCCACCAAGGCTCTAGCTTCAGCTATAGAATTAGTAGCTGTGCAATAACCACTATAGAACGTACTAATGAAATTGTCATCCGAGTCTCTACACACTCCACCACCACCTGTCAAGCCCGGGTTGCCAAGGGAAGAACCATTTACAATAAGTTTCACCCAACCAACCTTAGGCCTACTTCACTTGATCACCTCATATCTCTTGTAACTTCTGATATCATAGTGGATTGATGTCACTTTGTGCTGTGATTTTTTACCCGTGAGGGGTTTTTCCACGTAAAATTCGGATTGCCTTCTTGTGTGTGTCAATTTGCTTGTGTGATTGCTATTGTGGTGTATTCCTCGCATGCTTTGATTACTTCCGCTGTGGGGCTCCTAACTCCAACAATGGGGTCTTCTAGCATGAGATTCGATGTGGAGAAGGATTCCGTGAAAGAAAAACATGAAAAACGATCGGTATCTATGAGAGAAGTAGAGTAGAAGTTTGATCAAAGGGAGGGATGCTATGCCATTAGGCCAAATCTATGTCATTGACCACACACGTGTGCATGCCCACCTGCCCATCGGGCTCGGGTCTAGGACTATGTGCAGACTGGGAGTACACTCGCGCTAAACAATTTTTACTCGTACCTATATTTTTGCGCGAATTTTCAAACCAAATAGATGCATCTGTTCGGGTGGTTGCTCATGTTGGGTTTAAACCCAACGGACCTAACCCATTTGAAATGGTGCTTTAGGCACCTAATCACGATCTATATATAGACCTATCTTCTAATCCGTTTTTATCAATTGAAATCAAAGTTTTCTCTCTGAATTTTTAAAATCCTCTATGGTTCATTATTGTTTTGCCAACTGAGTTTGCAGGTGAGTCAATCACTTCAGGTTAAATTCTGCACACTTGTTCGAGCTCATGTACAGCGAGTGCGCCATTGGGACCGGACAATAGTTGTTATATCCTGAGACGAAGCTTCTAATTGTTTGCTAGGGCTGAGACGAAGCCTCTAATTTGATTAATCATTTTCTAAACATTGTTAATTTCACTCAAATTTCATATTTGATTTGATTATTTCTTTCTCTTATGTGCTTTATTAGAATTTTTCAAAATTCTACCATTTATGAGCTTGACCATAGTCTAAGTGAGGGTGATATTTGGAACTCTATACTAGGTATGCTTGTGTCTGACCATTAACAGGTTCATCTATAGAGAAAGAAATAAGATTTAAAAATTTTCATGCGTGACCATGGATGGGAAGGTGTAATCCTTGAGATTTTCTCCAATTTCATTGTTTGTTATTTATGACCAAGATAATAGATGGTGGATGTTGATTTTAACGGTTTGATTGATCACCATTTGTATTTACATGACCATTGTGGTGCATGCATTAGTGACAATTACTATTAAGGGAAAACTCACTTGTGTTTTTAAGGAATAAACATCTTGCATGCTTAAACAAAGATACAGGTTGTGCTTTATTTATAATTTTCAATCAATCTGAATTTGGGTGGATTAGCAAGTAAAACATGAATTATGATAATTAGGGGTGGATTCAAAAGTCCTAGTGCTCTCTTTTTCTGAGTGAACTTCTCTCGTTGTTCTCAATTATTTCTTTCATTGTTTTCCATTATTTTAGTTTAAATAATTCAACTATTTCTGGTTCAGCTAGTGCATCTTTTGTGGGGACAACTACATTAGTCATGGGCCGTTGAGGGCATACATTGGATAGGTGGCCTAGCTGTCGACATCTATAACAATGATCAGGTCACGACCTTCTGCAGAGATTTGGAATTTTACTCTGTCCTGGTACAATGGTTGAAAGTTGTGGTCTCATATGACCACTTCCCGTTGCACGGGCGGCACTCACAGCAGGCTGTTGTTGATCTGGAGATGTGCCTTGAGTGGGGTTCATTGTAGTGGTCTGGGTAGAGGAAGAGGGACGCGCAGCGATTTTGGCAAGTTGAGTCCCTGCGCAATGGGCATATTGTAGGGCCTCTTCCACGGATCAAATTGATAACATCTGGACATGATCCTGGATATTGGTCCACAAATCTCTAATAAACCCGGAAACCTTTTACGCATCCATTTCCAATAGATCATTGCAGGTTGCCAACCAATTGAATTCGGCTGGGTACTCATCAATAGACCGGTTTCGTTGATGACAACTTTCATATTGTTGAAACAAAACTTGCTCAAAGTCCTGAGGGAGAAATCATGCCCGAAGGAGTTGCCGCATCCAGGGCCACGACCAAATGGGTAATTTGTTTTGTCGGGTTCGGGAGAGTTGCACTTGCTCCCACCATGCGGAGCCACTCGATTTCAATTTGTAGGCCATAAGTTTTATCTTCTTTTCCTTCGTGACATCTATATAATCGAAAAAAATTCAACCTTGACCAACCAATCCAGGAACTCTTCTATTTGCAATAGGCCATTAAAAGTGGGGAGTTCAGCCTTACCTCTGTAATCCCGTTCAGCGTAATCTCCGCGACCATTACCACATATATGTTGTTGTGCAAAGAGTTCCTCCACGTCTTCATCGCTTCCATCAAAATCCGTTGTGTTGGGTCGACGGTTAACTATTAAGGGTGTAGGATGGATTACCGGATTGTCTGGACTGCTACCACAGGCAGTTGTGCACCACCCCGAGCCTGTCGCGGAGTCAAGGACACATCAATCTGCTCGAGGGACGCTTTCAACCCTTGCATAGATGCCTCAAATGATTTCTGGAGAGCTTTCATCTTCTCCGCTAAGTACTGGATCCCCTGATCACTGTCAGTGGGGGTTTTACCTCGTCCATCGCTAGAAGCCATCGCCCGAGGTTCTTCCTCGCTCTGATACCAACTTGGCGCAGCCGGGGCGGGTTGAGATCGAGCACCATCTCTCTCACGGGGATACCTGATCCGAATCTACGGATCTATAGGGACTCCTCAACCTATTTTCATCGAATCCACGAGATCTCTTCTTCGAATTCATGAAGAACACAGAGATAAACTCGGAAAATAGTATTAAAGTATTGAATAATCACCCCCAAAATGAAATAAATCAAATACTTATAGTAAAACTAAACCCTAAAATCGCAACCTAGGTGTCCTTATTGTAACAGGAAACAAGGTAAATCAAAATGGAAAGAAATCATTCGAAATCAAAAAGTTCGTGCAGAACTCTGCGCAGAAGCTGATTGGTCGGCCAGGGGTCCCCGATCGGTCGGAGATGGCCCAGAGAGTACAGAGAGTTTCACTCTCCTATTTTGGAAATTCAACCGGTCGACTGAAGCACCCGACTGGTCGGCAAAGGTCGTCGACTTGAGATTTTCATGATTCTTCAGCTCCTTTCTCCGAATCTCTTGGGCCCATTCTTGTGTCCTTCTCCTAGCTTTTCTTTGTCCTCGATCAGGGATCGCTTCACTACATCATGTATCTACTTGGTTTATCTCCTTTATTGGCTCATTTTTGGTAAAATATCTTAATTAGAAGACAAATCCAAGGAACAGGTGAACCACACGATAGGAAACAGTGGGCATCGAACATCCATCTCTAAAATCTTCTTGGAGGCTATAGAAGTTTTGGATCAAGCTGACATACATGTTTCCCCTCATTCAAGTCAGGCTCATCTTATGAACAGGTTGGTTAGCATGTAAACATCATACTCAGCCATAGGAAGGTTTCAAAATTGGCCATTTTATCTTCATGATTTCCTGTGGTGTGGTCCACTTGAGCTCTGAATCTACCTCATGAATGAGCTTATGGCCTAAAATAAACTGATGAAAAGGATGGATGGGGTGAAATGTATGTGTTACATACATTCCAAAGACCTTAGAGCTACAAGGAATCCCCCAAAAAGAAGCAAATTTGCTGGGAAGAAAGTGCAGAACGTGAAAGCACACTTGAGGGGCTGTTGATCATTTCTCCAATGCAGGGAAGGACGGTCGTGGAAAGAGCAAAAGGCATGGAAAGGGGAAGATCACTGTACATCACTCGAGAATGTGGTAGAAGGTGAGCCCTCCCAAGGGTAGATAAAGCGAAAGTTAGTAAAAGGTAAAATAAACCATCAATAAAGAAAAGACACTAAAGCACCGAGCGAAATTTTCCGACCGCACCCTGCCCTTTCTTCATTCTTGAACCGGGATAAGCTGGAGTTATTTTTCCAAAGTACAAGTGGTGGGCCGGCTTATCATTTGGACCGTTCATCTTGTTGTCCCCTCTTTGAATGTTACACATATCAGATCATCCTAGCCATCTGATCGGGGGTCTTCAGGGCAATGGAAGAAAAATGTTTATGGTCGCCATTTAGTGTGTTTAACAATGTAATGGCTAGGATTGCTTAACAGGAAGAACTTTTAAATATAGCCCACTTATGATAGATAGGCGACATTGGATGATGATGATGATGATGATGCTCAAACATGCATGTGGATATAGTTGTCGTACCCATTAATGAGTATGGGTACGGTTATTAACCCAAACTGGACCAATTGTCGGAATTATGCCATTCATTGCATATCAAATTCACTTTAATTTTTTTTGTAATCCTTACCATTGGAGTGGTGTCCATCAAATGGATGGTTAAAATCAAAGCATTCACATATCAAATTCAACAAACAAGTATGCATTAGTTAGAGGTTGGACCATCGAACAACTTGATCATTTTGCGGCCATGTCTCATCTGCAGCGATACCAACAAATTGGACAGTTTAGATTGAGGCATGTCCACTAACTCATCGAGATAACTGACCCCTCCTGTAGAGGAAATGATATGACCATCCACATGATAAGCTGCTTTACATAGCCCATGTAAGACACTACCTCAAACCAAACCATCCAATTTAGTGGAGCATGTCATTAGAATTACCAAATGTCCATTTTACATTTGGTAATTGAACGGTTTCTAATCGAGGAAAGGAAATTAGTCTTAGTTCTTGAAAAACTCTTGCTTGCTTCTACAAGGGAAACAACTTCATGTGCATGAGATCCACTCTATCCATCAGGTATAAAACCCCCTTGTTGCACTTGATCCCAAAAATAACGCTGATTCAACACTCAGGTGGGCCATCCCATATGCATAACCTCTAAGTTCACATTTTATGGTCCATCTCTGCTTTGGAATAGCATGGTTTTTAGGGGAATACTTTCATCCTGATGAGGCAAGTTAGATGAATGGACTAGATGAGATATATACGACAATGTGGGCCCTTCACAAAATCAATGGTGAGCATTCCTTGTCAACTGTTTACCATGGTGTAGCCTGCCTGAGATTTTGATTATAATGATTTCTGGGTACCAGCCTAAATGGGAGTCTGTTTAGCTTATGAATGGGTTGGATCTAATGAAAAGATTGACACACATGGCGGGGGTATGCTCCCCACGTATCTACTATTAGTAAGGCTAGCTCGTCCATAATGTTTCCTTGGGGAGAGAGAGAGAGAAAAGCTGACCTGTTTATGGATCCCTTGCTGCAACGATCACAACGCCGTGTGATTGTTCCTTCCGGATGTTTGGTATTTATAAGGTGAGATTAACGTCAGATTCAAAGCGAATCCCAACTAAAATCCGACAATTTAGTTCAAGGCAACCACGGGAGGTGATTGTAAGGTGAGAGAAAGAGAATGGGTTGGAGCTTGGAAGAGGAGGGAGCAAGGGTTGGAGCTTAGAATATGAAGGGAGTTGAGTTGGAAGATGAGAGAGAGAGAGAGAGAGAGAGAGAGGAATAAGCAAGGAGGGAGCCGGGTGGGCCCATTATATTGTTTATGTGAAATCCACCCCAATTAGTAGGTGTCACCCCATTTGAGGTACCAGCTTAAATATCAGCCCCCATCCTCGATTCACATGGACTGATGGACCACACGGTTGGAAACAATCCCTCCAAAATGTCTCTTGTTGTAGCTCACTTGAATCACATTTCAGCCTTATTTTTCCACCTCATGCTTAAATTTTGGGCATCTAATGGTTGAAGTGGATTTCATATGATTATTATGGTAGGCTATGTATCAAGGGGTGGTCATCTCTTTTCTAATTGTTTCCTTTGGTATGGCCCACATGAATCAATGGTCAACCTGATTTTATGGCCTTGTATCTAACATTGGATTGCACATTTATTAGTTACGAGTAATTTCACATGTGCACCATTAACAATCAATGGTAAGCATCGTATAAAAGGCTGAAAGGGCTGTTTTTTAATTGGAGAAAAGAAAAGACACAAAATGAAATGTTTGACACACTTTGCATTAGCCATCCATCAGTGTTAGAATCGGCTTTAATATATTCCCAGATCTACCTTTTAATCCATGCCGCGTGGAAAGGTGAAAAGAAGAACAGAGGAAGAAACGCGGAATTGATGAAGTGGCCGACGGACGCGGATTAGGCCTTTCGGCTTTAATATATTCCCAGATCTACTTTTTAATCCATGGCGCGTGGAAAGGTGAAAAGAAGAACAGTGGAAGAAACGCGGAATTGATAAAGTGGCCGACGGACGCCGATTACCTGCGAAAGCCTTTAGCAGGCATCTCCTGCGCTTGGAATCTATGTGGGGCCAACATAATGTTTGTGAAAAATCTAATCCGTCCAACCATTTTGTGAGATCATTTTAGGCGTTGCGACTAGGCCTGCACACGGGTCGGGTTAGGGTCGGGTTGGGCCCAACCCTGGACCGAACCTAAATATATTTAAAGGTCCGGTCGGTCCGGGTCGTGACCGGGTTGAGCTGACCCAACCCTAACCCTACCCTACTTGTAAAAGGGTCAACCCTAACCCTATCCTACCCTATATGTTAAACTGGGTCGGGTCGGGTCGGGTCGGGTCGGGTTAGGACTATATTTCTATGGTGTGGTCCACCTAAGATTTGAGTTAGCTTCATTTTTGGTATCATATCCTAAAATGATCTTTCAAAATAGTTGGATGGTGTGGATTTAAGACACATAATCAGGGGCCACCTACCTTGGTGGATCCTGAATGTCACCTAATATGCTCTCTATGAGTGTGAGATGAGCGTAGCTTGGGTGAGAGTCGGTGAGACCCGAAACCATGCATGTGGGTGAGACCCTAACCATGAGGCTCACCTCGATGTATATATTGTAAATCCATGCCGTCCATCTACATTTCTAGATTATTATAGGACAGTCTCAAAAAATAAGCAGATAAAAGCGTTAGGTAGACCACACCACAAAAATCAGTGGTCATTGAACTCCCACCATTAAAAGATTCTAGAGTCCACCCTAATGTTTATTGACCATTCAACCTATTGATAATGCTAAATAAATATTTTTAAAAGCAATAAACTAGTATAAACGGGGCGGTTCGGGTCGGGTTGAACGGGTCGGGTATACACGGGTCGGGGTACGGGTCGGGTCGGGCGGGTTTGGCATGTACCCTAAACCGTACCTAAATTAAAAACGGTCCAGCTGCATTTACTCGGACCGGATTGTTTTCTCAATCGGGTCAGGACGGATCGGGTTACTACCGGGTTGGGTCGGGTGCGTTGAGCGGGTTAACGGGGCAGATGTGCAGCCCTAGTTGCGACTGAAAATAAACAGGATCCAAGACTCAATTGCGCCGAAAATGTCACGATTGAACTTCTTAGTAGGAATGACATTATGAATGGTATGGATGGCATATAAACATCACTGTGGACCCCATAGAGTTTTCAACGTAAGAATTTCCCTACCCACCTTTTACTTTAATGCGGCCCACTTGACTCTTTGATCCTGTTCATTTTTTGTCGCAACGCCTAAAATTATCTCAAAAATAGGTTGGATGGAGTAGATTTCTCACAAACATCACAGTGGGCCCCACATAGATTCTGAGCGCAGGAGACGCCTGCCAAAGGCTTTAGCAGGCAATCCGAATCAGTGGCGGGATTTTTACTGCAATAGCCCTGAGTTATGGCTATTTTTTAATTTCTCATCTGACCATCTTTTTTGGCCTTTTGATGAGAAATTGAAAATTTCACAGTCAAGAATGCCCCTCTAACCACCATGTGCTCAGTGGGAATCCACCGTGTGACCCGGGGGAATCCCTAGTGCTAGGGGGATTGGTTAGAGGGGCATTTTCAATTTCTCGCCAAAAGACTAAAGGAGATGAACTAGATGAAAAATTGTACTTTAGTAAAAATAGCCACACCTCAAGGCTATTCCAGCAACAATCCCGCACATGGCCGACACTCTTGGCCTGGCAAAAAGTAAGAACCGTACAATAACTGGAGGGGGGCGGATTGACCCAGGGGCTGTGTGGGGTCCACAGATATGTCCGTGATAAATCCACACCGTACATATGTTTTGAAATACCACAATAGGAAAGGATTCTAAGATGTCCGTGATAAATCCACACCGTACTCAAGTCTTTGGCTCCTGTTCATTTTTTGTCTCATGTCCTAAAATGTGATCCCAAAACGGATGGACGGGTGGATTTATCAAAATCATCACTGTGGGCGCCACCTAGGTTCCCAGCGCAGGCTTTGGCATGAAATCCGCGTCCTAAAAAGTAAGAACGGTACAATAATTGGAGAGAAACGTGTCAGGCACTGCCTCAATCAGAACCATCCATTGAGTGGAGCATGTCCTCGAGATTAGATTGACCATATGATCCTAATATGTGAATCATGGACATTTGGTAATTGAATAGGCTTAAGGGATGGACTTTGGTCTTAATTAGAGTTGGGCACAAACCAAGTCAGCTCGAAAGCCCGTCTCAGATTGCTTTGAAAAAGCTTGGCTTGGATGGGTTCCAATAGAAGTTCAAACCAAATCAAGCCTCCGAGTCAGGTTTGTTCGAAAAAACAAACCAAGCTCAATACAGGGCAGTACCAAGTCCGTTGGGCTCGAAGGTCGGTTTGATTTGGCTTGATTAGGATTGTAGATGGTAAGTACATTGTTTCCTATGGTGTGATCACTTGAGCTTTGGATATGATTCCATTTTGCGATGGTCCTAAAATGATGTGTAAAAATGGATGGAGAGCATGGATAATACATAATACATATACATGAATGCACCGTGTTTCCTTACACTAGTAAGATTATGCTTGTGTACTTCTGTTTGGAGAAGGCTCTTATATGTCTGCTGTGAAGTGGCACTTCTCTTTTGGAGGATGTTAAACATTATGTAGTAAGATAATTTTATATTTTTTTTCTAACTTTTTAAATTCTTTTCTATTTAAACAAACAAATAAACAAAAGAAGAGCCACCATCTGTTTGAACTCGACCCGACCCAATTTAAAATTTTCAACCAAACCGATCCCATTGAAACTAAATTTTTCTAGAGCAAATCAAACTCGGGCCGCATGGGTCAGCCCGAAACCTAAACTAGGCTGATCCACAAACTAGGTTGGCACAAAAACAAGCCAAACCAAACTAGGGCTATCTTGGCCCGGCCCGAATCGTTGCCCACCTCTAGTCTTAATTCTCGGAAAACTCCTGCGTAACTATTAGCAGATCTTGTGTGCCAAAGGCTTATGTGAGGGAAATGACTACGCCTGGCAATGGGTGGTGTTGAACCGCATTCATGTCGTGCCGTGTTCATGTTGTGTCAAAAATTTGCTCACCCAAACCCGACCCGTTAACTAACGAGTCGAAATCTAGAAACCCAAACTCATTCGTTAATTTAACGGGGTACACGTAACCCGACCCCCGACCCGTTTAACCCATTAGGCCAGTCTTCTCATCAGATGGCTACACCGTTGATGAGGACAACTGACAGTCTGACCCAACATATAACAGTGGTAGTGGGCCCATTCTATTACTGGAAATAATAGGATTCACTCGTGGGACGAGGAGGAATCGCCTCTACATTGCAATATTACATATGATAGAGTGTCAGGTTCATAGGTGGGATATGGTTTGGTGATCTAGACCATTATGTTAACGGGTTAAACGGGTTCGCGGGTAAAACACTAACCCGACCCGTTATGTTAACGGGTCTTAATGGGTCAACCTGTTAGTGACCTGACACGATAAGGCTAGACCCGAACACTGGTTTTTTTCGTGTGGGTTTCATGCGGGTTAACGGGTCATGTGGAATTTTGCCAGGCCTAGAAATGACTTTACGTGCGATGGATCCACCCCGTCCATCTCAATGAAACCCCTTGATAGCCTTCATTGTAAAAAAATCAGGCTGATTCAACATTCAGGTGATCCATCCATAGGGAATAATACATAAACATCTAAGTTTAAGTGTTATACAAAACCGATAATGGGCATTTCATAATTGTTTACTATGGTGTGGCCTACCTAAGCTTTTAATTATCCTGATTTACGGGTTTCAACCTATACAAGAGAATGTGACCCTGATGAACGGGTTGGATTTAATGAAAGTTTGACTCATATCGTGGAAGTTATGCATATCTGCTATTACTCCGGCTAGGACCTCCTTTAGTCTTTTCTTTTTCTCTCGGAACATCACACCAATCACCATTCGTTGTCACAACCAATATTTATTAAATGTCCCTTCCTAAGCTCCAAAATGAGTACACAGATTGCATACAGCGGGGTTGTAAGGATTCCTGCAGTTGTATGCTCTATGGGCCCACCGTGACATTACTCTGTTTATATGCTTCATTAGTTCATTTTGACATAAAAGGTTGTATGACCTCTACTTGCTGAAAATAGACCAGCAAAAGGATCAAAGGAAGACCAAAAATGAGCTAAAGCACAAAACACCGTTGAAGAAACAACTTCTGATGACTGGTCGCATCCGATCCGCTGTTGGGAATGGAGCCTGGCAGTGGAAGCGAGAAAACAAGCGAGCGGCAATCACATAACGGCCACAATCAAGCAAATCAACACACACACACACAAGAAGGTAATCCGATTTTATGTGGAAAAACCCCTCACGGGTAAAAAAAAAATCACGGCATAAAGCGACACCAATCCACTATGATATCAGAAGTTACAAGAGATGGAAACCCAAAACTTGAATCACAAGCCCCACAAGAGAAACTCCAAGCTTTCCCAAGAAGAAACCCTTCTTCTCAAGCTATTTTTCTCACCTACAACCTCTCTCAATCCCCTTTGGTCTAGAATACTCCTAATTTCGAATTACGCTCATTAAATAACAAGGAAATCAAAATTAGAAACACCTTATACAAAACCGCGCAATAAACCGAGTCAAATAGGAAACAGGCTGACCGGTCGTCCAACCGGTCCTCAATACCCAAAAACAGTCTAGAGATTCACTGCCTTAAAATCCACAGTGACCGACCAATCGGTCGGCAACAACGACCGGTCAGTGGCCTTTGCACATGAAGATTTGAGGCGTCTATTTCCAACATCCGCAAAGTGATAGAACTTCCAACGCCAGACGTACAGTCCAACTCTCTAGACTGTACTCCTGGCCCTCTGACGATCGGTCGCCTGACAGGTCGTGAACCTTGACGATCGACTCCGACCGATCGTCTAACTGGTAGAATTTAGCCTGTCAACAGTCTAAACTCTCTGGACTTTTTTTGGCCATTCTTGATCGACCGTAAAATGCACAAATTCTCGCGTAAAACTTGCTATATTAATTTTTTATTTCCATTTTTTCGTAGGATTTCATCTATTCTTGTTATTAGCGTTTGTGTTTGATGTCTAGAGTATATAAACTCTTTTATTTTCATGCTTGACGATTCATTCATCAATAATATCATTATTTTCTGAGTTTATTCTCTGTTGCTCTGGTTTTCTAATGCCTATTGAGAAATCAAGGAAAATCGAGTGGTTGTTTACCATAGATCCATGGATTCATATTGTTAATCCTACGAGAAAGATTGTGTTCGATCTCATTTTAGCTTACGTCTACGCCACGTTTTAAGATAAGAGCCTAAACTTGAGACAGATCTAAAGCTCAGGGTAGACCATATCACAAGAAAGAGTGGGGATTGAACATCCACCACCAAAATCTTCCAAGAGGCCAAGTTTTGGATCAAATTAATATTTGTGTTTCCTTTCATCTAGGTCGAAGTCCTGTCATGAACAAGTTGGATAGCACATAAACATCATAATGGCCTAGGAAGGTTTCAAGAGTATGGGCATCTTTATCCATGATATTTCCATTTTGTGGTCCACTTAATCTTGAGCTATGGATCTGCCTCATGTTTGGGGTCATGTCCTAAAATAAACTTGCAAAAGAGATGGATGGAGAGGATATAGCACATACAGCTGATGGAGCTTAGGGCCATAGAAGTCTAAGAGAAGACAAGCAAATAATTTTTGAAAACAAGGTGAGTAAAAGTTCATAATAAGTATGGTCTCTCCAGCCAGGTCTCAGGTTCGAGATACGCTAACAGTGCCAGTGGGCGCTTTGTGTGATTAACCGGGTGGGGTGAGTTGCGGTACTAACAGGGTGTGTGAGTTGCATGAATAACGCAATGAAAGAATTACCTCTCAAAAAAAACAAAAAAATAGCCCACTATAACGTATGTGTTCCATTCACAACATCCATCCATCTTTACATCTCATTTTAGGGAATAATCCCAAAAATTGAAGCATATCCAAAGTCCAAGTAGACCACACCATAAGAAACAGTGGGAATTGAACACCTACTGTTAAAAACTTCTCTGGGGCTACAGAAATTTTGGGTTAAGCTGATATTTGTGTGACCTTATCACCAAGTTGGATGACAAATAAACATCACTGTAGACCTTAGGAGCTTTCAACAGAGGGCTTCATCACCCCCCACTGTTTTCTGTGGTGCGGTCCCTTGAGCTTTAGACATGCTTCAATTTCGGGTTCATGCAAGGTGGAAAAATGGATGCAAGGTGTGGATAAGACACACACCCCATGTCTAAGACCCACAATTAAGAGTAATTACTCAGCACGCTATTGCTTGCTTAATACATAATCCGTGTACGGTTGAGTGGAGGAATGGCTCCACTGACACCAGTCCATCATGTGGGCCACCTTTAATGTCCACCATTCATCATGTGGGACCCACCTTTCATGGGGATCATCCATTAATTAGGTGGGACCCCCTTGATGTAAATAGTCCATCATGCCTTTGACGTGGGCCGTCTGTTGTCCATGGAGCCCACCTTTGATGTGAACGTGTATTTTATTGGGCTAATTTGATATGGATCATTCATCATGTGGGGCTTATCTTTTTTCTGGCTAAATAACTAAATTCTTGTCTCTAAATTTTGTAGACGTAAAATTAGACCAGAACTGACTTGACTAAGGGAAGATCAACAGGCTTGCTAAGATGGAGTGACACACCAAAAGAGGAACAGAACCAAAGCAAGGTTTGCAAGAGATTCCTACAGGCCCAAGCTCTATAGGCCCACCATGATGTATGCATTGCATCCACTTTGTTCTGTTTTGCCAACTTATTTTAGGACATGAGCTTATAAGCGAGTCATAACCAAAGTTTTAAGTAGACCACCTCACAAGAAATAATCGGTATCAAATATCCACCACTAAAAACTCCATGGAAGCCTTAGAAGTTCTAGATCGTAAAAGACAAGTAATTTTGGGGAGATAAAGTGGACACCTGACGAGCACTCATACACACTCAAATAGGTGGCCCTACCAAAGTTAGAAAAAGTAAAAGGTAGCAAATTATAAAGCAAACCACCGACCAAGAAAAGATGTTAGTATACAATATTCATCAAAGACGACCAAGAAAAGATGCTAGTGGACAATCATCAAAGGCAAGATGCTAAAGTAAAGCACAGACCAACCAAAATTCAAGGCACACCAACCATTTCTCCACACTTGAACCGGGACATGGTCGATCTATTTTTCCATCGTTACATGTGGTGGGCTGGCTGATCATCTAGGCCGTTCATCCAGTGGTCACCTCTTTGAATCTTAAATGTGGTGGGCTGGCTGACCCATCGTAATATTACCCTATGTTAGATCCAGATCATCCCTATCCATGATTCAGGTGGACCACACGAATGGAAATAGTGAATAGGGGAAAACGCACCCTCCAAACTATTTCTCTTCTCTTGGTGTGGCCCACCTAAATCACATGTAGGCCTGATGTTTGGGTTTCATGAGTAAAGGTTGGTGTGAAATCTAATGGTTGGAGTAGAGTTCATTTAATTATTATGGTGGGCTCCATAAAAATCAAGGGTGGACGACTCACTCACAACTGTTTCCTTTGGTGTGGCCCACATGGATCACTGGTTAGCATGATCTTTTGACCCTGGGCTAAATTGGGATTACAGATCTAATTGTTGGAGTAGAATTTAAATATACATCCAGACTCAATTCTTAAATGGGTTCAATTGGCACACAACTAAAACGAAACCAATGGGGATCCATCCAAGCCCCAACGGACCTGAATCCTCTTCCACATACCATACCTATTTTACACAGTGCATAAAACACCAGTTGTATAGGTAAAATCCACTCCGTCCATCAGGTTCTATCCTCGATTCTAGCTCTTGAGGGTGAAAGTCAGCCATGCCTGCTACTCAGGTGGGCCACACCAAGGGGAACATGGAATGTGACCATCGTAGGTTTGTGTGTGGGGCCACCATGCTGCATACGTTTCTTCAAACCCGTTAGATGGGTGTACTCACCATGACGAAGTGAATATACAAAAATTAGCCTGATCCAAAAAGCGGGCCACACCAAGTGAACTTGGAGATTTTTGGAGCAAGTTTACATTGTGTAGATTGGTGTGGCCCATCAGAATTTTATATTGCTAATCTTTTGTGTATATGATTCAAATAAGGATCAGTCCAATCTTATGGACGGAGTAATTTACATTTACAATATAGTAGGCCCCTCACAGCTTGCATGTTTTAAGTAAACGATTCTGGTGCAGCCCAAAAACCAGACCCATGACCAGCTAAGACCCGACCCCTAAAAAATTTTAATTAGACCATTGGATTTTAAGCATAGGGATTGGAGATTTATGCATATATGACTCTATTGATCAACATTATCTGGTAAAATTTCTTGCTAGGGTGGCAAATGGGACAATGGTTAAGACAATCGGCGACTTGGGACCGACTTGTCTGGTCTGGAGTCGAGTTATGACTCACCCAAGTCAAGTCGGAGGTGAATCAGCATGAATTGGCTGGTCAGGGGTGACTCATGGTGTCAAAGCAGATCGGTCTGGCCGAGTCTCTAAGTCCACTCAAACAATTCGCTTAGGTAACTTTCAAGTCTTGAAACCTTGAATGGGTGGGAGAGGACTTGGGCATAAGCACACTGCAGCTTAACCAAGATGAAACAGAGTTGAGGCCAGCCCCAGAACAGCATATGAGCTATAAAAGCCTAACTGGGTTCACCATCTAGATGATCTCCCCGATTGTTTAATAAGTTCAGCCCGACTTGCGGGCCTAGAGCATATGAAGGCCAAATCCAATCAATAAATCAGTGGGCCTAAAACTCAAGCCTAGTTCAAACACATGGCCCTCAACGCTCATCTACCCAGACCTAAATTTTCTTGGACTCATGCTGGCCAGACCAGCCTAGCCCATTGTCGCTTCCTACTTGCTGTTAGGGGGGCAATTTGGTTGGGCCAACCCAAACTCAACTTGGCCCAACCCAAAATTTTGATTGGGTTGGGTTTGGCTCAGCTCAGGTTGGACTTGGGCTGGAAATCCTGAACCCAACCACGATCGGGTTGTGCTTGGGCTGAGGCCTAGGGCAACTTGACCCTACAATATTACATATAGAGTACAAATTATATATTTAATGTACATTTAGTATAAGCTACTAAATTACTAGTATTAGTAGAGTGCACTACTTCATATGCATTTAGTTTTAGGTCTACTGTAGAAAAGCATTTTGTGGCGTACCACCGTTACGGGTGGCAATGTTGCTAGGTCCGGTCCAACCTATTTACTAAATGGGTCGTCTTGATCTCAGGGCTAAAAAATCTTAGCCCGAGCGCAGCCTAACCTGAAAATTGATCGGACCTTACATGACAGGCCCAGGCCAAGCCCACGAGCCTAATAATGAGTCCAAGCCCGCCCAGGCGCCATTGAGACCCCCAGCCACCATCCATGATGGAGCTTATTAGATCAACAACGAGGATTGCCAAATATGGCGCACTTGCACACATCAAAGACAAAATTCACATCCTAATGCATCATGATCTATAATTTCTCCAACGCTTGTGATCTGAATTCGCCATCATCTCAACCGTTGGACAATTTCTCTTCCATTTATCTCCAGTTTCTTGCAATTCGCCAATTGCTACTCAAGTCCCATGGCACTCCTCCTGTGGAGTGCAGATTGCCTGTATTGAAGGAGGCATAAGGGATTCCTACGTTGTCCCTTATCATTCGTCCACATCATTTGCACTCACATCAGCTAATAAAAATAAAAAAAAGAGAAAAAAAAGAAAAAAAAATACATATAGAAAATATATGTATTTGATGTTTTGACATACGGAACTTCTGATGGGCACATCATGATGTATGTGTTAGATCCATACTGTTCATCCATCTTTTGAGATCATTTCAGGTCATTTTCCCCTAAATTGAGGCATACCCAAAGCTCAAGCTACGACAGGAAAGTGTTAATTGGATGCCTACCTTTGAAAACTTCGCGGGTCGCTATGATGCTTTTTTTTTTTTTGTCATCTAATACGCTCACAAGGTCACACAGATATAGACGAAGGGAAAACACATATCACCTTGAACTAAGGCTTGTCTATTCAGCCACTTGCGATTGAGTTCGAAATAATCAGGCAATTGTCAGAGGATAGGGTTCATCCTCCGAAAATGGACTTCCACTAAAAAGGACTTTCAGATACAAATTGGTAACATTAACAGCTGGCTAGAGAGATCGACTATCGAATAAACAATTCTGTAGAAAGAGAACTGATTGTATTGAGATAAGTTCATCCCGCAGGCGTGGACTTATGATTACAGCTGGCTAGGTTCGTCCAACAGGTGTGGACTTGTGATTTCTGCTAGCTAAGTTCTTTAGCGGGCATGGACTAATATTACAGCTACTCCTAGATTTACTGATTATGCTAAGATATGCTAAGGAAAGATAAATTAGGTTTCTTTGTTTAACGTAAGACCCTTCACTCCGTCGATTTTCTCTTTTATTTATAGACCTCTTGGATGGCTACAAACCTTCTAGATCCCTTCTTTATTTCAATCGTTATTACAACTATCTGTATTCATTTGGACTCTTTCCCTTCCTGTGACGTTTCATAATCACCCAGCGCTAGCTTTAACCACTCGCCTTTTGCATAGCTTGTTTCTAATCAACCAGCGCCAATTGTCATTCCGAGAAAACCACTCTACGTGTTTCAGCAAATCGCATGCGCATTGTACCACTTTTGTGCAGTGCCACATGCCTTTCTCTAATTCATTCTCTCAAGAACTGTCAAAAAAAGGGTTCAACATTCCCCCCAGTTGAAAAGGTAAGTGCATTGTTATGAAAATCAAATGACGGTTTTTGAAGACAAACTCCGCCCCTCTCCCAACCGATGTGAGACAAACCAACAACCCCCTCCCACAATGGAACTTGGGGCATGCAACATACATGCATGGGGGCCTCCTCCTCCTTCCGCTCACGTGGGCCTAGGGCATGGAATGGCCGGATAACCTAGGCTCTGATACCACTGTTGTGTCACACCCAAAAGGTTAACCTATTAGGTGGAGTAACCCCAGGATATATGAAGAAAAACTCCGCCCCCCTCCCAACCGATGTGGGATAAACCAACAATCGCTCTCCCACAACGGAACCTTGGGTGTGCACGTGGGTTTGGGTAGATAATCTTGACTCTGATACCACTGTTGTGTCACACCCAAAAAGCTAACCTATTAGGTAGAGTAACTCCAAGATATATGAAGACAAATTCCGCCCCCCCTCGCAACCATTGTGGGACAAACCAACAAAGACATCATTTTCATTGTTCCCCGTAGATTCCAACTTTTCATATATAGTTCTTGGTCTAGCTTTCAATCCTAACAGATTTTTGCCCGTGAAACACTTTTCCCCTCGTTGCCGCGAGAAATTCATTCTCCAAACCAATTTGCTTCTTGACCCCGTAACATATTTAAATCTCATAGAGCCTGGCCTAGACTACCGGATGGATGGTCAGAATAGTTTGATCGTGTCTTAACAACACAGTAGTTCCTTGAGACCTAGAAACGTATTAGCATATACTACTGCATCTCTCTCTCTCTCTCCATGACCATTATACAAGCACTTCCTTTCTTCCTACAGCCTTACCATTTTAGAGTCAGTCAACCAATTCCTTCCACACGTAAACACTGTCCGTTGCTTTCGCGAGCCGATTCCGAAGAGTAGAAAAGCATACAGTTTCGACGGTGTGAGACTTCCCAGGCTCCACCATGATGTATGTGCTAGATATCCACACCGTCCAACCATTTTTACAATTTATTCTAAGGTATGATCCAAAAGAAGAGATAGATCCAGAGGGCAAGCAAACCACACCACAGGAAAAGTGTGAATTGGACACCTACCGTGAAATATTCTTGCGGCCACAGAAGCCTCGGATCAAGCTGATATTGTGTTTTACCTTCATCTAGGTCTATGTGACCTTATGAACAGATTGGATGGAAAAAAAAAAAGTCATGGTGGGCCTCAAGAAGTTTTTAACTGTAGGTGTCCAAGTTCCACTGCTTCGTGTGTCCAAGTTCCACTGCTTCGTGTGGTCTAATCCACTTCAGCTTTGGATCTGCCTCTTTTCTAGGATCATGCCATGAAATGTAGAAAAATGGATGGACGGTGAAGATCTAACACATATATTACAGTGGGGCCCATAGAAGTTCCACACATCAAATCTTGGCTGCCCTGTTGTACTGGTGCGTGCGAAAAAGGAAATATGCCGTTAAAAACACGTGCATTTCTTTTTTCTTTTCTTTTCTTTTTTTCTTTCTCAGCTGACATCTTGAGCCCTGACGTGTGCCAATGATAAGCCTTCGACACAGATGATCCACATTCGTATGTGTAAAAGTCGATCAGAACTTACATGCCAGGCCTGAGCCCAGCCCATGGCCCTAACAACAGGTCTAAGTCCATCCATGATGGCCCAATGCATCATGCTTTGTAGTTTCTCCAATGTTTGTGATCTGAATCCGCTGTCATCTCAACTGTGGGACAATTTCTCTTTCATTTATCTCAAGTTCCTCACAGCTTCTCAACTTCTTCACCAAGACCCACCATTCTACTCATGTTGCTTTTGTTAAATAACCACTTGATCTAAAAGCTCGAGCCCGTGGATAGTAAATATACCTCCTAAATATATCTTCCATTGCTGGGGGCATTGTTTATGAGTGTGAGTGTCCATTCACCCTTGTCCAGTATATTCCTGCGCATTAAAGTCCCTTGACATACATTAATATCCCATCTTCTAACTGCTGGATGCGGTTTGCATCTTGCCCCCGCTCCATCCGGGCATACCTATGGACGGCCCACCATGATGTATCCACTTATCCACTCCGTCCATCCATTTTATAAGATCATTTTAAGGTATGACCTTAACAAAGACAAAGATCCAACACTCAAGTGGGCCACACCAAATAGTGATCGGAACCTAGTGACATTATCACTACAAATAGTGATGACGTCACCATGGTTCTGCTCACCATTTGGTGTGTTCCACTTGAGCCTTGGATCTGCCTCGCTTTTGGGCCCATACCCTATCATGATCTTATAAAATGGATGGACAGAGTGGAAAAACGGTTATATATGACAGTGGGCCCCTCTATAGGTTTGCTCGGACAGATTACTGCCCGGACAGAGTCCGTCCTGGCCATCCGGGTGGGGCCAGGATGCAATCTGCATCCCTAACTGCTCGAGCTTTTAGAGCAAGTGGTTATTTGCAAGCTTTCTTCATGACAAAGTCTCCATGTTACTTGCAACCACATTTAAGGTTAAGCAGGGTTAAAAATGTATATCAGCCGTACATAATTATAGGATTAGATATAGTTAGATACAACAGCTGCAAGTAGGAGAATTGTTTTCCTCTCTTTTAGCATTGTAAAGAAGCACCAACAAAATCTGGACCTTTCCTCATGATGAACCTGTCATGTACCAAAAGAATCATGTAAGTTCATTCATCAAGTTGTGTTGATTTTGGACTACTGGATTTCTCTTTCTAAACCGCCCGTTCTTCTCACACAAGTCTAACTTGCATGACGAGTCACAGGACTTCTCTTTCTAAATCGGGAATTGTCATGTGTATTCTTATGTGTCTTAGCAATGTATTCCATGATTTGGAAAGTTAAAATTTAGTTATTTATATTCCAATTGCACAATTTTCAACTGCCTGTGTATCATCCATCACCCTTTGCCAGAGTATCAAATTAGTCTTACCTACACCCGAGGAATAGTAATGTGTGTTCAAACTAATGATAATTACCGACAGTTCCATTCGCGTGGGGCCCAACGTGATGTATGAGTGCCATCCAACCCATCCTTTAGATGAGCCCCGACATATTAGGTCTAAATACCGAATTTCAGCCTGATATGCAACTCAAGTGGGCCACAACAACGGGATCAATTGGGGGAGGGTTTCACCCACCATTGAAACTTTCAGATGGAATGTGGGGTCCACTGTTTTGTTTATATATACGTCATTCAATCCATCATCTGGTGGCCTGATCCAGCCCAGCCCAGCCCAGCCTATTGCCACCCCTACCGAGTATTGCATATCCAATATCCTGACTTTTGGACACTATGGTTGCACATGTTATCTATGTGGGCCCTGACACACATGTCGTGTACATTTTACATGGATTAAACCAAATGGAAGTGATTCTCACATTCTATTTTGACTCTATATCTTAATCAAAGGTCAGATATTGCAATAATCTCATTCCCAAAAGACACCAATGTGGGCACATCATGATGTATGTGTTAGATCCATACTGTCCATCCATCTTTTCACATCACTGCAGGTCATTTTCCCCTAAATTGAGGCGTATCCAAAGCTCAAGCTACGATAGGAAAGTGTGAATTGGATGCCTACCCTTGAAAACTTCTTGGGTCGCTATGATGCTTCTTTTTTTTTTAATCATCTAACATGTTCAAAAGGTCACACAGATCATCTAGATGAAGGGAAAACACAAATATCACTTTGAACTAAGGCTTGTCTATTCAGCCACTCGTGATTGAGTTCGAAATAATCATGCAATTATCGGAGGGTAGGGTTCATCCTCCGGAAATGGGTTACACCTTGACTTCCACCAGAAAAGACTTCCAGATACAAACCGGTAACATTGACAACTAGCTAGAGAGATCGACTGTCGAACAAACAATTCTGCAGAAAGAGAGCTGATTATATTGAGATAAGTTCATCCTGCGTGCATGGACTTGTGATTACAGCTGGCTAGGTTCGTCAAGCAGGTGCGGACTTGTGATTTCTGCTAGCTAAGTTCTCCAGTGGGCATGGACTGATATTACAGCTACTCCTAGATTTACTGATTATGTTAAGATATGCTATGGAAAGATAAATTAGGTTCCTTTGTTTAACATAAGACCCTTCACTCCGTCGATTTTCTCTTTTATTTATAGACCTCTTGGATGGCTACATAAGAACCTTCTGGATCCCTTCTTTATTTCAATCGTTATTACGACTACTTATATTCGTTTCGACTCTTTCCCTTCCTATGACATTTCGTAATCACCCAGCGCTAGCTTTGACCACTCGCCTTCTGGATGGCTTGTTTCTAACCAATTAACACCAATTGTCATTCCGAGAAAACCACCCCACGTGTTTCAGCAAATCGCATGCTCATTGTACCACTTTTGTGCAATGTCACATGCCCTTCTCTGATTCATTCTCTCGAGAACTGTCCCCCAGTTGAAAAGGTAAGTGCATTGTTATTTTGTAATACACGCGACTGCCTTACTTTCCACATGTCAATTCCCTAGTGACACTACCTAACATGAGATGAAAATCAAATGACAGTTTTTGTCTTCTAACATTGGTTGTAGTTGTGACATGTAGCCTTTTGACGCAGGGAGGACGTGGTAGGTCGATCACCGTCTCCCTAACCGAGAGTTTCTCGAATCCACGAGAAGAAATAAAAGGATAATAAAAAAAGGAAATTAATTCCGAATAATGTTTTTGATAATTGAATGAATAATAAACGGAATTACAATGCATATAAATAAGAAACTAAACCCTAGGTAAAGTATCAGACTCCAACTCCAACTCAAACTCCTAGAAAACGCAACTTACTATAAATAATAAACTTACTATTTACAGAAATCGTTCAATCCTACTAGAACCATTGGTTTTCGGCCAAAAATAGAAAGTTATCAAACGGCCTTAATCATGTGTTCTACTAAATATTCTAAGGCCTTTTCATGTTGGGCACTAACTCTAAAGCCCTACAGATCCAAAGTTATGATCGAATTAAAACTTACTATAAATAATAAAACTGAAAATAAACTAGCCCAATGACCGTCGATACGGTCGAATCTTGCAATTCGAGCATGTGCAACCCCGCATAGTCGGTTGGTTGGCTAAAGTAGCTCGAGCTACACCAAATTGATATATTATATGTCCCGAAACTCATTCCGGATTGCGAGATACGGCCAGTTTATGGTCCTAACGGTCCGGATCACTTTCGACTTCGACCGGTCTTCTCTTGATCCATCTGAGCCATGAAATAATCAGCGACCCGTTCTACATCACTTTTTCCTTAAATGAACAACTCTATATGAGGGAATCATCTTGTCATTAATGCTCAAATCCTGATCAATATATACACTCATTCGAAATCTTTTAAGTTTCACCATTCTTCTTTTCTACAACGCTGCTTTCCCTCGGTCGACAACTCTTTGCTTCCTTATCTTCTACCCTTGTTTACCGCCAAGAACACTTAATTCAAGAATTGGAAGTAATGTGATCCATCATTATAGAAGACTATTGTGTCACACCCAAAAGGCCAACCTATTAGGTGGAGTAACCCCCGATCGAATATATGAAGACAAACTCCGCCCCCCTCCCAATCGATGTGGGACAAACCAACAACCCCCCTCCCACAGCAGAACCTAGGGCATGCAACATACATACACGGGGGCCTCCTCCTCCTTCCGCTCAGTGGGCCTAGGGCATAGACCGACTAGATAACCTAGGCTTTGATACCATTGTTGTGTCACACCGAAAGGCTAACTTGTTAGGTGGAGTAACCCCAAGATATATGAAGATAAACTCTGCCCCCCTCCCAACTGATGTGGGATAAACCAACAATCCCCCTCCTACAGCGGAACCTTGGGCGTGTACATGGGCGTGGGATCACCATGGTCCTAAGCAGATAATCTGACTCTGATAGCACTGTTGTGTCACACCCAAAGGGCTAACCTATTACGTGGAGTAACCCCAGGATATATGAAGACAAATTCCACCCCCTCCCAATTGTTGTGGGACAAACCAACAAAGACATCATTTTCATTGTTCCCCATAAATTCCAACTTATCATATATATCTAGCTATTGGTGTAGCTTTCAATCCTTCGATCAATCCTAACAGACTCTTGCCCATGAAACTCCCCTCGTTGCTTAGGCGAGAAATTCATTCTCCATACCAATGTGCTTCTTGACCCCGCAATATATTTAAATCCCCTACAGCCTGGCCGAGACTATTGGATGGATGGTCAGAATAGTTTCATCGTGTGTCTCAACAACACAGTGGTACCTTGAGACCTAGAAATGTATTAGCATATACAAAAGCATACAGTTTCGACGGTGTGAGACTTCTTAGGCTCCACCATGATGTATGTGCTAGATATCCACACCGTCCAACTATTTTTACAGATTATTTTGAGGTATGATCTAAAAGAAGAGATAGATCCAGAGCGCAAGTAAACCACACCACAGGAAAAGTGTGAATTGGACAACTACCGTTGAAATATTCTTATGGCCACAAAAGCCTCGGATCAAGCTGATACTGTGTTTTACCTTCATCTAGGTCTATGTGACCTTATGAACAGATTGGATGGCCAAAAAAAAAAAAAAAAGAGTCATGGTGGGCCTCAAGAAGTTTTTAACGGTAGGTGTCCAATTACCACTGCTTCCTGTGGTCTAGTACACTTATGCTTTGGATCTGTCTCTTTTCTAGGATCATGCCATGAGATGTAGCAAAATGGATGGACGGTGTGGATCTAACACATATATTACGGTGGGGCCATAGAAGTTCCACAAATCAAAACTTGGCTGCCCTGTTGTACTGGTGCGTGTGAAAAAGGAAATACGCCGTTAATAACACGTGTATTTCTTTTTTCTTTTCTTTTCTTTTTTTCTAATTCTCAGCTGACATCTTGAGCCCTGATGTGTGCCAATGATAAGCCTTCGACACAGATGATCCACATTCGTGTGTGTAGAAGTCGGGCCATGCTGTGTCCTGAGCAGAACTTATATGCCAGACCTGAGCCCAGCCCATGGGCCTAACAACAGGTCTAAGTTCATCCATGATGGCCCAATGCATCATGCTTTGTACTTTCTCCAATGTTTGTGATCTGAATCCGCTGTCATCTCAACTGTGGGACAATTTCTCTTTCATTTATCTCAAGTTCCTCACAGCTTCTCAACTTCTTCACCAAGACTCATGTTGCTTTTGTTAAATAACCACTTGATCTAAAAGCTGGAGCTCGGTACAACAAATATACCTCCTAAATATATTTTCCATTGCTGGGACGATTGTTTATGGGTGTGAGCGTCCAATCACCCTTGTCCAGGAATACGTTAAAGTCCCTTGATATACATTGAGATCCCATCTTCTAACTGCTGGACGCGGTTTGCATCCTGCCCCTCCTCCATTCGGGCAGACCTATAGAGGGGCCCACCATGATGTATCCATTTATCCACTCCGTCCATCCATTTTATAAGATCATTTTAAGGTATGACTTTAAAAAAGACGAAGATCCAACACTCAAGTGGGCCACACCAAATAGTGATCAGAACCTGGTGATATTATCACTACAAATAGTGATGACGTCACCAAGTTCTGCTCACTATTTGGTGTGGCCCACTTGAGCCTTGGATCTGCCTAGCTTTTGGGCCCATACCCTATCGTGATTTTATAAAATGGATGGACGGAGTGGAAAAATGGTTATAGGAAAAATGGTTATATGTGACGGTGGGCCCCTCCATAGGTTTGCTCGGACGGATTACTGCCCGGATGAACTACCGTACAGGTGGGGCCAGGATGCAATCTACATCCCTAGCTGCTCAAGCTTTTAGAGCAAGTGGTTATTTGCAAGCTTTCTTTATGACAAAGTCTCCATGTTACTTGCAACCGCATTGTAAGGTTGAGCAAGGTTAAAAATGTGTATCAGCCGTACATAAATATAGGATTAGATATAGTTAGATACAACAGCTGTAAGTAGGAGAATTGTTTTCCTCTCTTTTAGCATTGTAAAGAAGTACCAACAAAATCTGGACCTTTCCTCATGATGAACCTGTCATGTACCAAAAGAATCATGTAAGTTCATTCATCAAGTTGTGTTGATTTTGGACTACTGGATTTCTCTTTCTAAACCGCCCATTCTTCTCACACAAGTCTAACTTGCATGACGAGTCACAGGACTTCTCTTTCTAAATCGGGAATTGTCATGTGTATTCTTATGTCTCTTAGCAATGTCTTCCATGATTTGGAAAGCTAAAATTTAGTTATTTATATTCCAATTGCACAATTTTCAACCGCCTGTGTATCATCCATCACCCTTTGCCAGAGTATCAAATTAGTCTTACCTACACCCGAGGAATAGTAATGTGTGTTCAAACTAATGATAATTACTGAAAGTTCCATTCGCGTGGGGCCCAACATGATGTATGAGTGCCATCCAACCCATCCTTTAGATGAGCCCCGACATATTAGGTCTAAATACCAAATTTCAGCCTGATATGCAACTCAAGTGGGCCACAACAACGGGATCAATTGGGGGAGGGTTTCACCCACCATTGAAACTTTCAGATGGAATGTGGGGTCCACTGCTTTGTTTATATATACGTCATTCAATCCATCATCTGGTGGCCTGATCCAGCTCAGCCCAGCCCAGCCTATTGCCACCCCTACCGAATATTGCATATCCAATATCCTGACTTTTGGACACTATGGTTGCACATGTTATCTATGTGGGCCCTGACACACATGTCGTGTACATTTTACATGGATTAAACCAAATGGGAGTGATTCTCACATTCTATTTTGACTCTATATCTTAATCAAAGGTCAGATATTGCAATAATCTCATTCCCAAAAGACACCAATGTGGATTTTATGACCTTACATGCATCTCTATCTTCAAATAGCTATGTTGTCAAGGGATGTTTCTTGTCAAAAATCAAGTGGGAGGTAATGGAAGCCACGTAGACTCCAATCCAAGAAAACAGCTTCCCAAACTATGAACATAGCGTCTCTCTTTTTTGACGAAAATCAAAGTAATTCACATGGCTAGATTGTGTCATGGGTGGGGTCTACATGGACTTTAATCCACCTGGCTTTGGATCATGTGTCTTTCCACTGCCTTCTGTTATATTTTCTTCAAAGTCAGTCGGTCCGCCAACAAGTGGGTCAGTAGCTTGGGTCCGCCCCCATCATGATGTTGATGTAATTAAAAGTCACCCCGGCCACAATTTGTGTGTCACCACATGTTAGGCCAAGTGCTCAAAAATTGCCCCTCCGTGATTAAGGTGGATCACATTATTGGAAACAATGTAGAGGGGCAAGTCACCCCAAAACGTTTTCCTTAGTATGACCCACCTAAATCATGAATGGACCTGATTTTTAGGTCCCATGCTTAAAGTTTGTTGTGGCATCTAATGGTTGGAGTAGATTTCATATAATTATTATGATCGGCCTATAAAATCAACTATGCATGTCTCTCTCCCAACTGTTTTTTCTGTTGTGGCCCACCTAAATCATAAATTAGCCTGATTTTTTAGCTCCGAGCCTAAACAGGGATTATGCATCTCATGGTTGGACTGAATTTTGCATACTCATCAAGGTGAGCCCTGCCAGAAATCAAGTGGGGCATCCCTTGTCTGGAGAGAATATTTAGAAAAAGAAGGGAATTACACGGCATGCTTCTCTTGATTTTGACAGAGTCCAACATGATGTATCTAAGATTCACTCTAACCATTAGATATTTAGTCCCATTTTAGGCTAAGAGACATTTACCTGTGATTCTGGTAGGTCACACCAAAGGAAAAAGCCGAGAGAGAGAGAGAGAGAGAGAGAGAGAGAGAGAGAGAGATGCCTATAGTTGATTTTTACAGGACCAATGTGGTAATTATATGAAATTCACTTCAACCATTATATTCCACACAAAACTTAGGCCTGTGGCCTAAAACTCATATCCTTCCCTGATTCACATGGGCCACATTAATCGAAATAGTTTGAAGGATAAGCATACAAATCCTACACACTGTTTCCAATTATGTGGTCCACTTGAATCAAAGATAGAGATGATTTTTTTATCCCTTGGCCTAAAGGCAAGTGACACACCATTTGGTCGAGATGGATTTTCTATAATCATCACGATGGGGCCACTTGACAGTAGCGAGACTAGCTACTGAAATGACGTCACAACATTCTGTGGGCCCCACCATGATGTATGTGTTGTATCTACATCGTCCATCCATTTGTAGAGATCAATTTATGACATTATCCAATTAATGAGGTAGATCCAAAGTTCAAGTGGAGCCCACCAAAAAAAAAACAGTGGGGACAATGACGCCTATCATTAAAAACTTCTTTGGGCTACAGAAGTTTTCGATGTGTGTGGTGGGCTCCACTTGAACCTTGGATCTGCCTCATCCTTTGGATCTGCCTCATTCTGTGGATCATGCCATAAAATGATCTATCCAAATGTATGGACGGCATAGATACAACACATACATCATGGTTAGGCCCACAGAACGTGGTGACGTGGTGACGTAACTTTAGTAGCGAGTCTGGCTATTGTCAAGTTCAGTAGCTCATCCGCATCCACTACACATACATCATGGTGGGCCCATAGAACTTGGTGGCGTCACTTGATCAGCAGCACTTCTGAACCCGTCAACAGCAGACATGGGTTTCCTACGAAAGGCTTTCCCATGAAGTTACTGCACTGGGATGCTAGGTGGGACTCACTGTGATTTTTTTGAGAAATCCAACCCGTTCATCCATTTTTCAAGATCATTTTAGGACATGCAACCAAAATCGAGGCAAATCCAAAACTCAAGTGGGCCATATGAGAGGAAAAATTGGGGAAAAAGTTTTCTACCATTGAAACCTCCCTGGGATCCACCTTATTGTTTATATACCATCCAAACCGTTTATAAGGTCATTCCCAATGGAATAAAGTGAAATCACTAAAAACTTATGGCCCATTTGGCACCATGGATTTGAGGGGATTTGAGGGGGTTTCAAATCTCCTGATGCGTTCGGCACATAAAGCAAACGGGGTTTCAAATCCCCTAATGAGGGGTTTGCAATCCAAGCTTGGATTACATCTAAAATCCTTTCAAGATCAGTCTATATAACGTGTGTGTCACTAGGCTACTAATCTATTGGGCACATGGCCCACTGATGATACCCCAAAATAATTAGATTATCAACTACACCACTAAAATTATGTTAATATGATGATATGCGTCATCCAAACATTGTCCAAGGAAATCAATGGTTAAAATTCATAGGTTAGTCACTTGGATGTGATCATGTGCTTGTGCCCCATCCGGGGCTTTGAATTTCATCATTTTTTTTTTTTTTTACTGAAGTATATATTTCAAAAGGCTTATTACAACCTTTGTGTTGAGCATTATATGCTTATACAAGTTAGGTATATTAAAGTTGATTTAGTAATCAAATTCTTGTAAATATCATACTTTTGGACTAGGATTCCAAATCTAAGGGTGACAAACACAACAAAGGGGTTTTGAATCCACGGGGTTCCAAATCCACGCTCCAAACATGCCCTTAGCTTGATACAGAAATCCTGTGGCCTTATGAATGTTTCAACGGCAGTCATTGAATACCCACTATTTCCTCTCACGATGGCACACTCCGAGTTTCAGATTTTTCTCATATTTCGTGGCATGTCCTAAAATGAACTCAAAAAAAGATGGACAAGATGGATTTCTCACAAACATCATGGTGGGCCCCACCTAGCATCCTAGCGCAGGACCTCTGCAAAAGGCTTTAACAGAAACTCGCGTCCGCCAATAATCCGCGTCAGAGATTTTTCCTGCACACCAGGACCTAGATAGAGATGATGGTCCTTAAGGGGCTATGTGGAGCCTACCGTGATCTGTATGTTTTATCCTCGCTGTCCATTCTCTTTTGGCAGATTATTGTAGGGCTTGAGCCCAAAAAGAAGGCAGATCGAAGGCTCAACTGGACCACACCACATGAGCCAGTCGAGATAGAACTCTTACGCTTGAAAACTCAGTGGCTCCGCCCCTGACCTGAGCCATTGACCCATGTGCTAGCATGGTGCTGGTGATCGACAGTCATCAATGCTGTAGCTTTTTTAAAATGCTTTTGAAAAAGGTATTAGAATGTATAGGTAGTTGTTTTGTAAAAACTTCTTTTATTTCTAGCATCAAATTACATTTGTATATATATTGCACGGAGACTAGACCATGATAACACACAGTTCAACTTTTTCATATCTGTGGTATCTCATCATATATGTGGTGCATATCCAGACGTCCAAATTGTGGGGGCCATCGTGAATGGAGAATTAGACATTGAAGAATCACAACCATCCCAATGGTGGCTATCAAATGAGCGGTAATAAAAATACCATTGCAAGCGGACCATGGCCAATGGTCCATCCACAAAGGCCATAGACCTAAATATATATCATATTGACAAGTACGAGTGTGTGTGTGTGTGTGTGTAGAGGTTTCCCCAAAGGGACCATCCAAGGTAGGGCCCATTGGATGGTCAGTCTGTATTCATTGACCATACAAGCACATGTATGGTTCAGAAGCAAGGAACTCTCGAAGATTTATCACTATTCTGCTCATTTTCTAGATATATATGGCTCATATTCAAATCCAAGATTCAAAGGCCAGGATCATCAATGAAGCATAATTACTGATATAGTATTAAGGATATTCTTGTAATATTTATATGTACAAAGGGTTATTATGTAAAAGTCTTCTCATGATATAAATACTATGGCCAAAATTCATTTAGGGCAAGGTACTACATTCTACATGGTATCATTGTCTGGGTCATTTCCTCTCTACATGATACTATCTCCTTCTCTTTGTCATGACTTCATCCCCTTCTACAACAAGCTCTACTACCTCATCCACCACCTTCATTACTTCCCATAATTATTCCTCTTCCACAACCTCATCTCTTCTGGTGGTCAATATTAAAAACTTCATTTCTGTTAAATTATCATATTCCAATTACTTGGTATGAAAATTGTTTTTCCTTCCTGTCCTCAAAAGCTTTAATGTTCTTGGACACGTCAATAGTTCTCTTCCTTGTCCACGTAGTTCTTCATGATTCCTCTGCTTATCCATCTACACCCGTTACTACCCCAAATCCTGAATACTTGACTTGGATTCAAACTTTTCAAATCCAATCTTAACGTCTGCGTTTTGATTGCGGGGGGGTGATAGAATATTAAGGATATTCTTGTAATATTTATATGTACAAAGGGTCATTACATAAAATTCTTCTCATGATATAAATACTATGGTCAAAACCCATTTAGGGTAAGGCACTACATTTTACAATTACAAGCGCACACAGATATAGGATCTGGAATGTTCTTCTGTTATCATAGAAGATGGGCCCATGCTTCGAAAATAGAACCATTGGATGATCCTAAACACTAATTGGAAACACCATAGTTCTTGAAGCATGGAGTGAATGTATATGCAAAATCCAATTTTTCCACATATAAATATTTTCAACTAGGAATTCATCTCACGTATGCAAAATCCAATTTGTCCACTAGATGAGGCACCTAAACCCCCTTGGGCTAAGGAATCAGCCTGATCCAAATAGCACGCAGGCCTAATCAAAGTGAGAGGGGATTCCCACCCTTGATTTTTACCTGAGCACACATGAGTTGCAAAATATCATGATTTTTTGTCTGACCCTTCATCAGATAAAGGGTCTGTATAATGCAGTTGGGGCAAGGGCTCTCTCACAGGATAACTAATCCGAATCCATGGATCTATCGGGACTCCTCAACCGATCTTCCTTGATTTCTCAAGGGTCACTTGAAGAACACGAGCAAAACAGAGTATAAACTCAATAATATTATATTAATCCAAGATAATCTTTTTAACAATGAAATAAAAATGACTATTTATAATAAAACTAAGTCTAAAACCCCAATTTATATTTATTAAAAATAATAAATTTTTCGAAATAAAAATTTACTAAAAATAATAAAGTCATAATGAAAGACTACTACTAAGTAAAGTCTTTCGAAAACTTATTATTCTGCAAAATTAGAAACTCCTAAATAAAATAAAACTCTAAAAAGAAGGAAACAAATTAAAAATCGGAATCACTAAAATAAGCAGTTTTCATTAAAATTTTATTTTTCTATTGTAGCCGTGTGTTTTCTAGCGAAACGGATGAACGTGACCCACTAAAGTGGGTCTGTTCACCACGAAACGAAATTTCAGTAGAAATCCATAAGTTGCGCATCCCGTAACTCCTCCAGGATCAAAAGTTATAGCCGATTTACGGTCAACCTTCTTTTGGTCCTTCTACATAAAAATTGTTGTTTTTGTCAACTTTTCCTTGATTGTCTTCCGGTCCATGTGTGATAGGAATGTGGGTGATCCTTGCTGTCTTCTCCCTACATTACTGTATAGCTTGGATGCATGCATACATTACATGGAATGAGTTTCCAGAGGCTTCTCACAGATTCTAATGAGTGAAAAATTCTATGTAACGAAATCAAAAAGACTCTTGCCACTGCCATAAGTGAATTGAGTTTAACCAATGGTTCATCTTGGATGGTTTTATATGCTCGAGGGAAAATCAAATTAAGATATCAAAACTATGATGACCCACTAGACATTGTGGGCCACTAACACTCATGACCAAATGGCATTAGTGGGGCGTTGCATGTGATGGTCCAACAAGCTGATATATTCCAAACATGAGTTGGACGCGCTTATCTGGGAAAAACTAACTGGAGAAGGTAAGTTGTTTCATTTTTAACTGAGGAAGGTTTATTTGCAAGTGAAGACTATTTTTAAAACAAAAACTGAAACTATGATTAGGAACATTGAAACTCAAAAGTTGTGGAACTAAAAAGTTGTCACGCGTAAGTGATCATGCACCACAAAAAATTTCCTTGCACGACCGCCGTCCATGAACATGTATCATTACTTAGGCAAATCTACGGCTGTTATTCAAAGCAGGACTACGTTTAATATTTCATCTATCATAAGTTATCCAAGGAAGGTTTATTTGTCAGTTGAGATTAGTTTAAGAAAGAGTGACAATACCCTGTAGAGAAAGAAAGGTTGTACATTACAGTTTGGGTTTTCAGTCTGCACAACTAGGGTCAAGAGGGGCCATGACTAAGTGATCCAGACGGTAGATATCATGGGTTTTATTGTGGATGGTGCATGCACCAAAGTCACCCCACTATGGATGAATATGAACCATTCAAAGGGTTTCACAAAATTGACGGCTGAGAAAGGAAAAAAAAAAGCCAACAATGGTTGACATTCAATCCCCATCACAAAAATGTACAAGTGTCAATGACGCTGGATCCACTACAAAGATTTGTAGGATAAGCTTATCCCACAAAACTTCGTGTGGGACACACCGTGATGTTTTCATGAAATCCAATCTGGTACATTATGTGTGGGCCCTAGTGCTCTCCTTGGCTGCCATAAAATAAGCAATCCAAAACTCAGGTGGGCCACACCAAAGGGAACAATTGAAATGGGGACGCCCACCATTAAAAGCTTTTCGGATTGTGTGTGCACCTAACATGTAGTGTATACGCCATCCATTCCATTCATAAGATGTGTTTGACCAGGATGAATGGACATCCCAAAAATCAGGCCACTCTAAAACTTAATTGGCACACAAAACGTGATTTGAGAGGTTTGGGCATGATTTTATATGGTGTGGTACATTAGAGTTTTGAATGGTCCTGATCTTTGGGTTTCAAGGAGAACATGAGGGGACGAAGCTGATGGATGGATTGGATGCCATGAACACATCACAGTCAGCCCTACAAAAGATTTTGAAAGATAAGGACCCCAAAATTCAGGGTGATCCAAAAAGTCATGGCAGGCCCCACAACGTGATATCATGCCTAAAACTTCTAAGATCATGTTTTGTGGCTCACCTTAGTTTCCTAAGTTTTGAAATGCCCCACACTATCTAGAAGTTTTTTAATGGTGGGCATTCCCATCCCTGCTATTCCCTATGGTGTGGCCCGCCTAAGTTTTGGATTGGCCTGATTTTTGGGATCCAAAGAGAACTTGAGCTAGGGTCACACATGATGGACAAATTGGAAGTTATAAGCACATCATAAAGGGCTCCGCACAATGTATTTTTAAGATAAGCATATCCTATAAATATTTATAATGCCTCTATTTAGTCAAAGAGGGGGTTTACACTCCATTGACCATCTTTACCAAGGACCATAAACATCGAACCATGGCCTACTTGCCCAAACTGAAAGTCTGAATGATACTGTATAGCCTTTCTGCGAAGTATTGTATGTATAGCAACTCTTTAAGAAATCCAAACCATGATTAATGATGTAATTGAAGAACATTAGGAACAAATGACACCAGCAACCACCAACCACGTCATATAAGTGTCAGCTCTTACCACTCATCTTGTGGGGGATTACATCTTTAACATGAGTTTTTAATCCACTAATGTGGAAAATTACCAATTGGTTGACATAATATTTTTTAATTAATTATCAGAAAGGTCAATTTCAGTGAGAGATCAACTTAAAGTGGGACTTTTGTGTGCCCAAAAAAGGCTTGTGGAAAATTGCATTCCTTTATGCACGATTCAATTCTTGTAAGTGGGTGGAAAAAAAGAAGAGATCCTTCACTTTTATTTTCTTATTATTATTCTATTTTAAAGCTCCTAATCAGCTTTTATTGAGTATAACAACCTAATTAAATTATACTTGTGTGTTACAAGGAAAATGGGTGTCATTTTTTTATGCCACAAAGTAGAAGATTTTGGGCCCACATATCTTGAATGGCATGGATTTTCAAAAGAGAAGAGAATGGAGTGAGGTGTTGGAATTCTACAGATGGACTTGGTTGTATTAGATTCTAAGAATATACCCTATCTTAGTTAATTTAAGACAAGTATAAATCACAATTTGAGAATGTAATCATTCCAATTGTCACTCTGGTGTGACACGTTTGTGTGTCGATTAAGCGCCACGTGTGGATATGAAAACATACAAACAAAATAAAATAAAAATAAAAAGATAGAGATCTACTATGGTAATTAAAGTGTGATGGTTGATAATGTGTACACCTATTGTACACGTCACGTATTTACTTTGCCTTTCGGAATTTACTTACACACAATACGTGAGGGACACGTTGCCAACCCTATCATACTGAGAAATGAACACGTCATATGTGGGGCTTTCCAGCAATGCCTAATCTTATAGATCTAACAGCAAAATTCAATTCTCAATACAAGTCATTGATCTGTGTAAGCCCACCAAAATAGAAAAATCTAACATATACAACTAGCCCATAGAAATGTAATATAAATCATAAGTTGGCAAACAAACGAATGAATCATAGGTTTGTGTATTATGTAACCAAATCTGATTTTGGGTTTACGACGCCCCACAATTTGGACAGTTTAATTTTAGTCAGTATATGACAACTACAGAGTTTCTAACTCTGCCAAATAATATCAAACAATTTTCTTAAGAGAAAGTTAAGTGATTAAAGCAGTCTCAGGAGTTATAAAGAAAAAAAGAACAAGTCTCTTTTCAAATGCAAAAAATACTTCCAATTCAATCTGTTTCTACAACTAAAAGGTGTGTACTACAAGCTCATCTGTGCCAATTCCTTAAATTATATAGAAAGGTAGTTGTTTGATACTCTGCCATAGTATGCCATTTGATAAGCGGGCACTACACATCGCAAACAATAATTCAAGTAAAACCAACAAAATTGTAGACCCCACTAACCTCTGAATCATGTAGACGGGACACTAGTTAATTTGTTGAAATAGGACTCAAAATTGACCTCAAATAAGCATAATTTTTGGTTCATGATATGTGTGAACTGCAACACATAATTTGGATAGTTTAGTTTGGATTATTAGCATGCATGTATCATCAAATTCCTGCGTATCATCTATCACACTCTGCTAGAGTATCAAAGTTTTTCTTGTAGGGCTGTTGGAATTCTTTAACACTATTTGACACCCTCTTTATCTTCTGCCTATTTAAATTTATCAACAATGTGGGAAAAGAAGATTCTGTCCAATGGATTATCCGACCATGTGTGTAAAGTCCTTTTATACAGCACCTTATGTTCCACTCATTAAGTGGGCCACAATGTAAGAAATATGTGGACAGTTAAAAAATTTTGGCCGAGTTGTTTTGTGGACCGGCTTGACGGATTAGAACTTTGACCAATTGTTTTTTGTTAAGTCATATATTAGTATTTTGCACTGGCCATCGTGATTCAAGTGGTTCAAGGACCTAGCTTGATGCTTCGGTCTTATTACTTTAGTTAATATTGAGTGCCATCACAAAATGACCTGTGGAAAGGGCAAGTTATTGGGTGCATTGCACAAAACCTTAGGATGTCACCCCCCAAAAGAGAGAAGGGAGGTAATGGATTGAGGTGTTGGAATTCTATGGATGGACTCGGTTATGTTAGATTCTAAGAACATACCCTACTGTAGTTAATTTGAGATAAGTACAAATCACAATTTGAGAATTTAATCATTCCAATTGTAGCTCTGGTGTGACTCGTTTGTGTGTCGATTAAGCACCACGTATGGATATGAAAATATACACAAAATAAAATACAAATAAAATGATAAAGACCTTTAATACTCTGGTTAACTGTGATGGTTGATAATGTGTACACCTATTGTACACATCATGCGTTTACTTTGCCTTTCGGAATTTATTTACACACAATGCGTGAGGGATACGTTGCCAACCCTATCGTACTTAGATATGAACACATCATATATATGCCGGGCTCTCCAGCAATGCCTAATCTTATAGATCTAACAGCAAAATTTAATTCTCAATCCAAGTCATTGATCTGTGTAGGCTCACCAAAATATTAAAATCTAAACACATATTAACTAGCCGATGGAAATGGACGCGAATGGCTTTCAGGAAGTTCCTGCGCTGGGAATCTAGGTGGGGCCCACCATGATGTTTGTGAGAAATCCATGCTGTGCATCCATTTTGTGAGATCTTTTAGAACATATGACAAAAAATGAGCTGGATCCAAGACTCAAGTGGGCCACACTAAAGGAAAAGGCGGGTAGGGAAATTCCTAACACAAATATTAACCTGATTCAAAACTTTTGTGGCCCCATGAATATTGCAACTGTGGACGTTCAATCTTCTCTTTTTCGGCCCACTCGAGTCTTGGATCTGCGTCATTTTTTGTCGTATGTCCTAAAATGAGCTCACAAAATGGATGGACGGTGTGGATTTCTCACAAACATTGCAGGGAATCCGATGGAAATATAATATAAATCCTAAGTTGGCAAACAAACGAGAATCAGAGGTTTGTATTATTTGAGCAAACCTGGTTTTGGGTTTGCAACGCCCTTCAATTTGGAGTTTAATTTTAGTTACTGTATGACAGCCATAGAATATCTGACTCAGCCAGATATATCAGATATATCAGACAACTTCCTCAAGAAAAAAAGATAGTTCAGTGATTAAAACAGTCTCAGGAGTTACAAAGAAAAAAAAGAACAAGTTCCTAATTTTCAAATAGTAAAAATCCTTCCAAATTTAGTTGTTTCTTAAAAAAAGGGGGGGATACTTAAAAATCCTTCCAAATTTATAGAAAGGTAGTCATTTGATACTCTGATACAGTATGCCATTTGATAAGCAGGCATTACACGTGGTGAACAATAATTCAAGTTAAAACCAAAAAGATTATAGAACCCACTAACCTTTGATTCATGTACACTGGATACTTGTTTATTGAAGTAGGACCCCAAAATTGGCCTCAAATAACCACAACTTTCTGTTCATGATATGTCTAAACGGCAACTCATAATTGGACAGTTTAGTTTGGATTACTTGCATGCGTGTACCCAATTTCTAAGTTCTTGCATATCATCTATCACACTCGGCCAGAGTATTAAAAGTTTTTCTTATAGAGCTGATGGGATTCTTTAACACTATTTGACACCCTTTTAATCTTCTGACAATTTAAACTTCTAATAACTATATGGGAAAAGAAGATTCTATTCTAGGTGACGAGTGTCAATGGCTTATACCACCATGTATGTAAAATCCTTTTATACAGCACCTCATGTGGATTCACTCATTAAGTGGGCCAGGATGTAAGAAATAAGTTGGCAGATATGAAAAACTTTGGACGAATTGCTTGGTAGAAGGGCCTGTATCTCAGCTGGTTGGGTCTGAGTTTATCAACAATTGGTCGCAGGTTCGAGACACCAATGTGTTTAAAAAAAATAAAAATTGAGCATGTTTTTGTTTAGTCTTATATTAGTTTTGTGCACTGACCGTCCTGATTAATGGGCCATGGTATATCAACGAAGGGACCTACTTCGTGTATGGTTCAGATGTTTAGAGGGGCTGCTTTAATTTATCCAAAGTTGCATTTACTATTTACTTGATATTTCAATCTCACACGTGGGCTCAAGTAGAGTAAGAATTTTTTAAAATTTGCAATTTAATTTTCATGGGTTTTTATTTCCTAATATATAAATGGCTTGGCTTATAAGATCTTGTGAATAGACCATAGATAAAAAAATCTGCATATAATATTACGAATTACAACCGAGTTTCAAATCTGACAGATGGGCCCAAGGTTTTGCAAGGTGGAAATGGCTACTGAGATATCCGTCGTGGCGGTGTCTCCACGTGGTAAGCCGTTGTCTGTAAAAGGGGTGACATGACTTAGATTGAAAGCGGATGTACAGAGAAAAGGGCTACTTGGACGTAGGCCAGGGTGAGCTGCCGACTTGTCTAAGATATTGGCTATAGAACGTATTGCTATGTCACCTTTCCAAGCGGTTTAAGGACCTAGCTTGATTCGATCTTAGGCCTTCAGCCATATTGAGTGCCATATCACAAAGTGACATGTGGAAAGGGCAACTCACACTAAAATGAAAGATGCTAGTTAAACATTAGTTAGGTGTAGATACTCCACTCGGTAATAGAATAATCAATCACGCATGAACAGGATGGTTTTCATAAAGAAACTATTGCTCTCAATTCAGCCTGTCAAGGCCAATCGTGTGAACGAGAGCTTAGATTGTACGATGTACGTGTGCGCATATGATTACATGGGTGTGTCAGAGTCGGCTTGACTCAAGGATATTAATTGTGTTGATTGGTACCCTTGCGTTGAGATGGATAGATTAAAGATTGAATCTGGACCAGTGTCCTCTTGATTATCTATTGATTGATTTAATGTGCACCGTACTCAGGTGATTTGAATAAGGGAATAAGTTATCCTTCATGAATGAGTTTTTTTTTTTTTTTTTTTTTTTTTTTTTTTTTTTTTTTTTCGTACTAGCTTGATTCGGAATCAACTAGTTTAAAGACTTTATATTTCACCAATGCTTTAACTGTTGGGAAACCGTCAGCGGAAGGGAAAGCCGAACAAGTAGAGTAATGTAAAATCCAACAAGAAACACTATGCAATCAAGTCACAAACAAGCATTCACCACAAGAGAATCCGAATTTACGTGGAAAAACCCCTCAACGAGTAACAATCACGCATGAACAGAATGGTTTTCATAAAGAAACTATCGCTCTCAATTCAGCCTGTCAAGGCCAATCATGTGAACGAAAGCTTAGATTGTACGATGTACGTGTGCGCATATGATTACATGGGTGTGTCAGAGTCGGCTTGACTCAAGGATATTAATTGAGTTGATTGGTACCCTTGCGTTGAGATGGATAGATTAAAGATTGAATCTGGACCAGAGTCCTCTTGATTATCCATTGATTGATTTAATGTGCACCGTACTCAGGTGATTTGAGTAAGGGAATGAGTTATCCCTCATGAATGAGTTTTTTTTTTTTTTTCCGTACTAGCTTGATTCGGAATCAACTAGTTTAAAGACTTTATATTTCACCAATGCTTTAACTGTTGGGAAACCGTCAGCGGAAGCGAAAGCCGAACGAGTAGAGTAATGTGAAATCCAACGAGAAACACTATGCAATCAAGCCACAAACAAACATTCACCACAAGAGAATCCGAATTTACTCGGAAAAACCCCTCAACGAGTAACAAACCACGGCACAAAGCGATCCACTGTGAATAAACAGAAGATTATAGAGATTGACAGCCCACAAGCAAGGAAAAATAAAGAAAACCCCAAGTTCTCTCTCACATAATTCTCTCCCCTCTTTCTAACACGATTAGGAAACCTTGGATACCCTAGGATACCATCTAAGTCACGATTACAACTCCTTAAATAAGCAAAAAAATTGAAAATAGAAACATCTTACGCACTATCGCGTATTACGCAAAAAAATCGGGTAGGCAGTCAACCGGTCACCCAAAGCACCAAATCATCCAGGGAGAAAAACCAAAACAGATCCACCACGCTGCCTCACTGCCGACCGGTTGGAGCCCTCTACAGACCGGTCGGTCGACTGGTCTAGGCACACAAAAACTGTCTAGGGGCCTACTATGCATCTGGGCTATTCGGCCAGACCGGTCGCCCGACCGATCTGAACACCCAAAATGTGCACAATTTGAAGGCTCCTCCAATAATCTCCACCGAGGCTTCAAACGTCGAATTAACACCATCCTCACAACATCATCTCATCTTCAATCATAACTCCACCGCTTCCCGTGCCACCATCGACTATAACCTTGCAAATTCACGACCTTTACCGCTCTTCTCATGTGGACCTTAGGCACTTGCCAAATACGAGCAACCATGGATCTCGCTGCCGATCCCGTAGCTCCACCGTGAATTGTGCTCCCGATCAACTTGTAAAGATGGTCACACCTCCGTGCCTTCATACACACGAGTGTCATCTTCAACACTTCACAACAACGATCGCGGCCGATAAACACGCAACATTTCGTCTCGAGTGCACCAAGAGAAATCACATTCATCTTCATCTTGGGGACATGCTTCACATCTTCCAGGACTCGTTCGATCTCATCGAACATCCTCATGCGCACCATACCAATACCCACAACCTTATGAGTGAAGCCATCGCCCACAAACACCGATTCACTACCATACTCCTTGTATATCATGAATGAACTCCGGTGAAGACATACATGACATGAAACCCCTGAATCTAGGATCCACCCACTATCGTGAGATCCCTTACCAAATACAGCCAAAACTTCACAAAGATCGTCACCGTCCTCTACGATTATGACTCCCTCTCCAGAAGAATTTCCATACCTCTCTTGCTTCAACCGGGGTTCTGACAATCCCCTCTCATGTAGCCCTCCTGACCACAATTCAAGCACTTCACCTTATCTTTCCCTTGCCCTTGGCCTTAAATTCCGATTTCGAATATCCTCCATACTCAGAACTTCTTCCCCTCATAACCAATGCCTTTGAGGAATAACGGGAAGCCACGTCACCACTTTTCTTTCTCATCGCCTTCGACTGGAGGGCTGAGATAACGGTCTCGACTTTTATGGTTTCCCTCCCTATGCACACAGAGTCCCTGAACAACTCATATGAATCTGGAAGAGAATTCAACAAGATGCTGCTTGATATTCATCATTCATCGGTTCATTGATCTCCACCAACTTGCAAACCAGCCTATTGAACGTGCTCAAGTGGTCCTCCACTTCCGTTCTCTCAGCCATCCTTAAGGTGAACAACTGCATCAACAGGTACATGCGATTCTCTAAAGATTTCTTGGCATAAACCTTCTCTAGCTTCACCATCGTTTCAGCCGCAGTCTTCTCCTTCATGACATAATAAAAAAATCATCCGTAAGGTTTAACAGGATTGAGGTTTTAGCCTTCTTGTCGAGCCTCGTCCACTCATCATCTTTCATAGCCTCGGGTCACTTTCCAAGAGCTTCATCAAGCCCCTACTGAACTAGGAAGAATTCAACCTTCACTTTCCATAGTTCGAAGTTATTTTTGTCGGAGAACTTCTTGACCTCGAACCTTGTGCTTGATCCCATCTTCTCGTCTCAGATCCGAATTCTACTCCACCCCAACGATAGCTCTGATACCACTTGTTGAGAAAACCAGCAGCGGAAGCGGAAGCCGAACGCGAAGAGTAATGTGAGATCAAACGAGAAACACTGTGCAATCAAGCCACACACAAGCATTCACCACAAGAGAATCCGAATTTACTTGAAAAAACCCCTCAACGAGTAAAAAACCACGACACAAAGTGATCCACTATGAATAAATAGAAGATTACAGAGATTGACAGCCCACAAGCAAGGAAAAACAGAGAAAACCCCAAGTTCTCTCTCACACAACTCTCTCCCCTCTTCCTAACACGATTAGAAAACCTTGGACACCTTAGGATACCACTTAAGTCCAGATTACAACTCCTTAAATAAGCAAAAAACCGAAAATAGAAACATCTTACACACTACTGCGTATTGCGAAAGAAAACCGCGTAAGCAGTCGACCGGTCACCCAATGCACCAAATTTTCTGGGGAGAAAAACCAAAACAGATCCACCACACTGCCTCACTGCCGACAGGTCGGAGCCCTCTACAGATTGGTTGGCCGACCAGTCTAGGCACACAAAAACTGTTCAGGGGCCTGCTGTGCATCTGGGCTATTTAGCCAGATCGGTTGCCCGACCGGTCTGAGCACCTAAAACGTGCACAGTTTGAAGTCTCCTCCAACATTAACATGGTATTTTCCAATCAGAGTGGAAGATTTACACATAATAAAATAAAGGCTACAATAAACACGATTGGTCTTATTAATGTATTGGCCCTGTTACAATTATCATGCTTTACACTCTTATCAAAGTGAGAAGTAAGATAAATACCTAATGTGTTTATCGAAACAGACGATTGAAGCAAATGGTTAGCAAAATATGACTAGGGTATGAACAACTTAATTGAAACTCAAATGGACATAGGGATTTGGCAACTTAATATTGTAAATATTTAATCTACTCCTAAGATAAACATACTGCAGCGGGAGCAGCTGGGCAGTAGTGTACTAGGCTAGGAAAATTAAAATAGGCGTGAAAGTAAGGTACACATGTAGATAAATGTATTTGGAGTGGAGCCTCGAACTCTTCTTTGGGTGTTCTTTTTATAGCTTTCTCGAGGCGGTGAAAGCTCATCGATGGACTTCTAGGTCCTTTGAAATTCATGCAAGCTTTTCAGATACGCAACATTTTCCTTAACAAATCTGGAAGATCTTAGCCAAGAAGATCTCTAAAATGTTAGTAGCGATTGGATCTCAGATTTTTATTCTTATACATAGACGCTCCCCTATAGGACCCTTTCGGTTTGATCAAGGGATCATCTTTTACTTAATCAAAGTCGTTTACTATGGTAATCTGGTGTAGATTATATAGTTTCTAACAAAAGTGGGATTTAACACCAGATATCGATCGAAGATGAATCGGCTCGCATCGAACTCTCTCATTTTTTTTATTCTGAATGGGTCATAGTTGCAGACCCAACCTAGATGATGTGGAATTATTTCTCCTAATCATGGCACAAGGCTGGGTTCGTTTGGGGATCGGCCTAATATGCGAATCTTCAGGATCTTCTGGATCATTATCGGTTCTCCGAATGTCTCTAGAAAAAAATTTCACTTTGGAAGGATTGTAAGAGACGGCCTCACAGATGAAATCATATCTAGTTGTGAGATAAGATATGCATGTCCAACAGGTCTTTTATAGTCGTTCCAAGCATGTCCCTCATTTAATGGGCATATTAATTGCAGCCACATGGCATGCAACGATTTATCCCCTGAAAGAACCTGATAAGAGTCTGTACCGTCGCAATAATGACAAAATGCGTAATGTCGAAGGAAGATCAAACGCAGATCTTCTTCGGGTGCGAGTACAATTCTGATTGTACCAAACACGTAGTGTCTCCACGTGGTGTCTTCCTATTGATCCACGTCAGGGCGCCAAAAATGGGTGTAAATAGAAACATTGAACTGCACATACTTGTCTAGGTCTGTATAAGTCTATATAAGTCACCCAAATTACTCCCAATCTAATCTAAAATGACTTAGAGATTAATATTTGCCATCCAAATCTAAAATAAGGTTAAATGGGCCAATTGACAAAAGCAAAAATCCAAAATCTAACCCTACCAAAATAGAAAATTTCTAGAATTACCTTCTAAAAATAGCAAGAGTGGAAATCCAAAATAAGTTCACACTTTTACTCTTCTAGATGCTACCAAGTGTTATAACAATCAATAGACAATCGGTCAAATATCATGATTTGATTAAAAAATATAACTAAAAATTGTATTTTTTTTTATTGATGACTACTCAATTATGACCTCCATTTTTCAAAAAAAAAAAAAATCAATTTCATATCATTTAGCCCTTATCATAAGTCATTTTTCAATCTCTTTTTAAAAAATTCTTAAAAGAAAACCACTTGATATCTCTACCCCTAAACTTCACACAAATTGGCCTGTCTCAACTATCCAAATATTGTGAATGCTAAATTATGGGGATTGCACTCACAGGGGCATTTTTGGACTTTTCTACTTGTTTGGTTATGACTCGGGGTATTAGATGTTTGACTCAAAGTCATCACTAGATAATAACTCAAAATTTTGCAATCAACTAGACCCTGTAGAATCCTTTGTAATCAAAGAATTAAAAAAATTCTCTATTTTATAATGACTCCTAATTTACGACTTGGGATTCTGAGTAAGGACTGCAATGATAAATAAGGAAGGTGTTAGGCACGTTCTTTGCCCGTACTAACATATGGTCTTTACTTCATAGAACTCAGTGAATTATAAGGGATCTTATTAGTCCAACATCAAATAATGCAAATGTAATGATGCAATGTCTAACTCAGGAGTGGGAGTGAGGGATTGGCAAGGGCAGTCTACTTAAGACAGGCAATAAAGAAAAAAAAAGACTTTGGTTGATAGAGTTTTTGGTGTGACAAGATCTAAGGAATCGACAAGTCATAGAGCATACATTTAAACCTACTAGAGTAGCAAGGAGGTTGAGAAGAGGTATGCTGATGTAGATGCTTAAAATGTAGGAATAATACAAATGAATAGTGCAATGTCCAACTCAAGAGCGGGACTAAGATATTGATACAGGCAATCCACAAAAACCCATTTACCTAAGAGAGACAGTAAAGAAAAGAAAGATGCTCTAGTCATTCCAAGTTTTAATGTGGAAGGATCCGAGTGAACAGGAAAGCCCTAGAGCATATATTTGGATAGACTAGAGAAGCAGGGGGTTAAGGAGAGATGCGACGATGAAAATGCTAGATGCGAGAATGAGCAAAACGTTTCAATTGACTAAAAGAGCAGGGGGTGAGAGAGAAGAAGTATTGCGACTAATTATGAGTGAACGAAGAAAAGAAGTAGATGCGCATCAAAGGAAAATGTAGAAAATGAAAGAAGAGACCCAACACTTTTCATAAAAGAGATGGTAGGATATCCTCAAACTCGATTCTACTCCACAAGATCTAGACCATTGAGATAACTTGTATTGATTGGATAATGACTTTGAATAGGTTAGATCAGCTTGAATGTGAAATAAGGCTTATATGAATGGCTTGGATTAGCTAGATTGGGTTGCATAAGCTAAGTTGACTAGGTTGGATGGTTTGGATGAACGTCTTTGATAGCTTAGGTGCTTTTCATTAGTGGTTTTCAAAATGTGATTTTAAATTGGTGGTTTTGGTTTGTGGTTTTGGATTGGTGGTTTTATATTAGTGGTTTTGGATTGGTGGCTTTGAAAGATGATTCTGGTGGGTGGTTTTGGAAGATGGTTTTAGTGGGTGGTTTTGGATTGGTGGTTTTAGATTTATAGTTTTGGTTGATGGTTTTGGTTAGTGGCTTTGAAAGATGGTTTTGGTTGGTGGTTTTGGAATATGGTTTTAGTGGTGGTTTTGGATTAAGGGTTTTGGGAGATGGTTTTGGTGGGTAGTTTTAGATTGATGGTTTTAGTTGGTAGCTTTGGAAGATGGTTTTGGTTATTGGTTTTGGATTAGTAGTTTTGGATTAGTGGTTTTGGAAGATGGTTTTATTTTGTGGTTTTGGATTAGTGGGTTTGGATGGATGGTTTAGGTTTAAGTGGTTTGAGTAAGATGGCTAGAGAGTGTTGGATGATTGAATGGGCTAAAGGGGCTAGGTTGAGATAGATTGGGCTAAGTTGAGATAGGTTGAGTGGCTAGGTTGGGATAGGTTGAGTGGTTAGGTTGGGCTAGTTTGGCTGGCTAGACTGAGGGCTTAAGGAGAAGAAAAGTGTGGATGTCTTCGGATACAACCCATAAAGGATTGCCCGTTCTTTGTACATAAACCCTTGTGAGGGTTTCGCGGAGTTTCAATAGTTCTTCCGCTTCCAGGATAGTAATCTAGTCATTCTTCGAAAGGTTTTTCTCTACCATTACCATTAAGCTATTTTTGCCTGAAAAAAAAAAATTTTAATTCAAACCAAGAAGTTACAATTGTTCAAATGACTAAATCACTGGTTAAAACTGACTATTTAGTTATTAACTAAGATATTTATTAAGATAAAGAAAGAATATGAAATTTTCAATCATTCCACTATTACATAAGCTTCCTCTACTCTCCCTCTCTTTGGTGTACAGAGAATAAGAGGGTAAGACCCCTTTTATAGTTGAGATGACAAAGGTGAAATTAAATGTTAGGTGAGTGTTAAAAATAATACATGAAATGTTCTTATTACCTAAGAGGGGTTTGGTGCCACATGGAATCCCCCCATTTGCTTTGAGAGTAGAGATGGTATAATTCAGAAGAAATCTAAGAGCATGTTTAGATGTGTTCTCCCTTGGATAAGCCTCCCCTTGATGCACTTTTTGGATTTGGCTTAAACTTAGCTCAAATTTTGCTCGAATTTGGCTTACATTTTGGGGTTGGTTAGTCTTAAGAAATGGCTTAGGATTAGCTTGGGATTTGGCTTAGGATTTAGCTTTGGATTTGGCTTAGAATTGGAGTTGGCTTCACTTAAGATTTGACTTAACTTAGGGCCAAATTTGAGCATGGAATTAAGATTTAATTCTGGGCTTGAATTTGGGCTTGGTTTAAGGTTTTTTTTTTTTACAATGGATGGATTCAAAGTTTTAAAAGCCATCAACGGTTTGGATCTTGCTACAATTGGTCATCTCATGTAAGGTAGAGTGTCTATCTAATGAAAAGATGCCATATGTCCAAAACCTTCAAAAATTAAATCACAACAACTCACGTAGTATCCCCCCCCCCCCCCCCCCCCCCCCCCCCCCCCCCCCCCCAAGGCTCTCAATGGGTCGGATTTCGATCGGATCCAGTTGGATCCGGCTCCAAGTTCATATATTTGTACACGGATTTAGATCGGATTCAGATCCAAAAGGTGATATCCATATTCGATGCATTTATAAATTGTTAGATCCATTTTTTATCCAAAATCCATATAACCATCAGATTCAAGTTAAATCTAGGTCCGAATCCACCCCCATTACAAATCTAAAAAAATATATGATGTAATATATTTAATTTAGTAGAAAAATGATGTGAAACCCACTATTTACTTTGGTATAGTTAACCTAAGAGTGGGATGTCTCAATTTTGGGACATGGCCTAAAATAATCTGAAAAACGGATGGCCAGCATGAATATAACATATACAGTAAGGTGACAATGAGTCGGATCTTAATCGGATTCAGATCGAACTTGGATATGCTCCTGTGAATCCAAATCCGCATTATACGGATTCGGAGCGAATCAGATCTCGAATATGAAACCCACTAATAACCAAATGCCATCACCTTAATCTAAAAATACCCTTCACCCCTCTCATTTCCAATAAACTAGTAAATCATTATTGAGAAAAGCCTTAGAGAAAATTGTGAAATATTCTTCTCTCTCTAAGGATGGACCATTCTAAGTACTCGGGTTATAAAGACTAGGTGAGGAAGTCCTAGAGAAAATATTGAAATATATTCCCTTCTCTCTAAGATCTCTTCAAGCTCGGTGTGAGAAGGTCCTAAAAGTAGGGTACGAATCGAAAAGCTCCGGTCAACTTTTCTAATTGAGTACTAATATTCTTTATCACTCGCACTGATTAGGGTCATCCATCTTATGATCGCAGATTTTACAGAGTAGAGTAGGAAATTGAAGAGCCTCAATCATCATCTCCTTAGGAATGTCAAAGTTCTTTCCTCTCTATTCACATTTTTAGGCCCTCAGTTAACATGAGTGGCTCATTTACTACTTTCATTTACATTGCTTTCGTTTACTGTATTGCTACATTTTTCTTCTCATACACTCCATGCCTACACAAGTTGGCCCTACACCTGTCACTCATATGGAAGTCTATGGTTAAGTATATTTTTCAATGATGAGCGTTATCATCATCATATGCATGAAATAAACAATCATATGCCCAACTATGTTGGAATTTTGTGATCATGACTTATCATATGCGCTTATATCTGATCCATTTCCTTTAGTATCATGGTCAATCACTAAAGACCTTATGTCCATACAAATCAAGCAGTGGAACCCTAGATCTGGACCATCAAACCATCATCAAGTGGGATAAAAACCATTTTAACAGTTAAAACAAAGGTTTAACGATTGATAATATTTGTAAAACATTTGAAGTACTAGGTATAACAATAAATCACATAATGAACATTCGATCTCTTAGATTTAGGTTATAAATAAGTTCCTACAAAACTAATGGATCCCTTGTTAGTCCATATCACTCTCAATGGACTTTGATAGATGCACCCAATTACCACCCACTTTTATTGGCCATATAAAAACCTTGTAAAGCAAGCCAAAGCACATCTAATCATGACCTTAAACTCTCATGCATCCTCAATTTTAAAGATTAATAAAAAAAAAGTTTAAAGATTAATCAATTTTAAAGCATACTCAAGTCAATTACAATTCAGGCATGATGAGCCTCCTGGTTAGAGACTTGACCTCAATCCACCAATTCAAGTGCTCAATAAGCTCACTCAAAAGTCTTTATTCATACACACTCATACTCCTATATGGGATAAGAAAAAGGCACATTAACTTGTTGTTATCCCGATGGTGGAGACCTTCCATCCTAACTCGTCATTATTCCCGTCACATAGGATGGCCACATACAAAAGAGTAACCACAGGTTTCATCATAAAATCTACTAAGCAGTCATGCTACAACATGGTGCTGAGATCCATTGCCTTATAGAAACCCCACTCAAGGGGTGATAAGCTGATCAGAGCACCGTAAGAACCCAAAGCAAGTTAACCCATTCAAACCCTGTCAAATCCGATCAACCCAGTAAACCCAATCAGGCCCAACTTCGAGCCTAAAACCAATCCCATACCTAGGCCCATTAGTACTTAGGACGATAATAAAGTAAAACTGAGTGAACCAGGGGGAATACACTTCCCAAAAGCACCCTTACAAAATCCGAGGTCGATCCATGTGGTGGACAGCACCTTGTGTGCCACATGCCACGTGAAATTTCACCAAATCTTGTAAGGAGATTAAGTGGGTGATGACATCACTTGTGCAAATGATGGGGACGATCCATGTGGTGGGTGGCACCCAGAGTGTTACCCACCATGTGGTAGCTCTCGTAAGAGAGGGTGTAAAGCATGTGGGGTTGCTCTGGGTCCAACAGCAAGGATGTGAGAGGGGAAAATATTGTCAAGATTTCACCACGTAGCAATCTCATATCTCAACCGTTAGAACCTTTTTACCCTTAGACTTCTCAGCAAATTACTAGAAAACTAATTCAGGAGGCTATAAATAGTCCCCTCCCTTCTCATCCCAAGTCATCCAAGAAAGCTCTCAAGCATCCATTAAAGCCTTCCCCTTAGCCTTCCATAAGCCATCTCATCCCTCCACCAAGGAAAAGTGAGAGAAGAAGGAGAGGAGTGCAACCTAAGTTAGGCTAGTCTAGCACAACCCTTGGCAGCCTAAGCAACTAAAACCTCGATCCAATCCATTTGAACAAACCTTGCGATAGAATTGATCATCCTCTCACCTAAACCCAATCAGCTTCATTCAAATCTGCATTAGCATTGTGCAAAATCCACTCCCTTCTCAACCCCCTTGCTTACTTTGCTTATTAGTTTCACATTGCACGCATTACATCTCGGTATCCAATTGACTTGAGTGTATGCTCTATGGCTTGCCAAAATCTCTAATTCTGCTCATAAACAACTCGAGTTAATTGGATATTCAACTACTTCAGCAAGTAGGTGAGTCAAGGTAGATTTATCTAGCTTGATCTACCACTTGTCATTGGTATCATATTAACATGGCATTGCACACACCTTTACATCATTCAGGCAACCCCAACCCCATCTCAATGGGCCACGTTATGCCATGTTGCCACCAGCTACCCCACCATCAACAATACCTATCATAGATGAACTTTTCCAATATATGACTATTATCCACAAGATAGAGAAATCTCCAAAGGCGAAGGATTAATTAGATATTATTGATGAAAATTTGTTTATAAAGCTACTTATATAAACAATAAGCCCTAATTTCTTAACTTTCTTAAAATAGTAAATTTTAAACAGACTCAAACTCCTCCCCATAACTAAGAAAATGACTTTAATCTATTAGAGGACTCATAAAGCCTTGAAATACCCTTAAATAGTAAATTTTAACTAAAAACTCAAAATTATCTTATAAAGCAACCAATTTTTAGGAAACCATTTAGAAGTTAATAGCCATGAGCATTGGCCAACATGTATAACTTCCCGATAGCTTTCCAATGACATATTATATGTGCAAAATGAATAACTTTCACAAATTAGTTACAATTGTTGAAAGTTATAATGCGTGTTAAACCCTCGGATTGAACTTTCTAACCTGATTTCCTTCGATCATGACTGCGCATGTGATCTCCCTTAACTTTATCCTATGTCTAATGTCTCTGATGTGACATTTAAATGGAAATTTTGGAAGAAAGATTGCAATCTAAATAATTGCAAATGCAAGGTAAGGGCTGTTTGTTTTTTCAAAATTTACCATAAATGAATTGTAAATGAGCAATTATCACTTTTTTTACATGACTAAAAAAGAGGAAATAAGGTTTTAATCTTGTCTCGAAAACTGTGGCACAAAATGATGTTATTCTACCAAAATTATAGTGGTAAAATTTGTGAGGCCCATCGTTAAACATGTGCCTAATCCATACCGTCCATATGTTCAATGTGCTCATTTTAGGGCATGAGCCAAAAAATGAGGCAAATACAAAGCTACAATGGTCCACACAACAAAAAAAAAAAAAAGAATTGAACGCCTTCCATTGAAATTTTAAATGAGCCTAGGGCCCACAGGGATGTGTACATGCCATCCAACCTATTCATAACATCATACAGACATGGATGAAGGGGAAAAAAAAAATCAGCTTGATCTAAAACTTTTGTGGCCCCGAAGGAGAAATGAGCAGTAAATATTCATTTCCCTCTTTTTCCTATGATACTGTGGTCCACCTGAGCTTTGGATCTTTCTCATTTTTAGGCTCATGCCCTAAAATGAGAGGGAAAATGAATGGGCAATGTGGATCAAGAACATACATAACAATGGGCCCACATATTTTAGTGGAAAAAAATCATCGTTCTCTCCTCTCTGTTCCAACGCAAGGACTTCTAAAAAGAGATTCCAGTCAACATCATGTCATTGTCAAGAGGCGGCTGCTTGATGTAAATACATGGGTAAATAATAATTACCCATTTACATTGTATTTACCCTGGTATTTGAAAAGTAAATTGGCTCAAAAAGTATTTTATAAAGACTTTCTTTAGCAAAACAAATAGCTTCAACGGCGTTTTTTCTAATATCACTTTACATGCCACTTACATCACAAGTTAGCTTTGCATTACTTTTTCCAACTTGCATTCTATCCAAACAGGTCCTAAATAGCTTCAAAGGCGTTTTTTCTAATGTCACCCTCTTCTCTTCTCTTTACAATTTCTTCATGGGAGGCCCACATGATGAACGACCCATAGTGAAGGTGGGCCCCATATGATGAATGGTCCATATCAAAGGTGGACCTACAAAATACACGATCACATCAAAGGTGAGCACGACATGATGGATGGCCTACTTCAAAGTGTGGCCCCACATGATGAACGATTCACATCAAGCAGGCCCTACCTGATGGATGGTCCACATCAAAGGTAGGACCCACATAATGGATGGTGGATATTGAATGTGGGACCACATGATGGAAGGTTGACATTAAAGGTGGGCCCACATGATGAACGACCCATATTGAAGGTTGGGTCCCACATGATGGACGATCCATAACAAAGGTGGGACCTACATGATGGATGGTGGACATCAAAGGTGGGTCCCACATGATGGACTATCCACATTAAGTGGGCCCCATATGATAGATGGTACACAACAAAGGTGGGACCCACATGATGGATGGTCCACATTAAAGGTAGGATCCACATGATGGATGGTGGATATATGAATGTGGGACCACAACATGATGGAAGGTTGACATTAAAGGTGGGCCTACATGATGAATGACCCATATTGAAGGTTGGGCCCCACATGATGGACAGTCCACAGCCAAGGTGGAACCTACATGATGGATGGTGGACATCAAAGGTGAGTCCCACATGATGTACTATCCACATCAAGTGGGCCCCACATGATAGTGGTCCACAACAAAGGTGGGGCCCACATGATGGATGGTGGATATCAAAGATGGGCCCCTCATGATGAACAACTCATATTGAAGTGGGGCCCCACATCAAGGTGGGCACATGTAATGAAAGGTTCACATCAAAGGTGGGCCCCACATAATAGATTGCCCGCATCAAAGTGTGGCCCAACATGACAGAACATGCACATCAAGTGGGTCCCATTTGATGGGTAGTCTATGTCGAAGATACTGGGACCCACATGATGGATGATGGTCATTAAAGGTGGGCCCATATGATAAATGACCCATAATGAAGGTGGGGCCCCACACAATGAATGGTCCACATCAAGGTGGGCCCACATAATGGATGGAGTGAGCTTCACGTGATGGATGGCCCACATAAAAGTGTGGCCCCTCATAATGGAGGGTTCACATCAAGTGGGCCTCGCTTAATGGACGGCCCACATCCAAGGTCTCTCATAATGGATAACCCATATCCAAAGTGGGGCTTATGGTGGATGATCCACATAGAAGGTGCACCCTACACTATGAATGGTGGATGTCAAAAGTGGGCCCCACACGATGGACAATCCATTTCAAAGGTAGGGCCCACACTATAGACACATCAAATGTAGAGTCCACGTGACGAGTGATGGGTAGTGGACACTGAGGGGCCCCACATAAGGGATAGTTGGGCCCCACATGATGGACGGTCCAACAAAACAATTATTTGGATTGCTTTTATATTGAAGTTGTTGTAATCTTCAAAAATGACATCAACTACCCTTAAAAAACCTCTTATTTGAAAGCTTTACCAAACATGTTTATTTTAAATAAGAGTTTTTTTTTTTTTTTTTTGGAGATTTTACCAAGCGAGTTTATTTAAAACAAGAGCTAGAACAAAAAGGACTTATTAGGGTAGCTCTTATCGGAAAAGCTCTTATTGAATTAAAGTAGAGATGCCAAATGAGCCTTTATATTAGGACAATTGGGAATTGAAATTCAGGATTTGTAAATGTGGATCGTTTAGCACCCCTAGAATTTGCCCTTTCCAAATTCCAGAGAAGAACTTGACAAAATTCTGAATTCTCTAACTTCTCCAAGTACTATCATAACTATCTCATTTTCCTCTCTTAATTAAGGTACTCATGCTTATTAATATAATGGATATTTTCACTTAGGGCCTGTTTGATTTTCCATGATACACGTAAATATATGTAAATGGTAAATATGTGGTGAAACACCTTGTTTGGAAATGGGTGAGTAATTCCACCTCGAAAATCGGTCTAAAAGTATTGACTCAAACCTGTGGGCCCCACCATAATGTATATGATATATCAGCGCCGTTCATATGTTTTATTAGCACATTTTGGGGCATGAGAAAAAAAAATGAGGCAAATCTAACACTCAAATGGCCCGTACGAAAGGAAACAGTGGTCTTACTTCGTCCACCGTTGAAAGCAATTTCTTTCATTGGGCCCTCATTGAGGTTAATTCATCATCTAACCGGTTCATATGGTCACACAGACATGGATAAAGGGCAAACATAAATTTCAGCTTGATCCAAATCTTTTAGGGCCCCCAAGAAGTTTTTAATGGTACACGCTCGATTCCCACTGTTTCTTTTGGTGTGGTCCACTTGAGCTTTGGATCTGCCTCGTTTTTTAGTCCACGTCCTAAATTCAACTGGCATAACGAATGGGCGGTGTGGACAAGCCACATACATCACAGTGGGCCCCACATTTATTGTACAAATTTCTCGATTTTAGTGTAAGGAAAAGTAACCGTCACTCTCTTCATGGGGAATGATGCAGTAATTACCTAGGTAAATAATCATTACCCATTTACACGGTAATTACAGTTGAGGGGAAAAATCAAACAGGCCCTTAACTTCGCATCATGATGATGAAATGCTAAAAACAAATTAAGCTTATGCAATTGTTACGGTAAAATTATGACTACCTAAAAAGAAATATGAGATTTTTGAGCTACCTGTTCAAATACTTAAGTGCTACACGTGTATGTCAAGTTGGGACCTCTCCCTATCACCTTTCTCCCGTGTCATCCAAATCTATGCCTACACCTACAGTCGGAGAAAATAGATGGACGGTCCAAATGATAAGTCATCTGCCACGAGTCGAGTGCGGTAGGAGATGGCTCTACTGTATTCCGGTTCTCTCATCCCTTTCTCAACCAAATACACCGAATCCACGGTATATAAGAGAGATAAGACGGTCTTGCTGTATTTCATCTAAATACAATAAAAAACCGTTTTAACTGTTAAGATGAGAAAAAATCCAACATAATCCATATAATTACCGCCCATACCATAATAGTGGAAAAGTTCCACGTCAACAGTCACGCCCACTAAAAACCAATCACATCCATACACGTGTCCACCTACCCCCATACTGCCGCTCTACAAATACCCCCTCTCTCCCCTCCTTGAAGCCACAGCAGCCATGGCAGATACATCAGAATTCCTCCAGAAGGTGAATTTCTCATCTTCCAGAACCTTCGGAAGCGCCTTAAAATCCTCCCTCAAAGAGACCTTCTTCCCCGACGATCCGTTCCGTCAGTTCAAGAACCAGAACCCACTACGCCGGACCGCCAATGCACTCAAGTACTTCGTGCCGGTGCTTGAATGGGCACCGAAATACAAATTCAAACTCTTCCGTTATGACCTTCTTTCCGGCATCACTATCGCCAGTTTGGCGATCCCACAGGGAATCAGCTACGCCAAGCTCGGGAATCTTCCGCCGATTATCGGCTTATGTAATGTTCTTGTTCCGTTCGATCGGTTTGGTTTCGAGCTTTTCAGATTGGATTGTGGAAATGAGGTTTTGGGTTATTCTTGTTTTTGCAGATTCGAGCTTTGTACCGCCTTTGATTTATGCGGCGTTTGGCTCTTCGAAGGATCTGGCGGTGGGAACGGTGGCGGCGGCATCACTGCTCATGGCTTCGATTATCGGAAGTGAAGTATCGGTGGCGGAGAATCCAACATTGTATCTTCACTTGTTCTTCACTGCTGCCTTCTTCACCGGAGTTTTCCAGGCTGCGTTAGGGTTCCTCAGGTATGCATGGAAGCTGTCGTTTCCGACTCGCCCGTGAATGGGTCGGGTCGCTACCATGAGTCGCACCCGAAACTGGCTAGTCGTTCCTCAACTCGAAGCCGAACGAATCGGGACGAGTCACCGAGTAAAAAAACATAAATGGAAAAGATGCTTGGTCCCACCCTGATTGCACACATGTGATTCATCTGGGCCGTACCTCACATTGAGCATGTCCGGATCGTCTGCTCGGCCTCAACAGGATTTTCCAGCTAAGCACTGACGTTGGTAGCACTGCTGTGTTTAATGCAGTCGGTGCTGACTTATGCTAAGTTGGACAAATCAGCGTCGGTAAAATAGTAAAATCCTGTTGAATCCAAGCATAGCCGTCTGTTTTCTCACGCAAGCGTGATCTCCTTTGATCAGCTGGCCAATTAGTTTTTTGTCCAGGACATGTTCACAGTGCACACTACCTAATGAATGATCCAGATCAATCACACGGTGCCACCTGATAGTCGTAAGGCAGGGCCCTGCATTCTATCAGAACCGTTGGTGTGTTGCGTCCCTTCGTGGATCAACCATATGCTAACAAATCTTCTAGATTCTTGCATTCTATCAAAACCCTTTTGGGAAATGGATGAGTCGAAACAGACCGAGTGAGTAAATACGTCTCTATCATATCCCACCTGGAAATCCGGATGCATATCCCTCTCCCTAACAATAAATTAAGACGTATCTATGTCGAATAATATTGATCTCTCTCCACTATATATTCTTGGAGAAGCGTGTATGAATCGAGGCCGTCCATCAGGTGGGACCTCGAGTCATCTAAGATGAACAGTCGTGATTTGCAAGCGCACTGCCACGTCTACAGCGGACAACGGTCCTATCTTATAATGATATTAGAGATGCATGCGTATTTCAATTGCAAGAACCGTATAGTACGCACATGTAGTGTACATGTGAAATATTCAAACTTTCTCGTTTCGACACATACCCCACGTTTTCTACTTCGTGTATTGAAGTAGTACACTTTGGTGAGTAATCGAATACCATAAGTAGAAAAACTGGGTTATACACTAAAATAGAGGGTGTAAATCTCATTTCCCTCTAATATGTATCGAGAGTTGATGCTCTTAACAGCATTTGGACAATTGAACGGCCCATCCGAACCGTCCACAAGGTCCAATATACATTTCATGGTCTACCGTGCAACTCTAAAACACGAGGCCATCTTCTAAATGTATCAGATCATCCAACGGGTGTGATTTTTCCAAGTGATAGCATGTATACCAGTAATGGCTACTGATTTGGATTGATGGATGGTTTGGATTGATCGATTGGACTGTCCAAGTGTCTCGAGTTTATGTTTTCATTATATGCATGATAGCATGTATACCAGTAATGGCTACTGATTTTTCATCTCTCAGGCTTGGAATTTTGGTTGATTTCTTGTCACGGTCGACGATCCTGGGTTTCATGGGGGGAACGGCCACGATCATCTGCTTACAGCAATTGAAGGGCGTGTTTGGACTGCAGCATTTCACAACTAATACCGACGTTATCTCTGTCATGCATTCAATCTTTACACAGACTCATAAGGTTCGGGAATTTATAAAATCTTCCTCAATATCCACTAATTAGAGCTAATATTCTAATTAAGAGAAATGATCCAATGCTCTCTTATCCAGTGCCCCTAGCTGCACCTTGTGCAGTCTAATCAATCGATCTGGACTGTCCATCAGATGTAGCATATATTTAATTGGATACCATCTTGAAGTAACTCCAATCAGACCATTCTAAGCATCTGATCCATGACCTATAAAATGGACGGCTCATGATCAATTACACAAAAGTGGGTCTAATCAATAATGTCAGCCATCTGTCTCTTGGGGCTTACTATGGATCTCTTATGGTTCCAAAGAACCATTTCTATCAGACCTATCGGTTCCTTCTGAACATCCCCACCATAGTTCAAATTACAGACGGATCAGATCATCCGATAGGCATGATTTGTACTTGCTAACCCATTGCATGTGTGCTGGACCGAATGGATGGTCCGGATCAATCGATTGGACTGTCAAAGCACCCCAATACAACTAGCAGCACTACAGCTTATATTGTTCTAGGAACACTGGTTCAATTTCCTCAGACCAATGCCATAATTCGATATTAAAATAGTAAGGGCATTTTTAAGGCTCTTAGATGGACCTCAGCGTGTAACAATCAGAACCATCCAAACAGTGGCTAACCTCGTTAATGAGCTGATGGAATGAATCTAACCGTTGCTGATTGAGATCATGCAATATTAAAGCCCTGGTCCATATAAGTGCCACCGTTTGTAGCCACAGAAAAATTGTGTATGACTGTTGTGTGATTTTCATTTCTTATTGTGTTTTTGCAGTGGAGATGGGAGAGTGCAGTTCTAGGAATTTGCTTCCTTTGTTTCCTCCTCTTCACACGTTATCTGGTGAGATTTGTGATTGGACCAACGATTTGTTGGTCTAGATTGTTGATCCAAGATGGAGCCCATCATATCAAATGTCTGGATCACTGAACCATGGGCCCCATTTGATGGACAGACGCATGGTGACATCATTCACTTACTTGATCCTGCATAGTGACATATGATGAGAATGCCTCACGTGCAACTAGTTGGACGATGAGGTAACGAAATCCAACCTGTTCAGAATGTTGGTCCCACCATGAAGCAAAAATCAGGCCAATCCATTCATCATGTGTATACTGTGACCCACCTGATTAGTGGATTTGCCTGATTTTTGTTGTAAATGGTCTTCAAGGTGGGACTGACCTGTTGGACGGTTTGGATGTCACACACATGACATGTTGGCAATCAATACAATAGTTGGACAGTCCAACTAGTTGCATGTGATATCCCTTCTTATAATTCCATTAAATTACCCTTTGAATAGTACAAAATCACTGAAAATACGTGCGTATCAATGAATTCAGAGTAAGAAGAAGCCAAGGCTATTCTGGGTATCGGCGATTTCACCATTGGTGACCGTGATCTTAGGCTGTCTTCTCGTCTACTTCGCACGTGCCGAAAAGCATGGAATACAGATAGTTAAGCTTTCTTATCCAGAATATACACCCTAGTCACTGTCTATTTGCTTTGTAGGATTTAGATAAAAGCTCTCGCACGTGAGATGGCACACTCGCCAGCGATCCTGGCCATTCATCAGGTAGTTTATGTTATCATCCAAAGCATCTTAAAAGTGGGACATGTTTGATGAATGGCCCCGATCTCTCACACGTCTCATCCGACCGTGAGATTGTAGCAGCCATGCCGGCCCCACATTCTATCAAAATCTAGCTTGCTTTTATAACTGTTTTGTACTTTTGTTGCTGTCACTTCCATGAATTTTACAACGTATAAAGGCTGACAAGATGCCATTTCAAAGAAGGATTTGACATCTGGAATTTGCTTTTAGGAAAGTGTAAGTAATCATCGACCGTACACGTGGCGTGTGACTACGTAAATCAAAATCATCTGTGGGTCCTACTTTAGATGAGGCATGGACCCAAGGTCATGATATCTGGTTGATGGGCATTTGTTAGTTTGATTTGGATCGATGACTACTTTCAGTTTTCAGTTCCAACCGTCTGTTGATCATTTGTTAGATACCAATGGTATCGATGTGATGTCCTTTTCGTGTGATGTTTGGGTCATGGCCCATCGACAGAAAATCTCACAGTTTGGATGGCTTAGATTGAGCCACGTGGAACTCACCTATGACCATGATTAATCACTTGATAAGAAGGTGATACTTTATTATGCTTTTATTAGGAATGGCTTTGATTACCGGATGATGCTAATTTTGAGGTCTTGTAATCGAGAAAGGGTCCCCTTCTATCCAATATGGTCCTTGTTGCTCATGGTTTGATCTTTGCTTCGGGTTTTTACCATATAAAGCGTCCATTTCATTTCTAGGTTTAGACCCACCAAATGAATTGACTGGAATACCAAATGTGTTGCTTGGCACGCAGGATTAATCGAGTTGCTTGTTTGCATTTTGCTTGACTCGAAATTCTGTTGTTAGTATCTGTATATGGTGTCAAGTGTGCGAGTCTCTTACAGTTCAATTAAAACTAAGCATCTATGATCCCTAAGCACCAAAATAAATAAAGAAGCTATGAGCGATCATCTATGATAAAAAAAACTGAAATAATTTAATCATCTTGTCAATCAATTATAAATGAAATCAGGTGATTTGTGAAATGAATGATTTATCCTTTTAATGAATTCTTTTTACTTTTTAGTTGAAAAAGTTTCTTCCTACCGTGATAGCAAAGCTAAACTAATTTGTAAAATATGAGAGTAGAAAAACTCATTTATATTAATTAAAATAAAAATAAAAAACGTACAAAAACATTCCTTAATAATCCAGCATCTGTAGTATAGATAGTAAGTCTTTGTATCTAAATTTTACTCAGTCTAGCAACCTGTCTGAAGATAAAAGAAATTATACCACTAAAAAAAGAAAGGAAATTAAAAATGTCTTCCTTGTCATTCAATGTTCAACGTACATGGAAGAGAATTACACTACTCTTAATTTAGGTTAATCTAGCTTAGCAACTTAGATGGCTAAGACTACACTACTTCTATATGTTAAAGTCGGTTTAGCATGGTAACATAGACAGGTTGTCCTAATCTAAAATAAACTAAGATAAAATAAATTAAAAGGTTAGGCAGAGTTACACTATAAATTTGATTTGTATTAAGTTGACAAAGGCTTAAAGCTCTTCAATATTTCTCTTATTTATAAAATTTTGAGGTGATGGCTGAAGAGGGATTTTCATAGCTACTACTCACATATGATGATGTGAAAATAGTCATTTAGCCCGCAAACAATTGTGGCCTATCAAGTAACGTATGCTAGTCATTTATCATGGGGTCAGTTGACTATTAGTTGCACATATCCTATTTCTGTTGTGTGGATGAGAGTCTCTCTCAAGATGTCACTTGTTGGTGAACATATGTAAAATATCATAAAACTTGACCAACTTAGGAGAATTCCTCACTTGCTACTAACGTGTTTCGATCATTGCCCCCATTTTGATCATTAGGTTACTAGGGTGAATAGCTAGTAATGACATGTAAGTGAGATATGTGACACATGTTTCATAACTATAGTTAGTTAGGCTTATCCTTCTTGGGCGACTTGCGACTTTAAAATTTTGATTACATTTGATTGTCAAGAAAACAGGAAAAAAAAAAAAAAAATTCATGTATCTCTTATTGATACTTCACTGCTATGTGGCATCATTTGAATCACTAGATCTAAGGCAGTCAAATCAGGCATAAATACATTTGGCTCATTTTTCTTTCATAAAAAAGTCAAGTTGCACCACTCATCAAATGGATCACACGTGTATAAGAAAATTGGATATATAGCTAGAAAATAGTGGCCACTAGTCAATGTTCACAGTGCAAGTTTGGCCCAGCTGATCAATGAACATTCTTGACAACCGTTGATTGGATTTGGACGGTCGTAGAGAAAGGACTAGACCAACTGATGCCCATACGTGCACACAGTTACCAACGAGGGTTGGTGTGCACATCTTCTACCATCCAATAGAGTTGGTCGGACATGTCAATGTGCACTTGAAAACATGTCCGCATTGGAAATGGTTTCGAGATTCTTTGCCAGCTTACTTGAAATGGTGGAAGTTTTCTCTTCTTCTTCTTTTTTTTTTTTCTTTTTTTTTCATGGTGAACTCGTTCCTTTTCATTAAGATTATTATTTTTCTAATACATTTTATATGGTTTTGGCAGGTGGGCCCTCTGAAGAAAGGATTAAATCCTCCATCCATAAAATATTTGAACTTTGAGCCTCGCTATTTAAAAGTAACCGTTAAAGCTGGGATCATTTCAGGCATCTTAGCTTTAACGGTAGGGATAATGCTACTAAATGACCATTTTTCTTTTTCTTTTTTGTTTATTTTTTAAATTTAAAATTTTGCATTATTTATTTATTTATACAGGAAGGAATAGCCATTGGAAGGAGCTTTGCAATGATGAAAAATTACCAAATAGATGGCAATAAAGAGATGATTGCTTTTGGGCTTATGAACATTGTGGGTTCTTTCACTTCATGCTACTTGACTACAGGTACATGCCTCTCACACTCTACAAAATCCATTGTGGCTCTTGTGAAGAAATAAGCATTCATAAAAAGACCAATGGCCCACTTTCAACGTACATTTGTGGCCACTTGATGATCAGATTGGTCTAGTTTCTGGGTCATGACATGTACTAAGTGGGACTGACTTGATGAACAGCCCCTTCTGACGTTTGATACCAATGCACTTGAAATTGTACACATGGAATACCTTCTCAATCAAGCCGTTCAGTTCGTGGGGCCCACTTTAGATATCTCGTCATTACAAAATTCAAATTCGTTTTGAGTATTTTCTGCCTTTAATTTTGAGCATTGGTTATTAATGTTGCACAATTGTCTATTTCATCTAAACTGTCCATTAAATATCTATCGATCAGCCAATTTGGAAATTAAATCAATGCACCTTTTAAATCAAAGTTCTAACCATTTTGAAAGCTAGTGCTTGGAAAACTTTGCACCTAGCCAGTCAATTTATACATAGTAGAGATAAATTCCAAAGGTTATCTCACATTTGGAATGTTCTAATTTTCAGGGCCATTTTCGAAATCAGCAGTGAACTACAATGCTGGGTGCAAGACACAAATGTCTAATGTGGTGATGTCCATCTGCTTGATGCTCACTCTCTTGTTCTTGGCTCCTCTCTTTAGCTACACTCCTCTTGTGGCCCTTTCGGCCATCATCATATCTGCCATGATTGGTCTCATTGAGTATGAAGAGGCCTACCACCTTTTCAAGGTCGACAAGTTCGATTTTTGCATTTGCATGGCGGCATTTTTCGGAGTTGTCTTTGTCAGTATGGATGTTGGGCTCATGGTTTCGGTAAGGATCTTCTGACATACATAAAAAAAAAATAAAAAAAAGGACCAGCTTGTGAATGACCCGGTTTTTATTGGACCTGAATGTGTGGCCTAGTCTCGGTCCATTTGCGAAGGCCCAGCTTCCTTATTGTCAGGCTTCTCAGACGTCCAATAAAGATCATGCATTGACAAGAAGTGGGGCCAAACACTTTTATCAATGTCCATCTTGATTAGATTAACCAATAGTAATGTTTTCAATTGGTCTGGGCCCATCCGGAGTCTTTCCGCCATGCTTGGGTTGACCCTTGAGTTGCATGATTTAGACCAAAGCTTGAAATTTAGACCTGACAATTAATTGGGCCAAACTTCCCTAAAGGCCCACAAGTAACAAAGGTAGGCTGAATACTGATAATGGGCTCGCCCGGACTAACTAAACCCTATTAGCTCTTAGGCTGGTTTGGGGTTGGGCTCAGGCTCTTACGATGGGATGGACTTGGGCTGGCCCGGCATGGCCCATTTTCTACTACCAACAAGGCTCATTTTCTTTGGTAGATGCTATCACTTTTAGATCATGAATTGTTGTTTTCTATTGTTCCATTGTAGGTGGGCATTTCAATAGTTAGAGCACTGTTATATTTGGCAAGACCCGGGATTTCGAAACTCGGGAACATTTCAAACACAAAGATGTATCGTGATGTAGAGCAATATCCATGTACGGAGGACGTACCCGGCATTCTTATTCTAGAACTGGGATCACCCATCTACTTCTCTAGTGCTGGCTACCTAAGAGAAAGGTTAGTGCTAACAACAAGAATCCTGGGTAGCAGAAGATTGTAAGACTCTAGCCCATGGGCTAAGGGCATAAGTCAAGGTCCAGCACAGCCCATGAGCAAAGTAATCAGGCTCTTGATTAGCCTGGCCCACCATAAAAACAATCAGGCTCTTGATTGTCATAAATGTGCAAGCCCAGGTGTAGCCCCATTAATTAATGGCCTTGAATCCAGGCCTTGAGGGCCCACAAGTAGTGAGTTGTACTCAAGCCAGTCCAGCCTGGCTTAGCCCATTTTAACATCCTAACTGTCACACACCTGTCTAGGAAGTAAACATGATATGGCTTCCTCCATAGGAAAGTAATGGGAAGTGGGTCCATTTGATCCATCTTCGGTACCCAGTGGACCCAGTTCCCTTCACCAGTGAATCCTTTGGTAAAGATTCATCAGCGAACTTTCACCATAGAACTCTTTTTCTTTTGTTTCTTCCTCCACACTATTCTTAATTATCTACCTTCCACACAGGATTTCGAGATGGATCGATGAAGAACAAGATAAGATCATGAATTCTGATCGCAATGATCTACAATACGTTATCCTAGAAATGGGTGGTAAGCATTAAAGACCTTCAAATTTCTGTTCAGTCAGCCGAAGAGAATGCATGCTAGGAGATGATCCATTGTTTAGTTCATGCACTGAATGGTGAAAAAACGCATCACCACCATCCGATCACATTTAGATCAGTGAGGTGTGGGGCCCATTGCAGGCTTTGGAACTGCCCCACCCAAGTGGACCACCTAACCTTGTCGATGTCTTATCATGAGCAAATGGCAGTGATGAGGAACATACATCAAATTGTTGGCATATGTGATTCCAAGTTTCTTGAGGTATTTAAGAGCCATCATTAAGAGGATAATCTTATCTTAATATATATAATAGGGGTGACGTCCATCGACAAGCCGGGCATTGAAATGCTGCATGAAGTCCAGAAAAACATCCACAGAAAAGGGATCAAGGTACAATGCAACTTTCTCTTAGCTGTAATTTGGTTACTTCCAATTCATTAGACTAGTTATTGCAATTATATAGTCCATAGTAAAGGTGTCAATGGGTAGAGTAGGCCCGCCTGGCCTGACCCATTTTCCAGCCGGGTTCAGGTCAAGTAAAATGAGAAGTGGGTCACACATGGTTAGAAAATATGGCCCATTTATGTCAATGGTTTAGGCTCAGGTTGAACCCTATTTGATTTGACCTGACCCGCTCGTATAGGTTATCAATAGGCTGGGCAGGATGACCCAACCTAGCATGGCCAAAACTCATAAAGAAAATAATGGAATTTTTAAGTATTATGTTTGGAAAATGATCACATAATATCAACAGTACTACTGTAACTTCTGATTGTGTTGCCCTCTGGGGCCAGCATGACATTTGTTTTGTCCATGAGGTGTGCTCTTTGATATTAAGCCAGGGGGCAAAAAATCATCCCAATCAAAAACACAGGTAGCTAGGCAACCCCACATGAAATAATTGGGAAGAGACTCAACCAATTAAACTTTTTATAGTATTTGTGGGGGCCCATCATATTGCACATATGCCATCGAATATATTCATCATATGCATAATATATGCAAAGTGAATGAGTTATCATTGTCATTTCAAGGTGTTTATTTAAACAAGTATTGCAACTTATAAATCGAAAGTCAAATATGCATGTAAAGGAAGTAGGTAAAGAAAATTGTAACCATTATATTTTCAATTATAAAACTATCATTTTTACAATGATATCTAGGTAAAATAAATAACAGTAGCAAACTCATCATAAACATTCAAATGTAGACAATATCACCATACAATTGCAGGAGTAATGAATCACTAGCCATTTTCAGCCATTTACTATTGTAATTGGAAAACCAAACATGCTCTAGGTTTAAGTAACACACCAAAAAATTAAGCCACTCCAAAACTGCGGTGAGCCACAAATTGCAAATACGCTCCTTCCAAGTCTTACTGAGTGATATCATGATTTCGTCACTTCCACTTTATTGGCTTAACAATCACAATTCAATTCAACACCACATTCAAACTCACCTAAATATTTTGTTGGTTTACTTTCTCAGATGGCATTAACGAATCCCAGAATTGAAGTCATGGAGAAGTTTCTATCGTCTAATTTCTTGGAAACATTTGGAAAGGAATGGGTGTTTCTATCGGTAGCGGAGGCGGTCACAGCATGCCGGTTTATGCTTCATGAATCAAATCAGAAGGGCTTTGCAGGACTTAAAGATCACACCATAGCACTTGATAATGCTTAAGTTATTGATGCCGACTTGGATCCATCGCGCTAGATCAGTAAGGGCCGTTAATCACCCAGTACATGGCACATGGTAGTCAATCTAGGCCTTCCAACTAATGGGTCTTAGATATACATGGCCCGCGTTGAGAATCAAAGTGATCCGATCATCTTTACCATGAGTATCTCTTGGAGGATTCGTTTTCATTTTGATTGTTCATTTGAATGCATACCCATTTGGATTGGATCATAGGGTATGAATTTTCAATTGTGGGCCACCCATTCACAGACCCACTAGATGGATGGTCTGAATCCACTGCCCGCCTAAAACTTAAGTATTGGGTGACCAACGTGTCCTTTTTGATTGAGCATGACAAATGGAAGAGCTCAATATCATGTATCTGTTTGTATGTCAATAACTATGATTAGCAGTTCCCAATCAATAATAGCAAGGGATATTTTAAAAGGGAGATTTGTTGCATGATATGTTGTAACTTTTGGATGATCCAACTAATAAGAGTGCTAAAACTCCCTCGTGTTTAAACTCATATATATGCTCATTATGGTGAATAGCCCATAAACTCTTTAAGTATCAAATTAAATGACTCTCTCTCTCTCTCTCAAGATCTTATTTCCTATATAAGATCCATGAACAATTAATTAAAGCCCTTGAGAGGAATCGTGAATCAGAGTAGGCCTTCATGACGGCCGTTTCATATCCTCAACTCGATCTGACACTTCATAAATGATATCGACCATACATTTTGTTGGCCATAGATTGGATGGCTAGGATCTTCGTACCAAAGTGAATGTTGATAGCAATAGTAAAGCAAAGATTAAGCCATATGGTCCAGATTCACGATTGAATTATTTTTTGTTAGTATTAATCGAAAGAGACTACTTTGTAGAATGATAGGATCATGGACAAGGTGGAAGCTCTTTAGAGATTTGTAAAAAAATTCTAGATATTGATAGAAGATCTCAACAAATATATATGAATACACTCATATAACTATCTATAGTATTTAATGTATAGTTATACATAAAAATTCCTCTTTAAAACTCCCCTTCAAGTTGGAGCATGGACATCGACACTAAGAATACGATGACAATCAGCATGAGCCACTACTCCTCACATACAACATGTTAGGATAGAAAATCTTTAAATATTGCTTATTGATAGATTGAGCTTTCATTGTCTGTTAAATCTTCTCTTTGAATAGTAGGCCATCCAAACTAAATAACTATTGAGTGACTAAATTACTATTCACATCCAAAATCCTCTAAAAAAATACACATGCTACACTACACCACAATGGTTGAAAGGGAGATCTATAGCAGCATGTAAAGACATACATGCAACAATGCATAGCATGCGAGTGAATTATACTCACAACTAATGGCAATAGCCTAATAAGAAAGAAACAACGAACAAAAAAGGAAAACTCGAGTGCTATCTCTGGACCACTGCAAGATTGAGGTGATGACAGTAGAGATATTTTTTTACTGCAGACATGAGATAGCCTGCAGCCTGAACAATAGGTGGACAGATGGATTACCAAGATCAACTGGTTAGGCCCACTTGGATAATAGATTTTTTTAATTTTCACACCGCATGGGATGGATGTCTGACATACGTCACGGTGGGTCCCACACAGCTCGACCTCATGGGACATCCACACCGTGCATTTGGTGGGTCCCCTCTAGGTTATGGGAGGCGTGACCAATCAGATCTGACAAAAAATATTAGCAAAGCTCAAGCAAAGGTCGGACCAAATCTAGAGTAATAGTGGTGGTGGAGGGAAGATTTGACAAAAGGCTCAACTGAATCCAAAGTAGTCATAGAGAGCACATCTAGTGACTAGGTATGGATACGACGGTCTGGAGTAGGCAGATGGTGACGAGAATGTCTAATCCTACTTGAATAACAAAGCAAGGAGCCAAAAAATCAATTACTCGGATTAGACAGGATTAAAGTTGAAGTGTGCATACGATTACTTGTTGCATGGTGGAAATTACTTCATCTTTTCCTTCTAATTCTTCGACTTGATAGATAACCGTCTTATCCTTAAGAATAGATAACCGTCTTATCCTTAAGATTGAATATCAAGCCTTTATTTGAGGTATGATGAAAGCAATAAAAGGATAAAAAGGACGAAGATACTAGGTTGCTTGGATGGAAACTACTCTAATGCCAACTAAAGCCCAATTGGCATGCCTGACAATATACAGTGAAGATGCAAATCACCGATGAAGGGGATCCAATGGAATGTGTGCGGAGGTTCCAACGGCCTAGATTGGCCTAATGGTGGCACTCATAATAACCAAGGGTACAGATATCCTGACCTTCTCATAATAACCAAGGCCTAATGGTGGCACTCATAGTAACCAAGGGTGCTTGGATTGAAACTACTCTAATGCCAGCTGATGTAAAGCCCAATTGGCATGCCTGAAGATGCAAATCACCGATGAAGGGGATCCAATGGAATGTGTGAGAAGGTTCCAACGGTTCCAACGGTTTAGATTGGCCCTAATGGTGGCACTCATAATAACCAAGGGTGTAGATCTCCTGACCTTCTCTCTTTCATGTGGAAAGGAAAAGAAAAAGGAAAAACAATTTTTATAAAAAATCTAAAGATAATGCATCTGCTGGTGAGGCTTTCCATTTATAAATCATGTGAAATTTATAAACCCAAAGTGATGCGAACACAAAAGCATTCAAGGTGTACCAACGAAGAAAACACCAACCACAAGTGTCTCCTTGTGGATAGGCGATTATTGAGGAACTGAAGACCCGCTAAAGACCCTTCACATATGATTGGACACATAGAAGACCCCACTCAGGGAGGACACATGTGAAGGAAGAAAGGAGAAAGAAGACTGAAGAACTAAAGAATTCGGGCACTCGATCGAGCGCCCGACCATAGCCTTCGAGCGCCCCATCGGGCGCCCGAACCTCTCTAGAGGTTTTCGGACGACTTTGGGCGACATCTTGGGTGCCCGACCGAGCGCTCGAACTTTCCCTCACCTTTGTTAATTGCGCGTTTTGCTTAGTTTTAAGGGTGTTTTAGTACTTTTATGTCTTTATTTGCTTATTTAAAAGAGCTAAAGCCCTAAACTCGAATTGAACTTTGATTATTGATTAATGAAAAGCCTCTTAGTACTTCTCTCCTTCCCCCTCTCTCTCATGGTGATGTTTCTTCTTCCTTGATCCCTCTTTCTTCTACTTACTTCTTATGGCCCTCTAATCCTTCTTCCAGGTAATTTTATCTTTCATAATCTATTTGTTTAGTTCACAACAATCCCAAAATCTGATTTTGAGCCTAAACCCTAAAGTTTTCAGATCCCCAAATCCCTAATCCAAAATCCCTTGATTTCCTGAATTAGAGATTCATCTTGATTTATTGGATTATGACCATGCAAGATTGGGAGGTCCTATCCCTCGTCGGATCCAACCCTAGTTATACTTGAAACTCAAACTTCGTGGTTGTGACGATTGGCCCGATCCATTGCAAGCTCCTTGTGGATTTTCTTAGTTTATGATGAATGATTCTGGATTTTAGATTATTTATTCATTTTATTTTCGCTGTTTAATTATGTTCATGAGCATGCATCATAATTAGGGCAGTCCTACGTCAAATTTGGTATCAAAGATTAGGCTTGCATGGTTTTGTCTAGATCGAGTTATCAAAAAAATTAGGGTTTTGATTTTTAGGTCTGTTTTAGGAAATTTTCATATTTAGAAAGTTTCCAATTTTAGAAAGTTTCCTAATTTGGAAATTTTCTAGATTTAGAAAGTTTCCAATTTTAAAAAGTTTCCTAATTTGGAAAATTTCCAGATTTGAGTCTCTTTCTGTTTTAATTTAATTGTGTCAGTTTATATTAGTTTTGCATTCATCGCATTCATCTTGTGAGTCAAAACACCTGGTCGTCTAGTTGGGTAAAGTTTGGGTCAAGTCTTATTTGTATGCCCACGAGAAGAGGTAGAGGTTTCAGACTTCAGCCTACCATGAATAATAAGCAGTTATCTGAACAACTTGCTCAATTGATACAAAAGATAACCGCTCTAGAAACAGGTCAAAAGCGGGAGTTTACCCTCCTTAAGAACCAAATCACAACTACCATGACTAAGGTCGAACAACTAAAGGCGTCCCAAAAGGAAAACCCCGCTGTAGGGGATGATGCGCACTCCCAGGTGGGAGGAATCTTTGAAGAACGCGATACCGCACGTGGAGGTAATGAGGATAGAGATCGTGGTAATGGTCGTGGTGTTGTGCGTGAGACACGAGCCACATGTGATCATCAAGACCGTTATGATCCAGATGAGCGTGCGATGAAAAGTGTGAGAGTTGAGGCCCCGAGTTTTGATGGGCGTTTATATCCCAAGGCATTCCTTGACTGGGTTGCTGACATGGACTACTACTTTGAGTGGTACGGCATGTCAGAAAATCATCAAATGCGGTTTGCTAAGATGAAGCTTGTAGGCCAAGCCAAGCTCTTTTGGACCAACACCGAGTGTAAGATAGAAAGAGTTGGTAGAGCCCCTATCACACATTGGTATGAGATGAAAGAGAAGTTGAAGGAGAAGTACATTCCTCTCTCATACCGTTAGAAGCTCATTGACCAATGGCAATCCTTACGCCAAGGGTCAATGTCTGCCGCTGACTACATCGTTAAATTTAAAGAATATATGATGTGATGTGATATCCAGGAAGACTCTCTAGTAATGCTCTCGTGTTTCAAGACGGGCGTTCATGCAGATCTTCAACGCGAGCTTATGACTCGGCCCTTAACGGACTTGGATGAAGCATATCAAGTTGTGCAGGAGTTAGAGCAATACCTAAAGGCTATTGTCGTTCGTCGTTTTGAGTCCCGAGACTCCAGTGCTAGATCTAGTTCCCAGGAGATTAAACCAATGTTGGTAGTCAACTTAGATTACAGGCGACTATTCCACATAGGCCTAGGGAGGATAAGGGCAAAGGGGTTCTTGGTGCCGGTCCTGGTAACATGAGCCAAGTAAGGTGCTATGAGTGTGGCAATCTTTGCCACATGTCTAATCAGTGTCCTACGAAGAGCTGTGAAAAAGCCTTAATTATAAGCGAGTCCCACGTGGGCGAAGACAACCAGGGTGATTATGAAGTCGAAGAATATCACCCTGAAGGAGGACTTGTTGACGAGGAAGAATTAGATGGAGAAACAACGCTTGCAGTAGTTAGGCATGTGCTAGCTCAAACTAGAAGTAGTGTTGACTAGCGTCGAAACACTATTTTATACACTATTGCCAAGTGTGGTTAAAAGAATTGTAAGGTGATAGTGGACAGTGGAAGTTGTTAGAATGTGATTTCCACTAACACCTTAGATCACTTGAAACTGAAATCCACACCTCATCCTGACCCATATAAAGTCTCTTGGGTTGACAAGACATCGCTTCCTGTCACCCATCAATGTTTAGTCCCCCATCGAGTTTGGGTCATACAAGGAGTCCCTGTGGTGTGATGTTTTACCTATGTGTGGACCCTCGCCGTTTCCGCGCTCTCACACGACGTTTTCGTCCCTTCCCCTTTCGGGAAAAGAAGGAGAGGATGCGTGAGTGCGAATCGCCGTTTGTGCCACTGGCTCGCCTCATTCTCGAGGGCTTTGTTTGGTTGTCGTGTTAAGCTGGATGTGTTTAAATGAGTTTATATAAGACCAGAGTCGCCACTAGCTAGTTATTTCGAGTCTACAGTCGGCTAGACCCCGTAAAAACGTTAGAGGAGGGGATCCAAAGATTCTTTCCTCTAAAATGACTCCTTTTGATCTGCGGCCAGAGATTTGAGGTAAGGGATCACGGTTACAGGGTGGGAAGAGGTTAAGCACCCCACACACTGCCCGTACCGAAGTACGGTCTCTACTTCACAGAATCGAACTAACACTTGAAAGTCTGTTTTAACCCTCGTACATTCTTATTGATGACATGATGCATGAATGCGGGTCTGAACAGTAAGAGTTTCTGATGGGCAGGTTCCAATAACAGGCAAGCCGAGAGCATACGCTCGAACTGACAGGTGCTTAATATAAGACGTATGTAGTGTGTTTGAATAATCAAGGTGCTTGCAGTGAAGCAGGAGGGTTGGAAGTAAAGTAAATGTTGCACTTATGCTAGATGCAAATGAGATGATGCTGGAAAGGAACAGCTAGATGGACGGAGGTGTCGCAAGGATTGGCTTCGAGTGGCTGGATCAAGACTTAGATGGCTTGGGAGACTTGGGCCAGTGGTCAGGCTGGGCTGGACCAGGGCTAGGCTCTCCTCACTCGGGCTCTCCTTGGTGGAAAGATGGGCTAAAAGGGTGGAGAATGACTCAGACGGACGGGTCGCTAGACTGGATGGGTTGTGTTTTTAAATGAGAAAGGGAGGGGGTATTTATAGCAACGGGCAGTGGCAGAACCCGTCAATATTTTTGGGCGGCCCGCTGTGGACCGCCCGTACGGTCATTCCTCGATTTCCAGCGCGCGGTACCGTCGTTTCTCGGGGCTGCTGTTTGGCTCAGTGGGTCGACTCAGTGAGTTGACTCAGCGGGTCGACTCGATGAGTTGACTCGGCGGGTTGACTCGATGGGTTGACTCGGTGTTTTGACTCGACGAGTTGACTCAGGGGGTTGACTCAGTGGGTTAACTCAGCGGGTTGACTCAGTGAGTTTGACTTTTTTAGGATTTTGACTGGCTTTTCTTATGGGGGTTTTTCAGGCTGATGTTTAGGGGTGGGTTGACTGGGTTCAGGCTTGAGTTGGGCTATGGATTGGGGCTTACAAGGGTGAGTTTGGCTGAGTTTGGACTTGGGATTTGGGGGTATGGTCCTTCATTCATCCAGCTATCTCTACCAACAGTGTAGCCGAAGGTGGGGTGTCTACACTATGGATGTGGGACATGTTATCCTAGGTAGACCGTGGCTATTCGATAATGATGTCACGATCTTTGGCCATTCGAATGCGTGTACCTTCATGCATAACAGTAAAAAGATCAAACTTAACCCCATGCCACCTGAGAACACGCTAAGGAAGAAGAAGCATGAGAAGGCAAGTGAGCCTAAAGGAGTGGGAAAATCCAAGCCTAAATCTCTCCATATAATCAGCGCGAGAGAGTTTGAAAAAGAGACTAAGGAGGATTCTATGGTGTATGCCCTTGTAGTTAGAGAGATTACACCTGAGGTTCCACCAGAGTTGTCTTGTGAGGTAACTCGGTCCTGAAGGAATACAGTGATGTGTTTCCTGAAGACTTACCGAACGAGTTACCACCAATGAGGGACATACAGCATGCCATTGATCTTGTCCCAGGGTCTACTTTATCGAACCTTCCTCACTATAGGATGAACCCTGCAGAGCATGTAGAGTTGAAGAAGCAAGTTGATAAGCTTTTGTAAAAGGGTTTCATTCAAGAGAGTATGAGCCCGTGTGCCGTGCCTGCATTGTTGACTCCAAAGAAAGACGGCATGTGGCGCATATGTGTGGATAGCCATGCCATAAACAAAATTACTATCAAGTATAGGTTCCCTATACCTAGATTTGATGATATGCTTGACATGATTGTCAGGTCTACTATATTCTCTAAGGTAGATCTCAAGAGTGGATATCACCAGATCCGTATACGCCCAAGAGATGAATGGAATATTGCATTTAAGACGAAAGATGAGCTGTATGAGTGGTTGGTCATGCCCTTCGGCTTGACTAACGCACCCAATACTTTTGTGCGGGTGATGACACAAGTTTTGAAACTGTTCATGGGAAAATTCCTAGTAGTGTACTTTGACGACATTCTTATTTATAGTACCACTAAGGAATCACACCTTGAACATTTGAAGCAGGTCTGTAGCGTTCTTAGGAATAAAAAGTTATACGCTAATCGTAAGAAATGTGCGTTCATGTCTAGTCAAGTTGTGTTCTTAGGATTTATAGTGTCATCTGAAGGAATGCGCGCAGACCCTGAAAAGGTCAGGGCCATAGTTGAGTGGCCTAAACCGAGGAACATTCATGAGGTGCGAAGCTTTCATGCCTTAGCAACTTTTTATCGTCGGTTCATTAGGGGTTTTAGCACGATCATGGCTCCCATTATCGAGTGCATGAAAAAGGGAGAGTTCGTGTGGTCTAAAGCCGCAGTCAAGGCTTTCAAGGAAATTAAGGGCAAGATGGTAGAAGCTCCTGTCATGCGTCTACTTGACTTTTCTAAAGTCTTCGAAGTAGCGTGTGATATGTGTGGTGTCGATATAGGTGAAGTGTTAAGTCAAGAAGGACACTCAGTGGCCTATTTTAGTGAGAAACTGAATGAGGCAAAACAAAAGTACTCCACTTACGACAAAGATTTTTATGCGGTAGTGTAATCCCTGAGACATTGGCGACACTATCTCCTATCGTAGGAATTAGTTTTGTTTTCTAATCATGAGGCTTTGAGATATTTACATTCTCAGAAGAAACTCAACACAAGGCATGCTAAGTGGGTAGCGTTTCTTCAGGAATATTCATTTGTTCTGAAACATAAAGCCGAGGTTAAAAATAAACCAATGGATGCCCTTAGTAGAAGAGTGGCGTTGCTCAACTCCTTGAGTGTAAAGATAGTCAGATTTGAGCAACTGAAAGAGGAATACCCCACATGTCCTGATTTTGGGGGTACTTACGCGTCGCTCTCTAATGACCAGCGTATCACGAGTGAATATGTTCTTAAAGATAGCTTCCTTTTCAACGGAGACAGACTTTGTATTCCCCGTATGTCCCTTCGTGAATTCCTCATCTGGGAGCTTCATTCAGAAGGAATAGCTGGCCATTTTGGTCGTGATAAGACCATCGCCCTCGTGGAGGATCGTTTTTACTGGCCAAGTCTCAAGCGAGATGTAGCCAAAGTTTTAGGGCAGTGTCGTACATGTTAGCTGGCAAAGCAAAGAAAGCAAAATACCGGGCTGTATAAGCCATTGCCAGTGCCACATGCTCCGTGGCAGGACATTAGTATGGATTTCGTGCTTGGGCTTCCCAAGACAATCAAGAAGCATGATTCCGTTTTTGTCGTTGTGGACCGTTTTTCTAAGATGGCGCATTTCCTCCCATGTTAAAAAACGTCGGATGTGTCTCATGTTGCTCATATCTTTTTTTTAATGGTGTTGTGCGTCTCCATAGGTTACTTAAAACCATAGTGTCTGATCGTGACATCAGATTTACTAGCTATTTTTGGAAGACACTGTGACACATTATGGGAACTCGTTTGCAATTTTCTACCGCTTACCACCGACAAACAAATGGTCAAATTGAAGTGGTAAACCGTAGTCTTGAAAATCTTCTACGTTGTCTAGTGGGTGACCATGTTAAGACTTGGGACCTAATTTTACCAACTGCTGAATTTGCTTATAATGGGTCAGTTAATAGATCTACAGGGTTGAGTCCTTTTGAAATTGTAAGTGGGTATAAACCTAGAATGCCCATAGATCTCTTACATATGTCTGTTACCCAAAGGTCTTCTGAATCAGCCGATGCATTCGCACACCATATTTATGATTTGCATACACATATTAGACAGCGGATAAATAAGAGCAATGATGATTACAAAATTTCAGCTGATTCTCATCGTAGAGCGCAAGAATTTCATGAAGGAAACTACGTAATGGTGCGAATAAGGCCAAAGCGATTCTCTCAAGGATCCGTTAAAAAGTTACAAGCGCGTAGTACTGGACCATTCAAGATATTACAAAAGGTTGGGTCCAACACGTATCGAATTGACCTTCCACCTGAAATGAGCATTAATCCAACTTTTAATGTGGAAGATCTAGTCCGTTCCCATACTTCCAGTGTCGATCCATCGTCCCTTTCATGGCCTTTTTTCTAATTTTGCTACACAACCCCTTCCACCCATTCCTCCACTCATTACCCATAAAGAAGAAATTGAGGAGATCTTGGATGATGAGATAGTATTTACGAGAGATGGAGGTTTCCAGAGGTATCTTGTCAAATGAAAAACAAACCATTGTTTGAATCTACGTGACTGTCGGGCGAAGCATTGCAGGGTATTGATCCAGATCTACTAAAGTGCTACAAAATTGTTAACTCATCGGAGTCGAGTTTTTCTCACCCGGGGCGAATTGATGCGGACACAAAAGCATTCAAGGTGTACCAACGAAGAAAACGCCAACCACAAATGTCGTCCTTGTGGATAGGCGATTATTGAGGAACTGAAGACCCGCTAAAGACCCTTCACATGTGATTGGACACATAGAAGACCCCACTCAAGGAGGACACATGTGAAGGAAGAAAGGAGAAAGAAGGCCGAAGAACTGAAGAATTCGGGCGTCCATCGGGCGCCCGACCACTGCCTTTGGGCGGCCAATCGAGCGCCCGACCATAGCCTTCCGGTGCCCCATCGAACGCCCGAACTTTGTCTGCCGAGCGCCCAAACCTCTCTGGAGGTTTTCGGACGACTTTGGGCAACATCTCGGGCGCCCGACCGAGCGCTCGAACTTTTCCGCACTTTTGTTAATTGCACGTTTTGCTTAGTTTTAGGGGTATTTTAGTAATTTTATGTCTTTATTTGCTTATTTAAGAAGGCTAAAACCCTAAACTCGAATTGAACTTTGATTATTGATTAATGAAAAGCCTCTTGGTGCTTCTCTCCTTCCCCCTCTCTCTCATGGTGATGTTTCTTCTTCCTTGATCCCTCTTTCTTCTACTTGCTTCTTATGCCCCTCTAATCCTTCTTCCGGGTAATTTTATATTTCCTAATCCATTTGTTTAGTTCACAACAATCCCAAAATCTGATTTTGAGCCTAAACCATAAAGTTTTCAGATCCCCAAATTCCTAATCCAAAATCCCTTAATTTCTTGGATTAGAGATTCGTCTTGATTGATTGTATTATGACCATGAAAGATCGGGAGGTCCTATCCCTCGCCAGATCCAACCCTAGTTATACTTGAAACTCAAACTTCGTGGTTGTGACAATTGGCCCGATCCATTACAAGCTCCTTGTGGATTTTCTTAGTTTATGATGAATGATTCTGGATTTTAGATTATTTATTCCTTTTATTTCCGCTGTTTAATTATGTTCATGAGCATGCATCATAATTAGGGCAGTCCTACGTCACAAAGCTAATCCCTCAATAGACTTGCCTAATACCTCTATAGGAGTTTTCAAATCCTAAATAAATTCTTACCCTATTTCAACAAATAGAAAAATTTTAAACTCATTATCCAGTAAAAAACACATAGCTAAGACTATTGTTTGAGGTTTTTACAGTTGTGATATTATGTACCCAAGTGCAGGTAGTGAAGTAGTGAAGTATCGATGAATACAAGGTATATCCACAAGGATTAGGAAAAAACACTACTAGAACTAGAAGAAAATTAACAAAAAATATATGATTTTAGTTTCGCTCCAGTGAATCAAAGTGTATAAAAATAATAATAAACGAAAATTAAGGCATCATTGATCCACTTTTAATCAATCCACAATGTTAATTCGCTGATTCAATCTTATAATTGATCAATTGGAATCGAATATGGATTCGTCCCAATTGGAAGATGAAACAATTAAACTAATTTATAATCTTTAAATAAAATATATGAATCTTTATTAATCGATTTCTCATAAAGAACTAAGTAATTGATCGCAAGAAATTCTATGCATCTAATATACCCAGAGCTAACAATAAATTAAGGGACTTTACAGATCGATACTTTTACCAAACTAAGATAAATCTAATCAATTAAAAATTCATCAATCAAATATCTAATATTGAATCAAAATGAATTAAACATCATGAATTCATCAAACAGATCACCCCTTAGCCTTAGTTAAGAGATTAATCAACCATAGTTAATTAACACTACTTTAAAAAAAACACTAATTAAACTAAAATAAGGAAAAGAGAAGAATAACTCGAAGAAGGTCCTCCTCCTCCTCCTCCTCCTCTGTGTGTGTGTGTGTGTGTGTGTGTGTGTGTGTGTGTGTGTGCTTGCTTAACCCTAATGTACACTTAAAACTAATTATATAACAACTATTGGCCGACTTTAGAAATAAATCTCGCACTTACACAAAACTATGTGCACCGTCGATCGATCAACAACTCCTCCTTGATCGAATCGAAGTTGTCCAAAAATGTCTAGCGATTTTTTTCTAAATTTTCAGAGTTTTTCGATTGATACTCCAATTGATCAATATCAATCGATGGACAACCGATCGATCGAAGCTTCTGTTGATGGATCGAAAATGTCTGTTTTCTATATTTTAATTGAAGACGCACGATCGACGATCTCCTCCATAGGAAGTAACTAATTCTTTTAATCTTCAAAACTTCACTTCTTTAGAACTTCAAATACTTGCTCTTGATCTCTTTTAGGCTTTAATTCTACATGAATGGCTTGAATCATCTCAGACTTTTAATTATGTCCTGCATATTGAAAATTCATCTAATAAGTATAATTTACCATTGATTTTCATGAGGAAAGAAAGTGAAATTGAGGATAAATATACAATATTAAGTAATTATCAAGGGCTTAGATTAGATATTTGTGTGTGAGTATGACACACGGATGTGCCAGAGTCTGTCTGACTCAAGGGTTGATTGAATTGGTTGTGTCCCCTACATAGAGATGGACAGATCGAAAACTGGACACATGATCTAGAGTCCTCTCAACTGCCTGTATTACACTCCGTTCAAGCGATTTGTGAAAGGATAGAAAGCAAAACCTTCCAAATGAATTCTTTTTCCCTTGTGACAATAGACGTGAGTCTACGACTGTTGGGTCCAACAATGTTCGCAACATATTAAGCGAGTCAAAACACGAAGAAAACAAATTAAATCGAAGGAAAACAAGCCAAAATAGAGAAAATACATCTCATCGAAAGTTCCTACGCATACCCGTAAGGCATGCGCAAGCTGTATAAAGCATGGGCAAGTTTTATAAAGCATGCGCAAGTTGTGTTAAGGCATGCACCAGTAATATAAGGCATGCACAAAAATTTTTAAGAGAAGATCTGATTCTTGGGTACCTCACGCATACCTTAAAGGCATGCACAAGAGGCCGTAAGGCATGCATGACCCAGTTAAGGAATGTGCAAGTAGCTGTAAGACATGCGCAAGACAGCTGTCTCCAACTTCGTTGCCTATAAATACTCAATTATGCCTCTATGATGAGAGAGAGACTGTTCTGACTCGAAGTGCGTGCCAAAGCAGTTAAGGCATTCACAAACCCCTCGTCGGAACCCAAAACTCATCGCCGGAGTCCTCACCAGAGCTACGTTATTTCGACATACTAAGTGAGGCCTTCCACGCATGTTACTTAAAGACCCAACAGAGTAATTTTCTAAACTAAGTCTGAAAAACCCCTTGCGCATACCCATAGTGGCTTGCGCATGCCCTCCAACAGGAAAAATTAGCAAAGTACTGCTTGCGCACACCAAAACAACGACCAAGGAAACATGCGCATGCCATGAAACTCCTTATGCATACCTTAAACATGTCAAAAATAGTGAGAAACAATAAATACACTTTCAAAAGCCACTCACAAATACTTTAAGGCCAGTTGCACATCCTTGTAAGGCATGCACAACTGTTATAAGGCATGCGCAAGAGTCGTAAGGTATGCGCAAGAGTCGTAAGGTATGCGCAAGATCGTTAAGGTATGAGCAAACTATGTTAAGGCATGCATAAGAGAGATTTTGGCTTACATTTTGTGTAATTTGCCCATTTTCCTTGTTTTGTGGCTTTATTCCCTTATTTCTACACATGTGCGCATGTCCATAAGCAACACCAAGCATCCAAATCAGCACGAAATAGCATAATGAAGCACAAAATGTCTCCAAAAGTGAGTTACCAAACTCCAAAACAATGCAATGAGCAACCAGAACAGCAATATATTGATCTATTTATTGAACAATAGGTTGTGGTTACCACTAGAAATCGACATTAACAAGTTCGAATCACATTCAATATATCGTTATGAACCGTTGTCTTAAAACTGGTTGATGTACTATCCATTACTAATGGCATCCGTTGGTTGAGATGATTAGGTACACAGTCATAGTCGGTCTTCCTGCGGTCACCCGTCCACAGTGACGATCATTGGCTCTACGATGCACCACTCGATTAAAACCCTGACTGTCTATCAACTTGGACATCCGAAAGAACATGGGACATAGGCATCCGACTTGTCTAAAAGATGGCTCAGTCCATACCAAAACTACATCGATCTCCGGCCACGACCGCGAACTCAAAGACCATAGTCTCCGCTGATTTAATCTTTTGCCTTTTAATCAAGAGTTATCAACCATTGATGTAATAAAGGGCTTGTGCCAGATCACAGCTTGGAATGTACAAGATTTCAAAATCTCTAAAATAAAATTCGTCTTGCGATATCTTCTCTTATGTATGCTTTTGTGGTTATTTGTGATTGTCTATGAATGTTTTAATACTTAAAACCCTAGAGCAACAATATACAGAAAATGCAACCCTCGATTGGGTTCCGCATTTTCAGTTTTAACAATACTGGTGTGATCAACAAAATCGAAACTCAAGTGATCATGATCTACAACTTAATGCTCCAGAGAACTAAATCCACTCCTAAAATATTGTAGTAGAGTCGTTAGGCAATAACTATGTAAAAACTAGGCTAGACTAGGAAATAAAAGATAAATGTAAAGCTAATATAAAAGGTAGATTGTTTTGTTTGTCATGGGGGCTTGAGCTCTTCTTAGATTACTCCTTTATAGCTTGTTGAGGTGGTGAAACCCTCTTTGGGTTTCCTTGTTTATCCCGCATCCTTCTCTTTCATGCCATGAACTTTTCAAATAAGTGTATCTCCTCGATAGACCTGAAAACTCTCAACTAGAAAGATCTTCAAAAAGTCAGTAGCCAATAGATCTCAATTTTTCAATCGTACGCCTATATATATGCTCCCTCATATATAGGACCCTTTCGGTTTGATCAAGGGACCATCTTTCGATTAATCACATTCATTTATTGAGGTGACTTGATGTAGATCACTCAATTTCTAATAAGAGGAGTGGAATTTGACACCAGATACTAATCTGTTACCGACGGTAGGCTGGATCACATCCAGATCTCTCCCATTCTTTTAATTATGAACGGGACATGGTTGCAGACCCAACTTAGGTGATGTGGGCCTTTTTCTTGATCATGGTCCAATCTAAGGCAAGGTTTGCTTGAACATCGGTCTGATATACGGATCTTCGAAACGTTACAGTTCTTCTGAACGTCTTTGAAAAGATCTCCCATTTTGGAAGGACCGTAAGAGATGGTCTTGCTAAGAAGATCATAACCAGATTCATTATAAGATATATTCTCTAAGCGGGCCTCTTATAGATGTGGTGGGCACATTACCTCATTAATGGGCACGATAATCGTGGTCACATGGCAAACGTTGATTCCTTCTCTAAACGGTAAGCATAAAGTGTGTGTGCCTTCACATTAATAATTAAATCTGTATCACCGAAGGAATATCAAATGATGATACTCTCAAACGATAGTAGGTTTCACACCATTTGTGGTCACGTAGTGTCAACACGTGACAGTATCTGATTAGTTCACTTCAGGGCATCGAAAATAGGTGTAAACAATGTCCCCCTACATCCCTTCGTATCAAGAGATGCGATGGGACATATGACACTCAAGTTCATGTGTATGAAACGCGGCAACGTGAGGTTTGCGCTCGACCGTCGTGTGACTTCATTACAGACGTCGGATTTTCTTTTAGCATGATTGGTCAGCTTTTATTACTGACACAAATTGCGATGTTTCATTCTGCTTATATAAAGTTACATTCCATCACAACCAACATTCCATTGCCCTTCGGCTGTCTTCGTTTCTCTTAATTTTCTTCCACGTTGGCTTCTTCTCCCCGAGATGCTAAACTTGTGAAGGGCACACATGTGTCAGTAGCCATGGAAATTCTTGCTTAAACTTGCTTGAACCTATTCTTCATTCCCTTATGGACTCCATTCACCCAGATCATCTGATTCCTTATTCTTCTATTACCACCATGGACCTTATTTTGAAGCCATTCAAACGACATGTATGGCCCACACAATTCGGAGATCCAATTACTCATTGATAGCTGATGTGGGGACTACAAAATCATATAAAGTATGTAGCAAAATGCTTAGGGCCCTTTTTCAAATTTCATAGTAAAGTAAAGTAATGTAAGTGGCCATCATTATTTTCTAATGTTTACTTACATAAGTATTATGATACATGAAATCGAGAATTAAATTCATATATAAAAGTTAATTGCATTTATAATTATTACAATTTTGCGTTATGAAATCTTAATTGATAAAAAATATAATAGCTAAGACAAACAATAAAAGTATGTCATTATAATAGTCAAATATGATTGATATCACCAAACGAGTAAATTGTAATAATTGTCCATTTTCTTTCATTTATTGAGGTAATTGGAAAAACAAACACTTTTTTAGCAAAAATTGTAGGAAATTGCAGTCGAAAAAACATTCATTTGCCAATGTTGTTTTTCTTAGTAAAGCTCTGCAATATTACAATGACAGTGAAAAACCGATGTAGGAGGAGAGATCGATGGATGAGTGCACTATTTGTGCATTGCTCATGCACTGTTTGTGTGCTCTTCATGAAATGATCTTGTTGATCGAATGACATATTCTCATGGTCTGGTACAAACATACATGACCCACATGAGATGATAAATAAGTCTCTAAGTTTATCTGGACAGTTCCATCGACTTTCACCACTGATATGAGCAGGAACTCATCTTCTCTTGAGCATTTAGTCCAATTGATTTTAGACTGCTTAGATGTCCTCCTCATCCTCCCCAAGTGGGAGAAAACTCAGCTAAAGCTTAGATCATGTGACACATCGTTGTAGCACAATTTCTTCCTTAATGGAAGTTGATGATGTAAATAACCTACCATACCTAATCCAACGTATTTAGATGCTGTTAGCCAGACTTTTGTCCTATTTTATTCAGTATATCAATCAACCGACTTAGTAGATAGTGATAGATGATAGGTTTAATGGGCCAGGTTTCTTAAGATACGGATGTTGTCAGCAGCTAGTCTGCTCTATAGGCCCCACCATGATGTATGTATTTTATTCATGCCATCCATCCATGTTTCCAGGTCATATTAAGACATGGACCCAAAAATAGGCAGATTCAAATCTCATGTGGACCAGACTAGAAGAAACAATGGTGATTAAATGACCACCATTACAATCTTCTTGAGGGCCACATCAGTTTTGGATGAAGCTAATATTTTTCCCCTTCATCCAAATCCATGTGACCTAATCAACAAGTTGAATGGCGAAAAAAGGTCACTGAGTGCCTTAGGAGGTTTTCAATGGTGGGCGTTCAATCACTACTAATTTGCTCTCGTGTGGTCTACATGAGATTTGGATCTGCCTCATTTTTGGAGAGTGTCCTAAGGAGGTTTTCAATGAGGTGCTCAATCACTAATATTTTCCTATAGTGTAGTCCACTCGAGATACGGATTTGCCTTATTTTTTCGCTTCATTCTCTCAAATTATCATCCAACATTCATATAGATGGCATGTATAAAATACATACATCATGGTGGGGTCCACAGTGCACTGTTCGGTAGGCACCTTGATAGTGGCAACATGAGTAGCTCATAGGCCTTCGGTTTCTTGGAATAATTGAACTTATTGATGGGAGCGAATTAGGTGTTAACCAGTGACAGCTTAGTTCACCGTGTGGCCCATAAGGATGATATTTTGTATATTCATGCCATCAGTCCATTTTTCCAGCCTATTTTAAGATGAGCTTCCAAAACTCGTGGTTCCAAATCTCAAGGGCCATACTACCGGAAATAGTGGTGATTGAGGGCCTACTATTAAAAATTACAAAGAGCCTATTGTAAGTTTTCGTAATGTTTAATTGATATCCAAACTGTTGATAATGTCAAGAACATATGGATGAAGAGAAACTATAAAGATCAACCTGATCCAAAACTTTTTTGGCCCATAAAAAGTTTTTAATGGCCATTCATCACTGTTTCTAGTGGTTTGGTCCACCTGGGATTTGGATTTTATTAGCTAGGGGTTAAGATCACGCCCTAAATTGATATGAAAATACAGATGAACGCAGATGAACGGTATGAATATATAAAAAAATACATCAACAATATGGCCCCATTATTGACGTTATGAAATGACACATTAAAGCTGTACTAAATTCACACTGATATGACACCAAATTTGGACTAACATAAACCTCAGAGCGAGGGACAGCACCGTCAAATTTGTCCAACAAAACTGACTCGAACTCAAACTCACCCAATCTGGCTCAACAGCCGGAGTGAAGGCATAACTCGAGACGAACGAGTCAGTCCGAGTAGGGGATTCATGATTTTTTCGCGGATTCATTCCCGAGTTCCGTCGGATCTTTCCTATGGGGTCCACCTCAGTTTTTTCTGTATATCCAACCGTCCATCCGTTTTTTCAGCTCATATTAGGGAATGAACCCAAAAATGAAGCAGATCAAAATATCGTGTGGACCACACCACAGGAAGAAGTATTGATTGACCATTAAAAACTTTTTGTTGACCACAAAAGTTTTGGATCAATCTGATATTTCCGTTTTCCCTACATCAAGGTCCTTTTGACCTTATTAACAGGCTGGATGGAAAATAAACAATACAGTGGACTCTAGAAAGTTTTTAACACGGGGCGTCCAATGATAACTGTTTCCTATGGTGTAGTTCACCTGAGATTTCCATCTGCTTATTTTTTGGTCCAGGGATCTAAAATGATCTGGAAAAACAGATGGACGGTGTGGATATACAACGAATAAATCGAGGTGGGCCCCACGGAAGAGACCGTCAGTTCCTGACATAACTGAATCCGCGCACGTATGAGATTTTCATTATTCCTTCATAAGGCCATTTCCCCGCAGCCAGTGGCAATCCCGTAAAATGCCCAAAAAAGCTGAGATGATTATGTAAACATCACATGCTTGCATCGAACTCAACTGAGGGCATTATCGTAATATGGCCTCGTGTTTACAAAACCAGGCCATTTTGCTCAAAAACCTTCTCTCCGTGGCGAGAGAATTTCCAGCGAAGAATCTCCATATCCTCTCTCCATTTCCGATCTCTCCATCTCTCTATTTCTAAGGTTTTTCCAATCCCCGATCTCTATTCCAATCCCCACCTCAATCGATCTCAGACTCTTCTCGCGTTTCCAGCAGCAAAAATGGTAAGTTTCGTTGTCTCTCTTGCTCTCCTCCTCGTTTACTCGCTCCAAAGCACTTCAGATCTGGCATAGATCCGCTTAGATTTGAAATTGCGCACGAAATCGCGATTTTTTAGTTCGTAGTTTGGATTTTCTCGAGATCTCTTGTTTATGCAAGAACTGATTGATTATTTGCATTTTTCTTTGTGATTTTTTGCTTCTTCGTGGTGACAATGGCAGCCTCTCAGGCTCGAAATCAAGGTATTTCTCTTCAATCCTTTTAAACTTCCGATATTTATCAATTACGTATTGTTAATTTTATGTTTAATCTGATATTGATGATTTCTGGATCAGAGGAAACTTGCTCAACGATCAGAACGAGTGAAATCTGTGGATCTGCATCCGACAGAGCCATGGTAATTTTAATTATATTAAAAGATATCTCTAGCAGGTGTTTGGTTGCACCAAATATCATGATATTTTGCACCAAATTAGATTGTTTAATAATGAAATTTCATGATATTTGGTGCTACCTATGCACCTAAAAGTATCTGCATTATGGGAATTTTCCTTTTTTTCTTTTTCTTTCTTGAAATTGTCTTTTTTCTTTTGCAATAATTAGTAAATTGATTCAAGATCTGGATACTTCCCCATTTCCTTTGTTTCATTAGTTTTGTTTCTCCATAGAGAAGAAAAACATGTTGACGAAAAAAAATAATAATAATAAGTTGACAGAATTAATCACTTATGGTTGAATTTTGATGATAAATATTATTGTTTAGTGCTTCCAGAAAGTGGTTCTTATCCTAGAAATTGTTTGTTGTTGGGAATCATAATCTGCATTGAATTTCTTCGTGTAGGATTCTTGTGAGTCTTTATTCTGGAAGTGTCTGCATCTGGAACTATCAGTCCCAGGTAAGTAATTTATGTTGAATGTCTTTCTTCTTCATTTTATTACCATCTTGGGCTGTTCTGTTGTTTTAGTTAGTGATAGTATAGGATGATGATATAAGATAGTCTTTTGAGTTTTGTGCTGGCAGCGAGATTTTTCTGTTTTACACGACCTGCTATCTACTGGCTTTTATTTTTCAATTGAACTTTGTATCAGTATGAGGTCTAAAGAACGTAAACCCTTTGGTTTGGATTGGATGGTGGTCCACAATGTCTTCAGACAAATTCTTGACCTTGGGGATATTTTAATCACTTATTATGTTTCCAGGGTCGGACATGGATTAGTGTTTAAGAACTCATTGCGGTTTTGGAAAACCTTAGCAAGTAGACTTAACTTGATCAAGACTCAAGTTGAACCTCCTTTTTAAATAATAAAACAAAGGTGATTACTCCAAAGACTCAACCCAGTAGTTGTTACACTTGAAAGACATGAAAATCTAATTATACCTTAAGCCCTTTTAAACTCAGAAATAAGTACCATATGATTTAGGAAATCTCTGTCTCCTACTTGCGTTTCAATCTTTCATTCCTGTGTGTATACATGTTTTGCATAGAAACAAGGCATGCACCTTTAAATGGATTGACAAATCCACAAACAAGCACACTAGGAGTGGACACTATAATACGAGGGCTGAAATTTCAACAATGTAACAAAGCTAGGAGAAAACTCCAAAGTAATCAATAATGATCAGAAAACTCCTCCAAAATTCATCTTTTCAAAGACTGATATTCATAACCACCTAAATAACTTTAAAACCAAACTAAGGGCCCATCGGTAGTCAACACCCACAGTTGGTGATCTTAATCATATTTGATCCATTACTAGTCAAACACAATGCGTATTTCTATCTTGTGCCCTCATTAGATGATCTTAACCATGTTACCTTTGTTAGTTGATCATACCCATGTGTATTTCCATGTTGCCCCATCATTAGACGATCTTAACCACATGAGGCCCTTCGTTAGTCAATCATAAACATGTGAATTCCCATGTTGGGCCCATCGTTTGATGATCTTAACAATGTGGGGCCTATAGGTAGTTGATCCTAACCATGTGTATTCTCTCATGGGTCCATCGTTAAATGATCTTAATCGTGTGGACCGATTACAAGTTGACCCTAATCAAGTGTATTTCCATGTGGACCCATGTCAAATTATCTTAATCATGAGGGGTTGTCACTAATCAATCATAACCATGTGCATTTGGGGCCCATTGTTGGTTAATTGTGATCTTGTGGAGCCCATTGTTAGTTGATCTTAGCTATGTCTATTTCCATGTAGGCCCATTATTGTGTTTATCTCAGCTATTTGCACTTCCATTTGGGGCCCATCATTAGATTATCTTAACTATGTGGGGGTCCATGATTAGGCTTTCCCAAACAACTTTGCACATTTGTCGTAGTAAGAGAAGGGCCATTAATTGCAGGTATTTATTAATATATATCGTCGTAAATTTTTCGTTGAGATCATGTGAGTTGCTAGACAAAAAATTAAAAAAAAATAAAAAAATGGAAAATTAGAACAATTTCCTTAGGGGTTGTGATGTAGAGCGGGCCGCAAACCTATTCATGGCACAAATGGACCAAAAGAAGCCTCAACAGAAGTGGACTTAATCCATCAGATCCGAGCCCAATTCTACATAGGGCATGATGTAACTGGGCCCCACGAGCGTCTGGATCGAAGAGATACATTCCTAATAGGGAGAAATTGTTGTTCGAAGCGCGAACCGTAAAACGACCATAACTTTTGATCCAGGAATCGTTACGGGACGCACGACCTGTGAATTTTGACTAGAACAGGCCATCCGGGGCCAACCGACCCTCGTAAGCAAGTCACATCGCTCCGTTTCGCAAGAAAACGACTCCTTCCTATTCAAAATTAGGGTTTTACGAAAAACTTACTATTTTTTGTAAGTTTTAGATTGGACCCATCTCTTTAGCGTTAGAGTTTTAGTTCATCCGGCATAATTAAATTAGGACTTGCTATTTTTAGTAAATTTTACTATTTCGAGTAAGTTACAGTTTGGTCGCGTTAGGACTCTTAATTAGGGTTTCATTTTATTATTTAAAGCATTGTAATCTCGTTTTAGAGAAAGACATCAATAAAATATTCGAGTTTTCCTTTATCTCTTGTGGATTTAAGAGCCATTACACCTTGTGGATTCAAGGTTCATATCACATAGAGGAGACAATGTTCTTCCTCTATTCGTCTTACACCCTTCCCTACGTCAGGTTGGGGTGAGGGATTTGGGGCAGAGATTTATGAAATCCACAAATGTCAAATCTCTACTGAGTTTTTTGTTGGAAATTTGCAATACACACCGGCAAATCGAAATCCCCCCCCCCCCCCCCCAAAAAAAAAAAAACTAAAGACTTGGCAAATCCTCAAAACAAGAGACTATTTTAAAAGCAAAGAGAAGAGAGAGAGAGAGAGAGAGAGAGAGAGAGAGAGAGAGAGAGAGAGAGAGAGAGAGAGAGTTATTGCAAGGTCCCACATGCAATTAGTTGGGGGTGTTTGGTCTCCCATGGTGTATGTATGGATCGAACCAGTATAATATAGTTGCCCATAATGAAATTCGAATGCCCTCAAAATTATACCAATCCAACCATCAAGTGGGCCACCATGTGAATTTCAAGGTTTTTGGGTAGTTGTCCATTGTTTTCTATCATTTGGTCTGCATGATTATTGGATCGACATGGTTTTTTTGTCATACTATTTTCGTGATGGGGCAATCTTGTTAGATGGATTGGATGTCATAAATACGCCATGGGGAGGCAAGGTGGTGCGGTGCGCATTTAAGAGGCGGCATGAAAAAAAAAAAAGATTCATGTAGCCGACCCCAATTAATTGGGATCAGGCTTAGGTGATGATGATGTTGATTAAGAAAAAAGGATAAACATTTTCTAGAGGACTTGCAATGGAAGTCTGGGAAGACTAGGAAGGAGTTATTCTAATCAGCCTAAGTAATCCTAGTAAGTGACAAAATGGCGAATTATTGATAAAAAATGGATAAGACACATACATCCATGGTGGCCTCATAGAGTTTCCTCAGTACAATTAGCATACTGAGCTACTCAGCACGCTATTTCGCTTATGTGTACAACACAACACGAACGTCTCTTCTGTGTCGGTAGCATGCATACGTGGAAAAAGCACCTGGCAATCATAATTTATGTGTTTTATCCACCCATGTTGTCCCATATTTTTAGATCGTCGTGACCCTAAAATGAAGCAAATGTAAAGTTAAAGTGGACCACACCACAAGAAGCAATAGAGATTGAAGGCTTGCCATTGAAAACTTCTTGTAAGTTTTGGATCTAGCTGATTTTTTATTTTATTTATTATTTTTTTTTTTTTTACACACATGCACACCCTACTCACACAACCCCACACACACTCCCTAGCTGGGTATTCCCCACCTATGGGTTTCAAACCCAAGACCTCTTGTTGAAACTCCAAAGAGTATACCAACGAGGTAAGGACTCAAACCCAGATATTTGTGTTATACTCCATCAAAAGTTTGTGTGACATTATAAACAAGTTGGATGGCAAATAAACATTATGGTAGACGCTAAGAAAGTTTCAACAATGAGCGTCATTATCCCTTCCTCCAGTTTGGAAATAACTCGATTTCAACGAGCTTGACACTTCATACTGGTTGATGTTTAGATCCAACTTATCTTATTTGTGACCTATGATCCAAGTGTGTTTAGAATGGGCTTATTCTTCCATCTCACCAACTACTTAGATTGGCATTGCAGGGCGTCAGTATTTTTCATGCACAACACTTGTTCAACTTCTTCCTCATTTTTCTTCAGAAGCTATTTGCCTACACAAGTAATTACTTTGTTTTGCATGTGAGGCCATCTACCTGTGTTACTTTAACAAATCATCCATGTTGAAAGTTGGCAAGGTATCCATGTCTTTTGGCAACTCAATCTCATTTGTCACCTGATTCCACTTTACTCATCATGGCCCTATTTCTTAGACTTGAGCTGGTTATAAGTTCCCGTGAAGAACCTTTCTTTGTGAAGATGGATAATAGCAAGTCACCTCTATTTTATATCTTCTCTCATTGATGTTCGTTCACAACCAAGGTATTCCGTAATAGTAACGGTGACCGTAACGGCTACCAGCATTACCTTTATGATATGGGCCGTAACGGCAATTACAGCTCTCGTAACGGCCGTTACGGTCTCCCTTTTTTTTAATTGAAAAACAAAACCTGAAAAACATGTATCGACCCTGTTATGGACCATTACAGAGCCGTTACGGCCTTTACGAGTGGCGTAATGGGCCGTTATGGGGGCTGTAACAGCCTTTACGGGTCATTTTTTTCCGTAATGGCCATTATGACCTTTATGACCTCATATGTGTAACAGTTGCCAGTTGCCACTATTACCTTTACGTAATGGCCTTTATGGCTCCGTAATGGCCGTTATTGCACACCATGTTCACAATGAATCAGTACTTGGCATTACTCTCTTCAATCTTTCTTTTAATTTGAGCTTGCTAGTCTCGAATGTGTTCGGTGAAAGCATCAGCATTGTCACTCACTCAATCTTGTATCAGAGAGGGTACTAAACTAAGTAGATGATGTCAACCCCTTCCATTAATGTTTTTAGATGGGGATTTTTTCTGTGGGTATGATTTACTAACCTGTTGTAGGCAAACCCAGCTTGGGGCAGAGAAGTTTCCACTAAAATTCATTGTTGCTTACAATACTCATCAAAAGTTTTCAAATGCTCCAGTTGAATACCTCGGTTTGTCTGTCTATCTACGGATGATATGCACTAGACAAATGAAGCTTAGTTCATGGATGCATCTATAAAATGCACTAGAAATACCCTACAAACTTTGAATTGTAGTCTGAAGTTATAATTTTCAATATCCTGTTTAGTCACCCAATTCCCTCGATGATGCTGGCGATATGTACCCGACAAATCCCTTGCCATAGCAATTGCCCCCTGGGGTTGGGTTTTGGATTCTTTGTTGGACATTAGCCTACCTTCCCTCCATGGGATGCCCTTGGTTCCTTTATTTGGGATATTAGCTTGCTACCCTATTGTTGACGATGGTGATTGTGGAACACCAAATTGTCTCCCAAGCCCCCAATTGATTATCTCCTTTGCTCTCAATGCAATTGTGTATCCATTGGACAATTTGGCAATTGGGCTCAATCTTTGTAAGAGGGATGCTTTCCTGGATGATTGGGCTTCCTTGATGTAATGTGATAATTGGTTAGGCTTTGGAATGGTGTCTCAGTGTTAGAAATTAAAGAAACAAGCCAGTTTTCTCGATGTGGGAGCTGAGATATCATTCATCTGCTTCATCTTTTCATGCTCTTCTAGAAATTTGAAAAGAGCCTGAATATCTTCTTTGTTCTCAACTGATAACCCAACCAGTTTCCCAACACAGCCAATCGTATCCTTAAAACATTTCTTTGTGCCCTTTGTTCTAACTGTCCCCCTCTGGATTGTCTACCTCCAGGCTAGCTAGACCAAGTTCAATGCTCTTCTTCCACCTGCCTTGCCCAACTCCTCCACACCATACAGTTCAGGACCATCCTAGAAAAGACTTACTGAGACAGTTCCATGATACGAGTTGCCATGCACATTCTTTTGCCTGTTGTATTTTGAGCCCTGCAAGAAAGTCATGACTCATGACCATCCTAATTAATCTTTATCATGCTTTTCCAAGTATGTGCATATGTTTTAAAATCTGAAATATGCTTAGATCCTGTTTCAGGTTTCATAATGTTATCACCCAGGACTTTTTGTTCACTTCCTTTGTAATTGAACATCTCCCTTCGATAAAAGAAAAGGAAAATTTTACTTTGTTCTTGATACATTTATTGAATACATTGTTAATTGAAAATTTGTTGATATTACTCCAGACTATGGCAAAGTCATTCGAGGTCACGGAATTACCTGGTATTATATTCTTTAACACAGTCAATTTATGTTCTATTGAAGGTTGATAACTCACACTAAAGTTTTTTCTCTTAAATATGCAGTACGATCAGCGAAGTTCATAGCACGCAAACAGTGGATTGTAGCTGGCGCTGATGATATGTTTATCCGCGTTTACAATTATAATAAAATGGATAAGGTCAAAGTGTTTGAAGCACACACAGATTACATCAGGTGTGTGGCTGTCCATCCAACCCTTCCATATGTGTTGTCATCATCTGATGACATGCTTATAAAGCTCTGGGATTGGGAGAAGGGTTGGATGTGTACTCAAATTTTCGAAGGACACTCGCACTATGTGATGCAAGTCACCTTTAATCCGAAAGACACCAACACTTTTGCAAGTGCCTCCCTTGACCGTACAATAAAGGTGCAGCTGAATTGTTTGAGAATATTTGGTCATGAATTTTATTTCATTATCCATTTTATGTATACTTTTTTTCTACTTGCTATTCATGGTATGTATTTCTGTCAAATGTGAATATTCCAGATTTGGAATCTTGGCTCTCCTGATCCAAATTTTACATTGGATGCCCATTTGAAAGGGGTAAACTGTGTCGACTACTTTACTGGCGGTGACAGACCATATTTAATCACTGGTTCTGATGATCATACTGCTAAGGTGCGTCTCATTATTCATCGTCTTGATCTGTGCTCAATTATTTTTAATACGTTCACCTTGTCAGCTTTCTGTTGATAAATTTCATGGGAGCAGGTTTGGGACTACCAGACGAAAACTTGTGTTCAGACACTAGAAGGCCATACACACAATGTTTCTGCTGTTTGTTTTCATCCCGAACTTCCCATAATAATAACAGGTTCCGAGGATGGAACTGTTCGCATATGGCATTCAACCACATATAGGTTAGCTTTTGTCTCTTTTCTTAGTTACCTTCAGCAATCCTTTTTTTTTTCTTTCTTCTTTCTTTTTTTTTTTGAGTTAGAATTATTGATACAGTACTTCATGATATACTTAAATTAGTCATGAGACTCATGACATCTTAGATGGACAGAACTTCTGAACCATTCAGTTTTACCTCAACCTAATTGGGAACTGGTTGTTGCGTACTGCATGCATGCAAGCACTTAATGCAAACAATATCTTCTGGATATTGTAGATCCATCCTTGCTTACAAAAAGTTTTTCAAATATTGGCGATATATCAATAATATAGTCAATGTTATCAGTATCACAAGGTCAATGATGCCGAAACTGCTACCATTTTAAAAGTTTCCAAATATCACTGATATTTTCGATTATATCGATGATATTTGGGATATCACCAAGATATTACCGATACCAATGATATTTTGGGAAGATCCTTATAAAAGTTCCCTAGTGTCAGCAATACCATTGATAAATCCCCGATGCTAGGAAGACCAGTGTTTTAAATAGCGAATAGCATGTAGCGTAGCCTTCGCCTCTCTGAAGCGTGAGGCGTAAGCTACATAGCGTCTAGCGTAAGCTACACAACACTTAGATTTTTAATCAAGGTTGCACTTGGTTGCACCAAATTAGATGATTAATAATAAAATTTAACAAAATTTCATGATATTTGGTGCAACAAATGCAACCTAAAGTAATAGCAAGGGTAATGATTAAGTATAAAAGTGAAGAAAGAGCAACAAAACCGATTTAAAACTATTTCTTATATTATTTTACTATAAGCGTCGAAAAGATTAACGAATTTTCATTGAAATAGAATTATGCAACAAATCATTTTTAATGATTGATTTTAATGTTATCGTGAAAAATGACTTGTAATGTGAGCTATGTAGTGTGTAGCATAGTCTATGAAGCGTGTAGCGTATCCAAATTAATCATGTAGCATAGGCTACACGCAACTTAAGCTATTTTCATGAGCTACGTAGCGTTTAGGCTAAGCTACGCTACGTAGCGTAAGCTACACGCTACATAGCGTAGCTATTTAAAACACTGAGGAAGACATCCATCCGTAAATAGTAAACAATTGATTGAAATTTGCGAAAACTCTTGAAAACCCAAAAATCTCCATTTTTATGGATTTTGTTTTTTGGAAATTTGTTCAATTTCGATCACCCTTGGTTTTTATTGAATCAAAGTTTGGATTCGGTAAGAAATCTCAACCCAAAGCAAAGACAGGCAGGAACTCAAAGGTGACAAAAAATCATAGAAACCTACATTTTTTTTTTCTTTTCCAAATCTTAGCATATATTGCAGTGGATATCCATGTCTATGCATGATTCTCATGCATTGACATGGATTTGTGGGGGGGGAAAGAATTAAGTAGAAAATGGGAGAAATCCTAATTTCTCCATTTTTATAATGGAAAATACGTGTTTTTCACTGTTAGTTAATGTGGGAATTTATATATTGATGAGTGTTTGCCGATCTATTGATTAGCCACTACAAATTTTATGTTGTACTGATTTTTTTCGACCACACATGGTTTAGGCCCCTATAACATTGATTGCAATCACTCTCAACTGTCCCACCTGAGTCACGGATTGACATGATTTTTAGGCCCGTGGCCCACCGTGAAATGGTGCATCAAATTCAGTGTGGATGTCCGACACACTTCACGATGAGGCCCACAGAGCTTGACCTCATAGTACTAGTTCCCACACGCGCGCGCGCACACACATAGAGGCCTACTCTCCTATGCACCTTGTTAGATGCGCACCTTCGCATACGTATCATGGGCACAAAATCTGAAACGGCCCACACGATGCTGCACCCCTTGAAACCCCACAGGCCCAGCTTTCAGCCTGATCCAAAACTCTGGTGGGCCATAGCAAAGAGTGATGCAAATCAAGGGAGGAAACTGTTCCTTTTGCCATTGTCCACTATAGTTTTGGATTGGTCTGAAAGTTGGGCCCATGGGGTTTCAAGGGGTGCCGCATCATGTGGACCGTTCAGAATTTGTGCCCACGACACGTGTCCAAAGGTGCAAATATCATAAAAACAATTTCTAGCCATTAATAAATAGTAAAAAAGAATTGTGGTGTACTGATGAGTGGGTATTTTTTTACTTTTTGCAAGGTGATCCTCATGATAAGGCCAACATATTGGACAGGTTGGATGTCACACACGCATGAAAGGTTGGAAGTTATTGGCTGGGTGGACCATACCTTATAGTCCAACCAGTTGGACTTGAGACCTCTGCGTGCGCGTTCGTGTGTGTTATATATTGCACATATTCTTATTCATTAAAAAAAAACCCATGAGATGTGTGTTTAATACACACACTCGTGTGCACAAACACACATATAAGGAAAGACCAAAGAGTTTCATTGCAACATTCTTCATGTACTTTTGTTTTTCTTGAAAATTGTGAGAATATGGTCAATGGTTTCTTTGTCCATATTGCACAAGAAACATGTGTTGGTTAAATAATTCATTCAGGAAGGTTTAATTAGCCCAATCTCATTCTTGACAAAGGTTGTCCAATGGTTGATCAGCCACCATATAGAGAAGATCAGAGGGATGGTGCAATCTATCAATTATTTGTCCACAGATCAATTGGATCATTCATCAATTCAATTGGATCAACCATTGCCATTGTTGTCACATCATGAGGAGCCTGCACATGCACTATAGAATCATGTCAATATTGTCACCATTAACGTTTCACATCAGGAGATTAGAAAGAAGATATACCTGCCATTTGTCGACCTGAACAGGTTAGAATAACATTGCAGAACTCTGAAGTTAAGACGAAATTTGTGACAAAAGTCAAGCAAAAACAAATCTGTTATAAAGGACCAAAGATAACTCAAGCATGATTTTTCCCCAACTCGAGACTGGTGCAGTTATGAATTTGCTGCTTATAAGCATCAAAGCTGAAATGGTGATGTTTGACTTGCTTTTTTATGCATGTTATACTTTGGGACTTGTGCAAGACATTGATGAATTCGTTGGAAGATCATCAAGAGGTGTTTTTTTTTTTTTGGTTTTTTTTTTTTTTTTTGAAGATCATCAAGAGGATATTGGTTGAAGCATTTTGGCATTGGTCTCATCCCAATTGAATGAAGAAAACTAAAGATTCTTCTATTTTTCCTTTTTGCCATGACTGTTTTCATCTTTTAAAATGATGATGATGATGATGATAATTTAGCATGATTCAAATAGGGATTACATCATATTTAGGTGGTTGCGATTTTAGTCTGACTGTCAGTTAGGATTTAAAGCAAATTTTCCATGGGCCAGTAGGTCATTTTTAGGTAGCCGGTAGAGGATGTTCAATTCTTTTCCTATTAACTCAGGTCCTTTGAGGCTTTTTTTTATATTAAGATTCAAATATTTTAGTTGGGCTTTTTCAGAGAAGTTAATCACTATTTGTTCTATGTAGGAAACTTTTGAGCAGATTTAGATGCTTCAGTTACCTAAAATTTCTGGAAACTTGTGCCTCAGTTAAAAGTTTATGGTTTATTAACAGGAGGGAAATTATGCTGTTTCTAAAGTGTTTTTTTTTTTAAATTAATTTATTTAAGATATGCTGGTTTTAAAGAGTTTTTTAAGGGTTGAGCTAGATTAGATGCATGGTCTGAACTGAGAAGGAACTACAAGTTCCGACTCCCGAGTCTTCTCAATTGTAAGTTAAATGTAAACACTGTGAACTTTTGTTTTCTTAAGGAGAGACTCTAGACTTTGAGAAGTACTTTCTCAAATCTGTCAGATGTGATGCTGTTATGATTAGCACTATGCTATGCGATTAATTTTATCCTAATCAAATATCGGATGGTGTAATGCCATCCATATCTGCATGGTAGGATCTAATTCTCGATTTTAGGTATTTCTATTTGTTGAAATTGATTCATATATTACTTGCTTCTTTAAATTGTGATTGTGGGATTATGAATATCCAACCGTCTATAGCCTTCACATTGACTAGCAATTTCTTACTGCAATGTTGTTTGAATAAATTGTTATTGAAATGTGGACATTAAAGCACTGGTAGTAGCAAGACCTGAGCTTGATCACTTTTCTATAACTGTTATGTGCGAGCATATGTTGCCTTCCACTTTGCTTGGTGATTAGTGTTTCATATAACATATAAAGCAAAGAAGTTTAGCTTAAGTTATGGCATTAATTTTGGGTTGGTTTCTTGACTGTACAGACTTGAGAACACGTTGAATTATGGTCTTGAACGAGTGTGGGCTGTTGGATATATGAAAGGTTCGCGCCGGTGAGTGTTTTTTCTACCATGGTCTTTTTCATTCTCTCCCTGCCAATGAGTTTTAAGTTACAGGAAGAAATTTTGGTTGTCAACAATTAATGGACAGTTCAATGTAGGTTGGAATGATCGGTTTCATGCCATCATAGTATGTAGATATTTATTATTTTGCTTGAGAGAATGTTGCAATTATTTCTATTTTACAAAAGTTGTATTCACTGTTCATTGAAGCTTATTGAGTGGTAAACTATTCAAGAAGAAACAGGTTCAAGTTCTTTGTCCTAAAGTTGTCTACTTGCTTAAAGATGTATGTCTTTGTTTTGCGTATAGGGTTGTAATTGGATACGATGAAGGAACCATTATGATAAAAATTGGTCGAGAAGAACCAGTTGCTAGTTACCTGTTATCACCGTTCTAGTATACCCGATTCGTATTACTTTAAGTTTGACACTTGTAGTTCTGTCACCCCCGTCTAAAACTCCAATCAAGTGGAACAAAATAGAAAAGCAAGACGTACCATATCAAAGTTGATGGTCTATTCTTCACGACTTCAATTGTATCATTGGAACGGTAAATGAGTTTGAAGAGTCTAATGTCTACCTCTTGCTAACGGAAACCGACACTTCCTCAACCCTTCGACACTAGAAATGGGAGTCCATTCACAGGAGGATTAAAGATTAACACTTAAAGAGTCTTTCTTGAACAAGTTTTATAAAGATGGCTGACACACCTATAGAATTTGTCAACAACTTTACCTTAAAAAAAAAAGAAATTTGAGATCGTACCACCTCTTGTAATTATAAGTACGAAATTGTTGTTTCAACTTACCTTTATTCGTATATGTCACCACTGTTAGTAACTCAACAAAGATCCGTCATCCATATCTGAACTGAAATAAAAGAGAGATGCACAATCAGAAGATGATTCAAAGCAGTGGATGAAAGAAGATTCTCAAGGACAAACAGTATTGAAAGACAGGTGAATAGCAATATTCTTTTTAAGACTGCCAAAGAAATGTGGAAGACAGTACAGGATATCTATTCTGAATGAAATAACATTGTAATTGTCTACCAACTACTTCTGCTCATACCTCAGTTTAAGCAAGGGATGAAAGTGTGGGTATTATGCCTCACTACTTCCAGATTGATGCAATTCTTGGTGGGATTGAATTCTGAATTCCACAATGCTAGGGGACCAATTCTGATGATGAATCCTCTTCCAACAATTACCACTGCTGCATGCTCTCTTGTAAAGGAATATAGGTTTGGTGATGCCACGTCCATTGAGAATTATCATCTCCCAACTTCTGGTCAATCAGTGATGGTATCCAATTTTTGTGTTCCTATGATTACCAGTGGAGGCTGTGATCGTGGTCATGATATGAAAGGAGGATTTGGCAATGGCATTGGTAGGGGAGATACTGGAGGACATGGACATGGAAGGAATGATTCTAACCATCTACGTACTCTCTGTGGTGGAACTAACTATTGAGTTGACAGATGCTAGGATATTATTGGGAGACTGGCATTGCCCAATTCCTCATAGGCCAGTAGCATTGCTGATGAATATGGAGGGTCAACACTGATTGATACTTTAATGCTCTCAATCTTCACCTTCTTCAGGTGATTGTGTTTTTATTTTTCATGAGAATTTTGATGCCTTCTTGGTGGTTGTGCTTCTATTTCTCGTGAAGATTATGATGCCTTCTTGCAATCTAAATGGATGGATAATGCTTCCTCTTCCAAAGCCTGGTTTGCTGAATCTGGTGGTAGTGTTGGAATGTTCGTGGTTTATGTGTGCACGCGCGAGTGCACGCACCACAATGTAGTCGTCCTTCCTTGATGTTGGTTGGGCTGTATTTTCTAGTTATCAACAATCCACTTTAGGCAATTGCACCTTTTATAGGAGGCAATCTGGTGAGGCGGAAAGGTAAGATGCAATATGTGATTTGCATGGACCAGTGTACAAGCAAATACAAAGCTATGGCTCATTTAACGTGTGAACTTACTTGGCTCCACAAGTGACAAGAGATTTGTCTCACGCATGTTCCTCTGTGATACCAAGTTGCCAATGATGATCGTGTGGGGCCCTTTGTCTGTTGACCATGTCCGATCAATATATATCTTGACTAGTATGGTTGTATTTCCCTTGTCCGTGGTAGATAGAGTGTGTCTCAACATTGAGGTCATGGCTTTAAAAAAAAAAAAGTTTCCTTTGATCACATGGCGACAAGCTTGGCAACTTTGCGTGAGTCAATGGGATCATGGTCTAACGTTGGACACTGTGTGGGATGGATACCCAATTGCTTGGTGAACATTGCATAGTTCGATGGTGACCATACATTAAAACTTAAGTGGACTAGATCTTACTCATTAAAGGTCCAATTGACCTGAAAATTTACACAGAAGCATTATGTCACGTAAGGAAGCCATTGGATGGTGTGGATTTGATCCATGATGATCAGATCTATTTAGGATTGAATATGGACCATGAGATCTGTTTTGGATGGATCTCATTTATTAAGATCATATTAGGTTGAGACATGTAGCCCAATGATGAAGTGTTAAACACATTTGTTGGTCCAGATTGAACAGTGGGAGGCCTGATCATGTACCTTAGTTACGTTGGTATACTGTTTTGATCACAAGTCCTCGAGATCTTGGCATATGATCTTACGAATGTTTATTCAAGTAGCATCTTGATGTATTATAAACACCATAAGATACATTAGTCGATTCTTGGATATACGACTTAGTGCATGAGGGATGACAAGACAATCCAAACACCTTACAGATCATCCAACAAACACCTTACAGATCGTGCATACTGCTGGAGTCTGAAACTGGTCAAGTGATGAAGAAGATTGATCTCCACCGTAGATGATGATCTCCTTTAGATGTGTGGACTAGATCTGGACTGGAAGTCTCCTAAACCCTATGAAACATGATCAAAGACAAAAGAGGGGTGGCCGGGGGTCCGGTCTTTAGCCTCCGATGCCCAAGTCAGGAAGATGTAGGAGATTAAAAGTAGGCTTTTGGTGAAGAGTTTTTTACGTACCTTGAATAGTAGGAGGATACCTCTATTTACAGGATCATCAGAGAGTTGTACGTGGATCCGAAGATCTCGCTTTACGGGTGTGATTTGCGGATTTCTCAGGATACTCCTTATCATATCCAGATCTGGAGGATTATTTGGGATGATCCTTATCACACCCAGATTTATTGAGGTGGTGTGGAGAATGCTCGCTTGGCAGAGAGTGCTCGACACTGAGGTGAGCACTCGGCAAAGAGCACTCAGCACTAAGGTGAGCACTGGAGAAAGAGCATTCGGCACTGAGGTGAGCACTCGGTAAAGAGCACTCAGCACTAAGGTGAGCACTGGAGAAAGAGCATTCGGCACTGAGGTAAGCGCTGGGCAAGGAGCACTCGGCACTGAGGCAAACCTGCTCAGCATCTGCTCGGTGGAACCTACTCGACATCTGCTCAATAAAAGTCAGATTGTTTTATGTGCCTTGTCTTCAGCTGTCCTCTCACTGGTCGATATCTTGTGGCGTCTGAGTTTCCATCTTTTGACCAGGAAAGCTTATTTTGGGCTGAGGAAGTCATGGGCCATTGGCCTTTGTGGTAAGCTATCTTGAGCTCATAGAATGGTAGTCGAGCTCGTGGCCTATGGGTTTTTCTCGTGGGTTGGAGTTAGCTCAGAATTACCCATAACAATAAGCGTCCCTGCTCTCGAGACTAATTTGTCCAACTTGAGAGCAAGTTTTTAGGGGAGGAGCTAACCCCTGTAATCTCAAATTTTCTGTAGTTTGTCATTGGGATCCCCGTATTGAAGACTCATTTAATACGACTCTTCATTTTTGTGACGCAGATGTTGTCAAATCGTGAATCGTATCGTGAATCGTAATCGGGTCTAAATCGTATCATATCGTAAATCGTAAAAAAATTTCAGATTTTTGTAAACATATCATAACAAAATACAAAAAAATTGTAAATAAATCAGAAAAATTAAAAAAACATATTACTCATCCATTTTCTCATGAATATGCTAAAAAAAAAACAATTTAACCATAACATGATTCTCGTCATTAATTGTATGTCTGTATCCTTGTATAAATGTATCATTGTGTTGTATCATGTCATAATTAAGTTAAAAGAAAAAAAACCCTTTTCATATATCCCATCGCATGTACATGTAAGTTTTCTGTATGGTTTCAAAAAATAACCTTTTCCTATCTCCGTTTACATGTATAATTATATATTCACTTCATCACTAGTTGTTTGTATTAAGAAAACAAAAAGTCTAAACAAATCTAGTCTTCGTCGACTGCGGCGCCATCATCATCATCATCATCTTCATCTTCATCATCAATGGCATCAACATCAGCAACATTATCTTCATCCTCAGAATTTGACGTTGAAATAAACTCTGGTTCCTCCTCTTCTACAACTTTCGCTTTCCCCTTCGCTTTACTTCTTATTGCAAGTTTTCTAGGACCTAAAAAAGAATTTATGAATAGTGCATTATGCTCATTGCTTATTAGTTTAGCAATTAGCAATTTAGCATAACTAAATGAAAGTAAACTATTAGTTTAACAATCTAACCACATCGCTTATCCGGTCGTGAGGTAGACCCGCCTACACCTGGCACATCTTCCAATCCCTCAACAAAGCATTCGCCCATGTCCATCCAGGTATTATCTGTAGGAAGGGTAGGATCCTCCTTCTCAGTGATCCACTCATCATCGGATTCCATATCCGATAAGTAGATAGGATCAAGCCCTTGGTCTTTCTCTCTCTTTGCATGTCGGACTTGAAGCTGGAGATTGTACTTCACAAAAACCAGAGCGTTCAATCTTTGTTGCTCAAGTCTATTTCTTTTTTTCGAATGTATCTGTAATGAACGTGGAATTTCATAAGAACCAAAGGTACTACATGTGAATTCATAAGTAATGAATTCAATAATTTCTCACCTGCTCAAAAGTGCTCTAGTTGCGCTCACAACCAGTAGCACTACATGTCAAACTCAAAATACGAACGCAAATTTTTGCAATTCAGGACACTCATCTCCGTAAGTCTCCCACCACAAACCTACGAATCAATCATACATAAATATATAAATAAACTAAATAATCTAAATAACTACTTAGTTACTTTAGTAACTTTAGTAACTTTACTTAAAGACAAGCAAAAGAATTGAAAAATTACCTAGTTGTTTCGTCGTTTTTGTTAATTTTGCAGTCTCTCGTCCAAACAATCCGTAGGCCTTTTTGAACTTGTCCATTTGTTCATCAATGATCACACGTTGCCTTGAATCCAGGATCATTCTTTCAATATAATCATATAGTCCTGTTTTGATTTCTAAATCCGAATGGAAACTATCATCATATTGAAATCTAGGATTTAGAAAGTAAGCCGCCGCATGTAAGGGCCTATACAGCTGAAGATTCCACCGTTGGTCTATAATGTCCCATATAGCCGAATACCTCTTTTTCACCTCTCCCAAGTTCTTTGCTATCGATTCTTTTGCCCGATCCATTGCTTCATAAATATACCCCATAGCTGGCCTCTCATCTGAATTAACTAGCCGTAAAACTTTAACCAATGGGAGAGTGGTTTTCAAGCAAAACTTAATAGATGGCCAAAAGTCAACATCGGCCAATACAATGTCTTGAACATGCTTCCCTTTTGCGGTCTTCGAAAAGCTACTACCTTCCCAATCTTTTGAGGTAAACATTGACCTTAAGCCAATCCTATTTTCATGGATGCTTTTTAAAGTTAAGTAACACGTCGCAAATCGTGTTACCGCCGGTCTTGTCAACTCTCCATTTGTATGCTTCCTCATTAGGCTTAAGACCCAACAATGCTTATAGATGTAGACCGTTATAACCCTCGCCTTTGCCACGGTTTCATAATGAACTTGTAGTTTTCCAATGTCTGCAAGCATAAGATCCATGCAGTGGGCCGCACATGTAGACCAAAACAATGTCTTTCTCTTTTCCATCAACATTTGACCCGCTTTGACATAAGCGGATGCACTATCTGTAACAACTTGAACCACGTTCTCTTCACCTACCCCATCTATAATAGATTCAAGTAAATGTAACAAATTATCTGCATTTTTTGAAATATCGGATGTATTTATTGATCTTAAAAAAACTGTACCACTTGGACTATTTACAAAAAAATTGGTAATAGACCGATTCACGCCATCGGTCCACCCATCTAACATCACGGTGCATCCGGTCTTTGCCCATTCCTTCTTATAAACCTCAATTGATTTTTCTATAGAGTCAACTTCCATTTTCAAAAATTTATTCCTCACTTCATAATATGGCGGTAGCTTCAACCCCGGTCTAAATGAAGCAACAGCTTCCATCATAGGTGCAAAAAATGGACTCTTTATAAGATTAAATGGTAAGGCATTTGCATATAAGAATCTAGAAATCGAAAGACATACATTATCTCGATCTCCCTTCTTCCAAATTTTGTTAAGAGTGGCCTATTGCTTTTCTTTCGGCCCGCCCTTTCTTCCTACAAAATCATCCATAGTCCTTTTTCGTTTTCCTCCAATTTCTTCCATATCTTCAATAATGGGAACTCTCTCAACATCGTATGCCTGCTCTTCTTGTTGCTTCTTTTCATTTATATTACCTTCCAACAACCTCTTGAATTTTTCGGCGACATCATCACCCACTTAACTACACAAGGCAACATTTTTCTTGGTTCGAGCAAGGTGATGTTTCATTCGAAACACACCTCCCCAATAACTCTTCCCACAAAAATCACATTTAAGATGGAGATTATTGTTCTCATCCACCTTCGAACAATACTCCCATGTAGGGTCATTATCTTTCAACTTCGACTTCTTTCCCATCTTCAACACTCCAAGTTGAATCAACACCCAAACCTATCTATAACTATAAGAAACAAGTCAAACATGAAAATGGTAAAAATCATTAAGAGTCCTTAGAAGACATGAACCAAATGATGTTTTATTTAAAAAATTAAAGAAAGGAAAAAGAAAAGATTAAACGAGGAAAAGATGAGATATTCTAATGTAGGTGGTGTGTGATTGTGTCTTGTATCATGTTTCCTTAGACCTCTAAGTGCAACCCCTATAAAAGGGAAGGGGGGGAGTGGGGGGTCTCCCCCCACTATTCGGAGCCGGGGGGGTTCCAGGGGGGGCGGCAAAACCAAGCAAAATCGCAATTGTAAAATCGCACAGTTTGAAGGAAATAAAAATGAAAGATTAAAGAAGTAATTTATATATTTTCGTACCTATTTTACTGTAGAAGACCAACGAAACAAGCAGTGTTTGATTCCGTTGAACGATGAAAAAGATATGAGAGCTTCTTTCTCCAAGATTTCTTGGCCCCACAATCTCCGAATCTCTCCAATCTCTTTCAAAAGATGTAAAAGAATATATATTCTAATGAAGGTGGACCCTAAATAGCTTTTCGTAAGTAAAGCCCTAAAAAAATTGGGAAAAAAATGAAAAAAATCGATTTCTTTTCCGTTTTTAACGTCGTTGTCGAATCATACGATTCACGATTTCAATCGTACGATTCAAACTGGAATCGTACGATTTACTTAAAATTGCGATTTGGCCATACAATTTGAATCGTATGGCCCTGCGATATGATTTGAATCGTACGATTCAAATCGTGAATCGTACGATTTTAACAACATAGCGCTCTGCTAGTAATTGCTTGCCGCGTGGCAAGGTCTTAATGAGGGAAAAGAAAACGATCTTCGACTCTCGTGCGGATTAATTGCATTCAGAAGACGAAGCGTTTCTAGGATGTAGCGATCAATAGGGTGCTAACACGTGGCCCGTCTTGGGAGATGAATCGGGTGTATAGGCTTCTATAAATACCTTCTTCTTTTTCGCTTGTTCCGCAAAAGGGGTAACCATGGCTGATCCTTCCATAGCTTCATGGTTTGCGGAATTTTAGAGCGGAATTAAGTTTGTGATTCTTAAAGACTTTGAGGCTTGGGGCAATGCCTTAGAAGTGATGTCAGAGATAGTTTCGGGATGGGAGAATGGAAGACCTTGGTTAATGATGTTGCTTCCACGCTTAGCTGCAATCTTCCCGCCGTGTGGGAACTTTTGCAACATAATTCCCTTAGTGCACACAGCAATTCGTCTCTGTCTCTTCCTATCTAGCTTGGGCTGCTTGGTAGTTTGAGGTAGAGAAGGGAGGAAAGCAACGCTAAAAGAGGTGCGGAGGAAGGTTGAAGCTGTGGATCGACCTTTTTCCCTCTTTTGCTCATCATTTTCCTTTAACATCAATCTTGCATTGTAACCGACTTGCCGGAGCTTCTTGTAACAAGACTTTTGTGAATAAATATGTAGTTTCTCTTTTTTCCCCATTGTCAGGTAGTAAAGTGTATGTATTCTTCCCTTATGTCAGCTTGCTAATATGGCCCGTAGGCTTGGGTGCTGACCGCACTGGTCGGCTGTTGTTTTGGCGCTTAGGCTTGGCACTGACCGCACTGGTCAGCTAATTTTTTCCCTCTCCCCCTATTTTTCAAGAGGTTTTTAGGATGGCAACATGGGCTTGGGTATTCAGACATTCTGACCTGCCTTTAGGTCAGTCAGTGTTTATGCCTATGGGTCTAAGACCTTGGGTCGGTATGTTTGGCCGACTGGTTGGCGACATCTATGTTTGGTCCATCTGTTGTTTGGCTATGGGGAGGTTGGAGTTGTTCGTTAGTGGCCTTTTGGCTACGGCACGATGTCCATGAGTGGCTTTTTAGCTACGACACAACCCAAGCCCCCCCCATTCATTGGCTTGTTTGGGGCTATGGTGTAGCCAGAAACATCCATGAATGGCCTTTCAACTATGGCACAATGTCCATAAATGGCCTTTTGGCTATGGTACGATCTGAACTACCCATTAGTGGCCTTGCAGCTATGGAGTGATCGAGGTCGTCCATGAGTGGCCCGTTTTTATTCTTTGTTAGTGGGTTATGGCACAGCATAAGTTGCCCATGATTCCTTTCGGCTATGGAACAACAGATGTCATCCATTGGTGGCCCATTTGGGGGAGAGCTCCTTCAGCTTAGTGGTAATTGAACATAGATAATTTCTTTATTGATGTAGAAGTACATGGATTTCATTCAACATCTTTAGTGGATTTCGCCCAGTGGACCCTCGTCAAGACTTTCATGTTGTGGAGTCGTCCTTTTGTTGTCGGGTTGTTGGGAGACGTATTCTCGTAGATGGCCATTACGAATAAGTTGTTCGATCTACTCTTTGAGGTCGAAGCAGTCCGAGGTATAGTGTCCATGATCCTTGTGGAATAGGCAATATTTTCTCTTGCTCCTCAGGTTCGGGTCGGTCATCATCTTGCTTGGCAATTCGAGCACATTTCGATCTTTTACCGCTACAAACACTTGTTCAACTAAGGTGTTCAGCGGGGTGTATCAGTCGAAGCTACTAGGGAACGTCTTCGGTGCTCGGGGAGCATTCCTTTGATTGGACGAGTCGTGGTCGCCCTTCTGTCGTTTCTTATTCGGCTCGTCCTCTGGTATCTTTTTCTTAGAGGAGTTGCTTCCGGCTTTATCCGAGTTGATCAACTCTTCAGCATTTGTATGTTTCTAAGCCTTATCCAAGAGTTCGGAGACCGTGGCTGGAGGCTTCTTGGCAATTGACCAAAAAAAAATTTCATGCTTCAGTCTAGTGACCATTGCATGGAGGGTTACATCATCGGTCAGTCCCTCGATCTGGATAGCTTCATTGTTGAATCGGGAAAGGTAGTCTCTGAGTGACTCATTGTCTCTTTACTTTATGGTTCCAAGGTGGGTGGAATGCTTTCTCGTCTCAGCACTACCGACAAACTAAGTTGCAAAGGCTCAGCTCAACTGTGCGAAGGAACTGATTGTCCTTGGCTTCAGGTTCTAAAACCACTGCTGAGCCGGCCTTGCCAATGTCAGTGGAAAAGCTTTACACATGGTGGGCCCGGTAGCGCCTTGGAGTTCCATCCAAGCACGGAATGACCCCAAGTGATCGGCAGGGTCCCCCACTCCAGTGTAAGGTTTGAGTTGTTGTGGCAGTTTTAGACCTTTCATCCTTGGCTCTGCTAGGATATTGTTGGTGAACAGCAATTCTGCTTGCTCCACCATAGCGTCAATCGCAGTAGGAGTCTTGGGCTGGTAGATGCGTTGTACGTTGTCGAGTTTTTCCTTGATTTCACGTATTTCTATTTTCCAAGGAATGCGGCTCTCCGCAACCTGCTCATCGGCGACCTTATAGTACATAGCGGACTTGTGTGCCCAACTTTTGTGAGGCTAGTGCCCTTCCTCTAAGGTATGGCGGAGATCGGATGCATCGAGTTCAATTACGAGTCAAGTCCGTGCAAGAGTGGGCCTGTTGATGCGGTCGCCTTCGTTTGGTGGTTGGGCATGGCTTTGATGTTGATGGATCTGAACGTGGTCTTCGCTATCCGTGTGATGCAAAGGCTGTGGAACTCGTTCTTCAATAAGAGCCGTAAGGCAGCATACTTGCTCTTCGAGGGCTAATATCTTGCCCCCATTCTTGCGGGATTTTTGCCGGCTGAATCCCTGCTGGGATCATAGCGGCGAGGCGAGCTGTCATGGTGTACGAGTTAACTCTTTTACCGCATCTGCCTCTTGTTGGGAAGGCTCCGCCGCAAGGGACGCCTTACCGCTGTTCTTGCGTCCTCCGCCCATGAACGATCTGGTTTTGGACGTCGGATGTGTAAGTCCTTAACAATGGTGAGAACACGACTTGGCTATCATATCCCACTGGCGGCGCCAATCTGTTGACGTCTGAAATTGGTCAACTGATGAAGAAGCTTGATCTCCACCACAGATGATGATCTCCTTTAGATGCGTGGACTGGATCTGGACTGGAAGTCTCCTATACCCTGTTGAACATGATCAAAGACAAAAGAGGAGTGGCTGGGGGTCCGGCCGTCAACCCTCCAATGCCTAAGTCAGGAAGACGTAGGAGATTAAAAGTAGGCTTTTGGTGGAGAGTTTTTTACATACCATGAATAGTAGGTGGATACCTCTATTTATAGGATCATTGGAGAGCTGTAGGTGGATCTAAAGATCTCGCTTGATGGGGTGTGATTTCCGATTTTCTCGGGATAGTTCTTATCATGTCCAGATCTAGAGGATTATTTGGAATAATCCTTATCACGCCCAATTTATCGACTGTCGGCTATTATCCCTGTACGAAAATGGAGGTGGTGCGGAGAATGCTCGCTTGGCAGAGAGCGCTCGGCAAAGAGCATTTGACACTGAGGTGAGCACTCGGCAAAGAGCATTCGGCACTAAGGTGAGCACTCGGCAAGGAGCACTCGGCACTGAGGCGAGCGCTCGCCATGGGGCACTCAGCATCTGCTCAGTGGAACTTGCTCGACATCTCTGCTTGGTGAAACCTACTCAACATCTACTCAATAAAAGTTGGATTGTTTTATGTGCCTTGTCCTTAGCCATCCTCTCACTGGTCGGTATCTTGCGGCGTTTGAGTTTCCATCTCTTGACCAGGAAAGCTTATTTTGGGCTGAGGACTTCGTTTGGGCATCGTGAGCCATTGGCCTTTGTGGTCAGCTATCTTGAGCTCGTAGAATGGTAGTCGAGCCCGTGGGCTTATGGGCTTTTCTCGTGGGTTGGGTTTAGCTCGGAATTACCCATAACACATACGATTATGCTACCTGCTGGTTTACTCTATGATGATTGTGCCATATCTCATGGTGGGTGTTAAGTTGGCCTTCGGCCCTAGTGTGGGCACATTGTGAGACTTTTTCTTGTGCATGGATAATTATTGTTATGGGGCATGGTTACATTACCTTTGGCTACATCATGCATGGGAGGTCTTCGAGTGGTTCTAGGGACAACTTGAAATGACTTCGCGTCTATGTGCCTAAATCATATACCCTTACACAAGACAAAACGGACACCTGTATATTGGTCTAAGCTTTAAATAGTCATGTTGAAATATATTGAATCTCAACGCGGTATCTGAGATCCTTACATCTGAAAAACTCACTAGGAAGAACTCCATAAATTGGTCACTCTGGAATTAGTACTCACTTTGGAGCAAATATTGTATGTTATTCATGACCTTCCTCCTGAGCCTAACCCTATAGATAATGATGAAACCTTGGTTGTCTCTACTAAACATGCTAAATGGGAATTAGATAACAAGGTGGCCAAAGTGCACATCCTAGCCTTCATGGCTAATGTGCTCTGAAACCAACTCGAATCATGATTAATACCAAGCATGCATACCTATGCCTAAAAAGGCATGCTCGATGCCCAGATCGACATCCAAGTCTAAGCCCTCGAGAGGAAACTATAAAACATGAAACTCAAGGAGGCCCATCAGTAAGCAAGCATGTAATGAAAATGCTCTCAATTGCCAATAAGCTTGAGATCATTAGGCATGCCAAAGGAGAGGGTGCTGTTGTGAACACTATCCTTATGTCATTAACACCTACGTACCATAGGTTCATTGACAACTATAATTTGAATGAACTCAACTACAATGAGGAGAAGTTGCATATGCATTTGGCTCTCTGTAAGGCCAATAATATGAGAAGTCAGTCTCCCACTCGTTAGATGAGCTGGTGGAGATGGTGAATATGTGTGAGTGATCCAGGGTTCAAACTCTGGTAGTGTTACCTTTCAACTATATATATATATATATATATATATATATATATATATATATATATGAGATGTCAAAAGGGGTATGGGGTACAACTAATTGAGGGGCAGGTAAGCCCAATTCTCAAAAGCACAAAAGGGACGATGATCATGGTGAGAACATTACCCTAAAGGGGCAAGTAGTCCTACGGGCAACAAAGGCATAGGAAATGACAAAAGGGAAGAGAGCATGCTGGCATTATGGAAAACAAGGTTACTTTTAGTCTAAGTGCGCAACCTTCAAGAAGGTACTTGCTCGGAAAGCCAATGCAAGTACAACTCTTTCCTCACATTCCATTGATCCTGAGGAACGGTACTTGATGTATTATCTGACAAACTGCTAAACCATACCCATGCAGGGATTCAAAAGGGATAAGATGGAAGTGAAGCAGAGGATGAGCATGCATGGGCTAGAGTAGAGGGGCACAACAGGATAGGAAGCATATTTGTGAAATAGTGCTACTGGAGGTGTTGCGGGTGATGACCCAAGATAAACTATGTGGTTAGACCTGATTGTTATTATCCATTCCTTTGAGAAATGATAGTTTAATCGTTTATGTGATTGGTTATGATAGATAAGCATCGAGTAGTGCTAATAAGTAGGAATAATGTGATTGACTTTCTCCACTCTCTGAGATATCCCGTGTTAAGGATTTATGGCATTAGATTCCATCCATAAACCATAAAAGAGATACCGTGTGACAATTGCATAAATTCCATTGATGACATCCGAGTACAAGTCTATACCAATGCCTTGTTAAGATGTCAGATCAAATGGAATTGTGGACCAATATGTTGTTATCAATTACATATCTTGGTCCTTCTACATCTTTCACCACCCATTTGCTAGATACTGATGATGAGAGCGACAGCTACGGAAGTATCACTTTGTTGTATTAGACGAATCACGTGTGGTGTCGTTACCACATTCCCTTTGCATGAATGATATGTTTGGCTCACCTAATCATGAGAACTAAAGATGAGATATTCATCACTATTATGATAGAGGAATAATTGCTAGTGTGATTATCTTCATGTGGAGGGGGTTGGATTTGAGGCGTTACTTAAATAATGCCTATCAAAAGGTGTATCTAAGCGATGTGTGCCAAAAGGCTTAATCAATTTGCTCACACGAATTCTTATAGTGCACTTGTTCATGCAAGATGAGACTTAAGATAGATGCCTTAGTGGGAGGAAAGTGATGAAGACATCAATGGTGCACCCTTTAGAGTGTACCGGAGGAGGAGGCGTCGCCGACAGAGTACCAGAATAGAGGAGTTGATTTGGATGGACGCCGGGTCCATCGGATCCATTTTCTGACGCACTATAAGTACGTGAGTAGCAGGACCACAAGAGTAGCATGACCACAGGACCATGGAGCGGATATCACACCCTGTCGCGCGGGTGATTTAGTTTTTAGGCGTTTTTCTGTTCTTTTTCTTATTTTTAGGCACTTTAGTGTTGTGGTTTAGTTTTAAGCGCTTGTCTATTCTTTTTCTTGTTTTTAGGCACTTTAGTGCACTTTATTATTTCGTGGCTTATATATGCTCTGTGAGAAACCATATTTTTAATTAGTGAATGAATGGGAAAAAAAAAAGAAAAAAAAGAAGCATGTTTTCTTCCTCTTTTTATCAAATAAACTAGGGTTTCAGGATTGGCCCTTGGGTGTTGAGGATTCCTCCTCGAATTTCATGTTTTCTTCTTTTAGATCTTCAAGGTGCATGGGAAGGTAAGGTTCATCTACTTTTGTTGGGAGAATTCGTGCTTCTTTCGTCTTGAACCCATCTTTTCCTTTTTCATCTCTTTCCTTCTCCCCCGAATCTTCCCCTTTTGATATGAATGGTAGAAGAGGGATGACTAGTTATGAGAATCTGATTCAAACGCTGGTTTATGCTAGATTTGGAGATATCCTCATATCCCTAGGCCCTCCTTTTTTACTGTTTATATGATTTTATACTAAGGGGTATGATCCTAACGGATTGATCTCACCTCATTATTGAGGTTTGATTAATCCCTTTGATTGAAAGTAGTTAGTTAATTTAATGCTTGAATCTCTTCAATCTGATTATATGTGCATTTAGAGTTAAGTCATCACATGCCCTTGCATCAGAAAGTGAGCACCATAGTTATCTTAGATTTCATTAGAGGGTGTTATGTCAAAACAAACCTCGAAATTGCTTCCACCTATGTGGATGTGTACACTTCCCATAAAGATGTGTTAGATGTTGAGTTAGTTACGTCACACATATGGTAGCATCGTGGTTTAGTATTTGATATGTTGGGTAGTGCCATGATGATCCAAGTGCATAGCATGCACAAAAGGTTTACTCTATCATGGATCAAATAAGTTCTTAAATGAACTATGGTTATTAGTGATCGTGCTTATGATCACAAAGGTAAAAATAAAAAAAGGCTTTTTTTGTTTATGACAACTATGGCATGTGGATTAGTGTGCTAGATGCTAGTAGTTACCATTAGAGAGATAGCATAAATTAAAAGAGGATCCATATAATTCCTTATTTCTTCGTCTAAGAAGTCCTATTCAACATGTGTGTTTCATAGATTTAAGCACAAATTGGTTTTAGGGCAAGTGGGTGATTGTTGGAGTTGTACCCTAGAAAACCCATGTGCATTCTAATCCATTGGCCATGTGGACGTGACAAGTTCAATCTCAACCATTTATCTTGTTGACTAATAATTCTTTAGGACGTATGATATGCCTTAGCTAATATCTGGTATTGCCTTAAACTTATACTAATATGCATTATGTGAAGAGTGATTCCTTTGGTCCTCGCGAACTTGAGATTCGACACAATGGTCATCGACCGGGGAGAGTTGTGGTCCATGGATCTCAATACCTTGTTAAGCCATGTTAGGCATAAATGCTTAGGACAGATCTGTGGACATTATACTTTGATATCTCGATATTGGTCCTTTGGATGGAAGGTCTCTATCATTTGGAGTTGACTTAGTGTTGGTTGTGCCTTTGCCTTTACCTTACACAGGAGTTAGTGTGCCATGAACATAGGATCCCAGTATTGGACCTTTGAACAATTGCATGGGAGGATCAAGTTCAAGTCAATAATCTAGGGGCCTATTAGCTTGGAGTATGATCATGTGATCAAGGACTTGATTGTATATGAATGGTGATCAATCCTTGGACCCAAAGACGCGTAAGGGTCATGATCTTAACTAGACGGCTTTGGCTTTTCGAGGCTTCCTAGAGGCCATTGGAAGTGGGTGATGTTGGGTATGTCTATCAAAATTCATTGAATCTTGCTCGGGCAAACATGGGATCCATTGGGTTTACCTAATGACTTATTAATAGCTAGATCTAATTAGATTAGGAACTCAACAAGCGGTTTTTAGTGTGGGATCTAGCACTTAAGGGGTTTACTCGATTTTGCGAAGGTTTTCAACCGTTACAGTTTTGTTTTAACCATTAAAATTGTTTTTTTTAATCGAACTTAATGATGACTTGATGACCCAAATCTGACAATCCATCACTTGATCAACATGGGATGTAGATTAATGGCGGATGGCCTTGATAGTGGAGGGATTAAATCATGAGTGTATGAGGCGGATCAACGGACTTCTCTCACGGTAGGGTACAAAGAAGTTCCTAGGGTGGTAGTGCACCATGCCTGAGTGTACACCTGAAACCCTAACTCCTTATTTATAGTTCTATTGCAGAGAGAGAGAGTGTGAGAGAGAGAGCTTAAGTATCCCTTAATTAAAAGTTAGGATTGTTCAACCAATCTGATTTTGGGACTATGACTAAGAAATGGTGGGCTCCACAATTTAGTCAGTTTAATTTAAGTTATTGTGGCCATGTGTACAATTTGAGTGCATGCTCTGCCAGTGTGTCAAATAAATCTAACATTCAAATTCGGAGACAGTTGTTGTAAACATTGAAATGGCAGCTCATGTACATGGCATGTCACCGGTACATGAAGTGGTTTGTGGGGCCATCATAGTATACATGTAGCATCTAAACGGTGATCATGTGTGGCCCACCATGATGATAAGGCATCCAAATATCTAGCCGATCCAGAACTTAGATGGGTAACACCAAAGGGAATAATGTAAATGTCTCCTAAACCTCTAAATCTCAAGTGGTGTGGTCCACCTGAGTTTCTGATCAATCTGATATTTTGGGTGTCCCTTCATCTTGATCAGGCACATCTTATGAACAGGTTGGATGCGTATTTCATAGATGCAACTGTGGGACCATTTCATAAATTTCTATGGTGGTCATTCTCCCTCATTTTCCCCTTGTTGTCGCTCACATGTGGTCATGTTTGGCTAATTCGGGCTAGGCTAATCATGGATAGGCTTACCATATGAACGAGATGGATAACTTAATAAACATCATGGATGGGCCTCACACGGTTGTCTTTATATCTAAAAATAATAATAATAATAAGTATCACTTGGTCCAACTCAGCTGAGCCGACCCATTACATGCGGGGTGGAGTTGAACCATGCGGGGGGTGCGGTGCACCTTCTCGGAAACCACCAATACCAGTATGTATCAGGCAATACATACCAGTTTCAGAAGGTATTTAAACCTTGGTTTGGACGGGTGCTCAACTCGCAACTAGGTCTCTGAATCGTGATCAGTTAGATACAGAGCATATTGACATCAATTGTCACTTTATGTGTGAGAAGGTAGTAAACAAAGAGATTGTTACTATGTATGTTGAGACCAGCAATTAACTTGCAGATGCATTTTCTCTGAATAATTATCTATTAAATAGTATTATTTACAAGTTGGCGTCGTTGATATGTATGCTCCAGCTTTATCGGATTCGTGCGATGTTCTGCATGTGTGCATGTCTGTAGTGGATTTTGTCTTATGTTTAGTATAGGGTGTTTTTGTCCTTTTGGACCCTTATTCATAGAAGTGGTTAGTTGGCCAATCTGTAGGACTAAGAAGATTAGATGCAAATCTCTTCTTCTTCCTAGTTTGACAAGGGACTTCATTCAGGCTTGGCATGGTGTTGGTGTGGTTAAGAGACATAAAACTCCGTGGCATCTCACACTGCTTGCTGGACTGTAGTTGATTTGGAACAACCATGACAATAGTACATTTTGTAAAAGAGAAGAATCTACTAGCGACACCTTTCAGAAGGCCCAAGGGAGAGTGGTCATTTGGGCAAGGGGCACCGAAAGTTTCTGCAGGGTGTAAGCGATCGCAGGACGAAGAAGGTGAGGGGTGAGGCTAGTAATGATATATGAATCATTTCACGTATACGATGCATGTATATGATTCATATTTCTCTACAAGGCTTTCATTGTGATGGGAGGGATTATCCCTCATCATCTCTCCCTGTATTGTCTATGTAGTGTTGACTTTGCTTTGTTGCTCTTAGCAAAAATAAAAAATAAAAAGCTTCTAGTTGGCATGTAAAGAAATATTACTGATAGCCACAATAAACATTACATGTCAAGTATCTTGACTTAAATTGATGATATGTTTCTGCAACTTTTTCCTTTGATTGTTGTTCTTTATTGATCCAGATGTTAATAATTAGGCCAAGTTTTTGAATGCTTCTGATTTTCTGTTTCTAAAATGTGTTTCCAGAGCTTAAAGCATAACCCAAATGGGAGGTTTGTTGTTGTCTGTGGGGATGGAGAATACATTATATATACAGCTTTGGCATGGAGAAATAGATCCTTTGGCTCGGGATTGGAATTTGTGTGGTCATCAGATGGAGAATATGCAGTTAGAGAAAGTACATCAAGGATTAAGATCTTCAGCAAAACATTCCAGGTGGATCCCTGTCTCAGTTCGTTATCTCTCCATACAATAGCATTTGGATAGCAATTGGCAGTATGATTTTTTTTTTCCATGAATACCAGACCATTCTAAATTATTGAGGAACCCTCAATTTAGATTGCTAGCCTCTGGATTCCCCAACTTTGTGACCTCTCCCATCTCTTGGCTGCTCAAGGCTGTTTATATCCTCCACTTTCAGAGAATAATGTTGACTTTTTTGGTAATTACAACTACAAGGAACTTGAATTCTCATCATTGAAATCTATGCATGTAATATGTGTGGATTGTGTTGAGAATAATACGTTGGAAGATGTTGAAGATGGACATTGCATCAAGTGGGAGGTGTTACAAATTATCAATTTCCATTTCTCCCTCACAAATAGCTAAAATGAAAGCTAGTTTTCCTTTTGGCAAGTTGGATGATATTTGTTTGATGTTTTTTCTTCCAGGAAAAGAAAACTATACGACCAACATTTTCTACGGAGCGTATTTTTGGCGGAACGTTATTGGCAATGTGTTCAAATGACTTTATTTGCTTTTATGATTGGGCCGAATGCAGGTTGATCCGTCGAATTGATGTTAATGTCAAAGTGAGCAACAAACTCTGCTCAAACATAGTCAGTTACCAAGTAGTCATTTATAGCCTGTTTCAGTTGTTATTTCCAATTCATTTACTGTTTCATTGTTTCAGAATCTTTATTGGGCTGATAGTGGTGATCTGGTCTCAATTGCCAGTGATACATCATTCTACATCCTGAAATACAATGTGAGAACATGATCATGTTGTTCTTTCTTATATGACTGTCCATCTCATCTCCCTTGATTATTAAGTAATATTTGATATTTGTGTTAATTGTAACGGGTACTTAATATCGTAACACAATTTTATTTTGCAGAGAGATGTTGTATCATCATATTTGGATAGTGGTAAACCAGTTGATGAGCAGGGTGTTGAAGATGCATTTGAGCTTCTCCATGAAACAAACGAACGGGTCCGGACTGGAATATGGGTTGGGGACTGTTTCATTTACAATAACTCATCTTGGCGACTTAATTACTGTGTTGGGGGGGAGGTACTGGATGTACTCTGTTTAATCTTTTGCCCCTAAACTTTCAATCTGCGTTTTCATCAATGATTTTTAGTCATTTTATACTTGTTACTGTAAATGCAGGTGACCACTATGTTTCACTTGGATCGGCCTATGTATTTGTTAGGCTATCTTGCGAGCCAAAGCCGGGTCTATCTTATTGACAAAGAATTCAAGTGAGTTGGGCTTACGAGCTGGTTCTAGAAAGCAGTATCATTGCCATTGTTTCTTTCTATTGCTAATGATCTGCCTGTTTGCAGTGTTGTGGGATACACCTTACTTCTCAGCTTGATTGAGTATAAGACTCTTGTGATGCGTGGAGATCTGGACCGGGCAAATGAAATCCTGCTCTCAATTCCGAAGGAGCATCACGACAGGTTCTTTCCGTATTTCACCAATTACAGAAAAGCATTTTAGCATTTGGTAGAGTTGGCGAATGTTTTCCAGCCCAACGTATTCATGTAATTATTTATGGAAGGTGGAATTTTAGTGTTAGATGATTAAAATAGCAGTTTTTCTTTTAAAGGTGTGAAAAAGTAAAGGTAGCTTTTTGTTAACGTTCTCAAACATTTCTGTTGAAAGCCATGATGCCCATGTATGGAAGGATATGGCATTGGTATGGTGCCAGTACGGCTTTGACACTCGATATCAAAGTATTGGACAAAGATACCATATGGTTGTGACCTGAAATATCTGGCTGTTAATGTTTGTGAGCTTTAACTTGTGGCCTTCTCTATATTTCAGCAAGCTCTTTCAGCTGATGAGTCATCTGATGTGTTTAATGCCAAACAAAGTGGATTTGTGTCTAATTTTCGTAACAAGTGTATCAAATCAGACAAACCCAGCGTAAATCGCAACCTTGGGTCTTTGACCCACATATCTAACCAGATGTTTTCGTTTATTTGAAAATTTTTATTGACTTTTTTTTTTCTTTTGAAAGTCTATAAATCAGAGGAGCTTTTCTTTGAGACGCCTGTTCTTTTGAAAGCCAGTGCAAAATGTTGGGGGCATATATTAGGGCATATATTAACCACAGTATCAAAATTGGTGGTGATTGGTCCTCTTATGGAGTTTTAAGCTGTTATAGGACATAATTTATATGAAATTGGAACCAGTTTACCAGTGTAAGTTGCTGTCAGTCTACATATACTACAAGTCCCGATTTTTTATTTTATTTTTTTAATTATTTTGAAAGGCTACTACAAGTCTGGAATTTCTAGTTTCTGCTGACATATTATTAGTTCAGCATTTTTGGAAACTTCTTACCTATCCCTCTCATCACCTTGTTGCCTTGTTATGATTTTCCTATTCTTGTTGCATGTCATTAGAGTCTGAAATTTTAGATTTAGTATTAGCAGCATGAGTTCTATTGTTGCCCATTCTTATTATGCTTCATCTACTTGATGTGGAAACTGTAAAGGTCTGACAGTAAACAACCTTTTTAAGTTTCCAACCTCTTCTCCATTATGGTTGTAAATTGTAATAACTATGGGAATTTTATGGGAATTTTCTTGATATGGTAACTTTCATGCAATAAAATGTTATGAAGACAGTCAATATGCATCTTTTGGGATACTTTGCTTTGTTAATATGTTTCTGGCCTGCTTATGATCAACGATTTGGGTTATGTATTTTCCTAATAGTTTCTCAGCTGCCTTATCCTGGACCTGAGATTCTTCCTATTTATGTGTGTTATGTTGAACTTGTCTCTTTTGATAGTCATGAAAACTGTATTTTACTTGCCATAGTGTGGCTCGTTTCTTGGAATCTCGAGGTATGTTGGAGGATGCACTTGAAGTCGCTACAGATCCTAATTACAGATTTGATCTAGCTATCCAGCTTGGGAGATTAGAGGTTGCAAAGGTGTGTTTATCTTCATCTAATACATGTGTAAATGATCAGCTACTGGAATTAGTTTTATATTACTCAACTTCTTCGGTCCTTTAAATGGGCCTACCCTCATAATCATTTGGTTCCTGTTTGAGGACACACGACCTTCTCTTTGTAGGCAATTGCTGTTGAAGTAAAAAGTGAATCCAAATGGAAGCAGCTAGGGGAATTGGCTATGTCTACTGGAAAGGTACCTGTTTAACTTGAATATTGCTGGTGTTTCATGGGAGGTGATTAATGGGCATAGGGTGTGTTCTGGAGTTTTGAACACTTAAAGTTTTGTTTTCAAGCTTGTAGGGCCTCATAATAAAATTATGGTTTTCTAGGGCTAAGTGCTTGTTTGTGTTGATAAGAATAAGTGCCGGCTAAAGTAATCTAGATGGATTAATCATAATTGCTAAAGTAATCTTAGATGGATTAATCATTCTCTTGATGAAGATGACTAGTTGAAATGAGTAATATGACAGTTGCCATGAATGCCATTGTCAAAGTGGCATAATTCCTCACATCCCATTGGGTTAGCTTGAAACATTTTAGTTCTTTGACTTCCTGATGCAAATGAGAAGCGCAGAGAAATCCCAATTGCAAATACCCCCGCTCAAAAAAAAAAAAAAAAAATACAGTGGTCAGTAGCCCGCCAAATTCAACTTTTTCATTCAAATAACAACAAATGGTCTACCTTCATTTAAAAAAGCAAGTTCTTATGTGTTTTATACTTTTTTTTTTCTCAAACCAAAAGAAATCCTAATATGATCCTTACCATTCATTACTTCTAATTTTAGTTGTGCGATCCTCCTAACTAGGTGCAGTTCCCACTTCAATTCACACTTTGGACTTGTTCTCCTGCTTCATGGCTGTTAATTCTTGATAACATTTTGAAGCTAATGCTTCCTGTGCCACTTCATGTCATGCTTAGTGCAACTATACATCTAATCCTAACAATCTATTTTAATAAAACATTAAAATGACCAGAACACTCTTGAATCTCATTGCAGCCTTATAGGCTATTTTTCAATGGGCTTTATCTCCTCAAATGGTCTTGTTGCATGATCTTGGCTTTTTTTAAAGTAGCTGAATAAGCTTTTTCAAATGGGATCAATTTTGTGTTACTCCAACATCATTGATATACCTGTTGTTTGATATACCCGAAAAGTGGTCCACAAAAGAAGTGACAAAAATACTAATGATAAACTAGGTCTACTAATTCAATCTCTAATAAGTAACTAAATTATTTCTGATTTGATCCATAGTGCTCATTGGACAACTAATCTTCTATCAAATCAATCTAGACTATCAAAGTGATCTATATCTTCAATCTGGATGGTTGGATGCTCCAAATCCTTAATCAGGGCTACCCTTGAATGGGTCATTCTTCGATCAGCCTGCTTATGTGGCCTGGATGCATTCTGAATGCCTCAGTTCCTCTTGTAGGTTGCTATATATCTCACATGCTCCTTATTGATTTTGACCATGATGAATATGATGCTGGCATGTATGGTCCTTGTATTCTATTCAAAAAGAGGAATTATAAGGTCCTGTAGACCAGTATAGGTATAGTTTGTTGATGCTCAGGATTCCATTCATGAGCTGGAAGCCTCCTAGACCAAATAATACCAATTGATTAGTGGAAAAAAATGATAGAAATAAATCAATGGCCCACAGTCAACCGAAAGAAGCCCAAATATTGAACGGTTTGGATCTTCCAATCTGGGAAATTTTGAGGGCATCCCCAATCTAAAGTGGAGTCCATCAGATCAACGGTTTGGATAACCCTGCCATGAACCTCGTGTGTGGAGGATCCTGCACATCAGCAAACTTTTCTTTTGCCAATCATAGGACCCCATGACTCTTCATTCAGAAAATGTTCTTGAATGTGTAAATTCACGGAAAATCCATTCCCTGGAGATCGGCAGCAGCTTTGACTCAGAATGCATTTTCTTGCTGCAGTTAGAAATGGCTGAGGAATGTTTATCGCATGCCATGGACTTAAGTGGACTGTTGCTTCTTTATTCCGCCCTTGGAGATGCTGAAGGGATATCTAAACTTGCATCTCTTGCAAAAGAGCAAGGGAAGAATAATGTTGCCTTCCTTTGTCTATTCATGTTAGGTAAATTAGAGGAGTGCCTCCATCTATTGGTAGAGAGGTAACTTTTCTTCTTCTCCCTATCTTGGCACATGAACTCTTGAGTTTCCTATTTTATTATCTTCAAATTATTATTGTCCTTCTTACCACCATTCCATTCATTTACAGCAATCGGATACCAGAGGCTGCATTGATGGCACGGTCCTATCTTCCAAGCAAGGTTTCAGAGATAGTAGCAATTTGGAGAAACGACCTGAACAAGGTTCCTTCTTTTTTGTTCATTTCTTTTCTCTTCTTTATTTTTATATAGAAAAGAGATTGTTTGGCAGAACAAAGGGACTACAGGGAAAAATATAAATGAATTCCTTATGCTACGTGCATTTTTTTTTTTCTGTTGTCTATAGTAACATCACCACTCTGTCCAATTTCCTTAGTTTGTCTCCCATAGTACTCAAATCAGGAAATGTGTGTGTGCATGCGTGTGTGTAGATTTTGCTTGATTGGTGAATCTTGTTTGATTTCGTTTTAAGGTTAACCAAAAAGCTGCGGAGTCTTTGGCGGATCCTGAAGAGTACCCGAATTTGTTTGAGGACTGGCAGGTTGCTCTTACCGTTGAGTCTAATCTTTCAGAGAAAAGGTACCTCCCATGTGGCTCCATATATCTTCCCCTACACTTCCTAATTCCTATCTTCAAGATCCTACACCTTGGTTCTTTATTTTTGTGCATCAAACATTTCAATGGATTTAATCATATTAGTATGCTCATGCTGACCCTGCAGGGAGGGATTTCAGTCTAAAAGAAATTCACACTACTCTTTTCTTCTTCTTTTTTTCCTTTTTCTTTTTTCTTTTTTTTCTTTTTTCTTTTTTTTTCTTTTTTCTTTTTTTTTGAAACATAACTTTTTATTGAAAAACACCAATAAAGGCAAAAAATTGCTATAAAGGCCCTGCCATCTCAAACCATTCACTATGGTTAGAGGGGAAAAAACTTTGTTTTTTTTTTTAGGGTGAAGAAATTTTGTTAGAACACCTGCATGCAACAGCAAGACGGGAAAAGAATACAAAAACAAAAGCTGCAAACAAGGCAAAAACTGCTGTAGCACTAGACAGAAACTGCTATAGAATCTGAAATCCAAGCTGAAACTGACATACTGATAAACTCTACAATAAACATATAACGCCCATAAAGGCAAAAAAATTGTAACAAAGGCCCTGCCATCTGAAATCATTCACTATGGTTAGAGGAGAAAATACAATTAACCCAATCTAAGATATCTAGCTTTGTTGTCTTGAAAACATCTACCACCAACCCACAACTTTCACAGAAAATCCGATTGTTCCTCTCTCCCGACAAAGCTAACCTCCAAGCCACCTTTTTTTACTCCCTTCTCCCTTGTGCCACACAAGGAAGAGAGCATCTATAGATCCAGGCATCACCCATGAAGATGTTTAGTAAAGCAAGAAATCTTCCTTCTAACGATTGAGGGAAAGTGCAGTGAATAAACAAGTGGTTCATTGACTCCGCATCCTGCATGCTCATAACATTGGGACCCCACACAAACAGTTTTCTCTTTGTAAATTCTTTGTTTTCTCTTTCTTCTCAAAAAAAAAAAAAAAATCATCACTCAAAAAAAAAACCATTGGGACCCCACAGTACCAAATGCAGGAGGTTTGACCAGACCTCACTCTAAAAGAATACTTGATCAACATCCTATAGAAAGAATGAACCAAGAACTGCCCAGGCTTAATCTTAGTCCATATCATCAAGTCCCTCTTGCCCAAAGTCAGGCTATCATAATGAAGCCTTGCCAAAATTCAACTCCTCCACTTTCTCGTCCTTCAGATTCCTACTATAAGGAGGTGACCAAATCACTCTCTGGATGCGGAATAACAACAAGCAACTGTTACAGTTTGATTTGGAGTGATGCAAGCTAACCTCAGAAACTCCTCCTGAAGGGGTTTTTCTCCAACCTAAAGGTCTATCGATAACCGGATTCTCTACCCATCGCCACAAGAGAACCAAAACCCCTCGAACAAATTCACTACTCTACACACCACCTTCCACAATCCCAAAGCTCTATAAACTTACGAGTTTTTACCCACCTGCCCTCTTCTGCCGTTTTGTATTTGCAGGCAATCATCTCCCTCGCTTCGCTTCCCCACGAACCTCCACAAACACTTGCCAAGCAGTGCCAAATTCATTTGCTCCATTCTCCTAATCCTTGCACCCCCTTATCGAAACAGCTTGCATGCTTGTTCCTCCTTTAAGAGGTGAAATTTCTGCTTCGCTTCTGCTCCTTGCCACAAAAGTCCCGGCATAACCTTCCAACCTATCTATCACCGCTAGCAAGCACCTTAAGAGGGACATGGTAGATTGGAAGATTCAACATGGCTGCCTTGATCAACATGATTCTAACCCCCAAAAAAAAAAAATGACAGCTCTTCCACTCTAATAGTTTCCTCTCCACTCTTTTAATTACCATATCCAGTAAGTATTTAGCAAACTTGCCAATACACAACGGAAACCCAAGATATATAGGCGGAAGAGACCCTGTCCAACAACCAAACACCTCCACCAATCTCTCTACCTCATCCATGGAGGTGTGAGCGCCCAACATCTTACTCTTAAGAACATGGTGTGCCATAAAGGCCGTTACGTAAAGGTAACGGTGGCAACCGTTACACTTTATAGGGTCGTAACAGCCGTAACAACCGTTATGCAAAAAATAACTTGTAACCACCATGAACAGCCTGTTATGCCCCTTGTAAAGGCCATAATAGCCCCGTAATGGCCTGTTACGGGGCAAATACAAGTTTTTCGGTTTTATTTTTTAACGTTATGGGGTAGATACAGGTTTTTTGGATTTTTTCTTTCAATAAAAAAAGAGATTGTAATGGCCGTTACGGGGGCCGTAACAGCCGTTAGGACCCGTATCATAAAGGTAATGGTGGTGGCCGCTATGGCCTCCATTACCGTTACGGAATACCTTTCTTGAGAATGTTCACCTTTAAACCAAACACCACCTCGAAGCAACTCATTATTTAGGTTGTCCACCATGACAGCGTCTGCATCACAAAAGGGAAGTATATCTTCAGCGAACTGAAGATGTGAGATCTAAAGGTTGGCGTTCCCCACCCTGAAACCACTTATCAACCTGGCGGCTTGACCCTTTTCCATCATCTCACTCAGATTCGGCAACTACAACAAGAGGAATGGAGAACACGGTATCCCTCCCTAAAACCCATTGACACCTGAAAGAATACTTTGGGAGATCCATTGACAAGTACAAAGAACTTGGCAGAACGGATGCATTCTTGGATCCATCTCCTTCATCTCTGACCACATCCCAACCTCCATATTATATAATCTAGGAAATGTCGGTTCACATGATCATACACCTTCTCGATATCCAACTTACAATTGATATCCTTTTTCTTTTTCCTATACCACGGGCTTTAGAAGAACTATCAAAATATTTATCTCCTACATCCCAGAAGACCTAGAAGAACGCCATCAGGAAGCCATCGGGACCAAGACCTTTATCCCTACCCAGCGAGTAAACTGTATTTTGATCTCCTCGTCATAAAAGGGTTTTTATAGGTCTTCGACTTCAACCCACGAAAGTTTGAAGATTATCCAACCAAGGCCTTGTCGATCCTTCATCTGATAGCAACTCCCTATAATACAGGCACGACAGAGTTGCATGCCTAGCTCTTATCTTCAACCATTCTGCCTTCCACCATCATATTGTGGATCATATTATGCCTGGCTCGAGCACTGGAAATTTCATGGGGACTGTTAAGTTGCATTGTCCACACTCGTAATGATCTCCATCATCTGTAGCCTCAGGTATTCAAACTCAGAAATGACTTGACAGAACCCTGAATCTTTTAGAACAACTAAATACCAGGCAAATGAAAGGAAAAAAAAATGACCTCGATGACTTTTGAACGTAATTCATTTCCCTTTGGCCATAAAATTAGATGATGGTATTGTGTTCAATACTGAAGCACAAATAGGCAGCTTTGATTTTTCCCCAAAAGCACTTGCCATTTGCATCTCTTTGGATGCATCATCCTCACTTTGTTGAGAGCTGATGGCAACATTTCTGGTCATGTCTGTGGGATAAGGCTTAGACTATGCAAATGATGATTGGGTTTGATTGATGTACTGCTGGTATAGGGGCATTCATCCTCCTGCTGCAGAATACTTGAGCCACGCTGAGAAAGCCAACATCAATCTTGTGGAAGCATTCAAAAGCATGCAAATTGATGGAGAGGAAGAAACGCATCTTGAAAATGGAGATACCAGTCACGAGGTATACTGTGGTAGCAACCATTTCTTTCTTTTTTTTCCTTTTTTTCCCCCCTCATCAGTGTAAATCATGTACTCCCCCCTTTGTCTGGCTCTCTTCAAAAACTTCTGAAAAACCAGAACCCTAATGTTGAAGTGCAGCATTATGATCTGCAATTCATATACAGGGGAATACCAAGTGGGGCAGCAGGATAGCCCCCACATGATAACACATTGTGGCTCCTATGTTCAGAAGTGTGATAAGCTGTATGTTATTAATGATTTTCTTTGCTTTTAAGTTTCTTGAGTCATTGTAATTGACCAAAATACCCCTTCTTACATGTCATTATGAAATAACCAAGATTAAGGGGTATTTTAGTACCTTCGCAGTATAAGGTTTTTTTTCCTTAGCCCAAAGTGGCCTCTTTAAAGAAAACAATATTGTATAGAATGTCATGCCTGGTTACAGAAGCACATCCCAAATGGTACTAGAATTGTTATCATTGGTTATCTAAGCACATTCTTCCTGATGTTTCATGTGTTTATTACTCATGTTCCTTTTTTCTTTCTCTTTATTCTAACCTTTTTCTACTTGTAAACAAGGTGCTATTGAAATAGATATTGAGATGTTTTTATGTTACAGCTGGTAGAAGAAAATGGAGAAGAGGGTCAAGACGAGGCCAGTTGAGGTGGATGCCGATGATTCTTCCGATGGTGCTGTCCTTGTAAATGGCAACGAGGCAGATGAACAGTGGGGTACGAATAATGAAGGAACTCCATCAGCCTAAAGCAATTGGTTGGGCAAGTGTAAAATTCCAATTTTTGTCTCGGGTGATTAATTGATTTTTCTCTAACATTCCCTCTTGCAACCACCGCTTTTACCAATGCAAGTCGTCATCGTCATTATATTTTCCTGTCGTCATTATTCCTTTTTATTATATATAGCTCTTGTTCTTATTACCATCAGTTGAATCATTCAGTGCATATCATATATACTGTAAATTCAGTTAGACACTATTCACTGCCATCCAACAGGATTAGAAAGTGATGTGTGGGCCCACCACCCTATCAGAGTTACAGACTTGTATAGGTGCCACCCATCGCTACTTCATAACTGTATGATAGAGAGTAGTGAATAGATTATACACAATAATTCCAGCGCCATAGCTATACACCAGATGTCTTGATTACTAACAACAACACTAGGGCTGTCAGCATGCTTAGGCTGGAGTTGGCTTTGGCCAGATTTTGAACTGGTTGGGCTGAGCGTATCGTCCTTCCCTATTCAACATTTTGATTTGGCCTGGCCCAAGCCCAGCCATTGATTGCCCTAACCAGTACTACTGATATCGCTTCTGGTATTTATCATTAGAAGAATAATTTTTTGTTGGGATTGAGCAAGCCAATATTCGACAATTTTGGCATAATAGTTTGGACTAGAATGTTTGTTACTTGGAATTTTGGTGTCAGATGGGATCTATGAATGAACCTTGTAGAAAAAATGCAATAGCCTGTATGCATTCAACAGTCAAAGTTCTGCTAATCAGATGGCTACAGATAGATTAAAACTTCACCGATCTTCTGATCCCAGGCATCTTTTACTTGACTTCTGCCTATTGAATGTGGATCTTTGGCTGCATTCAGTTATAATCTCCACTTGCAGGCCCCTATTGATGGCTCAGATTTTGTTCTTCTGTGGTTTATTGGGATGTAGGCTTTTCACAGTGGATCCACTGGGTCAACAATCTGGACTAACACACATCTACGTGTTTGGTTTCTATAGATTGAATCTAGGCAATTGTGGTACATGTACAGTTATGATGTGTTTTACATCATTGTTTTTTGTTTGACCCAAACACTCAATAATCCCTCTTATTTCTTCTATGTGACAATCTGCTGGAGGAATGTTAATCCCACGCCCACATGGGTAAAGGTGCTTACACGCACTTTGATTGGTTCATGTAAGCAGTGGATGGAGTGGGAAAAGGATGTCATGTCAGATATGTGGGTTCCTCTACTTAGGAATCAATCAAAGTGCCTGATGGTAACCTTTCTCCCACACTGTTTGAGATGAGCATGCCTCTCCTTGAAAAACTTTGAACGTTGGCCAAAATGAATTTAGCATCCCCCGCAATCAATAGCAGTTTTTGGAATAATTGGTTATTCTTATAATAAAAATAAAAAGAAAAAAAGAAAAGAAAAGGACAGACAAAAATTATACGGAGACCATATGTTCACTATCACATTCACATCTCTCTGGGGTGTTAAGTTGGGGATACTATCTAGTGCAAACATTCTTACTATATTTATAGTGCAAACAGTTGCTGTGGGCCCCACTGTGATTTACTGATGACATCAATTCCAACCATCATGCACACCCCCATATGAGTGGCTATGAGCCCGAAAATCAGGTTTATCCAAAACTCAAGTGGGCCAAAACAACAAGAACAGTCGTGAGGGGACGCCCACCATTGATTTCATGGAGCACCCACTGTGTTGTGTATGAGCCATCCAATGCTTTCAATTCAAACATCTGGGCCAGATGGTTCATATGAAATGAACACATTGGATTACATACACAAGAGAGCGGGCCTTCCATGAAATCAATGGTGGGTGTCCCCCTCCCAATGTTCCTGTTTTTGTGGCCCACCTGAGTTTTTTATTGGCCTAATTTTTGCATCCATGGCTAAACGAAGGGGGGCCTGCATGATGGTCGAAGTGGATGTCATCAACACATCATAGTGGGGCCCAGAGCAACCATTTGCATTATAATTATAGTGAAACATTTGCACTTGATAATTTCCCATTATGTTGTACAAGGCTAACATTGGGATGAAAGGGGTGTGTGTGGAGTGCTGTTTTGTGCAGTAAAGCATTAATCTATTGAATTTAATTTTTAAAACAACAAAAGTGCCCTTGAAAAGTATGAGATTACCAATATTGAGAGTGTATTCATCATCACAGGGATGTTGGTCTGGATTTTATTTTAGAATCCTGCTCAACTTATTTCTCTGTTTTATAGTGTGAACTGCCAGACCCCGTTGCATATCTCTGGGATGTGACGCATTGTTGATCTCCCTGTTTTTCTTGTTTTTCTTCCTTCTTGTTTTTCCGGCTCAGTTTTTCACCTTTATGTAAGTTAGGTTGGTTTCTGTGTAGGGAGGTCCTGGTAACTAGACCTTATATTTCTATTGTATGTGTATTTTACTGGGGTGGTGCCACCCATTTCAACCTAACCATGTCTTTTTTTTTTTCTTTTCTTTTTTGCTGACTTGGCAGTGCTTGCACCACATCATTAGGTCCCACCAGGACAGCCAGTTCCAGCAGTTATACAGGTGATCATTACCTCTTCTTCATGCAGTGAAAATTACCACCCATCAGAAAGTAACTCCTTATTTTCTCTAGGGCATCCAATGCAAAATGCTTATATATCTAGGTTCGCTCTCAAGTCTTTTGCATCCACGTGTAGTGTGATCAAGATCATTGAATGTGTTGGTCACTATTGTGAATTGGCAGTAATCCAAGAAATTACCACAGTTGGATATGATCCTACCTGCTGATTCAAGTACTTCCATCTCATTGAATGCCAACCATCGGTTATACTTTTTTTTCCTCGCCATTCATTCAAATCATCAAAGACCTTTGATAATTTTGATTTGTGGGTTACACACTATCCATGGTAGGGCCATATATCGCCATCGGAACATGATTAGATGGTGATGGTGTGTGACGCCCACTCTGAACATTCCACTTATAGTAATGTGCTGTCATTATTTAAAAGCATTTTTCTGAATGTTGCACGGTTGTTTATCCTTCTTTTACAACAGGTTATTCCGAGGAAACCGGGAAGAGGCGATTACCAACTGGCTGTCTCCGCTTGTACTGATGGGTTTTGGAGTACAGAATTTTGTCAAACTGCATTAACAAGCCGTCGATTGTTTTGCCATACGATATATTGAAGCTTCTGTGTACACCACTGGAACAGCATGATTTTGTAGGGGACAACCAGTTAGTTCCATATCTTTTAGTGTTATTGTAGGGGCTCCAACTTCAGTACACAGTAGAGATTGAGACTAGGCGTGCACCAATGCCACGCCTTCTGCATCCCAAAACATTCCAAAATGGGATTTTCAAGATGAGCAGGAAAATTCATGTTGCGAATTCCCCCGCCTGTCCTTGGATGTTCAGAGACAACGCATGCACTGTCTCTGGGCATTCATACAATCTCCTCTTTATAAGTTCATATTTTCTTGCTGTTGTTTCACTATTCGGAGTTTTGGGTAGAAAGGATAATGTTCAATCTGACCATTCTTTGATTGACAGCAGATGGATTGTGGCTAGTTTTGAATTGGAAGAGATGTATGTTTGTTGCTTGAAGATGAAGTATAAATGCTATTATTTGTACCTAAATTAGTCTCTGAACATGCTGCACGATGAAGACAGTTCATCTACTGGGCCCAACATGGATGAGTTGCACTCCAAAAGTCACAATTTTTGGATGAGCCTCGCCACCCATGGGAAGACTTTCCAATGAAGGTGTTATGCAATAATCAGGCAGAGGATATCTACACTGCATCTGCATATTGGTTTGCACGGGCGGGATCTGTGCTTTAGTGATCCAAATTGTTGATATGATGAGGCCCACCTTGGATGGCACATACACACTCAAACTTTCTCGTGTTGAGATATCATTGCCATTGATTTTTTGGGCCTTCTTGTGGTTGAATATGGACCATTGCAGTAATTTCTTTCTTAGCCATAAATTCACTAACCACGAGTTTGATGGGTTAACATTTTCTCATTTGGGAGAATTTGGTTAAGGGACATCCAGAGATGGACCCATTGTATAAAATACTTGGATCACCGTCCCATGGGCCCCACCTGCACAAACCAAAAATTGGACCATGAACTTGGTTTAATTATCCCGTGATAACATGGGTTAGACTCCTTGCCTCGTTGGTATACTCTTTGGAGTTTCAACAAGAGGTCCTGGGTTCGAAACCCATAGGCAAGGAAAACCCAGCTAGGGAGTGAGTGTGGAGTTTGTGTGCGTGGGTATGCATGTGGTGTGTGCAGTCTTGAATGGATAGCTGGGAACACCATGCTTGTATTTATGCCCCCGGGCATAGAGATGGTTGCATTAACCCTTAAATTGCCGTCCAGCAAAAGGATAGTTAAGAACAATGTAGTGGATGTCCATATTCAATAGAGAAGGCCAATGAACTGCTGGCTAGGATTTTCTGATGTACAAACACTCTTAACAGAACAGTAGATATTGGTAGGTCGAGCATACCTACAAGCCGGGAACTCAAATTGAAAGATTACCTCCAAAACCATGCGCTTTAGGACATACAGAGTCCATGTATGATAAACTAGGTGGCCCAAAGGTCATCCATGTATTTCTGTTCGTCTAATGAAACGGCCACTGATGGTACAAAATCCAATAATCTTTCCTGAGGCAAGACTCATTGCTGCTACTGAATCAACCCATCCGGTTTTGTTTTGAATTTGCAAGTCAATAAGCATGGATATGTAGCAAGATACAGCATGTGTGGGTTCAATGGGGATAGATGGGAACATTCAGGTCACCATGGTACAAACTACTGTGTATGCAAGATGTGATGTTGTGGTTTACGTGGGAGAGATGGTCCAGTGCGCTCAGAACACTGTAAGTTATAGTGCTGGTTGCATTGGTACAATTGGACAACCTATCCATTGATCTAGACTGTTCACTGGATCCAACACGCATTTCATTGGCAACCATGCAAGCATCATGCTAATCTGACGAATATTAACCATTCAATCAATGGTGACAGTTAAGATTATTTGCATAAAAAAAGGTCCAATTAACAATTTCATCACCCATTTGTTAGAGACCATCATGGATTGTTTATTAAGCCACCGTAGCCATCCCATGCATGGCTTCGGAAAAGGATGGCTATAGTTAATAGGGGCATGTCTAATTTTTAATTCCCCTAAATGTATAATAATTATTTCCATTTGTAGTTCTTGAACGCATTTGTCTAACCAAAGGTGGAAATGCCAAAAAAAAAAAAAAAAAACTGTGGGGCTCACCAGATGTATGCAACTTATCCACACTGTCCATCCCATTCCCCAGCTCACTTTAGGGCCTAAGCCAAAAATGTCGCAAATCCAAAGCTTAAGTGGACCACACCACAGGAAACAGTGGAAATTGAACGCCTACCAATGAAAACTTGCACCAAAAGTTTTGAATTAAGCTGATATTCGTGTTTTCCCTTCATGTCTGCGTGATCTTATGAACAAGTTAGATGACAAATAAACATCATTGTGGGCCCTAGGAAGGAAACAACTTTCAACGGTGTGCGTCTTAAGAGCCACTGTTTCCCGTAGTGATGTGGTCCACTTGAGCTTTGGATCTGCCTCTATTTTAGCTCATACCCTAAAATATGCTGGTAAAATGGACAGACAAATACAGCACAGTAAGGCCCACAAATTTAAGTCCGATTGATTTTGAGGGGGAAATGTCAACCAATTCGATATCCATCTCTTGCAAACACCAGAAAGGAGTCTTTATTACCTTTTTACCTGCAAGGAAAATAAAAAATCCAACAAGCCCTGAGGCAAAATCAAGGACGGATTGGATCATCAGATGAGTGCATTCTTTGCATGGAAGACTTGGAAATACGTAAAGGACTTAATGGGCAGTTCAGATCAATCGATTGGACTGTCTAACTGAACTGATGCAAGTGCTCTAAGAGCACGGAAGCATTTCTCTACATAGGAAATGATAAATATAATTATCATAAATACTACATTCAATATATTGGATTTTACAGCTTAAATTCAAGTATAAATTTTTAGACTTGAATGGCAACAATCAAAAGTACTTGTCCCAAAAAAAAAATAGTATCCTAAAATCAATGATCTTCGACACCTGCCTCTTTGGTATGCATCATCCAAAGGTTGGTCCCATTGGTGTTGTTAATCCCTTCATAATCACATACCTATTGAAAAATTAATCATATAAATGGCCCAGTTCTTGTCCCAACTGTGTGATCTTGAAACTGTTGTAAAGCTAGCCCAATGAACTTTCTGATGGAAATAGTTTCTTGCTGTCCACGCGACATTCAACTCTGAAGCCAGTGCATCTGTAGGCCCATGCAACCATCGCAGCAGTAGAACCACGCAGCTGCACATGTATCTATCTCAGCCCTCGTGCGTGCCTAATCCTAGAATACATCCCAATTGTAGAACAAGCCACAAACCTCCAAACACCACAACTTTAGCCCCAAAAATCTTGCAGATTGGAAAATCCATTTGCAGGCCACAAAATGAAAGGTTGAGATTGTCCTATTGAAGAGATATTTGGGTCATTTTCCATCCACTCAGAACCAACAGACAAATGATCATTAAACCATGGTTCCCACTCGTTCAAAATGAAAATCCTCCTCAGGATCATATACTTCCTCTTTTGGGCTTGGGAGTGCAACAAAAGTTCGAAATCTTTGGTAATATTTCTTGAGGATAAAGCCGCCATCCAAATTGCAAATTGTCCTGTTTGAGATCAAAGAAAGTCAGAAATATTAAAACCTGGTGACTACCAACTTTCTTTTTCTTCCTTTTTTTCAATTAAAAAACAATGAAAACAAAGCTGAAACAACATAAAACTCGACCTATTCACAAATGACCCAGATGACTCTTTCCCGCTAAAGACCACAACCAGTTTTCTAGAGATGCACAAAAATGCCAAACAATGGTGCAAATGTGGAAGCACGACAAGCTGAAAATGCACGCAATCATGCATGTAGTGATGAAAATTGCAAAAAACATACCAAACACCTGTTCTGAACAATGCGCCGACTTCATTGGATGCTTTCACAACAACAAAGGCCTCTGACTTAACATGCTCGTCTCTGGTTATAACTGAAACATCGCAGTAAAACACAAAAGTTCTTAGTAATCAGTGAAGTTACAGCAGATAGGTGTCCACAAGTGATTGAGCCTTGAGCTTGTACAAGTGGGCACATGGCTCGGCAATCCAGACAGTTGTTTTTAAAATCCTAGACTGCAAGATCAAGGCCATCCAATCTTGGGGCTCTTTTTCCACTTTGAACCGTCACTGTATTTTTCTTCTTAATTGCCTATTTGAAGGCTAGCAATTTGAAGAGCTAGGACTGCTCCATCTGGGACCTTGATGGGGACTACCATGGTTAGTTCTATCACATCAACAGTCTGGATCACCATGCAATGGACCCCACTTGTATAGACTCAAGGCTTGAGGATACCGCTCACATCTTCAGCTTGAGGTTCACCGTTCACATGATTCCTCCTGAAAAGTGCCCCACAGAGCACAAAGATGAAAAGCAATTGCAACCATAGCTTCTAGTTGATGTACCCCCCAAAACCAGAAACATTGAAACCCATGGCAGCAAAACTCAGGTTGTCCATTTGTAATAGAAGGATTTGATTCAAGACAGGTTCTTCTATTGAAATTAAAATGGAAGATTGTCAAGGTGCACGTTCAAGAAATTTTTTGCATGAGTAATCCTCACAATTCAATTTAAAAGCAACAAAGGACCAATTACCATGGGGATAGTTCTCCATTGCCGCATTAGAAATCTTCCAATCTAACAGAAGCTCAGCAGTTGTGGTCTGGAAAAAGAAATTTATTCATTTTCACCCAATTTTGCTGAGCCCTGCTACAGCACCTCATGGGAGCAGGATCTGGAATCCTATTCTCCAGACGTTAGATGTGCCAAGCATGTTAAATCCAGCCATTCATCAGCTGACCCCACTGCGTATGGTCATGGCTTGAAAATCAGGAATGGTTGGTCATCAAATGGCCACATGAGTGCATCAAATGCGGAGTTGATGGTCAACTCTTTAAAAACTAGACATTTTTTGTACAAGTGTGACCCACCTGATGACTGGACAGGCCTGATCTTTGGGGCATACCACATGTGTGGTGGGGCCCACCAGATGAACAGCTCAAATCTCAAAAATTGGCACATGTGAAGAAAAAGGGGTTTGAGAACCTAATCTCATGAGTAGCCTTCGCATTTGTTCGCTCTCGGACATTTCAACCCCAATGGCATCGAAGTAAAAGATGCAATTACCACTGCAAGCCACCAGCAACAAAACAAATCAGGTAACGGAAACTGCTATAAAGGAGAAAAAAAAATGAGTGAAGAGCAGATGATACACTCACTGTAGTTAGGCTTATCAACCAATGTCATGCCCTATGCCACAATTACTAATGACAGTCTGCTCATTGATAACATTCCTCTGATTCGATCCCTGAGGCACTTTAAGTAACTGAAGAAATTCTCTCATCTGACTGCTTGTCAGTGCTTGAGAACTTACAGAGGGAGAAACCTGTCTCATAAAGTCAAGCTGCGGCCCAGCAACATTCATTACAGGACTTGAGATCCTTGGCCTCTTTGTCTTTGCAGCCCCATCAACAGAAACGCAGGCTTCAGGCACAAGATTATCCACATGTGCAATCGTCTCAAATGGATTCAGGGGCTGAAGCAGACCATTGTTAGATAACTCTTCTAAGCCCTTTAGGTCCTGCTGCATGCGGGTTGCATGTAAAATAGCATGATCAAGAACAATGGGATCATCTGGAGGGTTTTGGAGAAGACTAAGCAACGTCTGGCGGTAAGTTTGTGCGGCTAACAATGGCCTCGCAACATGGCGGTTTCTACATATGATGCTAACCTTGATCACATGCTTGCAAAGATTGCCCAACCTCGACCACGTACAATCACAAAGTGAAAATTCGGAACCAGGATTCCAAATAGTGTACGCCAGGTTCCTGTTTGATTGAGAAATAACCTTCGCAAACCGAAGGTCTTCCTCATCTAATATCACATCGACATCCAGAATATGCAATGCCCGGTACCAAGAATTAGTCCAAAAGGACTCGTCTCTAAAATTTTTAAAGGCACCACTTTCCTCGGCATATTGGTCCAACCAATATAAGGAATGAAATTCAGTAGTCAATGCATGGACGAGCCAGTCAACTCTCAACCAAGAGCTTGCATGTGAGTTACAGTATAATTTGGATTTCAATCTAAGATGATAGGACTCGATTGCGGTATGAAACTCTTGATATGCCATCGGAAGCGTCCTCATGGCACTAACCCACATCTCTGAAAGATAAGAAGGCGTGTATTAACAAAACAAAGCTTTGACAGGCCCACACACCTCCACATTGGCACATGTTGGACAACTAAGCCATGCATCAAATGGGCCCACTTTGTAGATGACATGACCCAAAAATCAGGCAGTCAATTCATCAGGTTGGCCCCACATGCACAAGAACAACTGACAATTTAAAAATTATTGAAGTGGTCTACATCAAATGTTCTTGTAGACTGTCGAATAAGTCTACCAGCCATTTTTGGCCCAGGTCATCTATTATGTGGAGCCAACCTAAGGCATGGCTTGGATGTCCCATATGCATGCAAGGTGGAGACGTGTGGCGGGGGATAGTGACATGTGTACAGGAGTGTAGGGCTTTAGCCAAGGTATTTAAACATGGTAACATAAAGGCCGTAACGGCTGTTACGTAATGGTAACGGTGGGACTCGTAGCGATACAAGGCTGTAATGCTCGAAATGAAAATAAATAAATAATAAAAAGGCCTATAGCGGGCCACTAAAGGACCATTACATTTTTCCTTCAAAGAAAATTTCAAGCTGTTACAAGACCATAACTGCCATCACAGCCCGTATTGTAATGGTCATAGGCCAGCCGTTACCATTACCTAATATCTTGGCTTTAGCAGAGCTCTCAAACAGCAGAATATGCGCAACATCATCACATGAAGAATGAGAAATGACAATGATTGAATACCTATCTTTGGCAGCCATCGATCCCTAAAATAATCCATGAATGAACATTGATCAATATAAATCTGCATAAACTCTTCTATTGCATCCATAGCACTCGGCCAACTCCTTGTGCAGTACAAAATCTGGCCTAATTGCTTAAACATTTCTCTTTGCACGTCAAAATTGCAGCATTTCTTTAAGAGGCTTCTTATCCAAGCTCGGCGCACATGCCAAAGGGATAGCAGAACCCGGCACTGGAAAATATCTCTGCACAGCAAGCTACTACTTCAGCATATCCAGCATTTCCATAGAAAACAAACAGCAGAACAACATTGCAGAAGTACCTGATGGTAGAAATATCAAGAGACGGGTCATCTATTAAGAAGGCATGCAGTCTCCATCTGGGGTCCTTTGCCCGGATTCTGTCAGCAAGGGATCCCATCCATCTCTGGATGTTGTTGCCATCAAAGCTAGACGTAATGACCCATGCAACAGGAATCGCGTTATGGCATGAGTCGAAAACTAATAAACTACACAAAGGGTACTGTCAACAGAAAAGATGCAGCACAAAATATCAGGCAACAGTGAAACTTTATTAATGAACTTGAAGAAATGCTAAGGAGACTCGTGCAAAAGAGATTGAAGGTTTTCTGTGCAGCACACTTGACAAATGTGCAAGGACTAGACTATCCATCAGGTGGGGGCCATCACAAACAGCCCAAAATCAGGCTGGTCCATTCATCAGGTGGGCCCCACGTGCATGGAAAACATGGAGGGTCAGAAAACAGCCAACAGTCCATGTCCAAGGTATATGTGTGGCTCACTTGATAGTGAACCAGCCTGATTTTCTTTTGGGCCAGGGAAGGTCCATGGTGGCCCCAACATGAATCATGGCCCAGATCTTGCTCACATTGGCCTCATTCATCAATGTTCCACAAATAACCTCAATCCCCTTCCGAAGATGAGCCTCCTTAGCATTTCTCAATGAACTAACGTACGAGAAAAAGAAGCCCATATACCCTCAGCTTGTTCAACCGAAAAGAAGAATGAGAAGCAACAGAACTGTTATGCCCGTATCTGAGCAACTGCTGCAACTGCCATTCAGTCTGTATACACAAAATGAATGATTCTGTGGCCGAAGCATCTTGGAAGAACACGACATGCTTCTGGTGGCGTTGCACCCACATCCTTATACTACACGCATCATCTGCATGTAATTCATATGTTGAATTACGAATGACCCTTTCCATGTTGCGGACATCATTCCGAGTGAGAAAATCATCACGGTTGCTAGGTCCACCATGCCTCTCCACTTCTTCAAGGTGGTGCTGGATAATGTTATCTAATGAAATCCCAACATAAAGCATAGACATTATTCGTTGCCGTAGTTCCTCTGAAATCCGAGGAGCATACATAGCTCGAGTTCCTACAGCATCCCTGTCCAGTATTCCATGACATGGTGCACCAGTTTTATCCACGTGGTTTCGCTGATTATAGATGATGAGTGCGAGGAGGGGGCGCGTATATAAGCGCTTCACAGTGAAATGACAAAGACAGCCTCTCATCATGTGACGTCTTCCAGGCCTGCTACCCTTGCCTGATGCTGGTTTACTGTTTGGGCCGTCACTCGCACCAGACTCACTGTCTCGGTAGTCTTCAGGACCATAAGAACACCAATATCTAAAGAATGCAAAAAAAAAAAAAAATCACTTAGAACTGTGGAAACATAGGAAGAGAAATGTAATGGATATTCACGAGAGTGACCACTGAATCCTCTCCCCAAGCATGCCCACACAGCACATTTGTGAGAGATCTGGGATGTTCATCTGGTCAACCCTGCATGTACTGTGGCCCAAAAATAAAGCATGACCATTTATCAGGTGGCATGTGTATGAGAAAAAAGACGGAAGAAACTGGCCAACAGTCAACATTTCGCATGGCATGAACTGCCTGATGACAGCACCAGCATGATTTTTGCACCACAGAACCTGATGAATGACCTGGATCTCGCACACATGGGAGGAGTAGGACTCTAACAAAATATCCCATGTGAAGCCATAGCATGAATCAAAACAGAATCAGAAGAATCTGTTAATTGAAGACATACAGCGTATATTCAAGATAGCCATCAACCCTCGGCTTGCTAACACTTCCTTCAGACCGCTTCCTTCTCGACTCAATACGAAAACTTGCAGGGCATTCCGCATTAGTCGATTCTCCTTTCACAAAATCATCAACTCTGCAGAAGGGAATTAGAGCAATATCATCACCACCTTGGCGACCACCATCCACTTTTGCCCAATTTATATGTGCCGCAGAAAATTCAGCACAGGGTGGATCTTGCACGGGAAGATTCAGAATGTCCTCCATTCTCGGCATCTGCATGAAGAAACAATAAAATGATCTAGTATGCCGACCATACATCATACAAAACAGAAATACTGCAAAAATTTCCGACTTCCATCCCAATATTGTTGTTCCTCTCATCCCAAAGCATTTTCAAGAATGCTCATAATTTGCCCGATTGGACCAAGGTTTGAAAAGAACAATGAAGAACTAATAAGAGACTGTTTGGTAGATGCTGATTTTCAGTTAGTCACAATTATGTACTAGAGATCATGATCTCTAATACATAATTCCATTTTATTTAATCATAATTAGAGCTTTCTAAGCCCACGTGTGTATAATAATGCCAATTCAAAGGCCACCACGTGCTGACCTCGCACATTGGTATCAGATCAAATCCATTCACCAGAGGAGAACCACTACTAATATGCTCTCCACCAAGAATTAGACCAGTCCAGTTGCCAGATGTGGCACAGTTTACAAAATAAAATTATAGCTTGGATGAAGTTTTTTTAACCATTCAATCGTTTCTAACAGTTTTGGCCCACCTGCTGAATAGACCAGATTTACTTTTGGGAGAGAACATATACACGGTCAGGACCACCATATGGATGGCTTAGATGTTGCATCTGTTAGCCATGTTGACATGTGGTGGTGTGTGCATTAGCATAATCGTACATGCATGTGGGCTTAGCAAAGCTCTCATGACTATGTACTAAAGTCATTATCTCTAATACATAGTTATGATTAACTAAAATGAGAATGAACCCATTTTCAGGCATCTGCCAAACAGGCCCTGAATAAATAAATTCAATAATGTAAATAAAAACCAGGAAAGGGTATATTACAAATCTTGAAAGAGGCCATATCTAAGTTTGCATTGAGACAATTGGGTAAATGGTATCAATTCTACAGCTCAGAGGCATCCAATGGTCAAACCTGCAGCAATTGGCCGTTTCTAACCATTCATTTCGTTCATCTTTTTTTTTTTTTTTTCCTTCCTGGGTATGTTTTCTCTAAAATTTGTGTCCAAGATGGACAAAAAGATTGGATGGTTACAAACTTCCAATCAGCCTCATTTTTTGGGAACTCCTTATCCAAGAGGGCGGTCCACTAGTTAGACGGTCTAGATCAATCAGTAAAGTGCCCCAATCAAGGGTTCATGGGGTTCATAATGTTCCGAAGGAATACAAAATTTGCTGAAGAAACTCTAATAAAAAAAAATAGTCAATAAAATTTACAAAAAACAATGAAATTTAATACCTTTGAATCATTTCCCTTCATTTTTCCTTCAATTGCAGAAGACTCAATTCCTGTTTCTGGATTGAAAGCAACCTAAATGAAAACCCACCAAATACCCAGCAAAAATCTCAACAAAAAGAGCAAAAATGCATCAATCAATCCTCAAATGAAGAAAACAAAGAAAACCCATTTTTCCAAATGAAGATATGAATCTGATTTACCAAGAAAATCGAATCAAAACAGTGGGATTTGGTGGATATCAAAATCTTGGAAATGTAAGGAAGCAAAAATGGAAGAAACCCAGAAAAGAAAAAACAAAACCATTTTTTATGAAATTTTGATAGAAATGAAAGTAAATAAAATGGAGAGAGAGAGAGAGAGAGAGAGAGAGAGAGAGAGACTTTTGGTACCTGGAGATATGAGATTGTTTGTATCAATAGACTCGGACTCGGACTCGGTAGGGTCACTTCCAGTGCCGAGATCTCGGTACTGGTCGGTGGTGTGGCCCCATCATGATTTATGTGTCATATCCACTCCGTCCATCCATTTTATCAGCTCATTTTTGGGAAAGAACACAAAAGTGAGGCAGATACAAATATCAGGTGAACCACACCACAGGAAACAGTTGTGATTGAACGTCCACCATTAAAAACTTTCTAGGGCCCGCTTTAATGTTTATTTGCCAACTGTTGATTACATCACACAGACCTAGATGAAGGGAAAACAGAAATATCAGGTTGATCCAAAAATTTTGTAGCACCTGAAAACTTTATAATAGTGAGAGTTCACTCACCACTGTTTCCTAATGGTGTGGTCCACCTGGGGTTTGGAGGTTTTTAGAGGGATGCTGATTGTGGGGACGGCATGATGTTTGTGAGAAATCCACCGTCCTTTCTGTTTTGCCCTTAGATACAAAACTAGGAAAAAAGTGGGCAGGGAAATGCCAGCCGTTGAAACCTTCCTGTCCTCCAACGTGAATCTATTGTCTATAACGTTTGCAAGATCATTTTTACCGTAATGACTGAAAAAAAAAAAAAAAAATCAATAGCCAGATTCAAAACTTCTGTGGGCCCACGATGTGTTAACGGTGGACGCCCAATATTCAATATTTCTTGTGGGCCACTTGAGTTTTGTATTTACCTCATTTCTTTTCCCATGTCATAACGTCAGCCAGCAAAGCAATGAACAAGGTGGATTTCTCACAAACATCATGGTGGCCCCTAGCTAGCTTCTCATAGTAAGGAAGTTCACAAGAAGTCCACCAGGCCCATCTGTTTTGCCCATCTATTTTGCCCGATCATGTTAGGACATGTGCAATAGAGCTGGGCACGAGCCAATTTGAATCTAGTATTATCCTACTAGGTGCTCAACTCGTACACCCCAATGCCTACTCGTTACTCAACTTGACTCGGCTGAGTCGGGTGTTGCTCACCGAGCGAGTTTGAGTTCAAGCCGAATTCGAGTTTTCGAGCCAAGTCCGAGTTTTTCATGAAAAAAAATGGAGGGGGGAAGGGATTACCAGTGTCGACTGTCAAGCGGACAGGGCAGCTCACTAGAGTCTAGCGGTTAGGCTGAGATTAGGGGGTGGCTGGCGTCGAGTGAACAGCGCAGGCAGCTCAGTGGGTGGTCGGCGTCGAGCAGGCAGGCTGAGATCAGGGTCCGCGGCGTCAAGCGGACAGGGCAGACAACTCAATGGGTGGCCGGCGTGGAGTGGACAGGGTAGCAAGGGGGTGGTCGGCCATCGAGCTTAGAGAGGGGGGGGTTAGGGTTAAGGTTAGGGAGAGAGGGGGGCGCTCGGGTGGGTTAAAAACAAAAATGGGGGGTAAAAAAATTTACTTAGGTATTTATACCCTGTAGATGAGTCGAATTGAGCGAGTCGAACCGAGCAAAGTTCGAGTCAAGGAATGAGCCGAGTCAAATCGAGCATGGGCCTGCTCGGTGCTCGACTCGAAATCTTTCAAGCACCCAAAATATGACTTGACTAGGCTCAAACTCACTTCCGATCTGAGCCGAGTCGAGCATTTTCGAGCAGAGTCGAGCAAGTTTTTCAAGCATACTCGACTCGTGCCCAGCTCTACCCAAAAGTGAGGCAAAAACAATACTCAAGTGGGCTGCATGACAGGAAAAACTGGTAGGGATGACCATAATATTCGGAGCGAGATTTTCCACTCCACAAGGCCAACTCTAATCCAACCCACATGGAACCTTTCACATTTTGTTGCAATGCCTAGCTATCTATGGTTACAAATTTGTTGCATCTTGATTATTCGTCAAGCATAGAGTATTGTTGGTGACCCATGATCAAAATTTTCAAGAAAAAGTTGATATAGGCTTTAATTGTACGGTTAGGACCATTTCTCCTATGCTCATTGTTATGGGTAGATTTAGGCTTAGCTCAAAACATGAAAAGCTTCCCACAGGAGTTCATAATCCACACGGCAATTCAACATACTGGGTTGAATGAGCAGTTGGTCATGAGTACGGTCATGGACCTAGTATTTAGGAGAGGAAGATAAGTCCGCCTTGGGCACTTGTCACTCAGCCTCAACTTTGGCCTCATTCTCTTGGCCTACTTGGCCTCGGCCCATCCTCCTCGGTTTATCCCTCGGATAAGATAAAGATAAGGATAAAATAAAGCATATCCTGAATAATCCGCTGGAGATAAGGATGATCCAACCTTATCACAGTCCATAATAGGAAAAACTCAGATTTTCTGCCACAAATCATGGAACTGCCAAAGAACGTGGCCGTAATTCCAGCCTTGCATGGCCCAAAATCCTAACCCATAACGGTTCTCCAATTCCTATAAAAGGTCCTCCTTACTACGACCTAAGGTATGCAATCCACCACCATTAAAACTCCAACAAGCTTTTCTCTCAGTTATCCGTATTGACTTTGGCATCAGAAGGCCATAAGCCGGGGCAATCGACGGCGGTCCTAACCTTTCTCAGTGGTTACAGATCCTCTCATCTATTCTATTCCACCTTAATTGAAGATTGGACGATGAAGATCCAGAGTTGGTCCCGATCAACTTCTGTTGGCGATTTCTAGCGTTGACAGATTGGCGCCCACCGTGGCCCGATTTGTTCTCTTTCTTCGTTATCTGATCTTTTGCCACAACAGTGGAGATCATCCACCGTCTAGCAAAGGACATTTTCTCCAATGGCCATTAGAAATCACAGCCATCCTTCACCATGCATTTAAAGATCAGCATCATACGTGATCACCTCAGCGGGCTGTCCATCCATCTTCACCCATCCTTCAACTCACAACCACCAGCCATCCAAAGTGGCCCACCGTCCAGCAGTCCATCTTATTGATCGTGCTAGCTAGACCATCACCAACGCCATTCAATCTTCCACCCTCCATCACGTTGTGAGGCAGGAAACGTTCATAAGCTGACACCATCACCCAATCCACTCCATTTCAGCCGTCCAAGACCACCACACGTGCTGATCTCCAGCATCAAGCGGGATCCACCGATTCAACCATGTCCGGCAGCCACACATGTGGAGAATCACCTCCATCCAGTTGGTCCGTGATCAGTCCTCATGCTAGCAGTAGAAATAATCAGTTGTTCACCACTATCCAGCAAGCTGCTCAATCAGCTGGCCATCCGTCCAGCCCATCTTCCAGGCCAACGTCCATTAGTTCAGGCAACTAGCCCCACCATCACCTCCATCACCGTCCAGCAATGGACGTCCGTCTAATCAGCAAGTGAACTTCTCAACCTTCTAAAATAGTGGACGTACATCATCTTCTCCATCATGAATTAGTGTCTAGCAATGGACATCCGCCCATTCTCCAAGCATGGGGAAGATCATCCCTTTGATCAACCATCCAACCTTAAGTTGATGGACGGTCCGGATCTCAAATCTGAAGATTGCATCTTCTTCGACGTAGATCTGTATCTTGATCTCGACTATCGCTGCGTCGATGGACACACGATTCCATCATCAGAACGGACCCAGCGCGGATAGCGCGGTCCCCGTGCAATCTAAGTGACGTCCAGATGGTGGGGTCCATACTTACATTAACGCCGCCGCCACCATCAATGCTGCCTTCTACTGAATGTCACTCCTTTCTTTCTTAAGAATATCACAGGACCCCAAATGGAGTCGACAATACACACGATGTGTTTGGCTTTGGTTCCTCAAGATCATTTGGATTTGGACATAGTGACGTTTATATGACCCCTCAAGCTTCTCTTACCAACCAGCACTCCCAACTTGGTTGTGCGTCTTTACCACGTAGACCATGTCATTTATAAGAATAAGAAGAACTTAACACCGATTCGACTGCACCATCATCCACAACGGCCAACAAAAAGTCCAATAAGCTTACCTTAGTCCCCTCATCTTCCCCTTCATCTGGAGCATCCCAGAAGTGCTCGTCACCACTAAATTAGCCATCAAGGCAAAGGAGTCGTAGCTTCTGCCGAATTCGAGCTATCTTTATAGAATTGCAAGCAGTAAAATAATGGGGCTATTCTGCAAGGTCAAGGATTCCAAGCACTTCCACTTGAAACCCTGGAAAAATCCATTTGCATCACGTCTTCCAGTGATTCTTGAGATATTATCTGATCATCTACCCCTAAATTTTCTTGGTGGCTTCTGATGTCATTAAGATACAACAACTTCTGACACTAAGGAATGTTATCAACAACAAGCGAAGATGGTCTGTGAGAATCAGTGATCGAGACTATTCTTCGGCACTCGGCTTAGGTGCACTCGGCGCCTCGGCAGACAGCCTCCGCATCATCCAAGTGGCCTCGTCCTGAAGGCCCATCCTGAAGGCGAGTATAGCCATGGTCCAAGCATTTAGGATACATTTGTTCGTTATGCAGGAAGCTACGCACGGGCTCGATCCCATCGCCTCGCCTCATCCACACCTCGGCCGTTTCGGCTCGACAACAGGCCTCGGCCTTGTCAGCCTCATCACTCGGCTAGACTTACTCGGCCTCCGGGCCACATCAATGGAGACTCAGTCAGCAGCGCCAGCTGCCCAAGCGAGGGACAATGCTGACCAGAGCCTCCCCTGACTTACATTCAGTTGGCAATGTCAGCTGCCCGAGTGAGGGACAATCCCGACCAGAGCGTCCCCTGACTGAATACAGTCTACTAGCTAGACAACTAAAACCAGCAAAAACATCGCCTCCGGGCACCATTGCCTCCGGGTCATGCTAATTGAGCTCGGGCTACTCAGATGCTTTGGTAGTAGCATCTTCAAAGTTCTGTGCTCAGACTTTTTAACTACGAAACTTTGGGGGCTTCTGTTATGGGTAGATTTGGACTGAGCTTAAAACATGGAAAGCTTCCCACCGAGGTTTATATTTCACACAGCAATTCATCATACCAGGTCGAAGGAGCAGTCGGCCACGAGTATGTTCATGGACCGAGTATTTAGGAGAGGAAGCTAAGTCCACATTGGCACTCAGCCTTAGGCACTCGCCACTCGACCTTAGCTTTGACCTCATTCATTCGGCCTTCTCGGCCTCGGCATGGCCTCATTCACTCGGCCTACTCGACCTCGGGTCATCCATAGGCCTTGGCTCGGCAAGAGGCCTCGGCCCATCCTCCTAGACTTCATCCATCTCGCTTTATCCCTCGGATAAGATAAGGCTTAATTATCTTGAATAAACCGCTAGAGATAAGGATGATCCAACCTTATCACAATCCATAACAGGTAAAACTTGGATTTTCCACCACAAATCATAGAATCGCTAAAGAACGTGGTCGTAATTCCATCCTTGCATGACCCAAAATCCTAGCCCATAACGGTTCTCAATTCCTATAAAAGGTCCCCCATACTACGGCCTAAGGTATGCAATCCACCACCATTAAAACTCCAATAAGCTTTTCTCTTAGAATCCGTACTAGCTTTGGCATCGAAGAGCTGTAAGCTGGGACAACTGGCAGTAGTCCTAACCTTTTTCGATGGTTGCAGATCCTCCCATCTATTCCATTCCACCTTAATTGAAGATCAGACAATGCAGATCCAGAGTTGGTCCCCGATGAACTTCTGTTAGCGATTTTTAGCGTTAACAATCATACTTCGATGTGGTTACATATTCACTGAAAGTATTCGTAGGGTACTATAGAGTGTCCGACTCTAAAAAGTTTCATTGTACAAAAAAACTGAAAAGAGCTTCTCTTTTATTTCTTTGATTTGGGTAGTGTGCTGAATCAAGGACAATCATTTCTTACCCAATGGCTGATAGGCAACAACATAAGTGGGCAGATGGTGTCCTCAGAATAGAGTATGAAAGTGGAATTGAATGCTCACAAAGTGGTGTAAGATGTGAACTAATGATGCAGATGATCCCATATTAGATTACATGTACTATACTTTGTTGGTCAAATGGCTTAATCAAAATTTATGAAAAATCTGAGAAGCTTATGATTGTAGGTGGTATATATAATATTTGTCGCACATGCACATTGACACAAGTGTCAATGTTATATGTTTAAAGATTGATGAGAGCATTAGATGATTGGACATGTGGAACATTTACCGCATGTGATACATATCACAGAATATTCTTGTTATTTCATGCATGTGATCGAGATAAGGCATCTGCCCTTGTTGTGAGTAGAGACTAATCCTTGCATAGTAATCATATTTGAATAAATGGTTTATTTATTTTCTTCTATTTTCGTGAAAAATAAATTTTAATAAATAATATATAAGCTACATAACTGAAACAACTCATACAATACACTACTCTGTGAATATCCAAACCAGCTCTTATAATTATTGTTGGGGAGAAGGATGCACAATATAATGGATCTCGCAATCTCCAACCAACAAAATTATAAAATATTTGATGAACAAATAATCTATCACGCCCTATAATTCGAACACAGGGGGTACACTCAAGGTCCGAGTTACAGAGTTTAACATGTGTAATTAGTGCATGTAATGAAATTATCATACAGTTACATAAATATAAAAACACATAAACTAAGTTTAAGCACCATTCATCAAAATGTTCACTTTATTCATTAGTTAAAGTCCACCCATTCGGAACTTTATTAAAAATAATTAAAATCCAACTAAGTTCCGATCACTACTAACAACAGGAAAGAAATTCTAATTTATGTTGTAAAGTAAATATATAAAAACTAAGCATCTGAGTTCAAAGTTACGATTTCATCTTCTGTCAAATACGACAGATATAATATTCTCCCCCTCTTCTATCTCTTTCTACGATGTTCTCTCTCTCTCTCTCTCTCTCTCTCTCTCTCTCTCTCTCTCTCGTAACTTTCTTAAAGGAGAGAAAGCCTCAAGATAAGACTTCTGCTTGTCTCAAGTTTTAATTTCTGGTCTACCCTTTTAATTAAGAGAGCCTTAACCAACTACTCTAATATCTCTTTTTGCTTATTAATTATGAATTAATTCCTTTAACCCGATATAAGTTTAAGTGGATAAAATTTTAAATTGTTATACAATCACCACACATGGCACAAAAGACTTTTTACGTTGAAAATCCTCTAGAAATAGAGGTAAAGACTGTTGGAAGAGAGCCTTTAAACGCCCCTGGACTGTGTCACCGACCAGTCTTGACTAGTCAGCCAGTGTAGAGATTGTTGCGTTTTGCTCCCTGGACTGATTTTTTGGGCCGATCCAACCGGTCGGCCAGTCACGCGTGAATTGCGCAGTAAGGTATCTCTTGCTCTATTGTGTGGATTTGTGCAAGACGTTTCTAATTTGGGATTACTTGCTATATATATGGCTTGAATCCAGGATTAAGATGTATTATAAGGTGTCCAAGGTTTCCTAATCGCATTAGGAAGAGGGAGTGTTTTGAGAGGGAGAGAGCTTGGGTTTTCTCAGTTTTCCTTGCTTGTGGGCTGTCAATCTCTGTAATCTTCTATTAATCATAGTAGATCCCTTTGTGAGGGGTTTTTCCACGTAAATTCGAATTCTCTTGTAGTGAATGCTTGTGTGTGGTTTGATTGCATCTTATTTACTTGTTTGATCTCGCATTGCTTCGCTTGTTTCGGCTTTCACTTCTGCTATCGGTTTTTTCAACAAAAACCATGGGACTTCGTCCAATCAACAAATCCACTATGTAAAAATAAATTACATAGTGATCACGAGCTTATAACATGCTTGAATCCAATTATCTTCACCTTTAGGTGGATTACAATAAAATAGAACAAGTAATTGAGGCTGCGAACATAGACCAATGCCATGGATTAACGTCACGAACTTGATCTCCTTTTCTCTCTCTTCGATCTGGACCACTTTGTCTTTCTCCAAACTCTCTTTCTCTAGAAACGTATTAGGTTATCCATAATCTCGCAAAGCAGTGCTTATATAACACTGAAACTGAGATTAGAAACAAATTCAGCAAAAATGCACTAATCTGCGCAAACCAATTGTCGATTAGTCAATCGATCGATATCGCTTTGCGACCCTAAGTTTGATCACCCGAAAATAGTCAAAAATGTCTTGAGAATTTACTATCGAATTTTGATTTTTGTCAGTCAATCGACCGAAGACCCTAATCAATCACTTCTCTCTCTCCTTACTCTTAAGGAGGAACACCCCATCAATTATATGGATAGATTCAATTTTTTCAATAATATTGAAGTCTTTACTATTAGGATCAAACATCAAATGAACATAATTCTCATTCATATTTCATCTTATGAATACTTAGTTGAATTTAAGTCTCATATTAATTTGGCTCAGAACTAATACTACAAACAAGTGTGCTTCTAGTCATTTGTTGGGCTTTTAATTTATATACACAAGCCTTGGTGATTTAAACATTCAAAATGTTGATTTGATCCACTTTAGTTTGAATGGCCATGGTCAAAGTCTCCTAGATAAGACGATCTAATACTTCAATTGGTAGACAAAAAAATAAATAATTAAGATAAAACTAAGAAAATACCAAGTAATTTATATTGAGAGCCTTTAAATTTCAAAGGTCCATTGCATCCACCATTCATGGTGAGCCCAACATTTCTGCCATTTAAATCATGAAATCACAGCCGTATGATTAGAAATGAAATAGTTGATCGAGAATTGGGATATCAAGTATATAATCTATTTACATTTTTTCAACTTTTAGTTGATTGGATTTAATATACATGCTAAATGATAGTAGAAAGCGTTAGGAGTTGATACTGGGGATTGCTTTTGAAGCATTATCATTCTTATAATAATTAAATGAATTACTATTATGAGTCACTTTCAAGACTAATTTATATTATAAATTACTATTATTATAAGATGAGTTGAAGTATAGGCATTGGATCTTAAGATATGTTTTGATAATCCAAACTATTATATAATTAAATATATAGTTGATAGTAATTGTTTTTAACATCTTCAAGATTAGAAAGAAAAGATTTAAATGGTCAAAGGATTCAAACATCTCATTTGGAGAATTTTTCAGTGTATCACCCATACATAATGAGAAACATCAATAATAAGTTTCAATCATTGAAACATCACCCTAAATCCAAGGTTGTATAAGTGTGTGGAGCTTGATAAAGCTCCATATTGTTACTCAAATGACATTTTATCGATTTTTATATATGTTTATTTTGAAAGTTTTATGGTTAATAACAATACACATGCCTCTTATTATATTATACATTTTTAATTAAACGCATGTCATGTATTGTTGCAGGCTTTTACAACTCCATACATATTAATCTAACACACATGTTCAAGATAAAAAAAAAAAAAAAATGATTCATCACACAAGCCCAATGCATATGTACTTTGGCCAAAGAATAAGACTCAGTCAACTTATTAGGTGGGCCACATGTGTACTAATTATAAACCATTACATATAAATATTTAACATTAAATATGCATTGATACGCATATAGTTTGAACCTTATAATATTTTGGACATGTCAATTAACAAGGGTATTTTAGTCAAATATAAGTTTTAAAAAAATACTTAAAGTGATCATAATAGTAAATTGATAATGAAAGGAGTTGGGCTTCACAGTTGATGAGTATCTAAAAGTTAATCATAAAGAACAAATTTTATTGATTTACGTTATTTAGTTATTGTGGACCCTCGCCGTTTTCCGCGCTCCCACACGACGACGTTCTCGTCCCTTCCCCTTTCGGGAAAAGAAGGAGAGGAGGATACGTGAGTGCGAAATCGCCGTTTGTGCCACTGGCTTGCCTCGTTCTCGAAGGCTTTGTTTGATTGTCGTGTTAAGCTGGATATGTTTAAGTGAGTTTATATAAGACCAGAGTCGCCACTAGCCAGTTACTTCGAATCTACAGTCGGCTAGACCCCGTAGAAACGTTAGAGAAGGGGATCCGAAGATTCCTTCATCTAAAATGACTCCTTTTGATCTGCGGTCAGAGATTCGAGGTAAGGGATCACGGTTACAGGGTAGGAAGAGGTTAAGCACCCCACATACTGCCCGTACCGAAGTACGGTCTCTACTTCACAGAATCGATCGAATACTTGAAAGTCTAGTTTAATCCTCGTATATTCTCATGGATGACATGATGCATGAATGCGGGCCTGAACAGTAAGAGTTTCTGATGGGCAGGTTCCAACAACGGGCAAGCCCAGAGCGTACGCTCGAACTAACAAGTGCTTAATGTAAGACGTATGTAGTGTGTTTGAATAATCAAGGTGCTTTATAGTGAAGCATGAATGCAGGTCTGAACAGTAAGAGTTTCTGATGGGCAGGTTCCAACAACGGGCAAGCCCAGAGCATACGCTCGAACTGACAGGTGCTTAATTTAAGACATATGCAGTGTGCTTGAAGAATCAAGGTGCTTGCAGTGAAGCAGGGGGGTTGGAAGAAAAGTAAATGTTGCACTTATGTTAGATGCAAATGAGATGATGCTGGAAAAGAGTAGCTGGGTGGACGGAGGTGTCGCCAGGATTGGCTTCGAGTGGCTGGATCAAGACTTGAATGGCTTGAGAGGCTTGGACCAGTGGTCAGGCTGGGCTGGACCAGGGCTAGGCTCTCCTCACTCGGGCTCTCCTTGGTGGAAAAATGGGCTAAGGGGTGGAGAAGGACTCGGACCGCACCCGGACTGGCTGGACTTGAAGGGATGCTGAAATGAGAAGAAGAGGGGGGTATTTGTAGCAGCGAGGAGTGGCAGCTTACGTAATTTATTTTGGGCGGCCTGCTATGGGCCGCCCGTACGGCCGTTCCTCAATTTCCAGCAAGGTACGGTCGCACCCTCGGGGCTGCTGTTTGACTCGCTGGGTCGACTCAGTGAGTTGACTCAGCGGGTCGACTCGGTGGGTTGACTTGACGGTTTGACTCGGTGTTTTGACTCGACGAGTTGACTCAGCGGGTTAACTCAACGGGTTGACTCAGTGGGTTGACTCAGTGAGTTTGACTTTTTTGGGATTTTTTGACTGGCTTTTCTTATGGGGGGTTTTTCAGGCTGATGTTTAGGACTGGGTTGACTGGGTTCAGGCTTGAACTGGGCTATGGAATGGGGCTTACAAGGGTGAGTTTGGCTGAGTTTGGATTTGGGATTTGGAGGTACGGTCCTCCATTCATCCAGCTATCTCTACCAACAGTGTAGCCGAAGGTGGGGTGTCTACAGATGCCCCTCTTTGGCAGAGGTTGCTTGCAACCGAATGCCAAAGCGAGTGGACACCCCACTTCTGACCCGGTCATTCATAGATCATGGTCTGAAATCTTTACTTGCTTTTGCATCTGTGCCAGTTGATCGTCTGGAACTCGATCACTCACACATACCGCGGGAGTTTGGAGAAAACATTACGATTGTCCTTGCAGTTTGCTGCAACCTGGGTACCCAATCGCAACCCTTCCATTCCCGATCGGTACTAACATCGAAAAGGTACAACAGAGCCTCTGCGTCGCCAGTCTTACGAGGTTACTGACCCTGTGATTGATTGTATGTTCGATGTTCTCCCAGATCACTCCAGGAGTACTTGTTTCGCTTGACTGTCAAAGTGGTTAGACGCCCTGCGTCCGATAGTCTTACGGGATTCTACTACGCCGACTTGGACTCAGTCAAGGTACTTCATGCATCCACGCCTAGGTATGTGCAGGTGGGCTATTTCCACCCGATCTGCTGGTTTAGATGCTTGGTTTGCAATTCATTCTTTCCTCGATTGTGGTCTGGAATCTTTGTTGTCCCTTGTATCTGAGTCAGTTGATTGTCTGGAAATTGATAACTCGCACATACCGCAGGAGTTTGGAGAAAACGTTACGATTGTCCCTGCAGTTTGCTGCAACCTGGGTACCCAATCGCAACCCTTCCATTCCCGATCGGTACTAACATTGGAAAGGTACAGCAGAGCCTCTGCATCCGTAGTCTTACGAGGTTGCTGACCCTGAGACTGATTGTGATGTTTGATGTTTTCCCAGATCACTCCAGGAGTACTTGTTTCGCTTGACTGTCAAAGTGGTTAGACGCCCTGCGTCCGATAGTCTTACGGGATTCTACTACGCCGACTTGGACTCAGTCAAGGTACTTCAGGCATCCACGCCTAGGTATGTGCGGGTGAACTCTTTCCACCCAATCTGCTGATTTTGATACTTGGGTTACAATTCATTGTTTCCACCTGTTCAAATGGTTTCTGTGACCGAGCCTTTTGGCTTTTCATCTTTTCGTATCTTGGCATGTGGTACGACCGCACTGACACTGGAGTTCAGTTCGACCGTACTTTGAGTGCATTGGATCCGATGATCTCCGGGGAAACCGCGAGACATCGGATCTTATTTGATTTTTGCGTCGACTCCTACCCAGAGATATGGAAGATCTCCTGGCAGTGTTGGAGGCAGAACACTCTACTGGAAAAATATTTTTTGAATTTTTTGAAAAGGCACCCACTCTGGGGAGTGATACTCAGTGGGGTTTTTTATTTGCAAATAGATATTTTTTTGTCTTTTTGAAATGGGAATCGGGTCTGCACGTGCCTCCACTAGGGATGCCTGTGGGGTCTTTGGCTAACCGTCTTTTATTTTGAAAGCAGGTAGACATGATAATTGATGCGATGGATGCTGATGCATGGAGATGCATGACGAATGCATGGCTTGGCTCATTCTCTTTCAGTTCGATGATTTTGCTTTTACTAGTGATGCAGAGAATTTTGAGCTTATTGCTTGCAGGGATTGTTCTCCCTGGGGATTTTTCTTTTAATGCGGATGTTTGGTCAGCGGGTTGGTCAAGATCCCGACCCGTGGTCGATCGGTCCATCGTCCCAAGATGTTGTTTCTTTGCTTAATGAGAATATACGAGGATGTTATCTAACTTCAAGATGTTCTTCTGGCCATAAATGCGATTGCTTGGTCGCCAGTTTTGGTCAAGATTCCAATTTGCGGGCGATTGGATCCGTCATCCCAAATTGTGAAGAGAGTGGAGTTCAGGACTCCTGAAGTGTAGTGCTGGGGATACTGACAATTTTTGTGATTTTTGTAAACATGTGGTCCGAATCTTTTACCTGAGTGGTCAGGGTAGAGATCGGTTTATTGAAAACCCAGGAAATATTTTTTGTGATTTTTGAAAATATTTGATTTGAAAGCAAGAGAAATATTTTCGTGATTTTTGAAGAGGTGATTTTGCAATGTTTTTGTATTTTGTGATTTTTTCTGAAATACAGGAAAAAGTGTGGAATTTTCATCCACTTCCAGCTTCTACTGCTGGTAAGGCACCCGATCCATTTTACGTCAGCGAGCAAGACGAGTCTCACACAGTTAAGTGCCGTAGTTTTTCATCTTCGGATGAGGGAATTTTGAGGGTTTTCAGTCAACACACTCACAAAGTTGCCTGTTCCTCATGTGCAATGCACATAGACCACGTATCGTCTTACGGACTCCTTCGGCCACAAAATGGGCCACATCCTCACATTTCCCTTAGTCAATCCAGTTTGGGGCCTTACGTTGCTCACAATTCCGTGAGGGTGTGCTCCACCTCCCAACAGCCTTAATCCCCTTCATGAGTTTTAGGAACAGGGAACATCCGTCAGATTCAACAGCGACTTCCAAATCAAGGTTGTCTATCACGGTGCGTTCAACACGAACAGGATTACGGAGTTCTGCCCGCCTCAGCCTTTACCTGTTTAGAAGATTCCAGACACCCGTACGATCAAGTGTCAGCCATGTCTGGAACAGGTTAGGAAAGAAAGCCCCCGAGAAGTTAATCCTAGTGTAGTTTTAGGTCTTCGGACCACTGGAGATGAATTTGTGCAGTTAAAATTGATGGCAAAATTTTTATTTTTCTTATTATATCTTTTTATATTTTTTATATATTTTTGTATTTTTGAAAAAGTTCCAGATTTCAACTCGGGTAATCGAGCTTGATGCTGGTTTTTATGGAAGGCTTAAAATCTTTTTTGGTATTTTTAGAAATGATCCGGGTTATCAAACCTTGATCCCAACGGTCGAGGCCGATGCCGGTTTTTAGTTGAAAGCAGGAAAAGGTCCTCCGAGAAATTAATCCCAGTGTAGTTTAAGGTCTTCGGACCAAAATCTGTACATGCTGAAAATACATTCTTTTTTTGTGATTTTTCGAAAACTGTTCCAGGTCATAAAATCTCAATTTTGAACGGTCAGGATTGACACTAGTTTTTATTGGAAATCTCTCGGGATTTTGTTCCCGACGTAGTTTAGGGTCTTCGGACCAGAAACTGTACAAAAGGGGGCAAACACATTTTTTTTATTTTTGGAAAATGTCCGGTGTCAGCGGATCTTGATCAAGACCGATACCGGCTTTTATTGAAAATCCCTCGGGATATTGATCCCGACGTAGTTTAAGGTCTTCGGACCCAAAATATGTACAGAACAGGGAAAACCTGTTTTTTTGTTCTTCTTTTTTGTAAAATGTTCGGTGTCAGCAGATCTTGATTCGATCCAGACTGATGCCGGTTTTTATTAAAAGTCTCTCGGGATCTTGATCCCGACGTAATTTAAGGTCTTCGGACCCAAAATATGTACAGAAGGGCAGCAATCCAGGTTGGAGACTACGGGAATTCTTCTTGGAATGGTTCGGATCATCAGGTCATACCCCTGGATGGTTGAGATCACTGTTTGACCAAGTCAATCTTTTTCTTTCTTTTCCTTGAAAATTTCATGGAACTTTTCCACATCATCAAGTCAATTTCTCCCCAATTTCTCACAAGATGAAATTTTGATGAGATCTCTTCTTTTTTCTCACCATTCTCTTCCATCATTTCATTCTTACATGGAGGTACAAGATTCACTTGCAACCACCCTTCCCAAGGAGGAGTTCTTCCCAAGGAGAGGGGGAGAGAGGTTGTTTCATACAGGTAGAGGCTAGGACGACCTCCTATGGGCCGCCCGGACGGTCTCTGGCCCCTGGTCTCTTCAGTGGGCTGGGTAAAAGGGTGCCCTCCCCTTTTCTATATAACATGGGGCACCCTTGCCCCCTCCATCGTGCAATTTCTCTCTTTTCTCTCTCATACTCTCTTTTTTTTTCAAGTTTTCTCTCTTCTCCTTTGGTGGTCCTTTGCTTCTCTCAAGTGGTGGCCCTTAGAGACATTTGGGACAGCAAGGTGGTCCCTCTTTGGTGAGTGGTAAAGGTATGACCACTCCCTTTCTCTTTCTTGTCCTTTTCCTTCTTCATTATCTCTTCTCATGACTCTTTTCTTTTTCCATGCAGCTATTCCAAAAAGAGTGAGGGTGGGCCCAAGTGTTTTTGGCCATTTTCTAAATCTCAAGTTTCTTTCAAAGGTGGTGCATGGAGAAGGACATTGCAAGCTCTCCACTTCATTTTTCTTTCTTCTTTTCACACTCCCTTCATGTGTATGTAAAGGGTGATTTTGCCATGTCATCAAGTGTGCATGGCAAAATACTCTATCTTTTTCATGGGAGTTGAGCCTCTTTTCATATGTATCAAATGGGCTCAAAGTGAAGTCATGGCCCTTGGTATATTTGATGGGTCCAATGCTTCATTTTGAGCTCCCTCATGCTTTCTCTTTCTTGTCATTTCCTTTGGAGCTCTTCCTTTTTCTTTTCCATCTTCTTTCCAAGACTTGGGCCCATGGGTATGGTAAGGCCCATCTCAAGTTTTGGGCTCATGGGGCTCACTTTGGGTGACCCCATCTTTCTTCACATATGTATGGACCAAGATGACTAGCCCCTTCTTCATTTTGGATCTCAAGTGGGCTAGATTTCCTAGTTGGGGCCTTTATGGACAAATGACTCAAGCCTTCCACCATCTCTTGATTATGATGTACATCCTTGTACAAAGTGTGGTGGGTTCCTTAGAATTTTTTTTTTATATGGATGGGCTTTTGGGCCTTCATTGAAACTTGTGCACTTCTTTGAACCATGTGTGCCCCACTACACTTTGTTCATGTAGAATTTTTTCTTTCATGCTTTTTCTCTTTTGATGGATGGAGGACTTGAGTTACTTGGTCATCTACAAGTCCCATGAGTGAGTTGTTCCATCAATCTCACTAAGTTCAAATGGTTTTTCCTTGTGGTAGGGATGTGGTTCTCAAGAGTTTCCCCTTAATGTTATCAACCTCAAATGGATGATCCTCAAGTGAGCTATCCATGCGACTATGGCTCCTTGATCTTTTCTTTGGGGGCTTGGTGGGTCATCCACCATCATTCTCAAATATGAGTAATTTCTTCTTCAATTTGTGAGAAAGAATGATACCCATAAGTTGCCCATTTTTGTCCCATGCTTAGGGACATTTTGGATTTTGATCTTTAAGTGGGCTATGTGTACCATCCTTATCCATTTTCATGATGGTTGGGTGGCTCATCAAGCCATGCCGTCTTGTGCTCAATTGGTCTTCCTTTTTAGTAAAGAAATTGATGCACATAAGTTGCCCAAACTTACCCTTTCATGGGCATTTTCAACTTGGTTCCTCATGTGGGCTATGTGCATCAAAATTTTTTACCATTGGCCTCTTTGATCCATATGTTTGTGGGTAGACCGCCATGTTGTACTCATGGTCAATACCTTCATCAAGATGAGGCAGATAAGGTTGCCCATAGTTATCCCATGAATGGGTCCTCATATTCTTCAAAGTGGGCTATGTGCTCTCTCCAATCCATTGAGATGAGGCATTTGGGTTGCTCTTGGGGGCCCACTTCCCCCTTATCCCCCACTTGTCCATGTACATGTGTAAAAAGATGGAAACATCTTAAGTGAGAATCATGGCCTTGGCATAAAAGTGGATCAATCTTTTGGCCACATATGGACTTTGAAGAGGGGCTTCATGTGAATTAAAACTCTTATCCTTTGTTGATCTCATGGCACTTGAGTGCATTTGTTGTCCAAAATGTGTCCTTGGATGATAGACTTTTCTTGCCTAAGGCATGCCATGCCACCTTCTTTAAGGTGGGCCTTACTTTTTCCAATGGGCCCAACACATATCCTAAGTGACACATGGAGTTGGACTTTAGATTTTGCATTTGAATGTGAGCCCAATCCCATGGGTTTCCTGGATGGTAATTTGGATTTTAACGGGTAAGGGATAGGGACTTACCTTGCCAGACTTGTAGGATTCAATGGCGGATGGTACCAGAGGTCACCGAGTGATTGATGAAGATGATCCTGCCTTCATCGTCCGTCGAGGGGACCACATGTGTTCCTTAGCTATGGAGCATCAATCTCTTCCTGCTATCAAGGGTCGAGGTACCAGGGATCGTTGGGACGACTGGGTGAAGGATCCACAGCCCTTGCTAGAACGAGTACTGGATGGTACTCCCTTTGCTGGCCTCCTCACCTTACGTTTCCGTAATAACGATGCTAACCGCATGATGCTCGCGGCCCTTTGCGAGAGGTGGCGGGACGAGACCCACACCTTCCAGCTCCCTTGTGGTGAATGGGGAATAACTCCCCTGGACATTTATATGCAAGTAGGCTTTCCGTTTCATGGAACAGTTGTTCCTCAAGTCAGCTCTCTGGCTCCCCTCACTTCCACTGACTGGCTACGGCTTGTTGGTGATGTCCCACCCGAGGGTGAATTTCAAGGCCATCAAGTAAAGATGCGATGGTTCTACAACACTTTTGCCTCCGTCATCCTTACCACCAAGCGAGAGGCCCTCCATAAAGCACGGGCCATGATCACTTATGCCTTCGGGTCCTTCCTGTTTTGCCATGCGAATGAGAGGGCTGATCCCAAGTTTCTTCGTTTAGTCGAGGATCTTCATCATCCCTATAACTGGAATGGGGCTATCTTGACCCATATCTTTCAAGGTCTGGACAAGACCTGTCGGCATTGCCGGTCCTTCACAGGCTTCTGGCCTGTCGTTGAGGTATCTCTTCTTTCACCTTTCTTGAAGGGCTTTCGCCTTCTTTCTTTCTCTGATCAATAGATGTGTCTTTTGCCCAGACCTGCTTTTATGACCATTTTCCCCATCTCGCGCCGAGGATGCGAGACGAAGTTGAACCCTCTCTATATCGCCACATGTACTAGCACCAGCAAAACCGTCAGCGGAACGCCCGAATCTCTGGGGACAATTGGCGCGCTGACATAGACGGGTTGACCGTTGAGGACGTAAGTATCTTGCTTTTCTTTGCCCTCGTACTGTACTGTAACTGATCGTGGTGACCTCATTTGCTGCAGCTTACTCGGATACCGTATGCCAGTTTCCCTCTCTATTATACCACCCAGCGTGTGGAGGCATACGATGCTTCATGTCTCCGTATCATGCTTTACGATGCTGAATCTTTTCAGTGGTATCTAGGTGAGAGGTTGCTTCGGCAGGTTACTGAGGTGGCTCGGGTCCCTTGTTCTGCACCTCTCCCAGCTGCTCGGATGCCAGTTGATGAGAGAGTTGAGGCTCTTGTGGGCCAGCCCGGATTTCGCTTCACGATCCCGGATCGTGACTATGATGAATGGTACTTGCTGTTCGGTCAGGGGCCTCTGCTTCCTTCGCTTTATGTTCTAGGTGGCCGTCATAGATATGCTGGAGGCTCGGATGACTGCTCCTTTGATGGACCTTTATCGTCGGGAGCGGGACGAGAGGAGGGACGATGACGACTATGTTGGTGACTTGTAGCCTGCTTGGGTATTCTGCTTTGTATGGCCTTGTTCTTTTTTGCTTTCATCTTCTTTTGTATCAAGCTTTTTGAATGAATATACGGTTCTTGACTTGTCTCAAATTCCTTGATGATGTCTGGATGCTTTGACCTTTGACTTGTTCCTTAATGATTTGCTGAAGATTAGGCTTTTTAACTGCAGGCTGATGACTGGAACGGTTCAGATTGCTTGATTAGGCCTTGTGGGCCCACTTGATGATTAGATCTTGGATTCTGGCACTTCTTTTGATGATCGAACCTTTGATCTTGCTGCTCCATGACTTGGGTAAGCTTTCCAATGGTTTAGATCCTGATGATTTAGCCCTTGAATGGTTCAGATTGCTAGATTTGTCCCTGTGGGCCCACTTGAAACCTTGGCTTTACTTTGGGGCACCTCTTTTGATGATTTGTGGGGCTAAGAAGGTTTCTCATGGTGCAGATGATGGCTTGAATGTCTCAGATCGCTTGACTTGGCTTTGTGGGCCCACTTGATCACCTTTCCTTCTCTTTGACTTGATCAGCCATGCTCTGGCCGCATTGCTTCGTGATTGGACCGGTGGGGCACCTTTTATATGATCTTGATCAGCCTCAGTCGAAATCTGGAGTGGACCGGAGCCTTGGGCGGCCCATGGAGCGCCATCTGCTGACGTGGACTGTCAGCCTCACCTACCAAGAACCTTGGAGCCAATCCCGCGGAGAGAGAGGAACCGCGTCCGTACGGGCGGCCCAAAGCAGGCCGCCCAGGGCTCGTCTCTTAAGCGGCCTGGGCTGGCTCGTGCTCGGACATTCTTTGGTCTCTGTTGCTGCTGTCCCGACCTGCTCTGTACGTTCAGGTTCGATTCCAACAATGAATCTTCTCTTTGTCTCCTCCTTCCTCATCATCTTGTCCTCATCTTACTTTGTCCTTTCTTGGGGCATGGATGGTGGAGATTTAGGGGCTGTGGGGGCTGCCCATGGTGGGTCCCACACTTCAGATTTTCAACTGAGCTTTGATAATGGGGAGATGCCTTTAATGGATGGGGTAGATGTGGCATTAAGAGTGGGCATTGATGAAGACTTAAGCTTGGTGGTTGGTGGAGCTTTGAATGGCTCCATTAATGGCAGCCATGCTGAAATTCCAGATTTGAATGGGGCTTTGATTGTGGGAGAAATGGATGGCATGGATGAGATGGGAGGATGGGACATAGGTGAGGCTATGCATCCCTTAAATGTGGGCCACATGGATGATGTGATGGATGGTGGTGATGGGACCATGATGGACATAGATGGGCTGATCTCATGCTTGGATGGGATGGATGGTTCAGATGATACCTTTGACGGTTTGGATGCTCTTGATGAGGGCCGGGATGTGCGGTACACTTGTTTGGGTGGTCTTGATGTGATCTTTGATGATGTCCCCCTGATGATGGACGATGCAGATGCCTCGATGATCCCTTTGATCGGCCAGGATGATGTTTGGATTCATGATTTCCTATTGGAGAGGGCCACATGTCCGGATCTGGCCGTTGATTCTTCGATCGGGGTAGCCGAGACCCTTCTGGATGGTTCAGATGCTTTCTTTGACCGTCAGATTGGTCAGGATGCCACGATGTGCTGGTGTGATCTTTACTGGTAGCCCTTTTGATGGAGAGCATCGCCCTTCTTTTGATCGTCGGTCTTTTGCGCACTCTGTTCATGAGGTGGGCGAGTCTTCTCATGCGGCAGAGGTTATGACAGTTTCAGATAGTGATGCGACTATATCAGACATAGCCGTTACTGAGGGCAGGTCAGGGGCTGTCGAGTCTGCAGAGGTTCCAGCTTTTCTTTCTCCTTCGCCCGTTGACCTTCCGATCCTTGATGAGTTGTCATTGATTTCTGGGCCTTTTGTGATGGAGGGGGTACCAGTGAGGACTTGTCAGCTGCTTCCTCGTCCTTCTTGCTCGCCACGACTGCTTGCTTGGCTTGACAACTTGTCAGCTTATGAGATTCGGGAGTTAGAGTCCTATGGCTTTGGCAGTCTGGTCCATATGGCTAGAGTTGATATTGATTGGAGGATGCTCGGAGCTGCCTTGATTGACTGGGTCCCTTCGTTGAACTTGTTTGCGTTCAACGATATGGAGATGGGGCCTTCTTTGGAGGAGCTTGCACGCTTGACAGGCCTGCCCTGGGATTATACTCAGTATTTCTCGCTGAAGACATCGCCGAAGACTGCTACACCGCAGAACTGGTTCGGGATCCCCTATCTTGTTCAGCCTGCAGCTGTCGGTCAGGATGCTGTAGTGTTTTCCTTGGACTTACTGTATGATCTTTTTTCGGGTCCTTGGAGTGTGGCCGGTTCTACCTTTGCTCGGAACGCACTGATGTTCTGCTTGATTGCTGAGGTGCTGTTCTCGGGATGGCGCAGGTCCCAGACTCCTCTGCTTTTTGAGGTGATGAGCCGAGCTATCCGTCGGTAGGGGATCATTTCCCTTACCTTGGCCGAGCTGTTCAATGGGCTGACTGACTGCGCCCTAGGCCACACTCGTATCCTTCGCGACTGTTGTGCCTTTCTTCAGGTATCTTTTCTGCATTCTTTTTCTTCTTGCTTTGCTAGGAATTGCTTTGCTTTAGCTGAACTTCTTTTCCTTTTTTGTGATCAGGTCTAGCTATGGGAGCGTCTTTCGTTGACCGTTCCTGTATCTTTTCCTGACACTCGTTGCCCAGACCTTATGCGACACATCATGGAGTTTCTTCCTCATACAGCTAGGATGAGCGAGCCCTTGTATCGCAGGATGTTCGCTGAACTTCGTGACTGGAACGTTCGTTGGGAGTCATCTTGGCTTTCACTTCCTCCAGTGCTTTGCGATGCACACCGCCATCCTCTGATGTTGGTAGGCTTTCGATCCTACTTTTCTTATCATCCCATTCGGTTCCTGCGGCAGTTTGGATATGAGCAGGATGTTCCTCTTTTCGCTTTCACGGGTATCGGGCGTCGAGCACTTCCATCCAGATCCTCTGACTTTAGGACCCGGATTGATTGTTCTTGGGCGAGTTATTTGACTGCTGATTTGCTGGGTTTTGAGCTGCGGACTTTTCCGATGGCGACCGCCCCATATCAGTACTGGGTTGCTGAGCAGTCTTTGTATCGACGTATCCCTTGCTGGCACCAGAATGCTGATGAGGATGAGCAGGATATCCTTGGAGATGCTGGCTCTTCATCTGGTTCATATGAACCCTTTGAGGAACGCCCGTTTATCGATCGTTGCTTCCTTTTGGCCACTCATGGCCATCTGCTGTCTGAGATCTCTGCACTTCGGTATCATTGTGAGATGATGTCGAGGAGATTGGCTGCCGATCAGAGATTATCTGATGAGGAGATAGCGATTCGTACCCTTGAGCGCAATGAGGCGCATTACCTGCGTATGGAGGTGAGCAGGTTGAGAGCGAGACTATCTTTTTACGAGTCAGAGGACTTACCTGATGTGGCCGAGGAGGAGGGTAGAGATTGATTGTGTTGGCCACCTGCACATTCTTTTTTGCATATATGATTGATGATGATGCATTTTTGTATTTTTTTTTTGAAAAAGATGATATGATATGTGTAAAAGAAATATGATGCATTTAATTGAAAAGAAAACTGTTTGAAAATCTACTGTGCCATGAGTTGTCTTGTGAGTGTGTCTGGATTTTGTGTCAGGATATAGGAATCAGAACTGAGACTCGGTCAATGATTTGACCAATGTCTCGAGATTTGACTTGCTTGATCCTTTGATTCCCTAGAGGTGTAGGCAATGAAAACTGTTGCTTCTTGAGATTGTCAGAATTTACAGAGTTCTTCGCTCCTGACTGCACTTCTTCTTGTTCTTGAACTGTAACTGCTTGAACAGATCTGGACCGTCTGATTTCTTGGTACCTGCACTTTTATTTCTTTTTCTTTTTCTTTTTGAGCCATTTTTTGCCTGCAGTGCTCTTTCGAGTTTTCACTAGAGCCGGCCTTTTCCCGTCATTTTTGCCCGTGGCACCCTTTCGGGTTTTCACCACATCCCGGGTGTTTGATCTTGCCTACCCCTTGGCAGCTATGCTGTTTTTACTCTCAGCGCCCTTTCGGGTTTTCACCAAGTCCGCTGTATGCCCACTGTTTTTACTCGGAGCGCCCTTTCGGGTTTTCACTCCGCCCTCTTTGTTTAGGCACACATTTTCTTTTTCTCTCTCTTTTTTTTTTTTTAGATAACTGCGGCGGCTGGAGGTAGGGAATCCGTCGTTGCCGGCCAATGGCAGTCTTTCAGCCCTTATCCTGAGTTACGATAATAGAGCTGTCGGTTTTTACTAAAGACTCAGCTGAGATGAATGGATGGATGACTGTGTTTCTTCTTGGATTGATTTTTTTCTTGAGTGCCTTTCTTTGGCTTCCCTTTTTCTTTCTCTTTTCTTCTCTTTTTTTTTCTTTTATATTCTTTTTCTCTCCCTTTTTTTTATCTTTTCCTTTTGAATCCCTCTTTTTTTTGTATTTTTCTCTTTTTGAATCCCCTTATTTGAAACACTTGTTGGTGGACGGAATGATTTCTTAGAGGTCTCAGCTTTGACCTCTTGACTTCAACTCTATTAAAGTAACTCTTGATAAAGTCAGAATGACTTACCCGTGAAAGATCTTCACGTTGTCGGCGTTGGTTGGCTCAGGAAGATCCACCCCTCTCATGCTGGTGAGTCTGAGGGCGCCTCCGGGAAGTACTTCTCTGACGATCAGTGGCCCATCCCACGAGGGTTTGAACTTTCCTCTGGGATCCAGAAGGTGCGACGGTAGAATCTTCTTCGTGACCATGTCGCCTACCTTGAAACTTCTTCTTCGGACTCTCTTGTTGTAAGCCCGAGCGATCCTTTTCTGATAGCACTGTGAATGATTTAGCGCACGCATGCGCTTTTCATCTGCTAGCTGCAATTGATCGAATCTGGCCTGTTGCCATTCTCCTTCTTCAATTCCGCTTTCGAGTAACACTCGTAGTGATGGTATTTCCACCTCGACTGGCAAAACTGCCTCCATTCCATAGGTAAGCTCGAAAGGAGTAACGCCCGTAGCAGACCGTACAGACGTTCGATAGGCCCAAAGTGCATATGGGAGCATATCTGACCAATCTCGATAGGTCACGACCATCTTCTCAAGTATCCTGATGATTGTCTTGTTTGTGGCTTCTACCCCACCATTCATCTGAGGACGGTAGAGGCTTGATCGATGACGTTGGATCTTGAATTTGCCGAGGAAGTCATCCATCTTCTTATTGACGAACGGGGTCCCATTATCTGTGATGATAGCATTGGGGATTCCATACCGGCATATGATGTTGTTCTTCATGAATTTGATCACCTGAGATGCTGCAATTGTGGTGTAGGAGGCTGCCTCTACCCACTTGGTGAAGTAGTCAACTGCCACAAGTATGTACTCATGACCGTTTGATGCTTTAGGACTGATCTTGCCGATGATGTCGAGTTCCCACATGGAGAAGGGCCAGGGGGTGGTCAGGTTGTATAACTCTGATGATGGGGCATGGATTTGATTCGCATGCTCCTGACACTTGAAGCATTTTCTGACGTGCTGGCAACAGTCTGTCTCCATAGTGAGCCAATAGTAGCCGAGTCGTAAAAACTTCTTTGCCATCATGTGCCCGTTCATGTGTGGGCCACAGATTCCTTCGTGTATTTCTTTCATGATCTTTGCAGCTTCTGTTTCGTCGACGCATCGAAGGAGGATGTGATTATAGGATCGCTTGTAAAGAACTTCGCCACTGATGGTGAACTGGCCGGCCAAACGCTGAATGGTTCGGCGATCTGTTGCTGTTGCTGACTCTGGATACTCCTGGGTTTCGAGATATTGCTTGATGTCGGCATACCAGGTTTTGTCAGGGACAGCTTCGGCTTCTTCTATTTGCAGGCAAAAAGCAGGTTCATCTTGAACTTCGACTGTGAGCTCCCATTCTGAAGCTCCTTTCGGGATCTCGATCATTGATGCCAGTGTGGCGAGAGCATCTACAAACTGGTTCTTGGCTCTGGGCATGTATGAGAAGGTGATTTCCTTGAATTCTTTGATCAGATTTTCAAGATACACATGATATGGTATCAACTTCTCGTCTTTGGTCTTCCACTCGCCATTGGTCTGATTGATGATAAGCTGTGAGTCTCTAAATACTCGTAGCTTCTTGACGCCCAAGATTATGGCTTCCCTTAAGCCAACGATGCATGCTTCGTACTCTGCCATGTTGTTGGTGCACTCGAATGCTATGCGCCTCGAGATAGGAATAGGGACATCATCTGGAGAGTAGAGGATTGCTCCAATACCACTCCCTTTAGAATTTGCTGCGCCGTCGAAGAATAACGTCCACTCACCTTTCTTCTTTTCTTCTTCTTCAATAAGCAAGAGATCTTCATCAGGAAAGAACGTTTTGAGCGGTTGATAATCTAGGAGGGAGTGGGCGGCAAGATGATCAGCGAGGGCCTGTCCCTTGATTGCCTTCTGAGTGACATAGGTGATGTCGAACTCAGACAGGAGTAGCTGCCATTTAGCTATCCTTCCAGTGAGTGCCAGCTTCTGGAACAGGTACTTGAGCGGATCCATGTGAGCGAGGAGGAGAATAGGGAATGCAATCATGTATTGACGGAGTTGCTGAGTTGCCCAGACTAGGGCGAGGCAGGTCTTCTCGATCGGGGAATACCTGGTCTCGTAGTCAGTGAACTTTCGGCTCAAATAATATATTGCTTGTTCCTTCTTCCCGGTCTCGTCATGCTGGCCGAGGACACAGCTAATGGCTTCTGCTGCTACCGAGATGTATAACAATAGTGGTCGTCCGGGAGCGGGTGGCACTAGGACTGGAGGATTCATGAGATACTTCTTGATGCGATCGAAGGCGACTTGGCAATCATCATTCCATTCTTTTGGAACGTTCTTCCGAAGGAGCTTGAAAATGGGCTCACAAATAGGTGTGAGCTGTGCGATGAAGCGACTGATGTATTGAATTCTGCCGAGGAAGCCGCGAATTTCTTTCTCTGTTCTAAGAGGGGGCATCTCGATGATTGCTCTGGTTTTGGTCTCGTCGACCCTGATGCCGTCCTCGCTCACCATAAAGCCGAGGAGCTTTCCTCCCATTGCACCGAAGACGCATTTCTGAGGGTTGAGGCGGAGCTTGTACTTTTCTAATCTGTTGAATAACTTCTTCAGATCTTCAAAGTGTCCTTCGATTGTGCTAGATTTGACGATCATATCGTCCACATATACTTCAAGCTCTTTGTTCATCATGTCATGGAATAATGCTGTCATTGCTCGCTGATATGTTGCTCCTGCGTTCTTCAAACCGAACGGCATCATCCTGTAACAGAAGGTTCCCCAGGGAGTGATGAACGATGTCTTCTCACGATCTTCGACGGCCATCTTGATCTGATTGTAACCTGAGAACCCGTCCATGAATGAGAAGATCTTGTATCCAGCAGTGTTGTCGACCAAAGTGTCGATATGTGGCAAAGGGAAGTCATCTTTAGGACTGGCTTTGTTGAGATCTCGGAAGTCGATGCACATTCGAACCTTGCCGTCCTTCTTTGGTACTGGCACGATGTTGGCGAGCCATTCAGGGTAGTTGGAGACTACCAAGAATCCCGCATTGTACTGCTTGATGACTTCATCTCGGACTTTCAGAGCCCATTCTGGCTTCATTCTTCGAAGTTTCTGCTTCACTGGCTTCATATCTGCCTTGGTTGGTAGATGATGTACAACGAGCTCTTCATCGAGCCCTGGCATGTCTTCATATGAGAACGCGAAGTTGGACAATCTTGGAGCTAGGAACTCTATCATTTTCTGTTTCATCTTAGGTGGCAACGATTTTCCAATGCGTACTTCCCTAGGGATCTCAGGTGTCCCCAAGTTTACTATCTCGAAATCATCGGCTACAACATTGGCTTTAGATTCGAACTTTTTGTGGAGATCCTCTAGTTCGGGAGTGTTGGGGTCCCAAAAGTCAGTACCCTCTAAAACAAATCGACTGGGCACGTGCTTCGAGGAAATTCCACAAAACACCACCCGACGCACCCAAAATACCCAACTTTGCAAAGGATCCAGTACTTAGCCATTTTTTCCGGTGGACCCCATGGATCACCGTGATCGAAACCGACCAGAATCAAGCGGGGCCATTCTTCATGAATTATGATAAGCAGTGCATGGCGATTCACCGGGAAACGGGCCCCACAGGCCCTCCGTTTTGCAAAACCCAAATTTGCAAAACACGAGTACGTCAAGCGCACCCAATTATTCAGCTTGACGCACCCTTAAATTCATGAAAATTCAACAAGTGTTTTCGGATGTATTTCACCTCTGACGCATCCAAAAATAGCTTGACGCACCCTAAAAATACCCTCGACGCGTCCATAAATTCAGGAAATACGTAACAGCAATTTCAGGGTGCATTGTACCTCAACGCACCCTAAAATTGCCCGACGCACCCATAAAATCACGAATGACCAGCATGGCATTTTTTGGGTGCATTGTACCTCAACGCACCCGAAAATGGCTCGACGCACCCATAAAATCAGCACATCTCAAAATCTCATTTCGGGGTGCGTCAGAGTCCCCACGCGTCCATTTTAGGGTGCGTCAAGGTAAATTTAAGGGTGCGTCATACGTGGCAGGTCCTCATTGGTTGTTGTCCGGTATTCTCGGGTATAAATACCCCCCCACTATTCATTTGTACAGATTACGAGAGAGAAAGAGAGAGATTATCCCCTGAGTATCTGAGTTTTGCCGCCGGAAACCCTCGCCGGAATCCCTTTCCGACAACCGGAAAACTTTTCCGGTGACTGGAATTCTTTTCCGATCGCCTGTATCTTCCACCGGAAGGTCACACCGGCCAACACCACCGCAGGTTCGAATCATGAAAAAATCATAAGTACGATGGCGCACCTAAAAAATAGGTCGACGCATCCAAAAAACCGAACAAAAAGCGGACATGTATTTTCAGGGTGCATTGTACCTCCACGCACCCGAAAATGGTCCAACGCACCCGAAAAGTCAGCAAAATGCGGATTTGTATTTTCAGGGTGCATTGTACCTCCACGCACCCGAAAATGGTCCAACGCACCCGAAAAGTCAGCAAAATGCGGATTTGTATTTTTGGGGTGCATTGTACTCCAACGCACCCGAAAATTACCCCACGCATCCATAAAATCAATATGATTCAGATATGTATTTTCAGGGTGCGTTGTACCTCCACGCACCCGAAAAATCAGCCAATTCCGGAAAATGTTCAGGAGTACACCGGACTCAATTTTAAGTATTTTCAAGTACCGTTTGAGCCTATCTTGGGTATTTTGAGCGTTCCGGACGCAATGGAATGGTCAAATAGACGTTCCAGGATCTCTAAATGAGTAGAATGGCGCATCTTCAAAGTTCGATCTGATTCGACACGATGAACGAAACATCTTCTCGAAAGGGACGTCGCCAACATCCAGGACTATGCGAACATGTCGTTATTTGTATCTACTGTAAAGAGGTGACCCGATTTGAGTCGAAAGCTAGACAAACGGGACTATGGTTATCACGATAAACCATACTAAAGAGTTTCAATTCACTACAAGACAATTGTTATGAACTGCCACAACACAACAGTCGATGCCCTACCCATTAAAAACGGCATCCGTCGGTTGGGCTACGCAGGTATACACAACTGCAGAGTGGACTTCCCGAGGTCACCTGTCCATACATTGACAGGCGCAGGCCCAGAGTCGTCCCTCTCAGTCATAAACCCTGATAGTCTCAGCCCGGATCTCCGGCCAAAACATGGGACATAGACATCTGACTAATACAAAGATGGTTCAGTCCATAACAAAACAAATACAGGTCTCTATGACCACAAACTCTCAGACCATAGTCCCTGCTGACTAGTCTTTTGCCTTTTAATCAAGGGTCATCGATCATTCGATGTAATTAAGGGCTCGTGCCAGATCACAGCCTGGAATGTACAAGATCTCAGGATCTCTGGAATAAAATTCGCCTTGCGATATCTCTCCTTGTGTCCTTTTATGAATGTCTTGTGATTGTCTACGAATGTTTCCATTATTCAGAACCCCAGAGCAACAAAACACAACATTTCAAGAAAATGTAAATCGTATCCATTTTCTAGTTCTAACAAACTGGCGACTCTGCTGGGGATCGAACCATACCAGAATCTCTGGTTGTATCTGAATATAGAAACGCTCTAAGATCAATTACTCATAAACATGAATTTACACATAGGAAAGTTACCGCGAGGCATAATGTTTCGGCGCCCTCGGGCGCCAAACTGGCGACTCTCAACGGGAACGTTCTTCCCTTCATCTTTAAGGTAATAGACGGTAAATCAAGGGTTTTCAAAACCACAAACTTCCACAACTACACGTGTTTGTCTCCTTCTTGCTTATTTTTGTCGGTTTATGCACTGCGATCGATGGGCTCATACTCCCGACCGCACTTGTGAACTGTTCTAAAGATTTTTATGACACCGCAGAATTAGCAAGATAGTAACGCAGATAGAAGAGATGGTATGCTCGATGACAAGTTCGTGCACCTTCCTTGCCAACGGAGGTTTCAACTTCCCTCGTTTCACCACAACCGCAACTGCTAGTCCAGGCTCAGAATGGCAGTTGGTTGAAACCCGGAGGCAGAAGAAAGAACAGAAGAAAACTGCCATCCTAGCTGCATATAGGAAGGCGAGCGTTGCGAAATCTCGCCCCGTGATCAAGAAACAGTGGCAGCCGAAGCAGGGGCAGAAGATCCCTATCAATGGCCAGATCATATTGACCAAACCCGCAGTACCTGAAATGACAGCCGAGCAATTTCCGCCGTTGTCCAAGGTTGCCCGCACCTCTCGGAAGCCCATCAGGTCTGCACATATGAAGAAAGCCGAGCCCGCGACGACCCTTGAATTGAAGCAGAAGCCACCTCAGGAAATCCCGTTAGTGCAAGTGGTGATGGTCCAAATAGCTGAAGGAGAAGAAGAGGGACCATATGAAGCAGAAGAATTGCCTCCACTCCAAGACCAGATCGATAGATTGGTAGAGGCTAACCGCGAGACAAATGATCGGATGAGAGCTATTCAGGAAGCCTTGGCCACCCTAATAGCACAGAATGCCACCAGAAGTATCGCGCCGCCCACCCGTCAGTCGGCAGAGGAATCCCAAGGGGCAGCAGAAGGCCCAACTGAGCATGAACCGCCTGCCCAATGTCGAGTTACTCCGATGGAGCGCGCACCACTTTCCACATCTCACGTATCGCGAGAAGAGTTATCCCAGACGATAGCCCATATGATGCAACAAGAAAAAGAGAAAGAAAAGAGGGGCAGCTACAAATATCGGGTCCCGTACCCACCAGAAGTGGAAGAGGTACCGTTCCCAGCCAATTTCAGATGCCCCGACTTCGGAAAGTTTGATGGCAGAGGATCGCCAGAAGAGCACATCACCCACTTCTTGACTACGTTAGGAAATTGGTCCGCAGTCCCGCAATATTGCATGCGATTGTTCGGATCTACCCTGACCGGGAAGGCCTTTCAATGGTACATGTCATTACCTGCCGGCTCTATAAGGACATGGGAGCAAATGCAGGATGCTTTCATCTCCAAATTCTTCGCAACCGAGAGGGAGATCTCATTGACGGACCTAGCATTGGTTAGGCAGAGGAATGGCGAACCAGTCGAGAAATTCATTGATCGATGGGGAACTACGGCAGCTCAATGTCGTGAATTACCCAGTGAAGGCGAGCAGATGAAGATGTGCCTGAGGGCTCTAGACCCCATGATCTCGTACGGACTGTCAGGTAACACCTTCAGCTCCTTCCGCGAACTAGCAACGAAAGCCCATCTGGTGGAAGAAGCAGCTTCCCGGGTAAACTTTAGACCTGAGAGACAGAAGAGAGAGACAGGAAGAGTGGTAGAAACCCACCAGGTCGACAAGATCAAGGAACAGAAAGATCGAAAACGTCCCGCTGTTGATCATAGGGCGGAAGTGAAGACAGCAGTCACACAAGACAAGGGTAAAAGACCCTACGTACCCAAACGCGTATCAATAGCAGAAAGAGAAAAGGCTAATGGTCCATATACATTCGATATGGTCGATTTAGTCCCGATCATGGAACAATTGGTCGAGGAAGGCTTAATGCGTTTACCGGAGCCCGTTCGTCCCCATGAAGTTGGACGGGTAAACGATCCCAGATACTGCAAATATCACCAATGTGTTAGCCACAAGACAGAAGATTGCTTCTCCTTGAAAGGAAGGATACAAGGGTTGATCAATCAAGGGGTTATCAGCATGGAGGTACCCGAGACAGCAAGGGAGACGGCCGGGACAATTTCAGCAATTTCAATAGAAGAAGGTAGCAGTCACCTAACGACCTCATTCCCCGAGCCGCAGGAGCCGTGGACTCTAGTCAGTAGCAAGAAAAGACTCGAGAACCGACGAAGGCTCGTTAACCAAAAAAAAGAACAGGGGGAGAGGAAAGAGAGGAATACCACAGAAGCGAACCGTGATGAGCATGGCATATTGCGGAATGGTGTCGTTCACCGAACAAGCACCGGCCGAGGAAACCTCACAAACAGTCGAGGGAGAAGTTAATGCGGTCATCTTACGATCAGGAAGGCAAATGCCTGACCGTACCCCTCCGAGACCAGACGACCCAATGCAAGAAGATGGTGTCCACAACAGGCCGCAAGGGAGACCTTATGTACAAAAGTTGAAAGAAAAAGTTGGTGAGGCCACGACTAGTCAGCCAAGCCCGAAACCAGTAGCATATGATGTTGTGGCGCACTTACGAAAGGTTCCCGCCCGGCTAAGTATATACGATGCTTTGTGCCTCTCGAAAGTGTATAGAGAAATGTTAATTAATGCCCTACTTGACAGTGAAGTCAGGGAAACTATGATGATAGAGATAGAAGGAGAAATGAATAATACAGACAAATTTTGGGAGGGGTATACGCCGGTATCACAAGTCATGCATGTCGATCATCCCTCAACAATCACTTTTTCAGAAGAAGACCGCACGATCGAATTAATGGACCATAACCGTCCGTTGATGGTCACAGGTACAATCAGGGACACCGAGATCAAGAGGTGCATGTTGGACGACGGGTCTGCCGTGAATATTATGCCATTGAAGACATTACAGAAGCTGGGTTATAGGCAATCAGCGCTACGCCCGAGTCTCATGATGATTCAAGGGTTCAACCAAGACAGTCAACGTACACTGGGATCAATCACAGTGATGTTAGAGATCGAAGAATTGACGACGAAAGTAACATGTCAAGTGATCGACGCGGTGACAACATACAACCTTCTTTTAGGAAGGCCCTGGCTCCATCAGAATCGGATAATCCCTTCGACGTATCACCAGTGTTTCAAATATAACAGGGATGGTGTCCAATACAGGGTAGCAGCAGATCCGAAGCCATACACGATAGCTGAGTCATTCTTGGCTGATGCGAAATATTATGACCCGGCCGAAAGCAATAAGACCAGCAAAAAGTCCGACATAAAGAAGAAAGGACAAGAGGCAGAATCTCGAGTTGAGAAGTGTGTACAGAAAAGTAAACCTCAGCTCATCACTCAGGGAAGATCCCAATGTCAGCAAAAAAAACCAACCTCAGCCGATCACGAAAAAGTTTTATGTGGTACCGCAGCATCTGCGTCAGCCGGGGCAGTCCGTAGTTAAAATTAATTTCAGATCAACATATGAGTGTACTCAAATCCAGCTTCAATATACCTATACCCAAGATAGGAAGAACCAAGCCATTTCCAAAAGCGCCAAGCCAATTTATCGTGCCGTCGCGAGATGCCACCCAGAAAGATATCAAGTTCCTATTCAGGGCCAAGCCAGCCAGTACCATCAGAAGGGAAAGAAGAAGGAAGAGGGTCTGCTCAATCTCGACAAATAGAAGAGAAGAGGTATAGCAAAGCCAGCCGGAAGATTATGAGGAACATGGGATTCTTCAGTCAAGGCTCAGACACAAAGAAAAGACTGCTAGCTCCATTTGAAGAATACAAGCAAGTATACAGGAACGGAGAGGGTCTAGGAGCGAAGGCGAGCGTAAACATGGTAACCATTGTCCCGGTAGAAGGAATCCAGTCGCAAGATTCTATCGACATAATCCAGCCAAGTGTCGCACCCGTGCAACTAGAAGACGGTGGACAACCAACGATTGATGAACTCGAAGAGGTGAATTTGGGCACCATCGAAGAACCCAGGAATACATATTTGAGCAAAAATGTCCCAGAAAATGAAAAAGAGAAATACATACAATTATTAAAGGAGAATAAGGACATCTTTGCCTGGACATACTCCGAAATGCCCGGGCTCAGTCCGACAATCGCCATGCACAAGCTAAGCATCATGAAAGAAAAGAAGCCAGTGAAGCAGCCACAACGACGGTTCCATCCTGATGTTGTACCTAAGATTGAAGAAGAAATCAAAAAACTAATCCAGGCTGGATTTGTTCGAGAGGTGAAATACCCCCGATGGATTTCAAACATTGTGCCAGTCAAGAAGAAGAGCGGACAGATCCGAGTTTGCGTCGACTTCCGGAATCTTAATGAAGCCTGCCCGAAAGATGATTTTCCTTTGCCAATTCCAGAATTGTTGATTGACAGCACAACGGGATATGCAGTAATGTCCTTCATGGATGGGTACTCGGGATACAATCAGATTCGCATGGCCCCGGAAGATGAAGAAGCTACGGCCTTCCGCACAACCCTCGGCATCTACTGTTATCGCGTAATGCCCTTCGGATTAAAGAACGCAGGGGCAACATACCAGCGCGCAATGCACGTTATCTTTCAAGATATGATGCATAAACACGTCGAATGCTATGTAGATGATCTAGTCGTAAGGTCGGCTGATCACGAGCAGCACAGAGAACACTTAAGGCAAGTGTTCCAACGGTTGCGCAAGAAAAGTCTCCGTATGAATCCACTGAAATGCGCGTTCGGAGTCACGTCTGGCAAATTTCTAGGCTTCGTGGTCAGACACAGGGGCATAGAAATCGATCCCGCAAAGATCAAAGCCATCATAGAAATGCCACCTCCGAAGAACCTGAAGCAATTGAAGAGTTTTCAAGGCCGCGTAGCATATTTAAGGAGATTCATCTCGAACCTGGCTGGTCGTTGTCAACCGTTCTCTCGCCTCAACAAGAAAGATGTTAAGTTTGAATGGGACGACGCTTGTCAGAAAGCCTTCGACTCTCTAAAAGAGATGCTTGGGAATTCGCCAGTCCTTGCTGCCCCAATCAAAGGAAAGCCGCTGATTCTGTACATCGCAGTAGGTGATAACTCACTGGGGGCACTCCTGGCACAAAAGAACGAAGAAGAGAAGGAGAATGCACTATATTACTTAAGCCGCACGCTGGTAGGGGCTGAATTCAACTATTCAGCAATTGAAAAGACATGCCTTGCTCTCATTTTTGCCGTAAAGAAACTGAGGCATTACTGTCTCTCGCACCAAATAACGTTGATATCCAAGGCGGATCCGATCAAGTTCCTTATGAACCGGCCTATGCTGTCTGGGCGTTTAGCTAAATGGGCCCTTCTCCTCTCCGAATTCGACATCACATACGTCCCAGCCCGGGCCATTAAAGGACAAGCGATCGCAGATTTTCTCGCTGCGCATCCAGTCCCGAGCAGCGAAGAAATGGAATGTGACCTCCCAGATGACCAGGTTATGATGATTGAAAGACCACGATTATGGCGGATGTACTTTGACGGAGCCTCTAGGTCGACAGGGGCAGGAGCGGGGGTTATATTTATCAGCCCACAGGGAGATTTGTTGCCCTACTCATTTACAATCGTGCCAGCCTGCACCAACAACGAAGCAGAGTATCAAGCCCTCATCATTGGGCTACAGCTCGCGTTAGAAATGCGAATCAAGGTAATACAGATTTATGGCGACTCCAGACTAGTCATCGGACAGTTGACGACAGAATATGAGGTCCGCAAACCTGAATTGTCACCTTTCTGCCGCCAAGCGCAGTCACTGTTCGACCAGTTTCGTGACAGCAGCATTTCACATATACCGAGACAGGAAAATGTGCAGGCCGATGCATTGGCTAGCCTAGCCGCTGCTCTGGCTAACCCCGGAGGTAGCCCACTTCACGTAACGATCGAAGAAAGGAGGATCCTGCCGACAGCCATACTGCGTGGTGGCGAAGCAAGCGCAAACCCCATCTGTTGCTTCGAGATCACAGAAGATGATGACTGGAAAAGACTATTCGTCGATTACTTGAAATATGGGTTCTTGCCGGAAGAGCCCAAGATGCGTACACAGGTTAGGAGACGCGCTGGGTCGTTTGTACTGCAGAACGACGTCCTTTACAAGCGTTCGTATGAGGGGGTATTGCTACGCTGCTTGGATCAGAAGGAAGCATACGCCACATTGAAGGAAGCCCACGGAGGAGAATGCGGTGCCCACCAAGGAGGCAGGAACCTACATCACCGTGTCCGACACATGGGATATTATTGGCCCACAATGACGAAGGACGCGATAGAATTTGTCAAGAAATGTCATCAGTGCCAAATCCATGCAGATATCATACATTCGCCGCCAGAGGAATTACATCAGTCAGTAATGTCCTGGCCTTTCGCAGCCTGGGGCATGGACGTGATCGGGCCAATCAGCCCGCCCTCTTCCCAGGGACACCAATACATCTTAGCCGCGACAGATTACTTTTCCAAGTGGGCCGAGGCAGTCGCGCTTAGGAGCGTGAAGGCAAAACATGTTGAAAGTTTCATCCGCCACGCCATATTATACCGGCATGGTATTCCCGAGAAAATCACCACGGACAACGGAACACCCTTCAAGAACGCTACTATTGATAAGCTATGCGCAAAGTTCAAGATCAAACATTGTTATTCATCACCTTATTACCCCCCTGCGAATGGGTTGGCTGAGGCGTTCAATAAGACTATCGTGAAGATCTTGAAAAAGACAGTGGCGGAAAATAAGAAGGATTGGGACAGGCGGCTACCCGAAGCATTATGGGCATATCGAACCACACACCGCACAGCCACGCGAGCTACACCCTACTCGTTGGTGTACGGTACGGAGGCAGTGGTCCCGATGGAGATACAGGTTGAGTCATTACGAGTCGCCCTTCGTTATTCCCTGACAACCGAACGCAACGCCGAGATCAGAATGACCGAGTTAGACGATCTGGATGAAAAGAGACTAGTCGCCCAACAAAGGCTCGAAATGTATCAGAAACAGATCTCAGCCTCATATGACAAACAAGTCCGCGGTAGATCATTCAAAAGAGGTGACCTGGTACTAATGATGAAACGCCCGGTGCCAGCTCAAGGCCCGAAAAGTAAATTCGACCCGAAATGGGACCCAGTGTGCATCGTTGATGAAGTATACTCCAATGGAGCGTATCGAGTGATCGATTGCAAGGGGCAAGGCATCAGCTCGTTGGTGAATGGACGATTCTTGAAAAGATATTATACTTGACATAGAATACTGCTGTGATTTGTAAACACCCCGTTAGAGGGAAAATGTAATAGACAAATATCAAGAGAAATGACACCATACAATGATCAATGCTTACAATTACAGATACTAATCCTTTCTTCCGTGTGTTTACACAGGCATCAGGAAAGTTATTGAAACCCGAGACGTATCAGGCATCGTTACCTCGCCCTATCCAAAGTTGTCGAGAATCGGAATGGAGATATGGACCTTAAAGTCAAGGCTCAGGCACGCCCATCCCGCATCAATATAGGTTTGAGTCCTGACAGGGGGACATTCCTTCTAAAATAACCTACGTTACATTCGAATCTAAACGCAAATGAAAGAAATATCAAGTGAATAGAACATATAGCACGATCATGTGAATAGTATACATATCATTACAACATTAGTGTCACAACATATCTCCGCAAAATTACAAGATAAAACAATCATAGAGCCTAACTGTTCAGATTTCTTAAACATTGTTCTAGCAAATGAACTGCAGACTCCTGGGTCGCCCTCTGTGTTGCCTCCGCCGCAGCTAAAACTTGTGCAGGATCAGGGACGCTTTGAAGAGACTCTCTCAGTTCTTCAACCTGAGTTCGTATAGCGTTGCGTTCGGCCTCGCGCTTTTCGATAGATGATTGCAGACGAGCCTTTTGATTGCCAAATTTTGAAAGATTGAGATGAACAACGGAGCGTTCAGCTTGCAGCCGTGCTATCTCATCATCTATCTCCGCCAGCCGATCTGTGGCTCCCTGATGCCCAACAGCAGCATCTTGCCAATTGCGCCTCAGCGCGGTTACATCTGCCTCACACAGCTCAAGCTTTGGCAGGAGAGATTGCAAATGACCGCGCCTCTCCTCAACAGAAGGATCGACTCTAAAGTGTCTCGCCTCATCGAGTTGTGCCATGCCCTCCCTGAACAGGACTACATGGTTGATCATCAAAGAGACGTCAATCCCGAGCCATGCAGCGTTGCATTCAAGTGCCTGCAGCCCTTCATCCAAGATGGACCACTCATCCATATTCTTCAAAGAGGCGGTGATGTTCGTCAGAAGACTCTTCAAAAGGTCCGCCTTCACCTTTGATAACCCTCGGAGAGAGGAACCGAATGCCTCGGGCAAGGCAACAGGGGCCAAAGCATGAACAGGAGCGGCCACTGATCAAAGAAATGGTAAAGTTAGTATAAAGAGGCCTCGATAAAAGAGAAAGATAGCCGAAATAATAAAGACAAGTGATATACCAGTAGCTTCACGATCATCGACGGCAGGTGCATTAGCCGAGACAGCATGCGTAGGCAATACTGGGGCAGGTTCAGTGATCCCCTCGGACAACGGCTCAGGCAGCTCTGGAGAGGATAGCACTACGACCTCAGGAACGCTGGTATCAGATGCTGGCATGGTGATAGGAAAGGGTTCCGCAACGGGTTCAGCTGATGACGGTACAACAGTAGGAGGAGGCTGCGCGGCACATTCCGATACACTTGTTCCTAAACCCGAAACCTCAACCCTACGGGAAGCTTCCCCGATAGGTTCAGCTAATGACGGTCCGACGAGGGAAACAGCTTCCACGGTAGGCGCAGTGGATGGAGGCTCAACAATCGGAGACGCTTCCAAAGTAGGCTCAGGTACACTCGATTCAGTGACAGAAATCGGAGCGCCCCGAGAAGCTAAATCAACAGCCCCGACCCCAATATCTTCAACACGGGAAAGGGTCGGGGAAGGTGCAACTTCCACAACGCCAGTGATCGTTGTTTCATGAACAGGACCCTGGTCATCCGTAGCTTCAGCCATGGGAGTATCGGGGATAAGAACAGCATCAGTGGGCACCTCGTCATCCAAGTCCATGAAAATCGCTCCGACATCCGCCTCAGGGACAGGCTGGTCATATATCGGTTCATCGCCATCACCTCCTCCAGCATGATGGTCGTCGCTTAAATTCTCCTGAAGACTCAGCTCACCCTCTTCCCTGGCTACACCCGCGTCACCGAGCGGAGCACTACCAACAGCCTCAGAAAGTTGTTTCTGTAATCTCTCTTCATCGTACTTCTTACGCATCTCGGCAATGTTCTTCCCTCCATCGACTACCGCAATACGATGAGCAGTCTTCACCCGAGGACCAGTCCGCTCAAGTGGCGTCTCATCATCGCCACCGTCATCGCCGTCGTCATCGTCGCCGTCATCGCCGTCGTCATCACCACCACCAGCACCGCCATCACCACCACCCTCAATGTCGTTATCATCATCACCATCCCCATCATTTTGGTCATCATCATCCCTGGGAATATCACCTTCTTGATGTACCTCGTCGATAGGCCCGAGAGACGGGAACTCGGGGCCCGCCTGCACGATATTCCTTTCCCCATAAGCAACCCAACCTTCCAAGGTGTGCTCGGGCTTCTCGTGATCAATTACCACATTCAGCGAAGTCATCAGCCTCAGAGTACCCGGTACAGCAGGCTGGTGAAGATGTTCCGCCACGTACCCCAATCCATCGGCAGGAGCTGGGCTGACAATCGGAGGCGTAACAAACACGGGATCAGTAACGAGATGAACATTCCGGATCAATGTGTACTGGTGAGCCCACCATCTCATCCACCCGAAAGAGGCGCCAGTGATACTCCCAGTCCCAGGAATAGCAAAAGAGCAACCAGTCCCAGTCAGCAGAAGTTGCCGCCACATCCATTTCCAGTGGATGGGCCCGATGCCATATGCTCGCTGCTCCCGAGTCACCGGCTCCAGTGTGGCAGGTACCCCTTGATCATATCCGAATTGACGAGCAAAACGGTTGGGGTAGTACGGCTCTCTCCAGAATTCTAGTCCCTCACGGAGAGGAAGTGAGGACGGGCGGATGGCTATGAGGAACGAGCGTTCGTTATGGTCTAGGCTCTCATCATCCGTGCACAATACAGAGTCTTTGCTCCGAGTGCCTGAGAAGTGGAAGAAGTGTACATCGTCGTATTTAGCAATCCGCTCCCGGACGGTGTTCAGATTTTGCCCTACCATCCTCCGCTTTTGAAAGAAGTATAATGGGACCACCCCTCGCTGGATATAATCACCAGACTCGATGCCGTACACCCAAGGAAAATACACTCCAAGCCATCCAGATAAGAAGTGCCACCCACAGTAAGCCGAGTTCATGCCGAAGGCCGCCCGATCTTTATTACTGATAACGTAACCGAATGCCCGGTAAAGAGAACATAATACAGCGGGAGCTATTGCATAGCGGTGGCCGTTCGCCAAAGCCCCTGCGACCGCGAAACAGGACACCCTCACACTGTCAGCCTGCTTCGAGCTCGGCAGGACCACGCAACTCAGCCAGTAGGCCAGGAAGCCGGCAAGCTCACAGGTCGGGGATAGTTTGTTTGGGCGGGGGAAATTCTCTCTCATTCGATCCTCCAAAAAGGTCTTGTCGTCGCGGCCTTCGCTATAAGCCGCATAATCCAGACTGAAATGAAGGAGATAAAGTATTAATGGTAGAGAAAAAGACGCAACAATGACATATGACTCACAATCAGAATGCTTACTTTAAGCCATGGCTGAAATAGACCAGCCAGTCTTCGAAAGGGAGTTTATCTTTGAAAGCCCAAAATTGCGGGAGCTCCGCGAATAATTCATAGCAAGCCGGGGAGAAGAAGCCTTCGCTCACCCCCTTCTTCTTCCGAGACAGTTCCTCGTCACTAGGAACCCATTCATCATATATCCTCCCGCAGATCGGGAGACCACTGATGCGGTTCAGGTCCCACAGCGAGATGCTCATTTCTCCATATGGCAGATGAAATGTGTTGGTGATAGAGCACCAGTGGTTCAGGAACCCTTTGTAAACCCATGGCTCGCGGCAGAAGTAGCTCGAGGTGGCTGCAATGGCCTTGAAAAGGCCCACCGCTTTTAAGGTCTCTTTATGGAGCTCCAATATCCGATTCGCCCATGCCTCATACCCGGGATGAGCAATCAAGTGACCGCGGGTCCGGAAAGCGCCTGACAGCCAAATCTCTGTGTCGCCCAGGTGATGGAATCTTTGCCGGAGAGTCTCAAAATAATGTGTTGGGAAAGGCCGATGCGGGTTCTGATTCGGCTCTAGAAATATCATGAGCTTCGGGTCCAAAACAGCCTGACGCCTGCCATTCTCAGACAGGGAACAGTTGAGAAAAGGCCCCGGAATAGATGTCCACGTCCCCACACCGAAAAAGGAGTTTGCACGGCACACGTCTGCGGGCTCAATACTGGGGAGAGAGCGATGACGTTGGAAGCTTCTGGTGGATCTAATATACCCTCGTGTATAAGGATTCCGGATGGCGAGGGGAGAAGTGACTAACTTTACGGTCGACCAAATGATCTTCATCTTGTCAGATTTGGACCTGGCCTGTTTCTCCAAATATACTTGTTTTGCGCCCTTGCCAGCCCTCTTCGGGCGACCGCGTCTGGCAGATTGGGCGGGGGCCAACGGGCTCGCCTCCCCTTCTTCGGAACCTGTCGTCCCATCGCTTCGGAAGCCCCGCAACGGAGCGAACCAGGAGTCCCATTGCTCCTGTGTACCCCTGTCTGGGGGAGGTGGTACAATCCGGTCACACAGAATTTTCTTCTGCATGTCTTTAGGTAATGTCAATATACGTTCGTAAAAATTGAAAGTCTCCGGGGGGAGAAACCATTGGGGATTCTGGTCAGACGGGCGAACGACGTCCCTCGAAACCGCTCGCTTGCGCTTTGAAGGGGTTAATGGAGGACCTGAAGGACCAGCCTTGGAAGGGTCGCTAGCCATCACAGTCTGCAAACAGCATACGGAAAACTTAGATATAACTCAAAGCAAGAAGATATGCCCAAAAGGAATCAACACTCTCAAAGTTCAAGGGGATGCAAAGTAGTGTGAAAAAACGACATGAGCACCGATAAGCGAATCAAGGTCATAGTAAGATGTATTCAAACTAGCAAAGAAGGAAATAGCATGACAGCATTCATAACCATGACATCATCATCACATACAAACAAGGACGGATAAGAGAAAGAAAAACAACACAAGCATCATCCATTAACTGAAATAAGCCCAAAATGTTCGGACTGTTATGTCAATTGTTCAAATGTTGAAGTTAAAAGTTTGTTGTAAGATAACACAAAATTGCGAGATCCCCTTCTCGCGGATGGAGAAAGATCTCAATCTTGCAGCAGAGGGAGAAGCCGAGCCTTCAATTCGTCCACCTTCGCTTGGACCCGCGCTTCCTTAGAAGTTAGGTCCATCAGATGGGAGATGCACTGCTGTACGAGGTCAAAGTGCACGTATTCAGCATTGGCCCAGTTCCGCATTATGGAGACGTCAATCGCCAGATCGTCATATTCGTTCAAGACTGCTCTGATCCTTCTCCAGATACTGGTGCGACGATCAGGAAATTCAGCCTCCGCCAGAGGGACAAGCCAGGCCAAATATCGTTTCTTCGCCCTTTTCTCCTTCTTCAGAGAGTTGAGCTGGCTCCATAAGGCCAAGAAAGAATCGGCCAAGGGAGGCTCCGCCGCCTCAAGAAGTGTCAACTCCTCTGGGAACGAAGAGTCACCAATGAAGCCAAGGATGGCTTCCCTATGCTCCTCAAGAGTGGAGGCCATAAACGAAATATTCCGGATGGCCTGAAGTACGGAACGAGAATCCGCACCGAGCCTGGATAAAGCCTCGGACACCTCATCATATCGAGAATGGAGGGATGACCAAGCTTCCAGATGACCAAGGGAGTCAAAAAGCCGTCGCAAGCAGTCGCGAGCTGCGCGTTGGGAAGCACGAGTCGCAACCATTGTCTGCTGGAAGAAACAAGACTAACAACCCGATTTGAGAACCCGGCAATTCGAAAAAAAAAAAGAGTAAAGAGAAGAAGTATATGAAGATTATCTACATCAGAACCAAAGTCAGGGGAAGCGTGCGCAGGTACCTCTAAACCCTACCTAAATTAATCATGATAATTGCCAGAAAGTGTCATTTTTGGTTAGGCATAGTCCAAGATTTAAAGTATATGAGACCCGACGCAGCTTTCGGATCACAATAAAGGCACATGAAAATTTATGGCGGAAGTGTGGGGTCCCATATCCTTTAAAGAAATAATCCCTGTCACCACAGGAATAGCTTTGCCCACCCAAAATATGAGTATAATGCGTAGTATTGGGCCAAATTTACACGCGAAAGAGCCCTCAAGAGCAAAAAGTCCAAATCTGGGAAATTGGGTGCGTTGGATCCAACCCGCCCCGAAAAATAGTCCAAGTTTTGCAAAAAATTCCAAGTCTTGAAAACTGGGTGCGTCAGGTCCGACGCACCCCGAAATGCCCAAAATGTCTATGTGAATATATGGCTGCGTCGGACCCAACGCACCCTAAAAATGCTATGATCGCTAAGTTCAATACTTAGGTGCGTCACGTCCAACGCATCTCGAAATTTAGACATTTTCACCAAGTCACGAATATTTGGGTGCGTCAGACCCAACGCACCCCTAAAAGTTTAAGGGTTTTACCAACTTGTGACGAGGGGTGCGTCAGACCCAACGCACCCTTAAAAGTCTCAAAATTCAGCCATGTTCGAATACTTGGGTGCGCTGAGTGCAACGCACCCTTAAATCGAGATTTTCACCAAGTTTGAATACTTGGGTGCGTCAGACCCAACGCACCCTTAAAATGAGAATTCCACCAAGTCATCAGCTGGGTGCGTCACGCTTGACGCACCCAAAAATCGAAGTAGTTGGAATAAAGGGGTGCGCTAGACCTTTTTTGGGTGCGCTGGCGGTATTAAATGGGTGCGTTGGCGAATATTTGGGTGCGTCGACGGCAGAGCAAATGAACAGTGAAAAGCGCAGAATGAAGTGAAATGACGCTATCTTACCTATTTATAGTGTGGACCCGGGAATCCGATGCGTCACGATGAACGGTTGTAAGTCCATCGCAACACACCGGAGGGGCATCTGTTGGGGTCCCAAAAGTCAGTACCCTCTAAAACAAATCGACTGGGCACGTGCTTCGAGGAAATTCCACAAAACACCACCCGACGCACCCAAAATACCCAACTTTGCAAAGGATCCAGTACTTAGCCATTTTTTCCGGTGGACCCCACGGATCACCGTGATCGAAACCGACCAGAATCAAGCGGGGCCATTCTTCATGAATTATGATAAGCAGTGCATGGCGATTCACCGGGAAACGGGCCCCACAGGCCCTCCGTTTTGCAAAACCCAAATTTGCAAAACACGAGTACGTCAAGCGCACCCAATTATTCAGCTTGACGCACCCTTAAATTCATGAAAATTCAACAAGTGTTTTCGGATGTATTTCACCTCTGACGCATCCAAAAATAGCTTGACGCACCCTAAAAATACCCTCGACGCGTCCATAAATTCAGGAAATACGTAACAGCAATTTCAGGGTGCATTGTACCTCAACGCACCCTAAAATTGCCCGACGCACCCATAAAATCACGAATGACCAGCATGGCATTTTTTGGGTGCATTGTACCTCAACGCACCCGAAAATGGCTCGACGCACCCATAAAATCAGCACATCTCAAAATCTCATTTCGGGGTGCGTCAGAGTCCCCACGCGTCCATTTTAGGGTGCGTCAAGGTAAATTTAAGGGTGCGTCATACGTGGCAGGTCCTCATTGGTCGTTGCCCGGTATTCTCGGGTATAAATACCCCCCCACTATTCATTTGTACAGATTACGAGAGAGAAAGAGAGAGATTATCCCCTGAGTATCTGAGTTTTGCCGCCGGAAACCCTCGCCGGAATCCCTTTCCGACAACCGGAAAACTTTTCCGGTGACTGGAATTCTTTTCCGATCGCCTGTATCTTCCACCGGAAGGTCACACCGGCCAACACCACCGCAGGTTCGAATCATGAAAAAATCATAAGTACGATGGCGCACCTAAAAAATAGGTCGACGCATCCAAAAAACCGAACAAAAAGCGGACATGTATTTTCAGGGTGCATTGTACCTCCACGCACCCGAAAATGGTCCAACGCACCCGAAAAGTCAGCAAAATGCGGATTTGTATTTTCAGGGTGCATTGTACCTCCACGCACCCGAAAATGGTCCAACGCACCCGAAAAGTCAGCAAAATGCGGATTTGTATTTTTGGGGTGCATTGTACTCCAACGCACCCGAAAATTACCCCACGCATCCATAAAATCAATATGATTCAGATATGTATTTTCAGGGTGCGTTGTACCTCCACGCACCCGAAAAATCAGCCAATTCCGGAAAATGTTCAGGAGTACACCGGACTCAATTTTAAGTATTTTCAAGTACCGTTTGAGCCTATCTTGGGTATTTTGAGCGTTCCGGACGCAATGGAATGGTCAAATAGACGTTCCAGGATCTCTAAATGAGTAGAATGGCGCATCTTCAAAGTTCGATCTGATTCGACACGATGAACGAAACATCTTCTCGAAAGGGACGTCGCCAACATCCAGGACTATGCGAACATGTCGTTATTTGTATCTACTGTAAAGAGGTGACCCGATTTGAGTCGAAAGCTAGACAAACGGGACTATGGTTATCACGATAAACCATACTAAAGAGTTTCAATTCACTACAAGACAATTGTTATGAACTGCCACAACACAACAGTCGATGCCCTACCCATTAAAAAACGGCATCCGTCGGTTGGGCTACGCAGGTATACACAACTGCAGAGTGGACTTCCCGAGGTCACCTGTCCATACATTGACAGGCGCAGGCCCAGAGTCGTCCCTCTCAGTCATAAACCCTGATAGTCTCAGCCCGGATCTCCGGCCAAAACATGGGACATAGACATCTGACTAATACAAAGATGGTTCAGTCCATAACAAAACAAATACAGGTCTCTATGACCACAAACTCTCAGACCATAGTCCCTGCTGACTAGTCTTTTGCCTTTTAATCAAGGGTCATCGATCATTCGATGTAATTAAGGGCTCGTGCCAGATCACAGCCTGGAATGTACAAGATCTCAGGATCTCTGGAATAAAATTCGCCTTGCGATATCTCTCCTTGTGTCCTTTTATGAATGTCTTGTGATTGTCTACGAATGTTTCCATTATTCAGAACCCCAGAGCAACAAAACACAACATTTCAAGAAAATGTAAATCGTATCCATTTTCTAGTTCTAACAGGGAGCTGGATCATCATCTTCCTCATCCCGAGCTTCATTTAGACCCATGAGCTTGAAGTCTAATTCGATGTCGAAATCATATGATTCGACTTCAAACTCATGTGACTCTTTAGACGAACTTGGCACACTATTGAATGCAGGAAAAGAAATGTTTTTTGGTTTTTGAGATTTTTCTGAAATGAAAATACTAAATGTTTTTGGCTTTTGAAAGTTTTTAATTTTTTTGGTTTTTTTGAAATTCACGGGACTTTGAACAAGCGGGCATTGCAAACCATGATTGAGCCCAACTTGTTCCAAAGTTCCGGTCACTGCTTAAATAGGCATTTTTTTCTGGAAGCCAGAGCCCTCAGATGGTTCTTTGGCTGATTCAAGAGTTAGGGGAACAGATGACCATTCAGGACCCCACACTTCCTCCCCTGGAGAGGTGGGGGTTGATGATTTGGGCGAAGAATCATGATCTGGCCCAATGACCATGATTTCTTGCTGGTCGGGTTCGAGATCTGAGTCGCCCTCAATCCCTCCCGGGTCACTTACCTCGCATTGCAGTTCGTCTGGTTCCACAGTGACACACAAGTTTGGAATCTGGACATCAGACCAATCTAGGGCTGGCCACTTCCCTTTCTTGGTCCAATAGATGGGCTGCTTCTGCCCCTGGCTGATGATTGCTGATGTTGACTTTGCAGAGATGAGCAAGTCGTGCCCCTTGCTGATTGATGTTGAGATGGGCAAGTTGTGCCCCTGGTTGATTGAAGTGGGCAGGTTGTGCCCCTGGTTGGGAGCAGGTGTCAGAGTAACCTGGTCCTGAAGCTGCTGTGTTTGACTTCCTTCTTCATCTTCATCCTTTTCCTCTTCTTCTGGAGGCTTAGATGGTTCGAGAATCTGATCCCATCGAATGGGGGGCCACGTGGCCCAAATTAGGCTCATCGGGAGGCCTTTGTGTAGTGCAGTCGGTTGATTCCCTCCTAGATCTTTGCAAGGTTCTCCTGGCTTGACGAATTGGATGGGTGAGCACCGGAATTTCTTCCTTCTTTTGTCCATGAAGGTTGTCTTGTATCCGAGTCCCCATTTGCGTTGGTTATATACCAGCGGTACCTTTCTGGACTTCAAGTGATTCTTCATTCGGTATTTGAGGCTCAGACGCTCTGCCGGTGAAAAGGCACGGTCCACCCTTATCGGTTCTGGATTGGCGATAGAGTTTACAGTCTCGAATTCGAAACTGTGAAACGGGATGTCTTCTTCAGAGTGCTGAATATCAATGACCGGGATATCTGGTTCAGTGGCAGCAGCATTGGAAGGAATGATGAGCTCCTTCTCTGCGTGGATAGAGATTACTTGATTTCCACAGATATACTTCACTCGTTGATGCAGGGTTGATGGCACAGTTCCAACCTTGTGTAGCCAAGGCCGTCCGAGCAGCATGTTAAAAGAGGCTGATATATCCAGGATTTGGAATGTGATAGTGGAGACTTCCGGACCTATCTGTACCTCTATGTCGACCTCCCCTTCCACTGATCGGTGGGTGTTGTCGAATGCTCTGACGCATATGGTGCTGGGTCGGAATGAAGAAGGACTGATTCCCAGACGTTCCGCGGTCTTGAGTGGGCAGACATTTAAGCTTGAGCCATTATCGATAAGGACCAGCGGGACACAAAGGTCTTTGTATCGTAAGGCTATGTTGAGGGATCGCCCATGATCGCGCCCTTCTGGTGGTAACTCATTATCAGTGAGGGTGATGGCATGTGGAGCCAGGAGTTGTCCAATCATCAATGCTATCATCTCTGGTGCCGTATCGGAGGAGACGTGAGCATCGTTCAAGGTTTTGGCAAACATTTCTCGGTGTACGCGAGATGTGCAGAGTAGCTCCCATACTGAGATTTGAGCAGGGATTGACTTGAGCTGAGTTGCCACATTGTATGCGGCTTCATTTTTGTTGCCGAGGCCTGAGAGAGCGCCTTTGGGATCTCCTCTGTTCTGATTATCTCTTCGGATGCAATGCCCATTGGGATTCATGTTCCCCACTTCCGCACATTCTGGATAGTGCCATGGAACCTCTTTGTAGTTTTCCTCTCTTTTGCCTTCTAGGACCACCGGTTTTTGCAACGGTGCTGGTGTGGGTATTAGATCTTCCTCATATGGAGCTTTTGCCTTAAGAACTACATTGTTGCTTGTGCTGAAGGAGTAATATCGAGGCTTGTCTTCATAGATCACATAAGGTCGTGGTCCTGGCTTGACTGTTCCTGGAGCAGGAGGCTCCCATGGAATGAATACTGGTCCTCTTGATATGGCAGGAGGTTTCTCTGCTCGTCCCAGCTGTCGTAGTGTGATTGACACGCCTCCGGGATTTGCCCCTTGCAATACGACTGGCTCAACTGGAGGAGCTCCTTCCAATACAATGGGTTCTTGCTACTGATGAGTATGGTTCCTCCACTGTGAATTGTATTGTCCTTGTGCTGAGATTGCCCCTTGCAAGACGACAGGTTCGTATGTGGGCTCGATGTATGACTGTGCTCCTTCTGGGACGACTGGTTCCCAACATGAGGGGCCGTAAGATGCCCCTTGCACAACTGGCACATCGTATGGAAGTGCTCCTTCGAGTACTACTGGCTCGAGGACTGGAGGAGGAAAGGGACTTGCCCCTTGCATGATCGGAGGAGGACTTGTCGGCCCATAAGTGTAAGCATGAATGGACTGGATAGGGGAAAAGAAGCGATCGAGATGGTCCCCTTCTTCTATGCTATTGACTGTAGGGCCACGAGACGAACTGGGTCCGTCGGATGTTGAGGCAGAGGATTCTGAAGGATGTTGGTGGAAGCTGCTGGAGAAGTTCCAGGGACCGAGATGACGATCTTGCGGTCATCAATTAGGTCTTGTATAGCATTCTTCAAAGTATAGCATCGATCAGTGGTGTGGCCACGTCCTTGATAGTAGGCGCAATACTCATTTTCTCGGTCGTTCGGTGACAGAGGATGAGGCGGAGGCCGAGGTGTCATTAGAGTAAGTAACTGCTTCTGCACTAGCGTGGCCATGACTTGATTGAGTGGTTGAGAGAGGGGAGTAAATTTCCTGAACTCCCTGTAGTTTTGCCTATTTTGATATGAGTATTGACCGTTTCCTCTGAACTGCTGCTGTTGTCGAGGTGGTTGTGGCTGAGGATTCGGTTGTGGCTGATACCGCTGAGGCTGATGCTGAACTTGATTCTGCTGATACTGTTGACGTCCCTGTGGGGGAGCATGTTGATTTCCTTGAGCAGTGGTGTTGATGTTGTTTACCTCTGTTGGGTGGGGAGGAGAACCACTGCGGTTTCCATTCCCGTGCCCGATAGGTCTTCCTTCCACTCTATTCCTTTTGATTGGAGTGGCTTGATGAGGCCATGGGGAGATCGTCCCGGCACGGATTCCTGCTTCGACTTGCTCTCCAGCACGGATCAATTGTGAGAAATTCGCATATGGATGCAAGATGAGATACCCGGATATGCCCGGATATGTTGAATGAACAATCATGGAGATTTGTTCTTCGTCGTCGATAGGCGTTCGCATTCGAGCTGCCATAGCTCGCCAACGTCCCACATAAGCTGATAGTGTTTCATCACTCCTTTGCCTGAGAGCTGCGAGGTCGGCTCTTCTGGGTGCCATGTTGAGATTGTACGCGAATCTATCGACGAAAGCCTGGGAAAGTTGTTCCCATGTCCTGATGCGGTGACAGTCCAATGAAGTGTACCAATCTAGGGCATCGCCCTTCAGAGATTTTTGGAACAAGCGAATGAGGGCCCCTTCATTTCCTGAGATTGCACTCAGCTCTCCACAGAAGGCCTTGAGATGTGCTGTGGGACAACCACTGCCGTCATATCTTTTGAATTTTGGAACCTCAAAGTTTTGAGGTACTTGAGCATCTGGGAAAGGACACAAGTCTCTGAACTTGGTCGAAGGTAGATCGATTCCTTGTTGTCGCTGAAGTTGATTTTACAAGATCTGGAACTGCTCCCGCAACTCGTCCAGTCCTAAATGATCTGTTCGAGCGACTGGTGCCTCTTAGAGTAAGGCATGTTCTTCTTCGGCATAGTGGTCGATGTCTTCGACCCTATGGTCTTGCTGAAAAGCAACCGCGGGTTGCTAAAATTGATTTGATGACTGAACTGGATTCTAATGAACTGGTGCTTGAAAGGATTGTGACTGAACTGGAGATTGTGCTGAAGGTTGAACTGGAACTTGCTGGAAATTAACTGGAAATTGCTGAACTGAAGATGCTGGAAATTAACTGGATTTTGCTGAATTGAAGATTGCTGGAAATTAACTGGAATCCCATCGGCGGGGATGTGCTGGAATTGAAAAGTGCTCCTGTTTGCAGGAGGTTGAGATGCTGGGAAGTGACCCCCTTGTTGGGTATTCGCCACTGTCCGCTGATTGATGTGGGCTTGACACTGACCCCCGTTGTGGGCATTCGCCAGTGCTGTCCCTGTTGCTAGAAATTGAATTGAAATCCCATCGGCGGGGATGTGTTGAAATTGAAGAGGTGTCCCATCGGCGGGGACATGCTGAGACCTACTGAGATTGTTGTTTGCAAGATTAACTGGAAGCTGACTGGAAGTCCCTGCGACGGGGGCGCTCTGAGATGGCCCTGTCGTTGCAGGAAGGTACTGAGGAAGATGCCCCGTAACGAAGGGCTGAGACCGCTGCTGTCGGTAGTCTTGGGCAGACTCCGACGGTTGAGCTTAATTTGAACTGGAGGCCGGAAGGACCCGGCATGGTTGCTGAGACTGCTGAACTGGGCCAACCTGATTGTTGGCTGCTGCGGTGGCTTGTGCTTGCATGAATTGCAAGAGCATTTCTTGCATTGCTCTCACTCCTTATGCCAATTCTTGTATGATTGGCGTATTATCAATGGGTTGTTGCGCTGGAGGTTGCGCTTCGGTCATCTCAAGAGCAGGGAAGAGATGCGTTTCTTCTTCGTGGTCGGACATGGCTTGCTGAGCCCGAGTGCGGATTATGCTGCGGAAGGGAAGTTGTCTCCGAACACGTTGAGCCCGAGGAGGTGCAATGGTGAGGATTATACTCTACTCTTTTTGGGTTTTGGGATTTTCTATATTTTTTGGTTTTGGGATTTTCTGTTTTTTTTTTTTTTTTGGGTAGAATGCTATGCAGAAGAGATTGTATGAGGATTATCGACTTTCAAGTACGGGAAGGATTCTGTTTTTCAAGTCGGATCACGACTAGTGGGACTAGCTTATCCCCAGTGGAGTCGCCATTCTGTGGACCCTCGCCGTTTTCCGTGCTCCCACACGACGACGTTCTCGTCCCTTCCCCTTTCGGGAAAAAAAGGAGAGGAGGATGTGTGAGTGCGAAATCACCGTTTGTGCCACTGGCTTGCCTCGTTCTCGAGGGCTTTGTTTAGTTGTTGTGTTAAGCTGGATATGTTTAAGTGAGTTTATATAAGACCAGAGTCGCCACTAGCCAGTTACTTCGAATCTACAGTCGGCTAGACCCCGTAGAAACGTTAGAGAAGGGGATCCGAAGATTCCTTCATCTAAAATGACTCCTTTTGATCTGCGGTCAGAGATTCGAGGTAAGGGATCACAGTTACAGGGTAGGAAGAGGTTAAGCACCCCACACACTGCCCGTACCGAAGTACGGTCTCTACTTCACAGAATCGATCGAATACTTGAAAGTCTAGTTTAATCCTCGTATATTCTCATGGATGACATGATGCATGAATGCGGGTCTGAACAGTAAGAGTTTCTGATGGGCAGGTTCCAACAACGGGCAAGCCCAGAGCGTACGCTCGAACTGACAGGTGCTTAATGTAAGACGTATGTAGTGTGTTTGAATAATCAAGGTGCTTTATAGTGAAGCATGAATGCAGGTCTGAACAGTAAGAGTTTCTAATGGGCAGGTTCCAACAACGGGCAAGCCCAGAGCATACGCTCGAACTGACAGGTGCTTAATTTAAGACATATGCAATGTGCTTGAAGAATCAAGGTGCTTGCAGTGAAGCGGGGGGGTTGGAAGAAAAGTAAATGTTGCACTTATGTTAGATGCAAATGAGATGATGCTGGAAAAGAGTAGCTGGGTGGACGGAGGTGTCGCAAGGATTGGCTTCGAGTGGCTGGATCAAGACTTGGATGGCTTGAGAGGCTTGGACCAGTGGTCAGGCTGGGTTGAACCAGGGTTAGGCTCTCCTCACTCGGGCTCTCCTTGGTGGAAAAATGGGCTAAGGGGTGGAGAAGGACTCGGACCGCACCCGGACTGGCTGGACTTGAAGGGATGCTGAAATGAGAAGGGGAGGAGGGTATTTATAGCAGCGAGGAGTGGCAGCTTACGTAATTTATTTTGGGCGGCCTTCTATGGGCCGCCTGTACGGTCGTTCCTCGATTTCCAGCGAGGTACGGTCGCACCCTCGGGGCTGCTGTTTGACTCGCTAGGTTGACTCAGTGAGTTGACTCAGCGGGTCGACTTGGTGGTTTGACTCGGTGGGTTGACTCGGCTGTTTGACTCGGTGTTTTGACTCGACGAGTTGACTCAGCGGGTTGACTCAGCGGGTTGACTCAGTGGGTTGACTCAGTGAGTTTGACTTTTTTGGGATTTTTTGACTGGCTTTTCTTATGGGGGTTTTTCAGGCTGATGTTTAGGACTGGGTTGACTGGGTTCAGGCTTGAACTGGGCTATGGAATGGGGCTTACAAGGGTGAGTTTGGCTGAGTTTGGATTTGGGATTTGGAGGTACGGTCCTCCATTCATCCAGCTATCTCTACCAACAGTGTAGCCGAAGGTGGGGTGTCTACAGTTATCATATGTGATGCAGGTTGATGACATATATTGGTACAGACTAATCTCCACCATAGAATATATATTAATATCTTCCACGCGTAAGAGTGTGGAATTGCATGCATTTAATGGATCAATTTAGAATGCTTACCAAATTACTTATCATCCTTAATTTGAGATGGTGCTTCATCTCGAGCTTATCCTTGACTTGACGGTGTATAGAACATTCATTGGTCCGAATGTTATGAGTCATTTCATCTTTTATTATCATTTAATTAATAACACATGTATTGTTATGTTTATAAAATTAAGGTATTAAGAAGTAATAATGTAATTGAACTAAAGATCCAAAGCTTACCATGGTACTTATGCTAAATTTCTATTTTGTCATTCTATCAAACATTAAGGTTTAGCCAATAATCAAAATAGTATATATGTTTCAGCAAACCTAACCACTAAATTATTTTTTTTAAATATATTTTATTAGTCTTAAAGTTTGATGAAAATTCAATAATTGGTTCTTGTGATCTTCAAACTTCAAACTAAAATGGAACATTAAAAAATAGACAATAGATGACACAATTTATGAAAGGACTTGTGTCCACTTAAAAATATATAAAAATTTATTACTATAATGATGTGAAACATACCAAAGACCATGGGGTTCTTGTTGAATATATTTCTAATAAAATAAAAAATAAAAAATAAAAAATGATGAGAGAAAATAGTGTTTGTCTTATAACTCTTTTGTGCTTTATCTCATTTTGTAGAAATATAATTTAATATTAAAATGTTTAAAGGAAAACATGAAACTATACAAGATCTCTTTTCATGGCTTTTGTGTGAATGTGCTCTATTATGCCAAAGCCCATATGCACATATTCCAGCTTAGTGGAAAAAATTGGCCTAAAAACCTTTAAACAAGCGTGTATTTGAACTCTTTTATAGGGATCTTGATAAGCTAGGTTTTGCCATTTTTTATGATCGATTTTATTAATTATTTTATTCTAATTAAAAATATATATATTTTATTTAAATTGTTAAACATTTCTAACCATTTTCATGTGCACTTTTATGTGGCCCATTAAATTAGACATTTTCATTATGAGAAACGGGCCCATAAAATCCAACTCATTAAATTTATTTATTAATGGTTAGAAATGCGTTATCGTTTCATGGTTGATACCTTTGTAAAAGTAGTCACTCCCTGGGTCTATAAACGGGCATTCATTTGTTCATTTTAGAACACGTACGCTCCGCTCACAATAACATAATCTCGCATAGCAGCTAATAAAAACTATTTTCAAAATTTCTCTCATATTTCTTTCTTAAGCGTATGGTAGTGTTTAGTATTGGGTGTTGTATTCATCCCCAGACTATGCACGCTGGAGAAAGAACAATGATTGGTGTTGTACCTTGGGGATAATGCATCATAAAGCCTATTACGTCAGTTTTACTAATTGAGGGGCGCAAACTATTTCAAAGAGAGCGACTAAGTTTGCATCTCGTTGCAGTAGAAAATTCAAATTATGTTTTCTTATCTTTTTATATTGAAGTTAAAAAAAAATTATTTTTTAGGTTATTTTCAACAATTTAAGATAGGGCTCCTATTGCACTAAAAAAATTCTCGGGTGATTTTAAGTCAATTCGCTCAAAAAACTTTAACGGGTTGCACTATAGGTGGAGACAGAATTTATTTATTTATTTAATAACTACCTTATATGTAGCCTACATGATTAATAGAAAAAGTCATCCGATCTTTATAACCCTGAGTTAATAGCTATATGTCAAGGGGACGAAAATTATTATCTTTACAAAAACTACATTCTTAGTGCACTGTTAAACCAATTAGATGATGTCGTTTGTAATTATATAACATTTGTAGAAATATAATCTGCCTTGGAAAAGAAAGAAAAAAAATTAAAGGAGTGGACATGAAAAAATACGTTGTCAGTCGATATTTTAAATACTCAATGACGGATGATAAATCTGTAGTTTAGTAAACAAATGAATTCAATTTGATACCCCAAGAAATAATATCAGAGTGCCATTAAAATGAATGATCTCTTTTAAGTGGTGGTTGTTATTAAAAAATTACCTCCATTGCAGAAAGACTTCAAGAACTCCCTTCATCACAAATCGAAAGAACTATCTATGAAAAGCCTCATTATACGTCTTCATATTGAGGAAGAGATAAGGTAGCAAGTGAATGATCTAAGAAAGAATTTTCTAAAGTTCACCTCGTAAATGAAAAAGTTTAAGAAAAACTCAATAACCTAAAGTCAAACCAGAATACACAATTAAAAAAGAAACCCAAACACAATAACAATATCAAAAATAAGAATAAGGAGCTCGACAACTAAGACAAATCTATTGAGTGCTATGAATGCGACAAATTCGATCACTTTGTTAGAAAATATTACTATAAAAAAAAGAAACAACTAACCCACAAACTAGCACCTCAAGCAAATATGACTGAGGAGCCTAAAATAGTGGTTATGGTTATGGAAATAAACATGGCTCGATTTGAATTGTGTAATGGATGGTGGGTAGACACAGGTGCTAACGCACATGCATGTGTATTTTGATCTTTGTTGGTTTAAAACCTAAGAAGAGGTTATAATCAATAAGAAAGTTGGCAAAACCGTCACTTTAAACATTATTAGATATGAAAATGTGAAGTTGATGTTTATCTCAAGGAATGTTATTACATTAGCCAATGTTTTTCATGTATATAAAAATTTTATTTCTAGTTACCTTTTGAACAAGGTTAGTTTGAAATAGGTTTATAAGTCAGACCAAATTATATATTATTATTAAGAATGAATCATTTATTGGAAATGATTACGCAGATCATGAACACAGCATGTTTAAGTTGAATGTGAAAATGAATAAAGCTTCTTTTATTTATATAGTGTGCAATGTCTCTTTATATCATGGTAGATTAAGTCATGTAAATGTTAAATCTGTTAAAAATATGGCTAATCGTGAAATAATTCATACTTTAGAAAATAATGAATTTGAAAAGTGTGAATCAGGTTCTTAGTTTTAAATGACCATAAATATTTTTTCCGATGTTGAAAGAATTCTAAGTTTCGAGGACTGATTCTTTTTTACACATACAATCTAAAAAAATTCTTTCTAAATAATGTTAGAAATGCTTTATTACCTTCATTGATGATCATTCCATATAAGATTAAATGATGAAGTACTTTTTAAATTCATAGCTTTCAAAAGTGAGTAGAAAATCAGTTAAACAAAGAAATTAAAATTTTAGGAAGTGATAGAGGTAGTGAATGCATTTCAAAGAACTTTAATAATTTCTATAAATATAATGAAATTATTCACGAAGTTACTTCTTGCTTTTCTTAGCAAAATGGAGTAGCTGAATATAAAAATAAAATTTTAATTAACATGGTAAATGTGTTGTTACTTAGTTATAATATTTATCTTAGCTTTTGGAGAAGGGTTGTTCTCTCTGCTTGTTATATTCTAAATAGAACACGTACAACTAAATTTAAAACAATTCTCTATCAATTATGGAGAGGTAAAAATGTAAATATTAGTTATCTTAAGAGTGTGGGGGTTGTGTAGCTCATGTTTAGCTTATGTATATTAAAATGCCTAAATTTGGAGTTAAAACTTATAAATATATATTTGTAAAGTATGCATATCATAGTAAGACGTGTAGATTCTTAAATATAAATGACAAAATCATTTTAAAATATAGAGATGTCTAATTTTATTAAAGCATCTTCTCCTATAAACTAAAAAATAGTGAAGCCATCCTAGTAGCATCTCACTTCTAGAGTAGATGAATTATCTAGCTTGACTTCAGTAAATTTAGAAAAACGTTAGTCTAAATGTAAAATTAGAAAAAGTAAATGACCTAAGATTACCAAAGATTATGGTCCTAACTTTCATGTATTTTTAGCGCGCCTAGAATATGACTTTATGACATTCAATGAGGTTATGTCATTATAAGACGTAATATTTGGAAAAAACAGTCGTAAATGAGATAAAGTTCATCAAAATTAATAACATGTGAAAATTAGTAGACTTATTCACTGGGGCAAAAACCTTAGGATGTAAGTTAATATTAGAATTGATAACTCAATTGAGAAATATAAGGCTAGACTAGTAATCAATAGTTTTATTCAAAATGATGGTACATATCACTTTGACACATATTCTCCTATATAAAAGCAATAACTTCAATTCAAATCTTTGTTATTATTACTTCAATTAATAACTTTTTAATTCACTAAATTTACATAAAAATTGAATTTTTAAATTATGAATTAGAAAAAAATATATTAAATAGCTATAAGAATTTGTTCAATTAGGTTAAGAAAATAAACTATGCAGGTTTTTAAAGTTTAAGTTCATAAGTAGTGGCATAAAAAATTTGATCAAGTCACGATGATCAATGAATTTATATTCAATGAGGGAAAAAGATGTCATTATTTAAAGGTGTTTGAGGATTCCACACTTACACTATATTTATATATGGATAATTTATTAATCTTTGTTTCTAACTTAGAAGTCATCAATGATACAAAAAAAATTTATAAGCCCCAAATTAATGCATGTATTTTATCTACACTGTCCATCTATATGCGCTCATTACACGTGATATTTAAGTTGCATATGCACACAAGTGATCAACATCGGTTGTGAATCTAGTTCGTTAACTACAATTTTATGCTACACTAAATACAATTTCACTTAATGTAGTACTTTTTCAAAATAAATAATTTGATCCCAAATGGGGGATTAGACGGTCAAAATATCATAGTATTTTCAAACATGCAATCATATTGTAATAACGATGTTAATTCTATCTAATGCAATTCCATACCATTTAATTCCGCCAACCAAACAGGCCCTTAATGAGTTTGTAACTTATATGGTAGGGTGATAATTGTGTTAGTGCACTTTTCTGTGGCATACTAGTGCACCTTGTTTGTCAATTACTTAGGTCAGTGGGTCTAGTGTCGGTTGAGCTTAATGAAGACGAATAACGAAGACTCAAGACGGACCGGCTGCATCAAGGAAGAAGAAATAGGTAAAAGTGATGCCTTGGTGTGCCCTGCCTTGACCAAAACCTAACCCATAACCTCTTAGACGACTTGCACCACCTAGGTATACCTTTAGTCATCATCATTAGTCTTAGAACTCCATGAAAAACATGATAAATTAGACTAATTAAAGAGGTAGAAGCTGCTGCAATAAAAAAGGCTCAAACAACAGTTTCCGATAGGACTCCGATCAATTGGACACTGTTTCCGATAGGACTCCGATCAATCGGACAGGTTTTCCGATAGGACTCCGATCTATCGGACAGAAATTCCGATCAATCGGAAATTGTCCCAGAAAAAATTGAAAACTCACTGGACATATTTCCGATCAATCGGACAGTCTTCCGATCCATCGGAAGGGGACCGTCCGATCAATCGGACAGTGTTCCGATCAATCGGAATTTCTTTCAGAGACTTCTCTGGATAGATTTCCGATCAATCGGACTTGTCTCCGATCAATCGGACTGGGCTCCGATCAATCGGACACTTTTTCCGATCAATCGGAGATGCACGAATCTGCCCGTTTTTTTACCGTTGGAAGAAAATCTATTTAAGAGGGGGATTCGTTTTTTGAGCTAAGAGAGGGGATTTTGAGGAGATAAAAGCCACCATTGCTAGAGATCATTAGAGGCTCTATCCCAAACCTAAAGCAAGTCATTCTCCTTGTGTTTTCATCACAAGCTTGGGCCATTCAATGGCATCTTGAGAATGAACTTGTTCCCTCTTGATTCCTAGGGTTTAGACACCTTGATGATAGTTAAATCCTTTGTCTAAACACTACCTAGGAGTCCATTTAGGTGCATTCCTCTAGGAAACCCATTTCCTACCATTTGTAGAGGTTTCACCATTCCCTAGCACCTTGGGCATCTCCAATGGAGCATCACATGCAAGGTAGCTGATCTTGGAGCTGAAGCCTTGGCAAAGCAACGGCGTCAAAGATCGGGGGAGCACAAGGGGAGCTGATTCAAGCACGGGAGAGCGAGAAGAAGCAACCCAAGACGGCGCAACAAGGGGCTCAATCCGACAAGTAAGGTTGTCTTGTTAAGAGTCCATCCACTCAATTCCCTGTGGGAGTTGAGTGTAGAGTTTGTTTGACAAACTCGCCTCGGGGTCGTTAGCCGATCTTTGGCCTATTAGTTGGGCCTAAAATCTAGGGACGTCAGCCGTTCCTTGGCACGTTAGTCGGGCCTAAAACAAAGTCTCCAAGGGGGAGCCACCAACACGGGTGCAAACGTGTAGGTTGGGAGGAACCTGTAAACTCCCCGGTTGGGTGGATCCGAGTTAAAACACCTTGGTTGGGAGGAACCAGATTTAAACTCCCCAATGAATGCCGGTGTGCTCAAAGGGGTTGAGTACTTGAACCGGGAGTGGAGTAGACAAGTAGTCGAACCACTATACATCGTTGTGTTTGTGATTGATCTTGAGCACATTTCTCTTTATGCATTGTGTTTAATTGTTAATTATGTATGCTTAGTTATGAATGTATGCTTAGCACTTGATAGGCACATCCACACTCACAAGATGTACTTTCACTACCTCATGTTGACTTGAGCTCATTGATCCATCCTCTATAATCCACATGAGTCGTTTAGACTAGGTTGATTATTGCTCTTATCTCTTGCTAGTCTTTTATTTGGACCCACTTAGGCTTGGAAGCCGAAGTGTTAATCGCTTACGTAGTTCAATTTGTTAAATTTGTTAAGTAGGCGAAAAGATTTTTGAAAAGGTCCTAATCCCCCCTCCTATAGGTTTAGCTATAATTCTAGTTGCTCCTCAAGCTTCCGCACGCGTATGCGTAGGGTGTCGTGTTAGGCTACCTGACGCAATTTCAATTGGTATCAAAGCGGGTTGCTCTTCAAGGACGTAACCGTCTAGAGTAAGATCCGATACCGGAGCACTAGCATCATGTCTAACCGAGATGGGAGTGCCACCAACCGTCCACCTTTCTTTGACGGGTCCAACTATGCTTATTGGAAGGCGAGAATGAGAATTTTTCTCCAATCCATGGACCGTCCGGTGTGGCTTAGCACACAAACTGGATATACCTTGCCCACCATGCAAGTGGAGGTTGATGGGAGAAATATTGTCATTCCCAAAGATGATTCCAAATGGGATGACATAGAGAGAGCTCAATACATGGCAAATGCCAAAGCTCTCAATGCGATTTGCTGTGCGGTTTCCCCGGAAGAATTTCAGCGCATTCTCACATGCGCAACTGCAAAAGAAGCGTGGGATATACTTGAGGTTACCCACGAGGGAACTAGCACAGTAAGACGCTCGACGCTTCAGCTCTTAACCACCAAATTTGAAAACATTAGGATGGAAGAGACTGAAACTTTCATGGAGTTTTATACTAAATTGTCAGATATTTGCAACTCCATGTTTGTCTTGGGGGATCGGGTTCCGGAAGGAAGGATTTGTAGAAAAATACTTAGGTCCCTCCCGGGAAGATTTGACTCCAAGATAGTTGCCTTAGAAGAGTGTAGAGATATAGATAGCATGAAAGTAGAAGAACTCATAGGTTCCCTACAAACTCATGAACTACACTTTAAGGCCCCCTCTAGGAAGAAAAACATCGCCCTAAAATCCTCTCACAAACATAAGCAAATGAAGAGTGAGTCGGAGGAAGATAGCGATGATGAGGATGATGAGGAAGAAAAATTAAACAAAAAATTCAAGAGATTCCTCAAATTTGATAGAGGGAATAGCCGTGACAAGAAGGACAAGAAGGGTGATAAACATAAAGGGAAATCATCCAAACCTTCATCCGTCCGATGTTACGGTTGCGGTCAACGTGGCCATATTGCCCCGGACTGTCCGGAAACGCCTAAAGCGAAAGGTAAAAAGGCGATGGCTGCCACGTGGGATAATACAGAGGAGTCGGACTCCAAATCCGATGACTCTGCTAGTGATGGGAGCCAACATAATGATCTAGCCCTCTCGGCTTCCACCACTACCCCTCTTCCCGCTTATCTAAGAGGGGATCCCAACCGCTATCCCTTCTAGGAGTAGAAGGAGTTCCCAACCCCTCACCTCATGCTACATTTTATGAGGGTGTTGAGGAAATTAGTTACCCTTAGGCTTATCAAACTAAACATAGTTAGTGAGGGTAGCTAGAAATGCTTATATAGGTAAATCTGAGGATTTCAGCCTCATTTCTGTGTGTATGGGCAAATCAGAGGATTCAAGCCTCATTAGCCCAATTTTTGATAATTTAGCCTTGCTTTTAATTGATATATTTGCTTGCTAGATTATCACCATGCTTAGATTAGCTAATCATCTTGAGTTTTATGCTTCATTGTATGCTAATCTTTGCTTAGTATTGGTCTTGATATACCAATAGGGGAGGTTGGTTGATTGGGCTATAAGCCCTTGAGCTTTAATGCTTAATGTATATCATAGATGACCAATTATGCATGATTAACTATGCTTAGATAGTTACATTTTCTTGTTAATCATGTTCCTTAGCATGCTCCATGTTTTTATGATTCATGCACCCTATATTCTCTCTAGTTAGCATGCGCTTATAGTTATAACTGCGACATACTATCTTCTCTTACCTTAATCTTAATTGATATATCATTAAGGGGGAGAGAATAGTTTGTCAATTGCTAACAAAAAGGGGGAGAAAGATCAAGTCCCACCAAAACTAGTTTGCTATGTTTTGTGATGCAGGGATTGACAGGTTATGGGGGAGCAAACTGAAGAGGAGCTGCTTAGATTAGGCATGTCTAGAGTCCTGTATTTCATTTTATATCAATGTAATCTCTTGTACATGTATTTATTTTGGTAGGTTAGGTTTTTTGTAAGTAATTGACAAAGGGGGAGATTGTTAGTACACTTTTCTGTGGCATACTAGTGCACCTTGTTTGTCAATTACTTAGGTCAGTGGGTCTAGTGTCGGTTGAGCTTAATGAAGACGAAGAACGAAGACTCAAGACGGACCGGCTGCATCAAGGAAGAAGAAACAGGTAAAAGTGATGCCTTGGTGTGCCCTGCCTTGACCAAAACCTAACCCATAACCTCTTAGACGACTTGCACCACCTAGGTATACCTTTAGTCATCATCATTAGTCTTAGAACTCCATGAAAAACATGATAAATTAGACTAATTAAAGAGGTAGAAGCTGCTGCAATAAAAAAGGCTCAAACAGCAGTTTTCGATAGGACTCCGATCAATCGGACACTGTTTCCGATAGGACTCCGATCAATCGGACAGGTTTTCCGATAGGACTCCGATCTATCGGACAGAAATTCCGATCAATCGGAAATTGTCCCAGAAAAAATTGAAAACTCACTGGACATATTTCCGATCAATCGGACAGTCTTCCGATCCATCGGAAGGGGCCGTCCGATCAATCGGATAGTGTTCCGATCAATCGGAATTTCTTCCAGAGACTTCTCTGGATAGATTTCCGATCAATCGGACTTGTCTCCGATCAATCGGACTGGGCTCCGATCAATCGGACACTTTTTCCGATCAATCGGAGATGCACGAATCTACCCGTTTTTTTACCGTTGGAAGAAAATCTATTTAAGAGGGGGATTCATTTTTTGAGCTAAGAGAGGGGATTTTGAGGAGATAGAAGCTACCATTGCTAGAGATCATTAGAGGCTCTATCCCAAACCTAAAGCAAGTCATTCTTCTTGTGTTTTCATCACAAGCTTGGGCCATTCAATGGCATCTTAAGAATGAACTTGTTCCCTCTTGATTCCTAGGGTTTAGACACCTTGATGATAGTTAAATCCTTTGTCTAAACACTACCTAGGAGTCCATTTAGGTGCATTCCTCTAGGAAACCCATTTCCTACCATTTGTAGAGGTTTCACCATTCCCTAGCACCTTGGGCATCTCCAATGGAGCATCACATGCAAGGTAGCTGATCTTGGAGCTGAAGCCTTGGCAAAGCAATGGCGTCAAAGATCGGGGGAGCACAAGGGGAGCTGATTCAAGCACGGGAGAGCGAGAAGAAGCAACCCAAGACGGCGCAACAAGGGGCTCAATCCGACAAGTAAGGTTGTCTTGTTAAGAGTCCATCCACTCAATTCCCTGTGGGAGTTGAGTGTAGAGTTTGTTTGACAAACTCGCCCCGGGGTCGTTAGCCGATCCTTGGCCTATTAGTTGGGCCTAAAATCTAGGGACGTCAGCCGTTCCTTGGCACGTTAGTCAGGCCTAAAACAAAGTCTCCAAGGGGGAGCCACCAACACGGGTGCAAACGTGTAGGTTGGGAGGAACCTGTAAACTCCCCGGTTGGGTGGATCCGAGTTAAAACACCTTGGTTGGGAGGAACCAGATTTAAACTCCCCAGTGAATGCCGGTGTGCTCAAAAGGGTTGAGTACTTGAACCGGGAGTGGAGTAGACAAGTAGTCGAACCACTATACATCGTTGTATTTGTGATTGATCTTGAGCACATTTCTCTTTATGCATTGTGTTTAATTGTTAATTATGTATGTTTAGTTATGAATGTATGCTTAGCACTTGATAGGCACATCCACACTCACAAGATGTACTTTCACTACCTCATGTTGACTTGAGCTCATTGATCCATCCTCTATAGTCCACATGAGTCGTTTAGACTAGGTTGCTTATTGCTCTTATCTCTTGCTAGTCTTTTATTTGGACCCACTTAGGCTTGGAAGCCGAAGTGTTAATCGCTTACATAGTTCAATTTGTTAAATTTGTTAAGTAGGCGAAAAGATTTTTGAAAAGGTCCTAATCCCCCCTCCTATAGGTTTAGCCATAATTCTAGTTGCTCCTCAAGCTTCCGCACGCGTATGCGTAGGGTGTCGTGTTAGGCTACCCGACGCAATTTCAATAATTGTTACAGAGACACCCTCAATGAACTCACCTATATGAGTATAGAAGTATAAGAATTGAACTGATTCTCTAGAGCACTCATGAAAATAAGATATCGCACATGGTCATAAAGTGCAGTTCTAAACACCTTTAAAACTTTTAATTACTGTGTGTCTCATACACAGTTTATACTAAAAAAATTTAGTTCAAGACTAGTTTACTATTTTCTTATAGTCTAAATACTTTTTACTAAGTGGAGTTCAAGACAATTCACCACTTTCATTTATGCATAGTAATAATTCGTTATGTCTAAAATTTTATTTTATTTTAAACAAGTGAGGAATTGTTAAATATTTTCTAATAAAATGAAAAAAAATATGAAAGAAAAAAGTGTCTGTCTTGTAGCTATTTTGTAATTTATCCCCTTTTGTACATCGATTGTGAATCTAGTTCGTTGACTAAAATTTTAAACTACACCAAATGCAATTTCGCTTAATATAGTATTTTTTCAAAATAAATAATTTGATCATAAATGGGGATTAGACGGTCAAAATATCATAGTATTTTCAGACATGCAATCATAGTATAATAACAATATTAATTCTATCTAACGCAATTCCATACCATTTAATCCCGCCAACCAAACATGCCCTTAATGAGTTTGTAGCTTATATAGTGAGATGATAGTTGTTATAGAGACACCCTTAATGAACTCACCTATATGAGTATAGAATGAGGTGTTATATGAGAATTGAACTGATTCTCTGGAGCACTCATGAAAATAAGATATCGCACATGGCCATAAAGTGTAATTCTAAATACCTTTAAAACTTTTAATTACTGTGTCTCATACATAGTTTATGCTAAAGAAATTTAGTTCAAGACTAGTTTACTATTTTTTTGTAGTCTGAATACTTTTCACTAAGTGGAGTTCAAAGCAATTCATCATTTTCATTTATGCATTGTAATAATTTGTTATGTCTAAAGTTTTATTTTATTTGAAACAAGTGAAGAATTGTTGAATATTTTTCTAATAAAATAAAAAAAATATGAGAGAAAAAAGTGTCTGTCTTGTAACTTTTTTGTAATTTATTTCCTTTTGTAAAAATATAGTTCCATTTTTAAAAGTTGGGAAGAAAAAAATAAGGCCATATAAGATCTCTCCTCATAGCTTTTGTGTGAATTTGCACCCCTATGCTAAAGCTCATATTCATGTGTAACCCAATCTAATGGAAAAATGTAGTTAAATAACTTTTAACCATGCATGTCTGCCCATACACACCTTCGTGTACTCGTGTGCAGGGAGATCTAGACTTTGGTTGACCTGATTTGAACCCTTTATAAGGGTCTTGATGAGCTATATTTAGCTTTTTTTATGATCAGTTTTTATTAATTATTTTATTCAAACTCAAATTAAAAAAATTAATTTTTTATTTTATTTGAATTGTTGAACATTTCTAATCATTTTCATGTATACTTTGATGTAGCCTATTAAATTGGACTATTCCCATTGTGAGAAACTGGCCCATAATTTCTGACCCATCAAATATCTCTATAACAGTAAAAAATGTCCAACTATTTCATGGTTAAGACCCTTGCGGAAACAGTCATTCTCAAACCTATAAAATAATGTTCCTTGGTACACTTGGAACACACTTCACTAGCAACAATATCATCTTATACAACAATCAGCAATAACCATTTAATGGTTTTCTCCTTTTTTTTTTTTTTTTTTCTTTTCTTGACATATAATAATGTTTAGTATTGAGTGTTGGGTTCATTTCTCGATCATGCATAATGAAAAAAGTATTGTGCTAGCTGTTGTGTTATAAAGGGAACACGTTGTAGAGCCTACTATACTAATCGTCTAAGGGCACAAATTATTTAAAAAAAAGCGACTAAGTTCGTGCATCACCACAGCAAAAAAATTGGATTACTCTTCCTCTTTGCGCTTTCATATTTAAATGTGAAATCTTAATTTTTAAATTTTTTTATTTATGTAAGTCAATGCATCCGTTAATACATGATGAAAGAGAGAAAGGAAAAAAAAAGATACAAGAGTGCGAAAGTAAAAAGAGATTTTTTTCTTTTCATATTTAATACATTTGAGTATTCAAATATGACTTTCAATATTGATCTTCTCATTCGTAATTTAATAGTAGAATTTGAAAAAGTTAACAACAATTTTATCCTTTAAAAAATGTGAATCAATGAGAGATCGTTTGATTATATATATATATATATATAAAAAAAATCAATATCGACAACATTAATATTATTATTATTTTGATTTATGATATATTTAGCGTAAAATCTTTTTTTCCCCCCTTAATTTTAAAGATGGAGATCTAATGCTTAAAACTTCAATTTAAATATAATTCTCTTACTCTAAAAACTTACATTTTGTATATCAAGATTCCAAAGTTTTACTTTTTAAGATAAATGAGTAGTATATTTAAATTATTGTAATTTAAAAAGTTAAATTAAAAAGGAAAGCATCACATATAAGGAAATCTATGAAAGAGAATCTAATTAAATATATTTTTCTTAACACACATGATTTCTATAGAGATATAAAAACATTAGTTGTTAAAGATAAAAATTATTTCACAAAAATGTAAAATTTCTAATTCCTTTTTTATATGAAAGTTTGCGTTTTCATAAATAATGAAAACATCACATTTAAGAGGAAGATTTCTCTAATTTAGATAGTAAAAATCATATTAAAATGTCAATTTCAAATTTTATAAGCGATAGCTCATGTCCTTTAGCCATTGATTTTTTAACATTTAAAAAAAAAAACTGCATTCCAAATTAATCAACAAAATTATTGTTAGGTTCCATGGGAGTATTATATATTTACATTTTGAATTTTTTTTATCAAAATATACATATTTCACAATTTGAAATTTTCTATTATTTATTAAAATGTTTAGATATTAAAAGTTATTTTATTTTATTAACATTTGATCATATAATTTGATTATCTAACAAAAGTAACTCTTAACATTGATGTATTATTCAATTAAGAAAGACAAATACTCTATAAGCATACTTGGATGCATCAAATTTAAGTGAATAAATGAGAAAACAATAAATATCTAATGATAATTTTCATAAGAATTATCAAAACGTGGATTCTAATTTTGAGTTTTTATTTGTATGAAAGTGAAATCTTAAATTCCTTTTACAATACTCATATAATTATGAAAATGTATAATAACTACTTGATGGATTTCACCATTTTTTTCTCTCCAAATAAGACAAATTATTACATCAGAAAATCATTTTTTTCCCTTGTTTAGCATAGAATTCATGTTTTTAAACATATTTTAAGGGTGAAATTTTTCATGTATAAAGTGTTGAAACTATTAATTAGCTAATAATATAAGAATGATTTTAAATTAAATATAAAGACATTTTAGTACTTTCGAGGTGAATTCATAATTTTCAAGGAACATGTCTATTTTAAATATATGAATTTTTTATGCCATGACAAAGCTTAACAATAAGATACAAATGCATACAAAAGTTATACACTTAAAATATCAGGATGTCAAATTAACCCATTTGAATTGCTAATCATATTGTGAATATCAATAAAAACTTTACAATGATTTGATTGTCTAAATATCCGATTTAATTGTTTAAGGAAGGTTCGATTGAAAAAAAATCATATGATCTGAATTTACTAAACATTTGTCTATTAGTCAAAGGTTAATATTTCTAAGACAATATAATTTTTACGTCACGCTTGGTTATTTTTCCTTTTTTGGACAATTAACTAAATAATACATGTTATATGTACAATTTCTAAACGTATGCTTGACTGATTTTGTACTCTACTAAATTATCTAATAACTCCCTTTACAATCATTCCTCAACCATTCTCTCATATTTGCAAATTTAATTCTTTTCTGCATGTGTGTTGTACATATTATACCTACTACACCTTTTCCAATACAACCTATAAAGATCATAAATTTTCCTAGATATTGATTTGATGGTAAAGTTTGTGAAATTAACATGATTTTTGGAAGCCAAAATGTGTGTGAGATAACGTTCGTTTATTTAGTAGTCCAACCAGTTATCGTCATTCACCAAACATGTATCTTTCATTGATTAAACGATTGCGTTGATTTTAACGGGAACATGTTTTTCCACCTTCATTCAAAACGTATTGCACACAAGTAAACCAAATCAACTTGTTCAAATTATGGTCCATATATTTGAAAGTCACATTGATTAAGTGATTTTAACCATCCAATTAGCGTGATTTAGTGAATTGAAATGATGAAATGAAAAGTTGGTGGATTTCAATGGACATAATTAAATGCTTAAAAGTATTCGATAAGTGTGATTTTTTAGGTACATTACGACAAACTCATTTGATTTTTAAACAGATATATTGATGCCGATTTCATCTTAAGAAGAAAAAGAATATAGAGAATCAACCAATATGGGCATTAAGAATGTATGGAGTGTTTATACTACTATCATAACAATATCTTTTATTGTTAAAATTATACTAACTATATTTTTTATATTAGAACTCCGTTTTCTCTCTCTCTCTCTCTCTCTCTCTCTCTCTCTATTTATATATATACTTGATTTTTAAAACTTATTAATTAGCTTTATAAGTATTTTATAAATACACTTTTATCCATATAAATATATTATTCATAAATTTTATATTTTTTCTACTAATTAGTTTTATAAGTATTTTTGAAGTACACTATTATCGATATAATTATATTATCTATAAATTTTATAATTTAAAAATATATTTAAAAAATAATTATTAAAAAAATATTTGAATAAAATCATATCGTACTCATTTTTTGTTAATTATATAAAGTTTTGTGATCAATTTATGATAGTCTTACCTTTGTTCATGCCAGTCTTATTAGTTTATTTTACTATGCCATATCGATGCTAATATGTTCATTTAACACAATACATTTCGATAACACTAGAATTATGTAAAAAAAAAGTTTCTAATAATATCGATAGGAATACTTCTAGATTGATACTTGTAAATTTATGAGCATTAATGTGAGTTTTTATTAAAAATCAACTATAAAATTATTAGAGCCAATAACTTTGAAAAGTATAAAAAAAAAATGTAAATGGGCAAATAATAATTATCAAGGCTTTTCTCCCATTGAATTGACATGGGAAAGTGGATAGTTAGAAAAAACCTATCCACACACACACACAAAATTTTAAGGTTTTGCTAATGTCCCTACCTTCATAGGGGTGTTAGCTATGTTTACTATTGTTTTTTAATGACGCATTACTTGACCTATTATCTATCCAAACCATTCATTCATTCATTCAAACAACTAGGAGGAAGTTATGGTTTAACAAATCACGTAAATCGAATGAGCCTAAGCATCCAATTAATAACATGAAAAATGGACAACGAATATTGAGTGGAGAAACAAATTAGCTCTAATCATCATCTTGGAATATTTGCTAGAGAGATTTCACTTTGTATTACTTATAATTCCAATGTATCACTTTGGTTCGATGAATTTAACCATGTAATTCATGACTCGTAAACATCGAAAGTGTAGGCTTTTAACTAAGCTTCAATAAAAACATCTCAAGGAAAATTGAGACTCATTAAAAGACCATATGAGTCAGGCAAAATATGTTTTCTGCAAATCCTAGAAATAATTAGCGGATTTAATCGATATATTAAAGGCTCGATTAATTTGATCTTGACTAAACCATTCGGACCTTTCGGAGGCTCGAAGTGTGCACCACTTCAAAAAACTACCTTTAATTTATTTAAAAGGCTTTAAGAATCCAGATAGATCAGATAGAAAATGTCATTGGCCCGACTCGAAAATGATTAATGGACTAGATTAGCAGGTTTGTAGCTCGATGAAATTAGATATTAACTGATCGATCGGAATATTTAGAAGTGTATTATCTCTCTATAGAAGAATATATATAGGAATGCTCATCTAAGCACAAGTTCTCACGAGAACTCGTGAGCACTTTTTAGTACTCATCACATGTGATGTAATCCCTTAATTTAAACCGTTCATGTGATGCAACACCTCAAAAGCCTTAGGGGTCCAAAGTTTACCCTAATCTAAAACTTTGGTGGGCCATGGCAAAAGGAACATAGTTTCCTCTCTTGATTTGCCTCTTTCTCTCTGCTACAGATCATCAAAGCTTTGGATCTGGATGAAAGTTGGGCTCTTGGATTTTTTTGGGGTGTTACATCACATGGACAATTCAGATTAAAGGATTACAACATGTGTAATGAACTTTAAAAAAGTGCTCACAAGTTCTCGTGAAAACTGATGTACAAGTGAGCATTCCTCATGTGATGATATTTTAAGTAGAACTACATGGATCATCCAATTTCCTCAATCAATGATTGGATTGTTGGATCATCCAAGTGATTTCTTGCAATGAAAGGCGAGACCCATATGGTGGATAGTTCATATTAATTGTTATGGGTAAAGAGCCGACCTAAAAGTCTGAACTGGACTGGCCTAATAGAACCGAGCCGATCACTACAGACCCGAACATAGGTCGGCCTCAACCGACCCGATAAGGGCCTTCTTGGGCAGTTTTCGGGGGTTGACCTAGGGCTTATGATGAGCTGAATAGCAATCCCGTGATCTTAGGTCCACGCTGTGATATCAGGAGGAAGGATCACTGATCCCAATAATTAAGGACCAAAATCCTCCAGTTGTCACCGGAAAATCCTAAGATCTCGGAAGCTCGGTTAGCAACTAGCGAGAATCATGTTTCCCCAAAAGGAAAATAGCTCTACAACCTAAGTCTATAAATGGACGCACGCTCTTCATTATCGAGGTACGAGACAAAAACTAATATAAAGAGAGATATTTAATCTTTCAAGATCCAACTAACTTAGGCATCGGAGGGCTAACGGCTGGACCTCAGCCACCCCCTTAGCCTTTCCTTTGTGCTCTACAGGATCTAAGAAACCTTCAGTCCACATCCAGACCGCATACTTGCAGGAGATCAGTTACATCCATCCATCCAAGTTGGAGGTCACCTCATCTCATCTGCTGACCAGTTGGAGGTCACCTCATATCATCTATTGACCATTTTTCAGCATCAACATTAATGATTGGGTTTTTCTTACATCACCATTTTTTTTGTTTTCTAATTGCAACAAAAAGAAGTAACATCGATTGGGAATATAGAGTTTTAGGTCAGCCAACTCTTATTTTTAAAGACGAGGACTCATATGATTTGTGGTCCCCATGGTTACATGGCACACACGGGTCCCATCATTCACTGATCCGGACCGTTGCTTGCCAAGTCCCATACTGGATGGATAATGTCCCAAAATTTCCAAAGGTTGAAAGACCCTTTTACCATCAGGACCTCTTTACAGTGGAATATGGACCGTCTATCCTTGGATCACAATCTATAAGGCTAATGTTATTTTATGAATGAGAGTTTGGAGTCACAGGCCATCCCCGATGGGACAGCAAAAGGGGAGAAATTTGAACTCGTGGATAACGTGCATGCAAGCAATGGGTCACCGAGTTGCCTATACTCGTGTGCAATACAGCTCATGTACAAGCCACACACGTGCCTGGTAGGTATGTCTGAGATCCAATCCATCCATTGGGTTGTTTTGACCTTTTTAGACGTTTTCAAGAAAAGATTATATCTCGTCCACTCAGCAGGTGGCCCGAATACTGAAACAGGTGGACTATTTAGAAAACTTCAGACAAGTTTTTCCCAGCCGTATATTTTTGTTATAAACTGTGGTCCACCTGAACAATTATTAATCGATCTGATCCATGAGAAACACACAGATTAGTTATGTACTTCTGATGGATGGATTGGATCTCGGAAATTAATGCCATGCTGGCACATGTGTGGCGTTCACATGAATTTATTGCACACGCGTGGACTGAGCAAAGCTCCGAGTCATACATTTGCTCCTTACCACATTTCATTGCACCTTCGATAAGTCCACGCGCGTGTACAAGGGAGCTCATTTACACTCTACCCACGTGCCAAATTTGAATACCCGTATGAGATCTGATCCGTCCATAATGGGTCCCACCATGCAGATACAGATGCTGTCCAAAAGATGGGATATTTACTGATCTGTTGAACCGCCAGTGGGGCCACCATTTCGTTTATAGCAATCATCGAATCCTTGATGAATGGACTGGTATGATTGTTGGAAGATACATCTAAACAGTGGGACCCACCAGATGGATGGGTCGGATCTCAAACATGTGTCCATCCTTGCACACGAGGCTGCGTACGAACTGGTTCCATGTACACGCGTGTGAGCAACGCAACCTCCTTTTCTTTTTCAAATGCAATGAAGAGAAAAGGAGGAATAGTGCGGTCCCGATGCGCCGTTTTGCACACAGGCCAAATGGTCAGGTGATCCATACCGTTGAACAGAAAAATCCACAATATATACGCGATCCATTTGATTTCAACCGTTGGATCAGTGGCCTACGAATAAAATATCAGGGATAAAAACTTAATATTCTTAGATCGATGGATTGAATAATCCAATCTAGAAAAAAATTGGAATACTCCCCATCGACAGGGATATTAATCATATCAACGGTCTGGATCAATTAAGCATGGGCTCCACCTGTACAAATAAATGCATGGAGACAATTCCTTCAAAAACCCTCCACTTTTCTCTGCACAAGCATGCAATCGAGCCTCCACACCCACAGACAAAAAGAGGAGAAAAGCAGACCCACTTCAAAGCTTCTCCCTCTCTCTCTCTCTGAGTGTAAGTGATCTCTCTCCTTTCTCATTTCTTTTTCATTGCTATTTTGGGTTTCCTTTCAAATATCTCTTCTTCTTGTTCTTAGGTCTTTCCTATTTTCTCCACTTTTCTTTTCATTTCCATGGAATGTTTGAGGTTTATTACAAAATCCATGTAGATTTTCTATTGATTTTCATAACCCGGGTTCTTGATTTATCTGGAAGAGTTTTAGGGGTTTCTCATATAACCCTTATTATTATTATTGTTTTTTAATTTCTTTGTTTTTAAAGTTTCTTTTATTTTTAAAATTTGGGGCTTGAGATTTTGGATGATAATAGAAGAAACCCATACCAGGAAAAGGTCTGATATGTTGATTGGTGATATTTTTATTTGGTGGAAATGGTTCCCCCCCCTTCTTTTTTCATATTTTTCTCCATTTTGAATTATTGAGAAATGATATGTTTATTTCGTATATTTTCAATATTTCAGAGAATGATTAGCTTTCAGGATCCCTGCACAATGAACCATTGTTTATTCATTGCATCTCTAAGGAATGCATGGTTGTACAGTTGGTGAATCCAGGCCATGAATCTGGTGGGCCCTTCTATTGGTGGCCCATGATACACAAACTAGTTTGATCGATGAATTATAGCCATCCGATAAATAGACTTATCCCTTTTGAATCTGGAACATCCGCTGCAGGGCTGCAACATGGATGGTCCCAAATCAGAATTTGGACCATCAACTGGCTCAATGCATGGTGGGCTTGAGTCGGCCTTGTCGTAGAATATGTTGATTTTTATAACGAGAAGATACAATTTTACCGATTTTCGTAACGACCTAGAATTGGATTTCTAATATTTTTGGTTTTTAACGGCTTCTTTCATTCGTGGACCATTTAATTTAAATGCTACTGATAATGTAAGCTCTAAGGCATTTTTCTGGTATTTGCTATAGAAATGTATTTACATGTGTATTTGTATGCATACGTAGAAAAAATATAGGGTTTGTTTTGTTGGGGGGGATTTTCCTGGTTCTTGCAAACAGTTCTATCTTCATTAGTATTTACTTGTATCTTTGGTACTTGCTTATGGTATTGGTAGCTGTGTAGATGTTTTCAATCCATGTTTTTATAATGTGGTAGATGCTAGACAGATTGTAATAAATAGGTGTTATATATAATAATTTGAATATTGTTATTTGCATGCATTGAGTAACTGTTTTCTACTGTCCTGAAATAAGGTTGCACAGCAGCCTTCTAACTAGTTTTCTTAAACCAATAACCTCTAATATTCAATAAATTTTCTAGGAACCAACTTTGTTCCACTGGTTATAACTAATAATTTCTAATGTCTACTAACTATTAACATTTTGAGTAATTCCGTACTCAGTGTAGTGGACTTCTATAGTTCTATACAATGGTAACTATGAGAGCAGCCAGGATAACATACATCTCAAGGTAAACATGGTATATAAGCAGTACAAGAGCAACTGGGATAAAATACATCCTGAGGTAAACATGGCATGTAAGCGATACAAGAGCAACTAGGATAAAATACATCCTGAGGTCAACATGGTATATAAGAAGTTAATGGTTTGTTAAACCATGGACATTTGGTTAGAGAAAATATAGTTCACATTCATGAGTCCTAATGTGGCAGTTGTACGAATGAGGTCCTTGATTCATTTATCAAGACTACCGGACTGATGGAAAAAACACAATGGATGAGGGAAGCCCAAGTATCCTCTTGGAAGATCCTAGACATCCAATCTTGACTTTCTCCAAAACCATTCTTGTACCTTTTCCCCAACTGGGCTATTTGCACGCCACTGATCAAAGGGTTAAGACTTCCAATTTGGGAGAGCTATGAGGCAGACACATCCACTGTGTGCCTGTTAGATCGATGGTTCAAATCACCAAACCATGGGCCCCACCTGCATGAACCGAGGTTATTGTCCTTGTTGTGTTGCATAAGATCTATAGTTTCTCTTATGGTAATCAATCACCAAAAGAAGAGTCATCTTTGCCTCATCAGTCCATAGCTCAAATAAGAATAAAGAAGCTTTTGCACATAATATTATAATGTGTATTTTTATATCATGAACATATTAGAGGGCCTACTGTATCTTGAGGAAAAGAGGATCGTTGCCTACAACCTATTTCCATAAGCATTTGCATTCAAAACATGCTGATATTTTTAAAGGGCAAAAGTGGAATCAAAATTTCCGAAGGTATAACAGGATGTAGCGTATAACTGGTTTTAGGTGATCTGTTCTCTAGAAAAATATACAACATGCCTGACATGTGTATAAGAAAAATGAATGGTTAGGAAAAGAATGACCAATGATCTTTATCAATGGACATCTGAGGCTACCAGATGAGTACTTTGACCTAGTTTTTGAGCAAGGGCATTTTCATGTTGGGCCCCACCTAATGAATCTTCTGGATCCTGTGCACATGTGCCTTGATCCCCTCTTCCATTCCCCCCCCCCCCCCCCCCCCCCCCCCCCCCAACCCACACACACACAAATTGCTGCATCATCTCTCTTATACTATTTTAACAAGCAAGGTTTTAAAGTCCACTTTTACCAAAATATTAAGTCAAGGGCTTCTTACTGGTATCTACCGGTGCTGATCATTATTAGGGAAATATTAAAAAAGAAAACAACCATTATTGTGGGTGTTAAAAAAGAGAAAAAGAGCTGAAGGGAAATGTGTATCAGATGCTACAATGTTTCAGTGGCTAATGCAAATTTTTATTACATATTAAGAAAAAAGGGGAAATACCTTTCGCTAATGGGTGACAGCTCTAAAACCAGAATATCTACCCATGTCATGACAATCTCACAAGTAACACTCAAGTGTTTTAAATAGTGGTAGCATGTTGCATAGCGTTCAACCCCCCGTAGCGTGTAGCTTAATCTACACGATACTTCTATTTTTTAATTTAAAAATAGAAAAAATATGATAATAGTAAGAAAAAACAAAAAATAAAAATAAAAATGCCTAGAAGGTGATTTATTTTTTCGAGCATAAACATGGTCAAACAAGTTATTAATTATCATCTATCAAAATCAAAATCCAATCCACACATATAAGCCAAATCAAATCATTATCACATCTAAGAGGATAATGTTTGATTGAAACCACAAGTCACAAGTATGAAAAGAAATAAAAAATCTCATAGGTTGAGTACAAAATACAAAATACAATAAACAATTATCATTTATAAAAAAAGTAGCGTACTCTACATATGGTACGCATATGCTATGACCCCTGTAGATTGCATTATAGGGGATTTATGCTATTTGCTAATGATACGCTACGAACGCCATTCGAAACACTAGTGACACCCAATTTACTAGCTTATCTTTCATTTTTATATTGTCGTAGGCACAATTCTATTTTACTTTGCAGAATCAGCTATTCACATCTCCTTTTCTACTCCTATGTAGGCTCTTTGATGTTATTTCTAATGATGTTTTGCCTCACATTTGATGACTGCATTTATACATCGGTTGTCATCTTCTCATATTCTTCCCCCTTCTAAATTTGGATTTATTTTTCCCCTTTCTAATCACAGTGACTTCTATGGCATCTGTGATGCACGATATTGAACTCCTGACTGAAATCTGTTACTAGTCCAGCAAGAGTAAAGACAAACTTGCTATTCTCATTGGCCTTTGTAAAACCTCAAAGTACGAGAAAAGGAAAACAAGAAAAAGAAAAGGAAATTCCCTGTTCCCTGGCCAGACCAAGCTATTTCAAATGGTTAAAGAGTCATGATCGTCAACTCTATCAATGAATCGTACCTACAACATTGCATAAGAGCTAATTAAACAAGAATGTATAAAGTATTAACCACTACCTAATCATAACATGAAATGATGATGGTGATTGACAATAGCAAAATGGACCCTAATGGGCTTGATCATGAGTTCCTATAATGATAGGTACCATAGATGTAATTTATAGCTATCTTCATTGTTGTCATGACTGAGGGTACGCAACTAATATTTGAAATTGCGTCGGATCCTCTAACACGCCACCCTCCGCTACATTCGGGGGGGGGGGGGGGGGGGGGGGTAGCATCGTTTTAAAATCCTTTAAAAACCTCTTGCTTAATTTAAACTAATCAGCAATTAACCTAGTTAAGCAAGAACACTTAGCTTCTAAGCATAAGTGGGTCTAATCACAAAGGCTACAAAGATAATGCATTTAAGCAAACTAGCTTAAGCACATAGATTACAATAATGCAACATGTTGATCTTCTAATCAATGTGCAATTATTTAGACTATTAAGGGTATACCTATCTAAGCAACTAGTCTAGAAGTGAAACTACAAGATGTGTGTGAGAATCTACCTATCAATGCATAGCATATATTTTATTCCAATATTCATATGATTAACAATTAAATAGATACGCTAGAATAGAAATGGCTCAAATGACAATCTCAAACACAAGCATGTATAGTGGTTCGACTACGTGTCTACTCCACTCTCGGTTGCCGTACTCATCCCTCGAGCACACCGGATTTTACTAGGGAGTTTAAATCAGGTTCCTTTCCAACCTAGGAGTTTTAAATAAGTTCCTCCCAACCTTTACACGGAGGTTTTGGCACAGGTTCCCCTCTCAAATTGAACTGGTGGTTTTACGGGTTCACCTCTCAACCCAGGTTTTTGTGGGTTCCACCCAGTCTAGGAGTTTAAACAAGGTTCCTTCCAATCTAGGAGTTTTGAAGAGGTTTCTCCCAATCATTCAGTTCCAATCCGGAACCTACAATGGTTTCTTAGGCTAATCAATAACCTACACATACATACCTGTGTAGGTGTCCTCCCTTAGAAACTTACGTGATTTTCAATTGGCTAACCATCAACCTGTTAATTCACATTCAAGCCTACCAAAAGGAAGGAGTGCTAATGGACTCTCAAACTTGACACTTGTCGGATTGAGCCCCTTGTTCAGTGTCGCTTGGGTTGCTTTATCTCCACTCTCCCGTGTTTCAATAAGCTCCCTTTTGCTCACTCGATCTTGTTGCTGATGCGTTGCCAATGCCTCATTTCCAACGATCAATCCTCTTGCATATGATCTTCTTTGAGATGACCAAGGTGATGGGAGATAGGTTGAATCTTCTACAATAAGTTGTGTGTTGCAAGCCTAGAAGGATTCACCTATATGGATCTCTAGAGATGTTAAGACAAATGATCTATCTATGGTGTAGTTGTCTAAAACATCTAGAGATGAATAGAGAGTAAGTTTATCTTCATATGAGCTTTGAATGTTCCATCTTGTGATGAATCACAAGGAAGATGATTTAGGTATGATAGGATTAGAGCTTAATGATGTGGGCAATGAGGGTGACTTTTAATGCACTAAATTTTCTCTAAAAACCCAAAAAACTGAGCTGTCAATTTATAGAGCAAAAGCTCCAACGGATAGAAAATTGTAGAAACGGCTGGATTGTCAACCGGTCTGAGGGGGTCTTTGACCAGTCGTTCGATTGAGCTCAGACCGGTCGAATTCCAGGCCAAGGACTGGTTGAAGTTGCTGTCCCAACTTGGTCTCTGTCGACCGATCGACAGAGTGGTCGACCGGTCCACGACCGGCCCAATAATGGCCAGGGACTTGAGTTGCTTACTGTCCCTATTTGGCCTTTGTCGACTGGTCGGCCAGGGCCTTAGATCGGCCGACAGGCTATGAGTTATGCTATTTTGATGTTATGTTTACAACAGCTCATGCAACCTCTAAGTCCTATCTTTCGGTGGTCTTTTGGGACACCTAAGGCCATTCTAGATGACTAAAAGTTTACCTATCGGGTCATGCCATCTAAAGGTTTGAGTTTTGGTTTAGGTTCAAGGGTTTTCGCTCACCAAGGCATTTCATTTACCTGGTTTTTCTTCCTTGATGCAACAGGTCCACTTGAGTCTTCGGTCTTCATCTTCTTTGGGCTCTACTAACACCTAGACTCACTGACCTACTTAATTGACAAATAATGTGCACTAGTAGCCTACATAAAAGTGCACTAACAATATTGGCTTTCCCTAGGGCTTGAAACGATAATGTGACACAATAGTAAAAAAGACACAATGGCCTTGAGTTTGAGTTCCCATAATGATAGGAACCACAAATGTAATTTATTAGCTATCGTTGTCGTCATGATTGAGGGCAGGGGAGTAGCATTGGCTTTGAATAGCAACACAGCTATGAAGCCAACCAAATTTTCCGTAGGTCATCATCATCTTCTTTGCCTGTCTCCTGTTAATTTGGGGTCAGCTTTTAAACGGTAGATTGGCAAAGCTTCTATGATTTGTTGCCCAATGGACATCAGCCTTCCTCTTTTAACTTGGCTTTGGAATCGGACACGACAGGGACTCAAAATGGAAGTACCCTAGGCTCACGTATCCTCAAACCCAACAACTAGTATCATCGTCGCCCCCATCTTTGTGACCATTTTTTCACCACTACTATTTCATTTCTTGTGCCTCTACCATCTCAACATCTTTGTTGCCATCTTGGTTGTCTGGCTTTTGAATCGGATAGTATCCTAGGCCTTGTGTATGCTCAAATCTGAGTCCCAACCCAACAACAGTATCATCGTTGCCTCCATCTTCATGACCATTTTTTTCACCACCAATACTACATTTCTTTGCCTCTACCATCTCAACATCCCTACCGCCGTTCTGGTCGTCTCTGTCTTGTTGATGGCGCAGATGCCTTTCCCTGTCTCATTATGCAACTTCATTTCCTTATTCCATTTCCACCACAATCATCTCTTTCTGATCTTCATTCTCATTCCAATTTGATCCTTCACTTGGATTGCATTGAAGCAGCATGGGACAGTAACCAATAACCGTTTGGATCTTCTCAAGAAATCAAATCCACACCTACAAAATTGAAATACTAATTCAACTTTGGTCACTCTCCCCTTGGGCTTAATGCTTTGAATGCACATATCTTAGTTTTTCAAGCTCCGTGGCAGCTTGTGCACTCCTTTATGAACTGTGTTAGGAGCACACTAATTCTTCTTGAAGCTTGATGACTGCAAGTTTGATTAGCATCATTCATAGTAATTGGCAACAAACCAAAAAAGCATAGGGTGTCACAATTTTGTCATGCAGCCAAGGTAGTCGAGTGTTCTGGCACTCTCAAGGAGTTGTTGATCGAGGCTGTAGCCTGTAGGTAGGGCAAGTTATGCTTTTGATTTTTTTCGTCATGATTTCTATTATTTTTAGTATTTCACTTATATGCATGTGAAAAGTCTAGAATGCCCATGCTTTAGTTGTAATACTCTTTGAGTCTCCAATTCTACGAAACCAAATTATGTTTGGTCATGTCACGATTCATAATCATGCAAAATTTGCAAGTATCATATAATCACTGCATTTCACATAAAAAATCTACTTGAATAAAAGATTTTTTTAATTTTATTTTTTGAATGAGAAAAAATTTCATTAAATCACTTCTAAAAAAAAACATTAAACCAAAAAAGATATACAATAATCAAGGCAAGGTATTAGTGAGCCTTTCGTGGCCAACTCAAAAGGAGGTATTGGCTGCTGCAAAAGAAAAAAAAACAACAAAAGAAATAAAAGCATGTATGTTAGGAAGATTCAGCAGTTTTTTTTTTTCAAAGGATGAATCAATCTTATTAGGGGCCAAATAGTCAAAAAAGAAGAAAACAACAAGCAACAACAACAAAACGCAACGAAACAAAGAAAAGAAAATACAAACCAAACCCCCCTGAAACAAAACCCAAAAAGGACCTTAGGGTGTTAACTCCAAAATATACAACCAAACCTGGTTGAGAACCCTTCCCATTGGGGTGCTCTGGTTACGGAAGCAATAATTATGTATTTTCAACCAGATTGCCCAAAGCAAAGCTAGCAAGGCCAGCTTCCGCAGATTGGACACTATCGTATCCTTAGCCTTACATAATAGAATAATGTCATTCGCGAATTGCAAATGGTTAATTAGATAAGAAAGATGACTATCAAAGCCCCTGAAGAGCCCCTCTGATTGCCCTCTGTACAATATCTTATTGAGAGCTTCAACAACCACCACAAAAAGAAAGGGGGATAGGGGGTCCCCTTGCCTAAGGCTTCGGGAAGCTCTAACGGAACCAAATGAGGACCAGTTAATGAGAACTAAGAAAGTAGCCAAGGATACAGAATGACGCATCCAAAGTCTCCATTTCACCCCAAAGCCCATTTAACCCAATAGATTATCCAAAAAGACCCAATTGACATGATAATATGCATTCTACTGATCTAATTTACTGCCCACTCCTTGATTACCTGACTTATGGCACGAGTCCACACCATGGAGCCATCTCGTTATCTTCCTGTCAAGAAAAAATATGGTGAACGAGCTGATCTTTATATCAGTTAATGAAAGAGCCCAATGCAAAAAAAAAAAAAAAAAAAAAAAAAAAAAAAAAAACGTGTTGGGTCTTTGAAACAGTTCGAATCATTTTGACAATAATCAGTTTGATCTGTTTTACCGAGAAGGTCTACGGTTCGAGTCCGTGTAGCCCTATACTTTTTTGTATAGTTTTCATTTTCTAATTAATGCTTGCTTTAGCAATCATGTCACTATTAGTGATTTGTTTGCTTGAGATAAAGGCACTTTGAAAAGGCGAAATGACATTAGGTGAATTGCTGAAAACCTCTGACTCAACAATTTTGCTAAAATTTTATATGGGGATCCCAAGAGACTCATAGGCCAAAATTCCTAAGATAGTCCGCCCCATCCTTCTTCGGATATGGGCCAGGAAAGTGCATTCTAGTTCTTTTTGAATATAAGCCGAGGCAAAGAAATCCTCCCCAAAAGCAAGGAGGTCAGATTTCACCAGATCGCAAAAAGGCTGGAAAAAGCCCATAGGAAAACCATCAGGTCTCGGGGCTTTGTCCCTACCCAAATCCTAAACAGCTACCTTTAACTCCTCGAGCTGAAAAGGCATTCCAAGGCTTTGAGTCTCCTCCCCAAAGAGGCTATCAAAATCCAGATTTTCCAGGGATGGTCTTTCCTGATTCTCAATTGACATAAGATTAGAATAAAATTGAATAATAGCATCGCAGATAGGGCCTTTATCTACTAATTTAACACCATTACAAAAGGGAAGAGATATTATTGGTGTGAGCATGGGAAGATTAAGCTGTTAATACATGAGTGACCTGATAGTGGCTTCAAGAGAAGAATATAATGAATATAACTTGGGAAAGATCAAACCATTTATCCTTGAGGTTTTATACCTTATTTAACGTGATTACACTAATAGCCATATTTCCAATGAGGGGACTTGTGGAAAAGATACATAAGCACACAAGCGAGTAATGTATAATATCTAGCAATAATAGCACTTCATTATAAATTTGAGCAAACAACACCAAGCATGTTGTACATCCAACCTTTTTCTTTTTGAGGGATGACTGATATTTATTAAAAGTACATGGATGAGTTATCTATGTGTAAAAAAGCTATGCGAAACTCAAGAAAGAGAGGAAAGATAATCATAAATTCAAAGGGGCTTAGTAATTGAAGCCCTCCCTTTCCAGCATATCCATCTTTGCCCTTATGAAAAAATCGATCTACGATGATGCGGACATTAGCGGTGCACCCTTAAGAGTGTACCAGAGGAGGCGACATTGCAGATCGAGTGTTGGAGCAGACGAGTTGATGTGGATGGATGTCGGGCCTATTGGGCCCATTTTCTGACGCATTACGAGTACGCGAGCTGCAGGATCGCGCAGGAGCATCATGACCGCTGGACCATGGAGCGGATTACGTTTAGGAGCTTTTTTGTTTATTTCCTTGTTTCTAAGCGCTTTAGTGTCATTATTTACTTTAGGCATTTTTATGTTATTTCTTTAGTTTTTAGGCACTTTAGTGCACTTTTTATTTTCGTAGCTTATATATACTGTGAGGAACCCTATTTCGAAAGATGAAATGAATAGAAAATTCGTGAGTTTCTTCCTCTTTGTTTGAGAGATTAGGGTTTCAGGATTGGCCCTCTGGTGTTGAGGATTCCACCCCGGAGTTCCTGTTTTCTCATCTCTATTTCTTCAAGGTGCGAGGAAAGGTAAATTTCTTTTGATTCCTAATTCGTACTTCATGAGAACCCATTGCTTTTCGACATCCTTCGTCCTTTTCTGAACCCCCCCTACTTTTTGGGTACGATCGAAAAGAGGGATGCCTAGCCATGAGAACTGGATTCAAACTTGACTGTGGACTGGTCTATGCTAGATATGAGATATCTCATATTCCTATATCCTCACTGTTTTACGATTTTACATGGTTTTATGCTAAGGGGCATGATCTGGACGGACGGATCTTATCTTTGTGTTGAGACTTGCTGGTTTCCTCTGATTGAAAGTAGTTAGTTTCGTAATTTTATTATTTGAATATCTTCCAACTGCATATACATGCATCTAGGGTTAGGTCATCGCATGCCCCTGCATCATACGACCTACTCTAGTTCTGAAAAAATGTAATTTTGCTTCGTTCTGAGAGAGTAAGCCTCCACACCTCTTCCTTTTTTACCATGGCCACCTCCATGATACACAAGGAAGAAGACTCAATTGATTTTTGGGAACACCTAGTAGCATTGAACAACCCACTTGAATCAATGTTTCCCTAAAAGCCTTGTTGAAGAAAGAAAACAAAGTAGAGAAAGATCTAAGAAATTGTTTTATTGATGGGACCTAATGTTTTCAATACAAGATAGAATATCATTTGAAGATAGAAAGATGCGCAACAAATGGGGCCTATTCAACAAAATCGTTTTTCTCAGTTCTATGATGAGAGATGGGACACAACCACCTAAAACAAAAGTATGGAATGCCCCAGTCCCGCTAAGGGTTAAAGCTTTTGCATGGTTGGCTACGACAAACGAAATATTCACAGTTGATAAATTAAATAAGAGGAATATGATGATCCCCAACATGTGTGTGATGTGTAGGAAAGAAGAATTGATTTATCACTTATTTATACATCATCAAATAGGGAGAGATGTGGGCCTGTTTTCTTCTTTGATTCAGGGTGAGATGGTCTTTTATCATCTCATTGGGGAATACAGTGGTGGAAAGGTTGGGTAGGCCTTTTCGAAAGTGGAAAAAGCTATTGTGGAGGATGTTTTTTCATGCAGTCCTTGGGAGTTTGTGGAAGGAGAGAAATTTAAGAATTTTTGAGAATAAAAAATCATCCTTGGCAGCAATATGCAGAAGACTGCTCCACCTTCTGATCTAATGGGCATTAGCTGATGGCATGGTTCTGAATGTCGGTATCAGTCGGCGTATTGGCCCCGCGGAAAAATGATACGATACGGCGTCGCATATCGGAATCGGGCCTGTATCGGTCAGAATATTTTTTTTAAGCAAAAAAATATGAAAAAATATCAGAAAAATAAGATAAAATGAGATATTCACGAATTTATCATTTATTTGTATTTTGACCATGTATTCAATGGTGTATCGGACCATTCTTGGTAAGAATGTTATCCTGACGGGTTGACTTTCTGTAAGTTCTGGTGTTGATTTTTTCTTTATATAAACTGTTGATATATGTCATAAATTGATATTATATATTGCTAATAGTCTAATATGTCCTAAGAAGTATCACTACTCAGTACTCACTAGTCTATAACAATGTAAGTGTAGAAAACTAGAAATACTTAGTACTTACCAATTTCCATAAATGTGAATAATATAAACATTTAAAATAACATTTTCGTTTTCAGCCATCCCAACAAATACAATTATACAATAATGGCCACTCTACAATTTGCACAAGATACAAATTTCAGGTGGACCATTAAAATCAGTGGTTATGGGCCACAGGAAACAGTGGTTATGGATCATTAAAATTTAAGGTGGACCATGTCACAGGATACAAATTTCAGGTGGACCATGATACAGGAAACAATGGTTATGGACCATTACAATTTTAAGTGGACCATGTTACAGGATACAAATTTTAGGTGGACCATGTCACAGGAAACAATGGTTATGGACCATTAAAAACAATGGTTATAAACTATAGGAAATAGTAGTTATGGACTATGGAAATTTTAGGTGGACCATGTCACATAACACAAATTTCAGGTGGACCATGTCACAAGAAACAATGGTTATGAACCATTAAAAACAATGGTTATGGACCAGAGGAAACAATGGTTATGGACCATTGAAATTTCAGGTGGACCATGTCACGGGATACAAATTTCATGTGGGTACAAAAAATCAGACATATCTTAATCTTAGGTGGACCATAGTGAGTGATGTCTTGAATGTGGGGCCACCTTTAACATTTATTGTATATCCATGCCATCCATTCTTTTTGCCAACTCATTGGTGGCCCCAAAGATGTTTTTAATGGTAGACATCCAGTCACCACTGTTTCATGTGGTGCGGTCTACTTGAGATTTGGATCTACCTCATTTTTGCACTCATGCCATAAAATGATTTGGCAAAATGGATGGACGGTGTCCAACAATTGGCATGTGGGTGAGCCCTGACCGTGGGGCCCACCCCATATATGTTTTATATCCATGACGTTCATCTATTTTGCCAGCTTCTTTTTGGGCACAGTCCCAAAAATGAAGCAGAAGCAAATTTCAGGTGGACCACACCATAAGAAAAAAATTGGTCATTGAACGCCCACCATTACTAGTTTCTAGGCCCACTGTAATGTTTATTTGCAATCCAACCCGTTGATAGGGTCACACAGACCTGGATGCAAGGGAAAAACACAAATAACAACTTGATCCAAAGTTGTGGCCCCAAGATGCTTTTAACGGTGGAAATTCAATCCCTACAGTTTGGTCCACTTGGATTTGGATTCCCTTCATTTTAGGGTCCATGCCTTAAAATGAGTTGGAAAAACTAATGGACAGAGTGGATATACAAAACATACATCAAGGTGGGCCCCACGGGTGCAAGTGCACGGAGCATTATACCCTCCGGAGTATTTAAAAAAAAAATTGGGTGAGACGTGGCTGCTTCACAGCCATGTCTCTGTTCCTCTTTTCAAGGGAAATGGATTGCGTACTGAGTAACCCCGCATGCTAGCGTGCGGAGTAAACTCTGTGGGGCCCACAGTGATTTACGTATTTTATCCACTCCGTCCATCCATCTTAACAGAAAATTTTAGGTATGTTGCCAAAAAACGAAGCATATCAAAATCTAAAGTGGACCACACCACAAGAAAAGTGTGAACTGAATGTCTACCATTGAAAAATTCTCGGAGGGCACAGAAGTTTTGGATCAAGCTGATATTTGTGTTTTCCCTTCATACATATCCATGTGATCTTATGAACAGGTTGGATGACAAATAAACATCACTGTAGGGCCTGGGAAGGTTTCAACGATGGAAATCATTATTCCCACCGTTTCCCGTGGCATGGTCCACTTGAGATTTGGATATGCTTAAATTTTGGGCTCAACCACTAAAATGAGCTGAAAAAACACATAGACGGAACAGATAAAGCACATACATTCTAGGTGGGCCCAACTGAGTTTACTTCGCACGATAACTCCGCACGCAATCCGATTCCCTTTTCAAGAGAAGAAAGAGAGTGACAGAGAGGGAAAATGAAAAAAAAAAGGAGGGAGAGGAAAAAGACGAGAGGGAAAGATGAGAGAGAATGAGAGAGAGAAAAGATGAAGATGGTGCGGCCGTGCACTGCAGCCCCTACCGCAATATCCAAGAAGAAGAAGAAGAAGAAGATGTTAGGGAGAGGAAAGAGACGAGAGAGAGAGAGAGAGAGAGAGAGAGAGAGAGAGAGAGAGAGAGAGAGAGAGATGAAGATGAAGATGGTGTGGCCGTGCAGCCCCTGCCGCAATATCGAAGAAGAAGAAGATGTTAGGTTAGTTTTTTTTTTTCTTTTCACTTTCTTTTTGTTTTTTTTTTTTTCACATGTTGCTTCACCCTTTTTGCAACAAAAATCGATTAAAACAAAAATCCCTAAAAAAATTGTAAAAAACAAAAAAAAAAAAGAAAAAAAATTGATTTTCTATCTTGCACGTCGTATCGGCCTGACTGATATGCATTCCAAATATCGGATCCGATACGGCCTGTATCCGCCGATACGACCCGATTTGACCCGATACAGTACAACGGATACCGATACGGCCGATACGAGGCCGTATCGTGTATCGTATCGAGCCGATATGGATACGATACACCCGTATCGGCCGATACGATACCGATTTTCAGATCCATGGATCTAATGGATTAAAAATGCCCCTAAAGATGTTTTAGATTACATGCTTTCTCGTATGGGATTTGGTCTTAAATGGAGAAATTGGATAGCCTCCTGTATTTCGTCTGCTAGCTTCTCGATCTTAATTAATGGCTCTCCATTTGGCTATTTTAGGTCTTCGAATGGTCTCTGGCAGGGAGACCCTCTCTCCCCCTTCCTGTTCATCCATCTCAGAAGCCTTAAGTAAGATGTTGACTCGAGGTCAGGACATAGGTCTATTCCAACGTTTCTAGATGGAAAACTTCCCTACCCATATTTGTCACCTTCAATTTGCAGACAATACTCTGTTCTTTTGTGAGGCTAAAGAATTCATGATTGAATTCCTCAGCATCAATGTTTGCTAGTATGAAGTCATTTCTGGTCAGAAGGTTAATAAAGCTAAATGTGAGCTTTTTGGGATCCACATTTCTTCAGACATCTCGCTGCATCTGGCGAACTTGTTAGGTTGTAAATGTGGCTCTCTCCCTACTTCCTATTTGGGTCTTCCTTTATGTGTGGGAAAGCCCCCTTTGTTCCTCTAGAATATGATTTTGGAGAGAATCCAAAGTAGACTAAATGTTTGGAAATGTAAATATGTTCCTTGGGGGATGGTTCTCTCCTTAAAACTTGTTTATCTAACCTCCCTAGTCCTGCTTCAGTTTTACATAAAATAGACAAAATGCGTAGAGATTTTCTTTGGCAGGGTGGGTCGGATAGCAGAAAGTCCCATCTTTTAATCTGGAAAGAGGTGTGCATTCCAATTGCCCGAGGAGGAGCTGTTATTAAGAGATTGGATATGGTTAATTCTCGTTATTGGGTAAATGGGTTTGGGGATTCTTCCACGAAAATGATAGTCTGTGGAAGTCCATTTGGGTGGCTAAATACGGGACCCCTCCTACTGGCTAGTGGCTTAATCAGTCGTTAGCACACAGGATGTCCTACATTTGTAAATCTATTAGTAGATTAGCCCCATGATGTTTGCTAGATCGAAGTTTATGATTGGGAATGGCAGCAGAATTCAGTTCTGGCTTGATCCGTGGATCTCCGATGAGCCCTTGAGTTTTATATTCCCAGACCTTGCTTCCCTATCTCCAAACTCGGAGATAGTGGTGACTGCCTGTGTGGTGAGGAATGCGGAAGAATTGATTTGGACTCCTCCCCTGAGGAGGAACTTGAGAGACTTAAAGATCCATTCCTTGATTTCTCTCTTTTCACAACTGCAGGAAGCAAGATTTGTCGGAGACTCTCAAGACTCTATAGCGTGGAAGATCGCAAAGTCTGGAATCTTGTCAGTTCGATCTTTCTATGCTGATCTTGTGAAGGAGGACTGTTCCTACCCCTACAACTCCTACTTCGGAAATATTGAAATATGCAGCTCCTCCAAAGGTTGCTGTGTTTGGCTGGTTAGCTGGGAGAAAAAGAGTCCTGACAATTGACAATCTCCAAAAGAGAGGAATGGTTCTCCCGAATGTGTGCCTCTTGTGTTATACACAAGCTGAGTCTGTGGACCATCTTTTTTCCAGCATTGTGGTTTTTCCTCAGCTATTTGGATCTGAATCGTGAATCGAGCTGCAGTTACGTGGGTAATGCCTTGCTCTTTCGAGGACGTATTGGCTTGCCACAGTGAGGATGGAGGATTGCTTGGGAAAAGAAAATGGCGTATGGCGTTGCTAGCGGTGTTGTGGTCCATTTGGGATGAAAGAAACTGATTGTTGCTTCGGTAATAGAAGGAATTCAGAGGTGGGGGTCTTCTTAAGGGTTACCCAGTTTCTGAGGGACTAGGCCCCTTGATTTGTTTTGGGGTTTTTTCCCCAACAGTGGCTGCAAGTTGTTGTTGTATTTTAGTTTAAGTCTCTTCTAGGTTCTGCTTAGGTTTTTTTTCTTTTTTATTTGTTTTTCTGGTTTTCTTTCTTTTTGTTCTTTGTCCTGCTGTTTCCTTTTTTTTTTTCTTAATAAAATTTCACCTTTAAAAAAAAAAAGGGGTCGAAGCAAATATAGAGGGATAAAAAATTTCTTCGATGATGTCTCCACCCATTGAGAAAAGATACTGAGTCTGAGAGACATACGGTTCTCACACACAAATGAGACTTCAGAGTCGGCCACCCAAAGATCTTCAGAGTCGGCCAAATGCATTTGCACGACACATTCATGAATTGCATACACATATTAGACAGCGGATCAATAAGAGCAATGATAGTTATAAATATTCCGTTGACTCTCATCGTAGATTACAAGACTTTCAAGAAGGAGACTGTAATGGTGAGGATAAGGCCAAAGCAGTTCTCACAGGGTTCCGCTAAGAAATTACAAGCGCGTAGTGCTGGATCATTCAAGATATTGCAGAAAATTGGGTCCAACGCGTACCGGATCGACCTTCCACCTAAAATGGGCATTAATCCAACGTTTAATGTGGAGGATCTAGTCCGTTCCTCTAATCCTGCCATTGATCCCTTGTCCCTTTCATGGCCTTTCTCTGAGTTTTCTTCGCAACCTACTCCACCCTTCCTCCACCCATTATTCGTAAAGAAGAGATTGAGGAAATCATGGATGAAGAGATCGTTTCTACGAGAGACGGAGGTTTCCAAAGATACCTTGTCAAATGGAAGAACAAACCACCTGTCAGAATCTACGTGGTTGACTGAAGAAGAGTTGCAAGAGCGTTGATCCAGACTTGCTAGAGTGTCACAAGAGCTTTAACTTATTGGGGTCGAGTTTTTCTCACCCGAGGGGAGTTGATGAGGACACAAGACCTTTTAAAGTATACCAACGAAGAAAGCGTCCACCATAAGCATCTTCCTTGTGGCTAGGCGACTATTGAGGAGCATTGAAGACTTTACACGTGATTTGACCCATCGAAGACCCCACATTAGGAGGACACATGTGTAGGAGGTTTTTGGACATGTTTTAGACGTCTTCGGGCGCCTGAGCGCCCGAACTTTTGCGCAATTTGTTTTAAGTTCCGTTTTTGCTTAATTTTAAGGGTATTTTGGTATTTTTCATGTTTTCTTATTGGTTATTTAAGAGGGCTCAGCCCTAAAAACGAGATTAGTTGATTATTGTTGAATGAAAGCCTCTTTGGTTGCCTCCCTTCTCTCTCTCTCTCTCTCTTATGAAACTTCATCTTCTTCTCCAATCTTCTTCTTCTATTTTCTTCTTGTGACTCTCCAATATTCCTTTAAGGTAAGATCTTCTCCCCCCTCCCCCCCCCTCCCCTCTCTATCTCCATTATCCCCAATCCTTGAAATCCTAAATTTGATAATCGAATCAAAATCCTAAATTCTCAAGTTTTCAAATCCCTAATCCGAGAAACTCTTTGATTCCTCGGACTAGTGATCCCCATTGATCGATTGGGTTATGACCATGCAAGATCGGGAGGTTCCATCCCTCGTCGGATCCAATTATAGCAATAATTAAATTTCGTACTTCGTGGTTGTGATGAATAGCCCACTCCATTGCATGTCTCTTTATGATCTTCGTAGTTTATGATGATTGTCTCTGAATGTTAGATTATTATTGTCTTTTATTTTCCGCTGATTTAATTGTGTTCATGAGCATGCATCATAATTAGGGCATCCTACATCAGAAAGCTTAAGGCATACCAAAATGGATACACCTCCCATATGCCCCACAATTGAGGCATAAGCTTCATTCACATACATTAAGCATCAAGGTCTATGCCTGCCATTTAGGGAGAGCCTCACCTCGAGGCGAGCCTCAACGCATAATCCTTCAACATCAAAACATAGCACAATAATTAGAAGGTACTACTATTGGGATGCAAGTAAAAGATTATTTATTTACCTTTTTTTTGGAGGGGGGGGGGGGGGGGGGGGGGGGCAACTAATGAGTCAGAATTTACAACCTAAAATAATGTCATGTGGTCAAAGGCATGCCCGGGTGCAAGATGCAAGCAGGCAATGCCCTTAGGTGGGCCATGAAATTAGGTATGTCAGGTGTACCTATGTGCACACTCAACATCGTGCATAGTGCCCACAGCAAAAAACCATGTTGTATTACCCCAAGATGGGTTTGTTTGATCATTTTTCACATTTTTAGGGCGTGGTGAAGTTGGGTGGAGAAAATACTCTGTAAAAAAACAACAAAAAAAGGATCAAATCATATCTTCTTCTTTTTTTAAATGGCAATATATATTCATTGACAACAGATGCTTTAGAATCCAAAGGATTTAAAATTACCCGGACTAAAACAAAACATATGGAATACAATTTTACTAACAATAGGAGTGAAAACCAGTAATTAGTTAAGATTGCTGACCAAGAAGTTTCCCAAAATCATCGTTCAAAAAAAAAAAAAAAAAAAATCCCAAAATTACCACTTTCAATACCTTGGGTCAATAATTCATTGAAGAGATTGAGAAGGATGTGACCCATAGAACTCAAGCTAGGTGGAAGAAATGGAGATCTGCCACTGGAGTTTTATGTCATCGTCGTGTACCACTTAAATTGAAGAAATTTTATAGGACAGCTATAAGACTAGCCATGCGTTATGGGCAGAATGTTGAGCAGTTAAAGAACAACATATTCATAGGATGGGTGGAGCTTAAATGAGGATGTTGAGACGGATGAGTGGCAAGACAAGGAAGGATAGAACGAGAAATGAATGCATTAGAAGTGCCAAAGGTAATTTGCCTCTTTAAAAAATAGCACCAATAGGTAACAAGGTGAGGGAATGGCTTGGTCATGTGCAAAGGAGACCAAGAACCGCGCCGGTTAGAAGTAAAGGGTACAAGTTGAAGGTTCTAAATGGGTTAGGCCCTAGAAGGATGTGGATGAAGGTAGTAAGAAAATATTTGATAACCTTTGGTCTAACTAAAACTTATGGCCCTTGATAGAGTGGAATTGCAGAAAAAGATTCGTGTAGCCTAACCCAATTAATTGGGATAAGGCTTAGATGATGGCGATGATGCTGATGATATATTCATTAATGAAAAATATATTACATAAGAACAAGCCCGCATTGGAAGTGACATCTCGTCACTGACAAGGCCCCAACCAAAGTCCATGAACCTAAAAATAACAAAAATGAAAAATAAAACAAGACCCTTTCCAGCTCTTATTTATCGGGTAATCAGAGTTGACTTAAACTCCAGATTACACGCATTCCTAACTTCCCATAAATGTATCCGTTGAGCATCCACGAAATTCACCATCAGCCATGGATCTGAAAATTGGTATCGTATCGGCCGATATGGGTGTATCGTATCTGTATTGGCTCGATACGATACGTGATACGACCTCGTATCGGTCCGTATTGGTATCCGTTGTACCGTATCGGGTCGAATCGGGTCGTATCGGCGGATACGGGCCGTATCAGGTCTGATATTTGGAATGCATATCGGTTAGGCCGATATGACGCGCAAGATAGAAAATCAATTTTTTTCTTTTTTCTTTTTGTTTTTTGCAATTTTTTAGGGATTTTTGTTTTAATCGATTTTTGTTGCAAAAACGGTGAAGCAACAGTGAAAAAAAAAAAACAAAAAAAAAAGTGAAAAGAAAAAAAAACTAACCTAACATCTTCTTCTTCTTCGATATTGCGGCAGGGGCTGCACGGCCGCCCCATCTTCATCTTCTCTCTCTCTCTCTCTCTCTCTCTCTCATCTCTCCCTCTCGTCTTTTTCCTCTCCCTAACATCTTCTTCTTCTTCTTCGATATTGCGGCAGGGGCTGCAGTGCACGGCCGCACCATCTTCATCTTCTCTCTCTCTCATCTTTCCCTCTCGTCTTTTTCCTCTCCCTCTCTCTTTTTTTTCTTTTTCATTTTTTTTTCATTTTCCCTCTCTCTGTATCTCCCTTTCTTCTCTTGAAAAGGGAATCGTTACTCCGCACGCTCTTATCGTGCGGAGTAAACTCAGTTGGGCCCACCTAGAATGTATGTGCTTTATCTGTTCCGTCTATATGTTTTTTCGGCTCATTTTAGTGGTTGAGCCCAAACTTTAAGCATATCCAAATCTCAAGTGGACCATGCCACGGGAAACAGTGGGAATAATGATTTCCATCGTCGAAACCTTCCCAGGCCCTACAGTGATGTTTATTTGTCATCCAACCTGTTCATAAGATCACATGGATATGTATGAAGGGAAAACACAAATATCAGCTTGATCCAAAACTTCTGTGCCCTCCGAGAATTTTTCAATGGTAGACATTCAGTTCACACTTTTCTTGTGGTGTGGTCCACTTTAGATTTTGATATGCTTTGTTTTTTGGCAACATACCTAAAATTTTTTGTTAAGATGGATGGACGGAGTGGATAAAATACGTAAATCACTGTGGGCCCCACAGAGTTTACTCCGCACGCTAGCATGCGGGGTTACTCAGTACGCAATCCGTTTCCCTTGAAAAGAGGAACAGAGACGTGGCTGTTTCACATCCACGTCTCACCCAATTTTTTTTTTAAATACTCCGGAAGGTATGATGCTCCGTGCACTTGCACCCGTGGGGCCCACCTTGATGTATGTTTTGTATATCCACATTGTCCATTAGTTTTTCCAACTCATTTTAGGGCATGGTCCCTAAAATGAAGGGAATCCAAATCCAAGTGGACCACACTGTAGGGATTGAATTTCCACCGTTAAAAGCATCTTGGGGCCACAACTTTGGATCAAGTTGTTATTTGTGTTTTTCCCTTGCATCCAGGTCTGTGTGACCCTATCAACGGGTTGGATTGCAAATAAACATTACAGTGGACCTAGAAACTAGTAGTAGTGGGCGTTCAATGACCAATTTTTTTCTTATGGTGTGGTCCACCTGAAATTTGCTTCTGCTTCATTTTTGGGACTGTGCCCAAAAAGAAGCTGGCAAAATAGATGAACGTCATGGATATAAAACATATATGGGGTGGGCCCCATGGTCAGGGCTCACCCACATGCCAATTGTTGGACACCGTCCATCCATTTTGCCAAATCATTTTATGTCATGAGTGCAAAAATGAGGTAGATCCAAATCTCAAGTGGACCGCACCACATGAAACAGTGGTGACTGGATGTCTACCATTAAAAATGTCTTTGGGGCCACCAATGAGTTGGCAAAAAGAATGGATGGCATGGATATACAATAAATGTTAAAGGTGGCCCCACATTCAAGACATCACTCACTATGGTCCACCTAAGATTAAGATATGTCTGATTTTTTGTACCCATATGAAATTTGTATCCTGTGACATGGTCCACCTGAAATTTCAATGGTCCATAACCATTGTTTCCTGTGGTCCATAACCATTGTTTTTAATGGTTCGTAACCATTGTTTCTTGTGACATGGTCCACTTGAAATTTGTGTTATGTGACATGGTCCACCTAAAATTTCCATAGTCCATAACTACTATTTCCTGTGGTTCATAACCATTGTTTTTAATGGTCCATAACCATTGTTTCCTGTCACATGGTCCACTTGAAATTTGTATCTTGTAACATGGTCTACCTGAAATTGTAATGGTCCATAACCATTGTTTCCTGTAACATGGTGCACTTGAAATTTGTATCCTGTGACATGGTCCACCTTAAATTTTAATGATCCATAACCACTGTTTCCTGTGGCCCATAACCACTGATTTTAATGGTCCACCTGAAATTTGTATCTTGTGCAGATTGTAGAGTGGCCATTATTGTATAATTGTATTTGTTGGGATGGCTGAAAACGAAAATGTTATTTTAAATGTTTATATTATTCACATTTAAGGAAATTGGTAAGTACTAAGTATTTCTAGTTTTCTACACTTACATTGTTATAGACTAGTGAGTAGTAGTGATACTTCTTGGACATATTAGACTATTAGCAATATATGATATCAATTTATGACATATATCAACAGTTTATATAAAGAAAAAATCAACACCAGAACTTAGTCAACTTTACAGAAAGTCAACCCGTCAGGACAACATTCTTACCAATGAATGGTCCGATACACCATTGAATACATGGTCAAAATACAAATAAATGATAGATTCGTGAATATCTCATTTTATCTTATTTTTCTGATATTTTTTCATATTTTTTTGCTTAAAAAAATTCTGACCGATACATGCCCGATACCGATACGCGACTCCGTATCGTATTATTTTTCCGCAGGGCCGATACGCCGACCGATACCGACATTCAGAACCATGATTAGAGCATTCTCCCAATTTCTTCTACCTCTTTTTTTTATTTTATATATATATATAATGGATGAATGGCGACGATGTAGATTTTTATTATCTTTTCCTACTTGTTTCGTGTTTGTATCTTAAGGTTTCCATAATCTTTTCTTTTTGTTGTTATTCATGTTCTGGTGATGCATTTCTGTTGGATAATCATGTGCTACTGCTATAAGTGTTATAACATTTATATTTAATACTAATTAGATAGTAAACAATAAATAATTCATTTAAAATATTAAAGTATATCATGTGCAATTTTTATGTCTTTACAATGTATTCTTAATTTTCTCTGTTTTCATTGTTTTGATAATATTAACAAACAAAAGGAGACTAGGAAGGTGTTTTGGGATGGCTCGTGCTTCATTTCTGATGTCTCACTTCTTAGGGGACTTGGATGGCTCGTTTCACACCTTACCATTTTAAAATGTTGTCACTTACACCTCATTAATTATCCTCTAGCATTTATTTGAGTGTCATTTTGTCTGGACCAGTGTATTCAATTATGGTTACGGTGGCCGTAATGGCCACCGCCGTTATTGTTATGATTTTTTTTGGGAGAAAAACTTGCATCGGCCATGTAATGGGCTGTTACGGGGCTGTGACGCGTAATGGTTCCCACCATTACTGTTACGTAACGGCTTTTATGTAGCTGTTTTTTAATAGCTTGGCCTGGACTGCTAATTTGGATGTGCCTGATGTTTTATTTGGAGCCTCTTGCTGCTCCATTTGGACCACAGGTGACATTGCTTGTAAATCCGAGAGCCTCTCCATCTATCATGATCCTCTCAACCCTCAATTTAATTTTACTTAGAGAATGTTGAATTGCCTCCATCTATCATGATTCTCTCAACCCTCGCTTACTCGGAGAATCTTGAATTGGTCCACTAATGAGATGTGAACATATATCTAGTTGTCCGCAAGTGATTCTACGGCCACAATTCGGCATTTGCAAACCATGCAATTGGTGATTAGTTCAGTTTTTGGATTTCATTTGTTTTCTAAATAGGCTTCAAAACGCATGCATGATTTCAAATGATTTTGGTTATTCCATTGGTTTTAGTTATCACCTACTTGACAGTATTGAGGGCTGTGATGTGCTCGAACATGAATTCTATTAAGCTGCTGCTCAGTGTCTAGCAAAGATTCTTCTCTTATCTGCACCTGGATGTGTGTCTATAATGTTATTGTCTGACTTGAACTACAATTTCTTATTTTTCTGTTCTGAATTTGTCTATGGCCTAACTTTATATGCTCTTGGTTGTGTCAAATGCCTATAAAAGTTTGTTCTGTAGGGAAGCAAACAAGTTTATCACTGTCCTTCTTTTAGGGCCTATTTGAATCAAGGATAAGATAGGGGAAGCATTCAGTTTGCGTTGACATGATGTTTGCTCTCTTTTGGGAATTGGTGGATGTGGCAAAAAGCTGTCTGCCTTTGTCTTTCCCACCTCGACAATTGAGTGGGACCCTTTTTTTTTTCTTTTCAAAAAATCAAATTGAGAGAAAAGAGTTTGCCTCTGACATGATGTTTAAATGGAAAAATTGGAGGGAAAAAAGGTTTCCCTTTGTGGAATTGCAGCCCAAACGCTTTCAAATGCAAAGGCATAGCATTTTTTTGGAATTTTTCTTTAGCAAAACAAAGAAGTGCAAGGGCTTTGCTTCCCCTAATGCTGGGGTCAGTTCGCCATCTGCTTATGTCACAAATTTGCTTTGCCTTGCATAGTTGCATTCTCCTAGTTTACCCCCAATCAGAATAGGCCTTTAGTTTTTACAACAATTGGACATAAGAGTGCACCCATTGTATTCTCAAAATGTTTATAGCTTTCAACCCACTTTCCAGTCATGGGACCTCATCACATAATAGAGGGCCTGGATTTCATATATTATTGTGGGTGAGCGTTAATCACTTGATTTGCACTTGACTTTGTGATGCTATTTTGCATCTGCAGGAAATAGGGAGAGTAAAGGCATCGAATGGATGGATTGTTATTTATTATTTATTTGAGATGCTGATGGATTGAAGTAAACTAGATTAGGAAAATAAAAGTAAAAAATTCAGCATCGTCATAATAGCCTTATCCAAGCTATTTGGGTCCATTGTATAAATCCTATTTCGCCACTCCTAATGCCCTACCTCAGTAAAGAAGTCTTCATATCCCTTTCACCCCGGCCCTTCAACCCCAGTCAAGGTTCCCCTCAATTGAGTTGCCTCCGTTCTTTGTTGCATATGAATGATCAAACCATATTAGCCTTTGTTCCACTGTTTATCTTTTATGGAGACTACTCCTAGGCTGCTTCAGATGAGATCATACTCAATTCTATCCTTCCTACTCTTCCTGCACATTCATCGCAACTTTCTAATCTTTATAAGGCTTATCCTGTAGTCATGTTTACCTCTAACTGATCAACAGTCAGCACTATAAAGCATAACTGGTTCAGTAGCTGTCTTATAAAAATTCTCCTTTTAAGTTTTACAAATGTGGAGATTAGACAAACTTTAGTCACACATCACTGTTTCACATCCAATTTCTATTAGAATCATCTTTATCGATCTTTATCGGGTCTAGTTTCAAGCATGAATTAGAATTTGGAATGGGGTTTGGTTGCAGAATTGGCCTAGAAAATGGTTCCAGACTCAGGTTGGGGTTGGATCCGGAGTTGTCTATACCAGAAGCACGGTTTTTAAATAGAAAATATAATTAAATAAAGGGTAAAACTTAAAAAAAAACTTATATTTGGTTACCCCACCCATCCAATTTCTAATTGGATCCAAGTATGTGGGACCCTAATCCATCTCTGATCATTTATCGGGCCTGACATATGGATCCAAATTAGATTAAATGATATTGGACCCCATGGATCCAAATACTCATTGACAGTCCTTGGGGCTTATATCCATGAAGTCTGATTACAATACCAGTCTTCTTACTCAAGAGGCAATTGATATATTTCTGCCTCTGCCCCTCTCCCCCTTTCTCCCTTTCCTCTGCTCCTCTCTATTTTCGCATTAATTGTAAGTACCTTCCAATGTTGCCTTTGACACATTCTAGTTTGGTTATCTTTCACTATTTGACATGTTGATTATATTCTTATTTCTTAAGTCCTTTTTTTTTTTTTGAAGAGTGATTATATTCTTAGTCTTTTAGTTGTTCTTAGTGGTAATGTTGTCTTTTATTCTCCATTAGTTGGGTTGTATCATCATCATCATCATCATCATCATCAAAGCCTTACGCCTGCTATGCTATTTCACTATTCTTGACCATATCGTCAATTAAACCACAGGTTCCTCTGCCAGGTCCTTTTGGGCCTTCCCTTTCCCTTTAGATCCTTCAAGGTTGGGCTTTATCTATAATGGACCCTTTTTTTTTTTTTTTTTTTTTTTTAATTTTCTTTTTCAATGCTAACATCTATCAATTAAAAAAAGTCAGGCTGTCAAGTCTCATTGTAAACATCATTGTTGTGACGGATGAAGATTGTTCTCTGGGCTTTTCCCTCTTAGAAGTACTCTCCTCATCCCAATCTTAAAGTGCTATGCCGGAAGGGGTTGAATCGGTTGATTCAGTGTGCTGGCTTATGGATAAGTCCGGGAAGTTTTCGGTAAGGTCGCTCCACTCCTATATCGTTTTGGGCCGCAGCGGTGGGGTAGCTAAGGCACACACCTTTTATCTTTGGTCCTATGGCGCGCCGTCTAAAGTTGTGGCTTTTGCATGGTTAGTGGGGTAGAATAAGATGCTTACCATTGATAATCTCCGCAAAAGAGGGCTCTGCATCACCAATGCATGCCTCTTTGCCTGAAGGATGGGGAATCAGTCTCCCACTTGTTCATGCAGTGTTGGTTCTCCAGCGAGGTGTGGGCCTTCATACTCCAATTCTTTGACATTGCTTGGGTTTTTCCAGACCGCATCGAAGACTTTTTTATCTAATGGCATGGGGGGTTCTTTCTTGCTTGTTGGGGAGACACTTGTTGTTATTTTCGTTTTTTTGCTTCTGTTTGTATTTTTCCGGCTTTGCTGTCGTTTAAATAAATTGTCATCCTTAAAAAAAAAAAAAATGCTATGTTAAAATGTAAAGCTGTCCATCCTGCTGCTTCCACCTTCCTTTTGGATAGTCTGTATAGCATCACCATGTCTTTTTCCTTACCTCCCTCTTGACCTGCAACAGATCCTTTTCGATTTCTTGGTTGTTTGTTCTGTTTCATATTTGTATTACAGGCATGTGATTCAGTGATGATTTCTCATGCAGGACAGGGATCTCATTCTGGTTGCATCAGCCTGTTAAGAGCGCAGTAGATTTCAGCTGCGATACCTGCAATTCAGTTCTCAATGGGAGATGCAGAGAGCGCTGTCCCGCCTTCTAAAAAGAGGGTTGCTGGGAGGGAACTCAGTCGGGACAACCCTGGCCTTGATGATGATGCTCCCGAAGAAGAGACTGGGACTTTCCAGAGAGCTAGTGAGGAAGTGTTGGCAACTAGAAGGATTGTTAAGGTGCGTCGAACCCAGCCCCCCTCGACCGCCTCTAATCCTTTTGCTGGGATCCGTTTGGTTCCTTCAACTGAATCGGGTGCAAAACAAACCACCACAACCAGTGAGCCACCTCAATCTGATGGTGATAAAGCCGCTTCGGAAGAGGTAGATAGTTCTGCGATGTTGGAAAAAAATGATGTGGACAAAGAAACTGAAGAGGGAGCTGCTCTAAATGAAGCAAATGGTACGGATGAGAATGCTAAGAAAAATGAAACTAATGGACCATCAGATGGAACTGTGGCCGATAAAGAGAAAAACATTTCTGGCGATGAACCTACCAAAGCTGAGGAAGGCGACACAAAAGAAGATAATGAAAATGAAGGTAAGGAAGACAATACACCTGTGGCATCTGCTCCATTGAGTTCGTTCCGACAGCTGTCTAGCAGCCAGAATGCCTTCACAGGTCTTGCAGGAACTGGGTTCTCGAGTTCGTCATTTTCATTCGGGTCAATTCCAAAAGACGGGTCTGCTTTTGGTGGGGCTTTCGGGCTAAAGAATGATAACACCTCTTTCCCTTCATTTGGTATTGGGAGCTCCAACAATGGAAGTTCGTCCTTGCAACTCTTCGGCTCCTCTATGGGATCAGATAAAACGAAGAGTGAAGGAAGTAGCATGCCGTCCATGCAGGAAGTGCCCGTAGAGACAGGCGAAGAGAATGAAAAAGTGGTTTTTACTGCTGATGCCATAATGTTCGAGTATCTTGATGGAGGGTGGAAAGAGCGTGGGAAGGGTGAGCTGAAAGTGAATATTTCTACGCCAGGTGCAGAAAAAGCCAGGCTTGTGATGAGGGCCCGGGGTAACTATCGGCTGATCTTGAATGCGAGCCTTTACCCGGACATGAAACTGACGAATATGGACAAAAAGGGCATCACGTTTGCTTGTGTGAATAGTGCCAGTGGCGAAGGAAAGCACGGGCTTACCACGTTTGCCTTGAAATTTAGGGATGGGTCGATCGCAGATGAGTTCCGGGGGGCTGTAATGGCACACAAGGGTAAAAAGGACGATGGTTTGAAGACACCTGAGAATTCTCCAAAGGCCCATGATGACTGAAACAATGGAGTGTGTGGATTTGAAAAAAGAAGAAAGAAAAAAGAACAATTTGATTGGAAGTCTCAAATCGGGTACTTGCTGTTGACTTGTCTTTTTATTGTCATTTGTCGTTGAGTTTGTACGGTCTCATTACTTGATAGAGCTGAGCTTTAGCTAATATATGTAACGCCTCTTTTTATATCTAGTCTTTGATAGAATGTTCGTCTTTTCAAGTTCATTAGCCATAGCAAGCGTCTTAGATTTGCAAGATCCTTATGCAGCCTAATGGCATTTAATCCACTGTTTTTCTTTCTTTCTTCTTTTCTATTTTTTTTTTAAATCTGTCGGGGGCTTGAACTAGCATTGTTTGTTCGCAGCTGCAAAATGGCAGAGGATTAGTGAGTGTAATATGTTTTCATGGATGTCTGTACTGACTCCTTGCTATTGTACGATTGTGGAATACACTTGCAGATTTGAATTTTGAAATGTTTTTATCTTTTTTTTTTTTTTCTAATTTTTATTTGAGTAAGCACTCAGTGGATGATATAACCTTTATATGAGGCCCAGTTCTCTATTCAATTCTCTATTCGTTCCGAACAGGGAAGAACTTAGTTTGTAGATGTGGGGCCAATAGTTGCTCTATTCAAGCCATTGATCTGACAGCGTCCATCATGGATGAACCATTCCCCGCAATTCTCCCAAATTGAAAGATCCTAGCCATCGAATCTCTAGTCATTCCTCCATTGAATGTGGTTTGTTTGTGCATTAACCATGTATTTGCATGCCAGCAGCAGGAAGGTTAGGGTTTGACTAATTGAGAGGATATTATGGGAATGGTCCATCCATGGTGGGGACAGTCAAGTCAATGGCTTGCATAGAACAACCATGGACCCCACATGTACAAACTAAGTTGTGAACAGGGAAGTTCGGTAGATATAGCTAAGTTGGTCTCCCTTTATATTGGGACAATTTTTTTTTTTTTTAGAACTGTACTGAACCTGAAGTAGCTTGTTTTGGGGGGGGGGGGGGGGGGGGGGGGGTGTTTGTTGGTGCGAAGTGCAGTCAAACGGTGTTCATTGCACCAAATCAACTGCTGTTTGGATCGAAACGGTGTTCATTGCGGCACCCAACAGCCTATTTGGATGCTGCATCCAAATGCTCCCCCCTTTTCATTTTAGCATTTTGCTAGTTTTTGTCTAACAATGATTAGTTTTGGGTGTTTGTTTGTTTAGTGTAAACATGTTGTCCGGAGAAATACTATGGAAAACTAGAGTACTCATTGATTGAAGACTGCATTCTGCAACTTGGGTCGACTCATTTGGTCCCGAGTCCAGTTGTGACTTGGCCGAGTCTGGAATTTTATCATTCTCAATGCTCGACTGTGGTGCAGAACTGGGTTGGACTCAACTTGGTGGAGGCACATCATCCAACTCGGAAGTAGTCGTTAGTCTATGATAGTATTACTCCAAACCAAACAGCTCCTTCAGGTTCGGTACCACAGTCGAGCATTGAGAAATGATAAAATTCCAGACTCGGCCAAGTCACAACTTGACTCGGGACCAAATGAGTCGACCCATTTATAAATGGGTCTGGGTGGATCTCCCTCTACCAGACCCGGACCCATTTATAAATGGGTCTGATGGGTTGACTCGGACCTGACCTGGACCCGCCCATTTAGTAAAAGGGTTTGGGTCTAAAATTTGGACCCAGACCCGTTTAGTAAATGGGCGGGTCTGGTTTTGGCTAAACCCGCCCCGAACCCGAATCATTTACAGCCCTAGTGGTGCAGAACTGGGTTGGACTCAACCTGGTGGAGGCACATCATCCGACTCAGAAGTAGTCGTTAGTCTATGATAGTGTTACTCCAAACCAAACAGCTCCTTGATGCTCCCTGAAGTAAACCTGAGCTGGCCAACCTGATGAACAGCTTAGCTGTGTTCAGCTGGATTTCGATCCATACCGAAAACATGCCTTTTGTAAGATTCTTGAAGTACAAGTTTATACTGTAAAATCTTATATTCGGGCACCCGACCCGTTAAAGTCTTGTATTCGGGCACCCGACCCGAGGCTTCTAATTGGATCTGAGACCTAATTATAAATTGGGCTGAAATCTGGATCCAATCTGTTAATTTGGATTGCAGTGGTGGATCAAGTACCCTTGTCAGCCCTCGTCATAAATCAAGAGTACTTGGATCTTTTGAAGGGTATGATGAGGATAGTTTCTATGATTTTTGTATCATAGGCCATTCAAAATGGATCCACCAAATGAGCGGTCAAGATTGCAGGATTATGCTTCTAGTGTAGAATGGGGTAAGGTGGGGCAACATGGGCTCCCTGGACTAGTAGTGACAGGTGGATGGTGTGATCTGGACTGTCCGTCCTGATATCTATAAACTTATAGTTTCCTATGCTCAGGAACGGTTGAAATCCAACCGGACATTCACTAGGGTGCTACAGCCACCCATCGTATGCTTGGGATGCGTGCGTGCTAATCTGAACCATCTGTTGATGGGAAAGCACCAAGAAATTGTCCACTTGGTGTATACACAAGTAACTTAAATTAAAAAGTAAAAATTCGTGGAACTTACCATAGGTAGGGCAGAAAATAATCATATGAACGGCTTAGATCTTGTAGATCATTCTCTCATTTGCATTAACTATGCTCATATAACTTATGGTGAGCATTCACTACCATTGGTATACTAACCGATATTCGATCATGATCAGATGGATCGAACGGTCGTGATTGGGGTACATGTTATACAATGGCATCTCTCTCTACGAACTTGAGCATTAATTTCTTCAGTTCTAATTGCATGTTATTTCACAAAAGAGTGCACAATTCCCATGGCGCATGTTAGTGAAAGTCCATAACCCAAGTGGTAAACTTGACCAGGGTTCTACAGATGAGAAAGGATTCCCCATGCATGGAATTCATGGTTCCATGATCCAAACCGTTGATATGATGGCTTCCACAATGGATAGTGGAAGGGATAGAAATCTCCCATGTTTTGAAGATATCAGCCCTTCGATATAAGGCTGTCAATTGGCACCCAGACCCACATGTACCTAATTAACCTGACCCAATTTAACGGGTCTGGGTCTTAAATCTTGGACCCGATAAGAAATCAGGTCGGTTTCAGGTCTCACCTTTTGGACCAAGAGAGCCTATTTACACATGATGCGACATATCAAAGTGGTGCATGGATGTGCAATCTAATCAATCCATTGGGTGGGCCCAACCATATAAATGCTTTTATTTGTCCCTAACCTAACTTGAAACCTAGATCCAAAGACCTGAAGGGTACCCCACTGGTACCTGAATACGATCAGATATGGGCCCAGCTATTCAAGAAAAAGACCTAGACCCAATTAGGACCCAACCCCACAAGAACTAGACCTAGACCCAACCCCAACCCTCCTACTATATTTGGCATTTCCCCCATTTTCTCTTCAGATTATGGCCACCCAATGAAGGGTTGGGATTCTCTATCCTTGAAACTTTTGGGGCACAGCTAATCTGCAGTGCGAGGATTACTGGATCAACAAGTTGATCATTGAACCATGGTCCACTCATACAGGAATTTTCTTGTCCACAAACTGTACATTTGCCGATGTGCATGACCTTACCAAGAACTAACCATCCTTCAAGGGTTCGGGGCCTTTGCCTCGTTAGTAGACTATGCGGAGTTTCAACAAGAGGTCTAGGTCTTGAAACCCATTAGGGTGAACTCCTGCTGCTAACAGCACCAGTGGGTGCGTCGCATGACCACCGGGTGGGTGGGTGCGTTGCATGACTGACTTACAAAAAAAAAAAAAAAAAAAAATCCTTCAAAGGCACATAAAAGAAGCTTGTTTTTATTATATATAACTGTAAGATATGAAGATTGATGCCCATTTATTCTTTATTCAACAAGCTTAGGATATCCAAATTCTTCTAGGATGGATTATCAGGCCTTCTTGCTGCAAGTCTCAGAGCATGATTCGAAGCATCCTTCCATATCGGCGTCACCTGCAATGAACACCGCTTGAAAACCGTCAGAAATTGCCGGAAAAAAATGTATTCGTTGGAGAACATAAAATATAATGATACTATAAATTAAGTCAAGATCATTTTATATGGGAGTGATTTTTTTTATTTTTTAATCACCAGTTTTTGAATGGTCCAAAATCGTTTAGAGAAATGGTTTGGAGAAGTCTATCAATTGAATGGTAAGAAACTGCCTGACCATCGCAAAATTTGGGTACTGGCCCACCCATTATTCATTAGAGATTTACTAATTTCACGTGTGTGCATGGAAGAAATGCGCTCTGCATGATTTAGTGAGCCAAGGCATTGATATGGTTGGAGCCAACCTGGATGGACTACGCTCACAGAATCCCCCATTATTCATTGGTCCAGATCTAGAACTGTTGATGTTATGGGTCCCACCTTGAGAGGTTTGTGATACAGAAGTACTAAACTTTCAATTGGAGGCCAAAAAAGAAGATACAACAACAATTTCCATTCAACCAATAAAAGGCCAAATATTCTACGGATAGGATCTTCCAGTATGGGGAACTTTTGGTGCATAATCAATCCAAGTTGATTCCCACCATGTACAAACTGAAAACAGCAGTAGCATACATGCATTCCACAAGGGAATATTGAGAGAGAGAAGGGAATATGAGAGAGAGAGAGAGAGAGAGAGAGAGAGAGAGAGTAACCAGAATCAAGATGGTTGCATGAGGATGAAGCACACCCAAGGCGACAGTAGAAATGGTCTTTTGATTCGGATTGATCATAGCACTTGAGGAAACAAAGCGAGCGACATACAAACTTCGACTTACCACGGGTCCTGCAGGCGTGATAGCATTGCTTATAACAGCCCTTAGCTGAGGCCATTGCCTCCCCTGCCATCAATATCAATATCAGACTCACAACCACTGCAATCTTCGCACTGCTTCCCACCATCTTCATACCTCACAACTCTCTCCTTCAGACAGCAAGAGAAAACCCCATCCCATTTTATACAATACAAGAGCCAAATCACATACTATAAAAGGAAAAAAAAAATACATGCAGTTATTAACACGTACATTGTACATGCACCCCTAAGATATGCATGCATGCCATGCATGCCTGATTCTCATAGATGATCCTACGTGTGGACTCCGATGCCACATGGGATCCACATGGTACATGACTTGATCATTTCGTTGTGTAACTATGGGCCGCCATGTTTTTTGTGGGACATCCACTCCGTTCATCAAGTTCGCCTCTTGATGCTAGATCCTCAGGCCAGAAAAAAAAGTCCGGATACACAACTCAGGTGGGCTACACTGGGAACAATGGGTATGGGATGCTAACTTCAAGTTCGTGTTTGGGTCCACCATGGTGTGTATTTTTCATCAAACCCATTCATCAGCTGTGAACCATCAGGATGAAGGAGAAGTACACAAATCAACCTGATCCCACCAATTGTTAGTGTGGCCCATTTAGGTTTTCTATGGGGCTGATTTTGGATTTACAGTGAACTTAAGGTTTGTCACCTTATGGATGGAGTGGATGTCACACATACAACATAGTGGACCCATAAAAATGTGTCGTATGTGCCTCCTTCTAAAACGTGTTGTACAAAATTCCTGTCCCACACATACAAACCATACAAGCCATCCAAACAGTCCCGTGGTTCCCCATTTTCAATCATCCAGAATCATTCAAATGGTGTGACACCCCCTAACCTTTCCAATTAAATGATCCCATTTGTCCTAAAAATGGGATTTTGTGCACCCTTGCATCTTTTGCTACCATCCAAGACGATTCAATTGACTGGACCATGGCTGACCCTACATGTGGCCACTCAATTGGACCGTCTGGATAGATGGTCTTGTGGACCTAATGTGGGGTGTATAGATTAACATGTGATTATTACTCTACTAACAGATATCAGAATCTTCTAATATCATCCAAACATGGGGCTTTTTCAATATTCCCAAGTATCTTTGGAATCATGAGACCAAAAACTTTGCATGGAAGACATCAGTAAGGTTTTATAAATAGGATGGTGGTTCCGACTAATACTTGTTGGAGAAAATGAGGTTGTTGGGTTGGTTGAGTTGTATTTGGGTATTTCACACGTAGGTCACACGTATAACACGTGTCAAATGCCCAAATAAGTTACAAGGAAAGAAATTTATGGACGGTGTGGATGGATTGGAAGTTGGGTTGAAGGAAGAGAATATTTCAAGGGATAACTGTAAGCACCTCCCTCTGATTTTTGACAATTGTAAACACATCCACTCTAGTTTGGATCATTGCAAATACCTCAAAGGTAACTAGTTGCAGGCATGTGTGTCTATTATACATTACTGTGTGTGTAATCCAACCTGTTTAACGTGGTCACTCTAAAATAGGTAAATCCCCAAAATCAGGCTGATCCAACCATTGGCTGCTCCACCATTTCAATTTTAGATGTTATTTGGGGGTGTGGCCCATCCAATGATTGGATTAGCTTGATTTCTTTGGATGTCCAATATTTATGGTGAAAGGACCCTGTTGGATGGGTTGGATATCATTTATACTTAATGGTGGGTCCCACATGTGGGAAGAAAACTTCTAAGACAAGGTTATTTTTATCATTTGGTGGAAATTTTCTAACATCTCTAAGTGAGAGGGGGTATTTACAATAATCCAAATCAGAGTGCAAGTCTTTACAATTGTTGGAAACTAGAGGCGAGACTATCGGGCTTCTAATTGGATCGGGTCCGTAATTATAAATTGAGCTGAGATCTGGACTCGGATCGATTAATCCAATCTGTTAATTGGGTAACAGTGGTGGATGGAGTACCACTGTCAGCTCTTGTGATAGATTAAGAGTACTAGAATATTTTAAATGGGATAAGGTGGCTAATTTCCATGATTTTTGCATATAACCCATTCAAAATGGATCCACCAAATGAGTGGTCAAGATTGCATGATTATGCTTCTAATGTAGCGGCAACATGGTTTCCCTGGAAATAATAGTGACAGATGGATGTTATGATCTGGACCATCCATCTCGATATCTATAAACTTATGGTTTCTTATCCTGGGAATGGTTGAAATCCAAGCAATCGGACTTTACTAGGGTGCTACAACCATCCATTGTATGCATGGGATGCATGTGTGCTAATCTGAACCATCTGTTGATTGGAAAGCACTTAGAGATTGTGCACTTGGTGTACACACAAGTAACTCAAATTAAATAGTAAAATTCGTGGGACCCACTGTTGATAGGGAAGAAACCAAATGAACGGCTTGGATCTTGCAGACCATAATTCTTTCATTTACATTAACTATGCTCATATACTTATGGTGAACATTCACTGCCATATTATATTAACCGATGTTCTCTCGTGATCGACGTAGTTTTGAGGGTGGGCCTGCAAAGCCCAGAGCCCGCTACCCGAGTACAGCGATCGTTCGTGGGCATTAACTTAAATATGAGCTGCACGTGGGGTGAATTTTTTACTTGTTTTCATGATCGGGTAAACATTTGGCTCGAAATCCACAATCAAAGTCACATTCACAGTCACAGTCACGTTCACTAAGACAACAATAATCAAAAGACGGGTATAAATGTAACCAAACTAATTCTGGTGTAAGGTCAACATCAATACAACAGTCGAACCGTTCAATAGAGAATATACAATTATAGTATCCAAAATGTAAGAAAGTATAAGCCAAATAAAAAGAGAAAGGAGGAGATCTCCACAGCTGTCTATTCCAACCTACGCTCTCAGCAGTGCAACCACCAAAGTGTCACGCCATACATATGTCAAATACAAAGCGTCAGACGTCGACATAATGAAGTAATATCTTCAAGATTATACACGCGACATAATAATCAAGCATGAATTTACAACAAGGCAATCATGCACACATACATGTTATACATGTTATTAGGCATACAGATGAGAGATGCATACATGACACTGCAACAAGCATTCACATAGGTTAAATCCCTATTCAAATACAATGATGCATGAATTATACCCTAGGATTGAGGATAAGCATCTAGTTGATGATATGAACTGCCCCTCATGGCTAATAAGCCAATAAAGTATATAAAACACGTTCGTACTGTTAGCCACTTAGTAAAATCCTCAACGAAAATGTACACTAATAGTGAACTAGTCAGCTGGTAAAATAAATAAAAGTACAACCAGTCTGATTAAGCACTTGGAGTAATCCTCATGCCTCGAATGCATATCTTTAACTCAAATGAACTCTACTTACAAATGATCAAATTCACTACAATCCGTTCTATTTAACTATTCAAAGCTGTCGAGGCAAAATCTTCAGGCATGCGATACCCATAGTGGCTAACTAGCCTGGTAAAATACATAGAAAAGTACACCCATAATGTTAGGCACCTGGTAAAATTTTCATGCTCTAATGTGTATCTATAACTGATGAGAACCTAGTCTAATGGCAGACCAATCTATATTAAGTTCAAGTTGAAGATGCATGCCTAATTGGCATGCGACACCCATAGTGGCTAAGTAGCTAGTAAAATACATAGAAAAGTACACCCATATTGATAGGCACCCAATAAAACCTACATGTCTCGAGATACGTATTTTCAACTGATGTTATTCATATTTACAAATGGCATTTCAGATCTCATGAGTCTATCCACAATCGCTCATTATCCCTGTGGATATCACAAGTGAGTTTTGATTGCCACACTCTGTGACTCTAAATATTTTACTCGTAAGCAATCCAATCAAACAATAGAAATTACAAGTGAATAACCTAAGATGATTTAATAGATAACTGTCCACTCGACTAGTGGCGCGTCATTCACAAATTGTTATCACGAGATACATTTCCTATATGAATCAATTTCTCTATTTGAAAGTTTAATTACGGACAAATAATAGCCAAAAGGGGTCTCCTCAAGAAAAGCCATAAAGGCTCCCAATCATAAAAATAGAACTTATCATAAGGTTTATTTTACTTCCATAGGGTAAGGCCACAAGTCTAGGGCACGGTTCATACAATTCACAATAGAAACATTCTCACCCATAAGAAATTTTTTTTAGTGTAACAGTTCACTCATATAGATAGTTCATATAGGTGACAGATAAGTCCACTCAACAAGGCGTAGGATGACAATTTCAAATATACATGCAGTACGTACAAGAATAATACAATAAAACACCCAATTTTTCAGCATGTTAGCATCGTTCAAATAATTCATGCAGGATTTTGCTCATATAAACAACACATCACGAGTTACAAGAAATGAAGTAGCTATACACATAAATACTAAGTAGATACCAAGCTAAAATGTTGGGAAATCTTAAAAGGTAGATCTTCACCTGATTGCTGTTAGGGTTTTTAAGCTACCTAGCACTCTGACACGAATGTCCTATGATGGCAACGGATTCCATCGTCGTCAGACAGGGAGATTGGGGAAAAGCCTAATCTTAACATCATAGCTTGTAGTTAGAACCAAAATTAATCCGAATTGAAACTATTAGGACAATCCTCTTACGTGATTACTTGAAGTGGTTTGCTATAGCGACGCGGCCCCAAATTTGGTCCTAATTGAACGGTTTGACGCCACCACACCCTTGCGGAGCACGCATGCATGACTAGGCTACATCTCTGAACAATCGGGATGCTCGGAATCTAACATGCAAGAACCATACGGCTTAGACTTTTGAAAAAATTCACAGAATTGACGAGAAATTCTCAACAATAAACATCGAATAGGCGAAGAAAGGAGGGGAAAGCTTACATTTGTTGGAGTAGCCTTCAAATTGTACATGGTTTGGGTGCTTAGACCAATCGGGCGACCGGTTTGATGGTTTGGCCTAGATGCATAGCGAGGCCACTGGACAGTCTGACGGTTTGGCCCAGATGCATAGCGAGGCCACTGGACAGATTTCATGTGCCATAGGCCGGTCGGGTGACCTGTCTGCAGGGGGCTCTAACTGGTCGGTGGTGTGGCTAGACGCGACGAATCTGAAAGTTTCTATTGCAAGTCGGTCTCTTGCGTAATTTTGCGTAAGAGGTTTCTAATTTCGAATTTATGCCTATTTAAGGGGATGTAATGTGAGATTAGGAGTTTTGTCATTGGGGCCATGTTTCCTAGATAGGATTGAGAGGGTTTTAGAGTAAGAGAAAGAGCTCGGGAAAGCTTGGGATTCTCTGGGATGAAGATAATGACTGTGCTTGTCCTGTTTCATGTGAGAATAAGCTTTGGGTAGTTCATGGATTTCTCTTATGAGCGTTTTGTTTCTTCATTCTCTGTAAACTTCTGTTAATCATAGTTGATCATTTTATGCCAGTGGTTTTTTACCCGTTGAGGGGTTTTTCTACATAAAATTGAATTATCTCTTGTGGTTGAATGCTTGTGTGGCTTGATTTCATTGTGTTTCTCGTTTCATCTTGTATTGCTTTGCGTGTTCAGCTTCCGCTTTTGTTGTCAGTTTTCCCAACAACATTCAAGGGTTGAGATAGGCTCTACGCGGCTTACACTCGAAGATTCTCTAGTCGGAAGGGATCAGAGCAGCCCATGAGTGACGGGATATGGCTCCGACGTGGCAATTGACCTCCCCTCACATATCCTCTCTCTCTCTCTCTCTCTCTTTCACTCTCTCAAGGCTGGGAAATGGTGAAAATGAGAGGAAGGGACAGAATAAGAGCTTATATAGCCCCAAAGATTCAAATCAAGCAACATGCGAGTGCCCTCAAATGTGCTTATCGCAACCTATGGATCAGATCGATGGACAATGTCAATCGGACCGGAAGGAACGGATGGAGATTGATAAAACTGTCTGTTGGGCCGACTGAACATGAATTTCAGGTTTCTTAAGCTACTCAATCGGTCAGATCGATGACTAAATCGGTTGAACCGATAGAACCTAGATTCTACTTAATATAGGGTCATTTGCTATTCTAACGTTTAGGAAATTGTTCAATTGGGCTTCCTGGTCTGGCCTAGGGTTTTAGTGCTATCTTGGTGGATTTCGATCATCCTAAGATTTAGGGGACAGGGCGAACAAACAAGGTAGATTGCGCGGAATTCTAAGGCTCGGGCAATTGGGCTTTAGGTATGAGTTGCACTTAGCTACGCATTAGGGCCTCAAAGTCAGGAATCTGATAATCGGGGTGCCACAGTTGGTACCAGAGGGTTTGATTAGACGATACAGGACCGCCATGCTTACTAGAGGGGTCTGCTAAGGTTCTATGGTTCAGGTTCACTTGTAGATTTCTAAGTTACTCGGATTTACAGGGTCAACTATATTCAGGGTTTTCTAAAATCAGGGTTTCGCTCATTCCTAGGTTCCACTTACAGCAAGTGTAAGCACACATGCAAGCGCAAAATAAATAGAGAAATTTTCTAGTGACTACCAAAGACATCCAATGACTTAGTATTGGAGGACCAAGTGTCACAGGGCCACCTCTTCATCAAGCTAGAGGGCCCTTCTGGGGTGAGCCCAACATCACTTGTAGGGCTGTGGGCTCCACTAATCAGTGCCAAGTCATGATCGAATGGTGTTGATTGGGCACATGTAATAAAATGACATCTCTCCCAACTTGAGCATTTCTTGAGTTCCAATTGCATGTTATTCACACAAGAGTGCACAATTTCCACGGTGCGTGTCAGTGCAAGTCCATAACCCATGTGGCAAACTTGACCAGGGTTCTACAGATGAGAAAGGATTCCCCAAATATGGAGCTCATGGTTCGATGATCCAAACCGTACGTGGATTTGATGGCTTCCACAATGGATAGCTGATGGCATTGAAATCTCCCGATTTGGAAGATATCGACCCTTTGATATAGGTCTATCAATTGGTACCCGACCCACAGGTACCAAATTGACCTGATCCGATTTAATGGGTCCGGGTCTCATTTTTTTTGTTTTGTTTTGGATCCGTTAAGAAATCAGGTTGGTTTCGTAAAAATCGGATCTAGTTGGGTTAGGGCCATTCCATGTGATGGAACCAATTTAAGTCAGGCCAGGTCCGGTCTAGTCGAGTCCAGTCGCTTTTATCAGTACAATTATATATATTTAATACATATTAATGATTCTAGCAGCAAGATGAGGTTTCTTAGGCCACATGCATGCAAGACAGCCCATTTACACATGGAAAATGTCAAAGTGGTACATGCATGTGCAAGCTAATCCATCCATCATGTGGGCTTGAACACATAAAAGCTCTTATTTGTCCCTAACCTAACTTGAAACCTAGATCCAAGGACCTGATGGGTACCCAACAGGTACCTGAACTCGATTGGATATGGGTCTGAGTCTTTAAGAACTAGACTTGGACCCTGTTACAATCGACCGTTCAAAACCCCACTTCGATATTTGGCGTTTTCCCCATTCTCTTTCACTGTCTAATTATGGCCACCCAATTAAGGGTTGGGATTCTCATCCTCAAAACTTTCAGGGTACAGCTAATCTATGGCACGAGGGTTACTGGATCAACAATTTGATCATTGAACCATGGTCCACTCATACATGAATTCTCTTGTCCACAAACACTGCATTTACTAATGTGCATGACCTATCACGAGCTGACCACCTTAAAAGGCACACAAAAGAAGCTTGCTTTTATTATAACTGTAAGATACGAAGATTCATGGCCATTTCTTCTTTATTCAACAAGGTTAGGATATCCAAATTCTACTTGCATGGATTATCAGGCCTTCTTGCTGCGAGTCTCAGAGCATGATTCCAAGCATCCTTCCTTATCAGCCTCATCTGCAATGAACACCGTTTGAAAACCGTCAGCTGATGCTAGAAAAAAAATGTATCTGTTGGAGAACATAAAATGGCATGATACTATAAATAAAGTCAAGATCATTTTATATGGCAGTGATTGTTTTCTTTAATCACCAGTTTTTGAATGGTCCAAAATGGTTTAGAGCTATGGTCTGGGAGCAATCTATAAGTTGAATGGTAAGAAACTTCCTGACCACCACAAAATTTCAAGCCTGGCCCACCCATTATTCATTTGAGATTTACTAATTTCATGTGCATGCATGGAAGAAAGGCGCTCTGCATGGAATTTGATCAGCTGAATAAATCAACCTTTGCCATGCCTAAATAATACATGAGAAAGTCATATAATATACTTAGGGCTTTCAGTTTGTAAAGTGAGGCCCATCATTTAGGAGTCAAGGTATTGATATGGTGGGAGTAAACCTGGATGGACCACGCACAGAGAATCCCCCATTATTCATTGGTCCAGAACTGTTGATGTTATGGGTCCCGCTTAGAGAGGTTTGTGATATAGAAAGTCCTAAACTTTTCCATAGGTGGCCAACAAAGAAGATAACACAACAATGCCCATTCATTCAACAAATAAAAGGCCAAATATTCTACGGATAGGATCTTCCAGTATGGGGAACTTTTGGTGCATGATCAATCCAAGTTGATTCCCACCATATATATCAACTTCGTGGATCACTAAATCATAAAACCATGGAGCCCACTTGTACAAACTGAAAACAGCACCAGTACACATGCTCTCCATGACTGCATCGCTAAATCATAAAACCATGGAGCCCACTTGTACAAACTGAAAACAGCACCAGTGCTATACATGCTACCAGGATCAGGATGGCTGCATGAGCATGAAGTGCACCCAAGGCGACAGTGGAAATTGTCTTTTGATTCGGATTTATCAAAGCACTTAAAAAAACAATGGAAGCCACATTTAAACTTCGACCGATCCTGGGCCCTGCAGTCGTGGTAGCATTGCTTATAACAGCTATCAGATGAGGCAATTGCCTGCCCTGCCATCAATACCAACATTAGCATCACGATTACTGCAATCTTCACACCATTTCCCTCCATCTTCATATCCACAACTCTCTCACTTGGACGGCAAGAGAAAGCCCCACCACCAATTTATAATCACATACTAAAAAAGAAGGAAAATAAAAATACAAGCAGTTATTCACACACACAAAGTACATGCACCCCAACATACGCAGGCATGACATGCATGCCTGATGCCTGATTCCCATAGATGATCCCACACATGGACTCCGACCCACATGGGATCCACATGGTACATAACTTGATCATTTCTTTGTGCAACTATGACCATGTGGAGTGATATCCTCTGGTACAGCTGGTTTAGGCGGTCTGCGTGCAACGGTAAAGCTATGAGGGCCACTGTTTTCTGTGGGACATCCACTGCGTTCATCATTCGCCCCTTGATGCTATATCCCGAGGCCAGAAATAATCTGGATCCAAAACTCAGGTGGGCTACACTGGGAACAATGGGTATGGGATGCTAACTGCAGGTTTGTGTATTTTTCATCAAACCTGTTCATCAGCTGTGAACCACCAGGATGGAGAAAAGTACAAAAATCAACCTGATCCAAAACTCAAGCAGGCGCTGCCACCTGAAATTAGAGGTTTTAGGCTTGTTTTACGTTGTTCCCAGTAATGTGGCCCATTTAGGTTTTCTATTGGGCTGATTTTGGATTTACAGTGTGCTTCAAGGGTTGTCACCTTATGGATGGAGTGGATGTCATACATACAACATGGTAGACCCACAAAATTGCATATTGTATGTGCCTGTGTGTAAAACATGTTGTAGACAATTCCTGTCCCACGTGTACAAACCATACACTGAAATCCCGGGAAAAAGCCATCCAAACAGTCCCGTGGGTCCCCATGCAATCATCCAGAATCATTCAAATGGTGTGATACCCCCTACCCTTCCTAATTAAATGATCCCATTTGTCCTAAAAATGGGATATTGTGGACCCTTGCTTGCATCTTTTGCTACCATCCAAGAGGATTCAATTGACTGGACACGTAACAATATCAAAGTATTCCAAATTTTACACCATGGCTGACCCTACAGGTGGCCCATCAATTCATCAGTCTGGATAGATGCTCTTGTGGACCTAATGAGAATTGGGGGTGTATAGATTAACATGTGATCATTACTCTACTCAGAGATAACAGAATCTTCTAATATTATCAAAACAGGGACTTTTTCAATATTCCCAAGCATCATTGAAATCATGAGCTTTGGATGACCAAAAGAATTTTGCATGGAAGACATCCGTAAGGTTTCATAAATAGGATGGTGGTTTCAACTAATACTTGTTGGAGAAAATGAGGTTGTTGGGTTGAGTTGTATTTGGGTATTTCATACGTGGGTCACACGTACGACACATGTCCAATACCCAAATAAGTTGCAAGGAAAGGAAGTCATGGACGGTGTGGATAGATTGGAATTTGTGTTGGGGGAAGAGTATTTCAAGGGATAACTGTAAGCACCTCCCCACTGATTTTTGACAATTGTAAACACCTCCACTCTAGTTTGGATCATTGCCAATACCTCCCCTCTGGTTTACAGATTCCCCCTGAACGGTCTATTAGCATTTTTATCTTTGAAAAAATTGATCATTTTATGCCTCTCTCAAAGGTAGCAAGTTGTAGGCATGTGTATCTAATATACTGTGTGTAATCCAACCTCATTAATGTGGTCACTCTACCATGAAAATAGGAAACTCTCCAAAATCAAGCTGATCCAACCATTGGCTGCTCCATGTCAATTTTGGATGTTATTTGGAGGGTGTGGCCCATCCAATGATTGGATTAGCTTGATTTCTTTGGTGTCCAATATTTATGGTGAAGGGGCCCTGTTGGATGGGTTGTATACCATTTATGCTTAATGGTGGGCCCTACATGCGGGCAGAAAACTTCTAAGATAAGTTTTTTTTTTTTTTTTTTTGTCATTTGGTGGAAATTTTCTAACCTCTCTAGTAGAGAGGTGGTACTTACAATAATCCAAACCAGAGTGGAAGTGTTTACAATTGTCAGAAACCAAAGGAGAGATTTACAATTATCCCATATTTCAAAGGCTCTTGCATATGTGGAATTCATGTTTGAAAGCTTCTTACAATACATGCATGCACCTCTAGGCATCCATACATACATGGGGAAGGTGATCATGTACCTTTGAACCAACAGTAATTAACCCACGTTCCATCTATGTGGAGCCCACTGTAATGTGTGAGTTCCATCTAACCCATCCATTGGATGCACCCCTAATGTTAGGTCTAGATCCCAAAATAAACCTCCACATGGCACAAGACCCTGCATACATGAATCAACAATATACATGCATTGAGTGCTCACATGAGAACAAAAATAGAATATCAACCGATGAAATTGAGTAAAGAACCAGAAGCGGAGAACCCTTTACCATTTCGTTGTGTAAGTACTATCCTGTGCACAAATCATACACTGAGACTCGATTTAAAAGCCACTCAAATAGTCCCATCAATGCACATGTTATCATCCTGAACCTTTGAAAGGATAGGATATTTCATATCCTTCTTTAACAAAATGATCCTGTTGTCCTGGAATTTAATTTTGTGGACACTTGATAGAAGCATTTGCTAACATGCCAGAGGGTTCAAACTTAGAAAATCAGATCAACATAACTTTTACATGAAGACTGATCCTAAAAGTTGCCGGTTGATTGGTCAGTCTGGAATCTGTATAGATGGCTTGTGGACTGAATGTGAATAGGAGTACACGACAAGTTTTGGCCATTGGATTAACATTTTTTTTTTAATCAACTAGACTATAACCGAAACCATTGGAGTAACATGAGATAGTTACTCATGGATATCTTTAGAATGGAAATACCCACTAGAAAATTCAAAGTTGATGAGAATTTTCTAATAGTCCAAACATTGGCTCTTCTCAATATTCCCAAGCATCTATCCAGGCATTACTCTACTAAGAGATATCAGAATCTTCTAATATTAACCAAATAGGGGCTTTTCAATTTTCCAGGCATCTTTGAGATCATGAGCCTTGGATGACCAAAAGAATTTTGCATGGAAGACATGAGCAAGGTTTTATAAATAGGATGGTGGTTTCAACTAATACTTTTTGGAGAAAATGAGGTTGTTGGGTTGAGTTGTATTTGGATATTTCACACGTGGGTTACACATATGACATGTGTCAAATACCCAAATAAGTTGCAAGGAAAGGAAGTTATGGACGGTGTGGATAGATTGGAAGTTGTGTTGGGGAAAGAGAATATTTCAAGGGATAACTGTAAGCACCTCCCCTCTGATTTTTGACAATTGTAAACACCTCCACTCTAGTTTGGATCATTGCAAATACCTCCCCTCATGGTTTACAGATTCCCCCTGCATGGTCTATTAGCATTGTTATCTTTGAAAAAATTGACTGTTTCATGCCTATCTGAAAGGTAACTAGTTGTAGGCATGTGTGTCTAATATACCGTGTGTGTAATCCAACCTGTTTAATGTGGTCACTCTGACTCTACCATGAAAATAGGAAACTCCCCAAAATCAGGTTGATCCAACCATTGGCTACTCCACCATGTCAATTTTGGATGTTATTTGGAGGGTGTGGCCCATCCAATTATTGGATTAGCTTGATTTTTTTGGTATCCAATATTTATGGTGAAGAGACCCTATTTATACTTAATGGTGGGTCTTAATGCGGGCAGAAAACTTCTAAGACAAGGTTATTTTTGTCATTTGGTGGAAGTTTTCTAACCTCTTTAGTAGAGAGGTGGTACCCGCAATAATAATCGAAACCAGAGTGGAAGTGTTTATGATTTTCGGAAACTAGAGGGTAGACATTTACAATAAGTTCTGGCCATTGGATTAACATGAGATAGTTACTCATGGATATCTTCAAAAGGGAAATACCCACTAGAAAATTCAAAGTTGATGAGAAATTTCTAATATTGTCCAAACATAGGCTCTTCTCAATATTTCCAAGCATCTATAAAGCAGTGTTTTAAATAGCTTACGCTACGTAGCGTGTAGCTTACGCTACGTAGCGTAGCTTAGCCTTAACGCTATGTAGCTCATGAAAATAGCTTAAGTCACATGTAGCCTACGCGACATGATAATTTGCATACGCTACTTGCTACATAAACTAGGCTACACGCTACGTGCCTCACATTACAAGTTATTTCTCATTACAACATTAAAATCAAATAATATTTTCAATGATTTGTTACATTTTTCTATTTTCAACATTTAATGCTTTTAGTAAAAAAAATATAAGTAATAGTATAAATTAGTTTTGTTGCTCTTTCTTTACCTTTATACTTAATGATTTCCCTTTTCTATTACTTTTAAGTCGTGTTTGGTTGCACCAAATATCATGAAAATTTGTTAAATTTCATTATTAATCAGTCTAATTTGGTGAATATCATGGAATTAGTGCAACCAAGAACAACCTTAATTAAAAATCTAGAAGTAACATGTAGCTTACGCTACACGCTATGTAGCTTACGCCTCACGCTTCAGAGGGGTGAACCCTATGCTACACGCTATTCGCTATTTAAAACACTGCTATAAAGTGATGAACCTTGAATAACCAAAAGAATTTTGGATGGAACTTAGTTGCACAATCCTTACATATAGGTATTGCTCCTTTGAATCATGCTTCGGACTCTCATTCTGCTCCCACTTCCTACATATTTAGATATGGTTACATTTTGAAATAGATGCTTCCCTGCTCCCACACCCGAACTTGTTGCCATTTTGCTTCATGCTTCGTGCAACTAAAGAATGGAAGGCAACAATAAGGTTTTATAAATAGGATGGTGGTTTCAACTGAATGCTTGTTGGGGAAAATGTGGTCGTTGCATTGGGTTGCAAGGAAGGTGTGAATGGATCAAACTTGTGGCAGGGGGGAATATTCAAAGGCTTATGCATGTGTGGAAAGCCTTCATGTGTATAGTGGTGCAGGTGCATGCACAGGAGATAAGGGATTCTAACTATCTACACACACACACACACACACACACACACACACACACACACACACACACTATCCACGCATAGTGCATAAAACATAAACGAGTAAAAGTACAAAGTTACAGTACTAGGAAGAATTGGTGGGTTATAGTGGTGCAGGTGCATGCACAGGAGATAAAAGAAATTAAAGATTTTTCTACTGTGAGAAAATGTGCTTTAGAATCACTTCCATACATTGGTAAAAATTACATTGATAACTTTAATACGTACTAGTTCTTAATAAATATTTCTTTGTGGATATTTCATTAAGTTAAAAAAGAATCATGGGAAAGAGAGTTTGCTAAGCCGCACACATGGAGCCTTGCCTATCTCCAAACGCAAGCAAATGTGCCAATACAGTGCACGTGCGCAATCTGATCGTTCCATCAGGAGGGCTATACTTTTGAGATGTTCTGGCCTAGAAGTCAGGCCATTTCACTTCTTGGGTGGGCCAAGAAAATTATTTTACAAGTCCATTTGTTTTGCACATTCTGGGCCATCTAAGGAGTGAAACCACCTGTATTTTTAGCAAGAAGATCTAATCCGTGTGGTCCACCTGATGGAAGGCTCGATCTTGAAAAAGTGTCTCATGTTGGCAAGTGTGCTTGTCTGTAGATTGGCAGGGATCTACAGGCATTTGAGCTCAGTAAATCTTTGCTAAAGACACATGCTATGGTTGTAAGTACTATAACAATGTCTTTTTGTGCTACATTTTAAAATGGGTATTTATGTTTAGCGAAAAACTATGGAGAAAATATCATTCATGGTAAGAAAAAGACATAAATGTGTATGATAAAACAGCACTTTGATTAGTTAGTGAAAATGATCACGCCATCAGCAACAGTTAGATGAACACACAAAGCCTATGTCTTCATCGCTACATTTGTCTTACCTGGGCCGTAAATTCTATATTGGCTGTCTATTGAGTTGTTTGACATCTTTAGGAACTGGCTGTGAAATTTTCTAGCTGAAGATAGCATTATTTTAAGCATAGCCAGTTGGCTTCATCTAACAAATGCATTCCCTTCTATCGTTTGCTTCATTGCCCTGTAATATCCACAGGCAAGAATATTAGTACCTTGCTAATTAGTTCCTTTATTCCTTAAACATAAAGGCATGTAAAGCTTACAGCTCTGGGAAACTTCTAGTCCAAGACTTCTAGCAGTACAATACATCATTCCAATGCTTAGGTGCAGTAAACTCATCCAATCGTACATGTACAGTGAGAAAATATTGTAGATGACCTGAATTTGACAAGAAAATTAAAAATAATGGGTATGAATAATGGAATAAGCACTGAAGATAAACCATAGGCTTAGTCACAAAATTGAGAAGGAATTCTGATCAATTTAATCAAACTTATATAATTTGGACAGACAGATTGCAAGTGTCAAACACCGGAGGTCCTTGAAAGCATGACCCCCCAATATTAAAAAGATCTATATTATGAAGGTTTTTTTTTTTTTTTTTTGCTAAATGCATAAGATACATAAAACGTATCCACTCAACTAGAAATATTAGGATTATAACATATGACGAGAACAGGTATGATCCTCAGCACCAAGGTCTGTATTCTCAAACCCTGAAATCCTACAAGTGGGGACAACAGGTCTGTCATACAAACTATTGATCTTATGGCCCCCAACATGGACGGAATATGCCTCAAAGATCTCCACTGGAAATCATAACATTTTGATTGTTGGTCTGCAAATAGAAGACTAAAAAAGATAACAGAAATGGTTCATATATTACTTGGAGAAAAGCCAAACATTAAATAGCTAGAATATTCCAATCAAGGAGATTTTTGGGGCATGGACCATCAATGTGGGCCCCGTCAGAACTATGGAGTGGATCAATGGGAGATATGGCTAACGAACAATGCATATCCTTCAGCTGAGGATATTACAATTTCTTGTATATAAATGTTGCTAAAATGCTAGAATAGTTTTAGTTCCACTGATAGTGATTTGTGTGTTGGACATAACATCTTTCTTTAATTCTTTTTTCTTTTAAAAAAATCGGCTCGTTTGGCATCTCTCCTCTAATTCAATAAGAGCTTTTTGAATAAGAGCTACTTCAATAAGTCCCTTTTGTTCTAGCTCTGTTTTAAATAAGCTCGTTTGGTAAAATCTCCAACAAAACTCTTATTTAAAATAAGCACGTTTGGTAAAACTTTCAAATAAGAGCTTTTTTTTAAGGGTAGTTGACGTCATTTTTAAAGATTATGACAACTTTAATATAAGAGCAATCCAAATGGTTGTTTTGGTGGACCTTCCATCATGTGGGGCCCAACATCATTCATAATTGTTCTTTATGTGGGGCCCCTCATTGTCCACTACTCATTGCCCATCACGTGGACTCCACATTTGATGTGTCCATAGTGTGGGCCCCACCTTTGAAGTGGATTGTCCATCTTGTGGGGCCCACTTTTGATATCCACCATTCATCATGTGGGGTGCACCTTCTATGTGGATCATCCATCATACGGCCCACTTTGGATATGGGTCATCCATCATGAGAGACCTTGGATGTGGACCATCCATTAGCTGGGGCCCACTTGATGTGAACTGTCCATTATGAGGGGCCACACTTTTATGTGGGTCATCCATCATGTGAAGCCCACTTCCGTCCATTATGTGAGCCCACCTTGATGTGGACCATTCATTGTGTAAGGCCCCACCTTCATTATGTGTTGTTCATCACGTGGGCCCATCTTTGATATCAACTGACCATCATGTGGGCCCACCTTCAATGGTCATCATCCATCATGTGGGTCCCACCTTTGACATGGATTGTCCATCAAATGGGACCCACTTGATGCGCATGTTCCGTCATGTTGGGCCACACTTTGATGCGGGCCATCTATCATGTGGGGCCCACCTTTGATGTGAACCTTTAATTATGTGGGCCCACCTTGATGTGGGGCCCCACTTTAATATGAGTCATTCATCATGAGGGGCCCATCTTTGATGTCCACCATCCATCTTGTTGGTCCCACTTTTGTTGTGGACCACTATCATGTGGGGCCCACTTGATGTGGATAGTCCATCATGTGGGACCCACCTTTGATGTCCATAATCCGTCATGTAGGTCCCACCTTGGCTGTGGACCGTCCATCATGTGGGGCCCAACCTTTAATATGGGTCATTCATCAGGTAGGCCCACCTTTAATGTCAACCTTCCATTATGTGGTCTCACATTCAATGTCCACCATCAATCAAGTGGGTCCTACCTTTGTTGTGGAACATCCATCATGTGGGTCCCATATTTGTTGTGGACCATCTATCATCTGGGGCCCACTTGATGTGGATAGTCCATCATATGGGAACCACCTTTGATGTCCACCATCCATCATGTAGGTCCCACCTTTGCTATAGACCGCCCATCATGTGGGGCTCAATCTTCAATATGGGTCATTCATCATGTGGGCCCACCTTTAATGTCAATCTTCCATTATGTGATCCCACATTCAATGTCCACCATCCATCGTGTGGGTCCTACCTTTGATGTGGACCATCATCGGGTAGGGCCTGCTTGATGTGGATTGTTCATCATGCGGGGCCACACTTTGAAGCAGGTCATCCATCATGTGGGGCTCACCTTTGGTGTGACTGTGCATTATGTAGGCCCACCTTTGCTATGGGTCATTCATCATGTGGGGCCCACCTTCACTATGGGCCGTTCATCATGTGGGCCTTTCTTGAAGAAATTGTACAGAGGAGAAAAGGGTAAGATGGGAATTACTTGAAAAGTTTAAGGGTAAATTTGTCCAAAAATTAGTCCAAAATGTCTACCCACTTAAGCCAAATAAACTCCGTTTCCAAAAGTAACCCCTCCCCAACTCATTAAATCGGAGCTCATTTGCTACTTTCTAAAAAAATAAGCACTTCATTAGACTTTTACCAAACGGTCTAAAAGCTTATTTTTTTAGAAATAAGCCAATAAGCTCTTATTTGTAGAGACGCCAAACACCCCCTAAATAGCTAGAATCTTCCAATCAAGGAGATTTTTGGGGCATGGACCATCAATGTGGGCCCCGTCAGAACTATGGAGTGGATCAATGGGAGATATGGCTAACGAACAATGCATATCCTTCAGCTGAGGATATTACAATTTCTTGTATATAAATGTTGCTAAAATGCTAGAATAGTTTTAGTTCCACTGATAGTGATTGGTGTGTGTTGTACATAACATCTTTCTTTAATTTTTTTTTCTTTTAAAAAAATGTAGTATCCTTGTGACATTGACTCAGACCAATAGTTACAAACCTGTTTTTCCATTCATGTAATATGTTGGACTTGCAATGTAATGGCCAGTTTGCAATTGCAGGCAATTTCTCATGCAAGAACCATCTGAACTTTTGACTGATACAATGGCCCAAAAAGCCCTATCCCCAGTCTCCGGGATGCAAATCAAAAGAAAGCGGAGGCTTCTTAGATTGCATCAAAATTTGGGAAGCATTTCCACCTCTCCTTCCCCCAACAAGAAAAACCTCCGTTCCATCTTTTATCTCTATCCAGCTACAACCAGGGTCTTTCTTCACTCCCTTACCTCGCATCCCATTCCTAACCATCTCCACATCGACCCATCTCCCATACATAGCATATATATTCGACAGCAAAACATGGGCTGCAGAATCATCTGTCTCCCCATCAAGAATCTTCCATGCTGCCTTTGCTCTCAACTCCACGTTTCCGTGGCTTTTGCAAGCAGCCAACCAAGTTCTCCACATCAACCCAGTGGGCTCAACTGGCATTTTATTAATAAATCCGTTAGCTTCATCCAATCGCCCGGCCCGACCAAGTATATCAACCATGCAGGCATAATGCTCTTCCATTGCCACCACTCCATGATCTTCTGTCATTGACTTGAAATGTAGAATCCCTTTGTCAACCAAACCAACATGACTACAAGCTGAAAGAACAGCAATGTATGTGATATGATCTGGCTGTATTCCTTCTCTCTGCATCTGCTCAAACAATTCCAATGCCTCATTTGCACATCCATGTAGTGCATAGCCAGACACCATGGCATTCCACGACACCACATCTCGTATCACCATTATGTCAAAAACTTTCGAAGAGTCTCTTATGCTCCCACATTTGGCATACATATCTACCAGAGAATTTCCTACAGAGACATCAGATTCAAGTCCACTCCGAACTATACGGGCATGAATGCACATCCCCTGCATCAGAGCGGCAGAACCAGCGCATGTGCTTAAAATGCCCACATAACTGAAATAATCTTGAATCACTTCCTCCTGCTTCATCAATTCAAACAGCTCAAATGCACCATCTCTGCTTCCAACCTGTGAATACCCGGTGATCATGGTATTCCACAATACATCATCTCGTATTAACATCTCATCAAAAATTTTCCTTGCTTCATCCATGCATGAAGATTTAGCATACATGCTTACCATTGTGTTGCCTATATAGATATTCAAAATCATACCCATCTTTAAAACCAAGGCGTGTATTTGTTTCCCTGGACTGATAGCTGCTAAATCAGCACAGCCTCTAAGAATAACAGAAAAAGCAACTGGATTTGAATGCACCCCACTTCGATGCATCTGACAGAACAATCTCAAAGCCTCTTCGCTATTTTTATACAGCAGATGACCCGATATTAATATGGCATATGAGTTTGCATCCCGTCTTTTCAAGCCATAAAAAGATTTCATAGCACTATCTAAGCTTCCACATTTAACATAGAGGGTTGTAATTGCATTTCCTACAACAATGTCAGAAAATCCAAAACCACTCTTGGTGATACAAGAATGGATCTGCTCGCCCACCTCAATGGACCTCAGATCAGCACATGCACCAAGCACAGTACAAAAGCTGAACTGATCAGGCACTAGCCCCATTTGGTACTCCTTACCAAAGAGCTCCAGAGCCTTAACAGCTTGCAAATTCCAACAATACCCGGCAAGCATGACATTTATTGAAACCAAATTACGAGGGACTGACATAGAGGAGAACAATACAGTTGCGTCTTCAATCCATCTGCATTTTGCATACATATGAAGAAGAGATGTCATTAGAAAGTCACAGAATTCGATCCCGAGTTTCAAAGCCAAAGCATGGATCTGCTTGCCTTGATCAATAGCCTGAAGACCCGTGCAGGCATTGATCACAGTGGCCACAGTATACCGATCAAAAACCATCCCTGTTTTTCTAAAAGCACGGAACAGCTCAAGTGCTTCTCTGTATTGCAAGTTCTTAACATTGCCGGCCATAATAGTGGTCCAAGAAACTAGATCATGCACTGACATCTTAAGAAATGTCACATTTGCATCCTCCATTTTTCCACATCGTATGTACATGGACATCAAAGCATTGCCAATAGAAAGATGCGGCTCAAAACCATTTTTCAGGATACAAGCATGGATTTGTGCACCCTCTTCTTCCAATAAACACAAATTGAGGATACCGACTATAGCTCCTTGATTCAACCCCAAACCGGAAACTAGAAGTTGCTCTGCAAGTTTCAAAGCTTCTTCTCTCTGACCATGTAGATGACATCCGGATATAATTATAGAAAACAAAGCTGCATCAGGTTTTCTAATGGTATTGAAAAGCTTGTGCATATAGATTGCATCCCCAAGATTAGCTACCGTTCGTAGCAGCTCTGCCAACACAACATTATCAACGTCCAACCCAATTTTAATTGAATAAACATGAAGATTTTTACAAAAGTCTAAAGACTCTAGAGCAGTTACCACACTCATGACTAGTCTCATTGTCACCAAATCCATCACCAAACCAGTCCGACACATCACTTTGCAAAGCCCCACCGCCTCCCGGAAAGACCCATTTCGTGAATACCCTGAAATCAATACATTCCAAGAAACAGAATTCTTTACCACCATTTCATTAAACAGTTTATGCGCTTCAGATAAAAACCCACATTTTGCATACATATCAAGCATCCCAATCTCTACAAAACCGTCAAAAAGGAATCCTGTTTTCATACTCAACCCATGAATTTGGATGCCGAATTCTACAACACCAGAACCTGAACATGCCTTCAGAACGGACGCAATAACAAACTGGTTCAGCTTCAACCCGTCCTCCTGCATACTCTTAAACAACCCAAGTGCTTCCAAATCAAAACCATAGCTAACATGTCCAGAAATTAAAGTACACCAAGATACCAAATCTCTCTCAGGCATTTCATCAAACAGTTGGATGGATTCACCCAAAGACCCCACTTTAACATACATATCCAACAACACATTTGAAATCATACAATCTGAATCTAATCCCAATTTCATCAAATGAACATGGACCAACCTACCCATAAAAAAATCATTGGATTTGATGCATTTTCTCAAACGACCCACATGAAAATAGGGGTATTTAGAAGGGTAAGATTGTCCAAAGGGCCTACTATTTCTAAGATATCAGATACTCTTGCCTCTTTATAACATGTGGTATTTTTGCAGTGATGCTGTTTGTGGGGATTGAGGAGAGAGAGATTGTGAATGAATTTGGGGATATTTTGGGTGGATTTGAGAAGAGAAAAGGATGGTATGGAAGAAAGAGAGAGAGATCTTCTCAACATAACAATGGCAATTATGGTAATTTAATGGAAGTCTGATGTGATTTTGGCAGAAGATGGGCATGTTTGGGAGGTAGGGAGAGGGATTCAAATTCAAAGCCCCATGAAACCAGTGCGGAACGTTGTGAGGGGAGAGTGTGACAAATATCGCCGAGATTTTAAAAATATGTCGATAATATAGAAAAAACTCACCAAAAGATATCCTCGCGATATTAACTCGAAAAATAGTAAAAACATTAAGGCATTTTCATGATAAACATTTATTTAAATTTTAAATTATTTAATAATTCACAATAAATATTTTATTTCAGCAAGAATTTCCCGATCATATTCCGAAAACCCCAAAATTTTGAAAATCTCCCGAGAAATAGCCGAGAACTAGATTTGTCACTACGGAGGGAAGTAACATTCCTTCATAGGAGAAATGCATCTTGATAATATGACCATCCATAGGAATGCACGCTGTCCAGGTACACGTGGCATGATTTTAGCGCAATCTCAACCGTTCAAAAGTGGGACCCAATGTAAGTGGTCTGTAGGACAAAAATTACGTTAAAAGGATGGTTGAGATGGGAAATAGCCAACAGTCCATATTCAACAAGGAAATGAAAATATTGACGGTTGAGATAAAAAAATAGTCAACGGTCCAGATTCAACAAATAAATATGTGTTTCGGTTCTGAAAATCAATCGCTTGTTGGGAAAGGCCCAATCCAGGGCGTGGACCGTTTGGATTACGAGGCAGGCTAGAATACATGCAGATCCAATTGCAATAGCATACGTCGGGAATTTTAACCGTTGGATTGGGTTCCTTTTTAATGGCCAAAATCGTTTGCATGATGGGACCCACCGTGGATGGGCCCAAATTTTTTTTTTTTAAAAAATCTTTAAAATATTTTAATCATTTGATTATTCAAATATCTATCTAAGAGACGGTCCATGTTTAAATGAAATAGTCTTGGCTAATCTCCCCAAACGAAGAAGTTTCCATGGTTTGCGTTTTCCACCGTTTATCACCTCATCCATAGCATAAATGTATGTCAGTCGGACCACGTGAATATGGGCTCTATCATGATGGAGCACACACAAATTTATAATGATCAGATAATCTGAGCCGTCCAATTGTGGCCATCAAAAGGGCGGTTGAAGGAAAACAGTTAAGGTCCAAAACCATCTGGTGAAATCAGATGGTTTTAGCCGTTCAATCAGTCTCAAAATGAACTAGGCTTCACTACCATCCACAATAGTAGGGCCCACAATTTGTATGGTCTGGATGGACGTAGAGATTATAATGATCAGATAATACATGCACGATGGATGAGCCGCCAACATTGGACACGGTACTGTCAGCGGTTGATGGAGACAAGGATATGAATAGCATCCACAGCATGAATCTTGGGGCAACGGGTCACGGATCGGGACCGTTGATATGAGGGGTATGGATTGGGATTTCCCCAAAATATTCCATTTGTAATAATCATAACCCTCACACTAAGTTTTACCAAACAGGCCCTAAATGGCCTGAAAATAGGCGGCTAAAAGACAAACCAGCCACTGTCCACTTGCTAGGGAAAGGTTCAAAAATTGGATGGCCAGGATTTTGAACTGTTCCGGCCGGGTCCATGGTCCGGGGCTACTCAAAGAACTTATTTTATCAAGCCCCAGCTCATTGCCAACCTTCTTCTTATTTACATAGGGATAAAACCAAAATCCCTCTCTCATTTTATAAAATTATAGATAAAGTATTATTTCATATGGACAATAATCAAATTTAATAATTTATAGCGATGTTGAAAATGAAAAAATATATTTAATATATTACATGATTTTAATCACTAAGGGTAGTCCAACTGGCATAAATCCAAGGATCATCGTTTGATCTGACATCCACGGTAAACTCAAATTATCAATTTTTAAGAGTAGGCACCATTGTTAGATGATCCATACCACTCATTTATTGGGCCTTATTATGGATATGATTACCAAAATCTTATTATAGGACAATTCCAACGGTTGGATGTATGATATATGGTTAATAAGAGATACACGAAGTGTTCACTTTCAACTGAAAAGGAAAATAATAAACCCCCCAGATTTGATGGTTGTTGGAGTGGTTTAAACCGAGTCCAGTGCTACTAAACCATCACTAGCCATTTGGGAACATCTCAACAATAATAGACAAATGGTGATCATAAGTGGGCCGCTGTATCCCTGACCTCACAACATATTTTTCATTGCTGATTAATTGCTAATCATAAAATCACCTTCTTTTCTTGCAACATTTTGGTAATTGCCAATCACAAAATCCAGCATCCGTTCTTACTGCATTTTGGATTACAGCTGAAGAAAGACCCTCATTTGGGCCGCGTGTGGATGCACAAGTGAACTTAATATGTGAACATTCAGGGTGTGTTCGTACACATGATACCGTGGACAACTTGATGATCATCCAATGATAATTTCCATCATCACATACAAAATATGATTAGAAAAATGAGGTTTTCTTGAATACATCCGGATGTATTACAATATGACTTCATCGAGACTTTAGCCTTTGAATTTAGGCCGACTTCCAATGACCCAAAACATTTATGCGATGAGTCTCATCTTCTTCTTCTTTTTTCCCCTTCCCATAGACTAAGATTCATACAAACACCATCATCTGCTATTGGATGATTTCAGCCCTTCGCGATAGGTTCTTCTGCTTTGAACATGAACAGTAAGAATAACCTTTGTATAATCAAAGGGCTAAAATATTCGTTTATAGAGTTTTTTTTTCCCACCCATCCAAGAAGAGACCCATCAAATAAATGGTTTGTCATTGGAAAAAGGCACAAATCCAATGCCTGGAGTCCCAACGTATCTTATTGTAATACATTGGAATGTATTCAAGAAAAACCATCCAAAAATGAAATGCCTGTTTGGATGGAAAATGGAATCTTCAAATTCAACAGCTTGATTATTTTGTCAGTAGAAAAACAATTCCCATTTCCACATGGAACTCCATGTATCCAAACACACCCTCAGTTCAATCAAGAGGAAACTAAAAAACTAGCAGCTGTTTCCAGTGTTCATATGAAGTGGCCCTGAAAGTCACGATTACATCCCTATCGAGTCCAACTTGAAAGTAATGCAATTGCTACTTGGAGCGCATACGAGGACAGAAATAGCCAGTTGGCTTTTACCACTTTTCTTTGGTGATTCTTTTTCCACTTTAGTAGACCAACAATTGCAATTCAGTTCAATGGTGCATCCAAATGCATCTCTAGAAAGATTTTAGAAGACGGTAAAATTAGGTTAACTAAGGCAGAGTGATAGAAGTTGTTGAGCTAAAAATTTTCTTCAGAATGGAAAGAAATGAGAAGAAAAGAAAGAAAAATGAACAGCATCCCTCATCAAAACACCAAACACGATCCTGGAACCCAAGAAATCTCTAAACCGAAAAGACAACTAAAAAAAAAATGAAAGAAAAAGATAAAAAAATGCAAACCTCATAAAATCTCATTAATACAAGGTCCAGTCAACCAGTATTATTTTGCACTGGTCTTTCACATACCCAAAAACAATATACAGTATTATTGTGGAAGGAAAACCATCCAGCAGCCTATTAGAAAATTAGATAGCATACAGAGAAAACCAACAACAACAAGATGATACAGAAGGTACAAATCATTAGGTGGAAGGCAAAACATACACAAAACAAATGAAAGAATAAGATAGATTTACACAAAAACCAAAACCACGAAAATTGCTCCAGGTCCCCTTGAACTGCGAACGGCTTCCCTCCATGCATCTCTGTCTCTCTCAATAAATCAATATGCTATTTTTACTCTTTTCTCTTTGGTAATTTTAAATTGTAAAATGGAAGGATAGGCCTTATGAATGCTGAACATTACTGGAAAATCCTCCTCATTTGTTAAGAAAACTTTCTGCTCTATGCTTGATGATAGAGATACTGATCAAACTTTTGCTTTAGACATAAACAGGCAACGACAAGATTCTGATCATAAAACAGCATCCAAAATGCTGTTCTTTTCAATCTTTATCCAAAAGGGTTTCCTGCACGAGAGGAGATAGAATTCGGAGTGGTTGGTTGGGGGGATCTGGCTGACTGTTGGTCGGCACCTAATGTTCCAAAAGCAGCTCCTGCACTACCAAAGCCTCCAATACCTTGGTGACTACAACCATGCCATTCATAAAAAAAGTGGTTAGAATGACTATTGAGTCATATGAGTTCACACATGCATGCACCAGTCTACAAAATCTAACCAGGCTCGCTGGTTTGACTGGTCTGGACGTAACCAGCCAGTCCAACAGCTCCGTTCAAGCCTTCCTTTTTTTTTTTTTTTCCTTTTTTTTTGCCCTTTTTTTTGTTAGAGAAAATTGTTTAGCAATGTAGAATAAATAAATAAACATCCCATTCAAATCATTCATTGGCATAATTAGTGTCCTACGTGGAGTCTTGCACTTGCTTTGGGGCAGAAAATCGAGTTAATCCGAACAGGCCAAAAGCAGTAATTGGTGATCATGCTTTCATGGTTTGGAAAATATCTATGAAGAGTCATGAAGTCTTTTCGCTTCAAAAGTTGAGTATTATATTTTAGTTAGACCCTACATTTTCTATGAGGTTCCCATATTCAAACCCGATCTAGTTCGATACCAAAAGGCCGATTCAGCTCTGACTTGGGTGGGTCCCAACTCATCTCAGGACCAAGCCAGCCGATCCAAGTCACCAAGTCTTTTAACCATGGTATTCATGTCTTCAGCTAGTTCAACATTGAAATTTTGTTATCATCATGGGGAGGGAATCCCATGCCCATTTCATGGAAGAATACTAAATGACATTTTCCTACTTGATTATCTTTGTTCAAAGAACTGATTGAGCATTGGTGTTTCCAACATGAATCTCAGCAAAAATAGACCATGACGAAGCACATTCAAAATCTGTATCTATTTTCAGATATAATGAAATTTCAAAATTCAGTGGGCAGTCTTGGTGTTCATGAAATCGGTACCAGCATATATTTTCCCTATCACATAGCTCTATTCCAACAATTGAATCAGATATAGGTGATTGATCCTGGATAATCAACAGTACATGTCCAACATTGGCAATAAAGCTAGGTAATTTGAGATTGGAGGAATTGTATGATCCTCGATCCAAGCATATGCACGGTATTCCCACTTAGTGGGAGTCATGGTTCAATGATCCAGACTATTGGTTTGTTGGGCCCCTTCATGGCCATTCGCCAAAATTCTCTTCCACTGGACCATTTCCACCTTCCAATCTGTGGCCTGCAAATAGACATTCAAGAAGAGATACAACAGTGGCCCACATTCAGCTGAAAAGACCCAAGATTGGTGTGGTTAGGATCATCCAATCAAGGAGATTCTTGAGGCACGGTCCATCCATGGTGAGGCCCAGCAGACTACAGTTATGGATTACCTAACCATGGGCCCCACTTGTGCTAACTGAATACTGTGCATATCCTGGTTGAGGATCATATGATTCTTCTGGTTGAATTATGGGAGAGTTTTGTTCATTTTATAACAAAACTTCAGAGATCACAGAATTACCTTCTTATTGGACTGCTGGGGAAAATATACATAAAAGTAAGGGCGGAAATTCAAAGAGACTTACCGCATAGGTGACATACTACTTGGTGCTTGTTGCATCATGTATGCACCTAAGGTCACAAATCTTCACATCAGAAAAATGTAAGAAGTGATAAAACAAATAATACAAAATGATCTCAATGTGGTTTACTTGGAGGTATTGCCGATGGATAAGCTGGCTGTTGGCGAGGAACCCAATGTGGGGAAGCGGCACCAAAGCTAGAAGTACGCGATAGGGGTGAAGGAGCAGACATGTTTGGTAGTGCTGGTTGCAAAGATGCCATAGATGGGAACTGCATAGCAGAAAACACAGATTGGAGGAAGCTATACAATTTCTGCACTTCAAGGTGGAAAGTGGAAGCTCTCATAAAAAGCTTGAAGAAACCTATAAAGAAGAAATAATGTTTGGTATTGCTGGTTGCAAAGATGCCATAGATGGGAACTGCATAACAGAAAACACAGATTGGAGGAGGCTATATAATTTCTGCACTTCAAGGTGGAAAGTGGAATCTCTCATAAAAAGCTTAAAGAAATCTATAAAGAAGAATTAATGTAAATGAGAATTTCATGATGGCAGCACGTGCAAACACAGCATTGGACATGACCATCACAGCTTATCTGAAGAAACTACCTCTGGTCGTGTTAAGAGATTAATCATATTTTTATCTACTTCAGGGCCTTTCTGTAACATGTCTCATTCCAAGGGACTTATGTAATTAACCTTTTGTTTTTTAATTGTTTTACTAGATGCGTGACTTATGAGGGAATATATGTAAATTTTCTTTCTCATTGACTTATAAGGCCTTACAAGGTTACTTGGATTGTGGGTCGCTGTGATATGTGGCAAGGGATTGGGTTTGCGGTACGCTACTTCCTCCAATACATGGTCACTAGGGGTAGGATCATGTGGGTCGCTCCAATACATACACCAAGTGTATGCAATATACTTCTTGGAATTCATATCGCAATTTATTTATGAAATGATGAATGCCATCATTAGAGGCACCACATGCGTAGTATTGTATGCGTGCTGCTGAAGTCTAAATCTCTGCATTGTAGATATACATTTGTATTGCAACTTAATCAATAGTAAAAGTATTAAAACCATAATTTGGGGTCACTAAAAGTAGCAACTCAGATTGCAAATGACCCACAATCTGGATTGCAAATGTAGCGGGTTTGGTGATTTAGGTAACAATGGCCTCACCTGCTAACAAGCCAAAGCAATCTTCAATGAAGCAAGAAATCCGATTCCAACAAACCCGATATCAAGATGAATGACAAAGATGATTAATTGTTCAAAGAAATCACATTACATAGAAAGAGGCGAAGCAACAACCAGTGTTCGTAGTATCAATATCATTGCACGTATTGTTGACTAGGGATATGGAAACATGTATCGATATTGCTGGTACCCAAAAATGTACCGCTGACTGGGGGAAATATGGAAAAAAGGGTGGAATTTTTCAGTGAAACTTCAGGAGATGCTAAAAGACATTTAAAAAAAATAAAAATAATAACCCTTATGCATTAGATAATAAAAGACACATGTTTACATATTTAGGAATAAAAAAATTTGCAAAAAAAGAACCAAACATAATACATCCATCCATCCATGCGTACATACAAGCTTACATCCATCTATCCATCCATCCATCCACACACACATACATACACGATCCATCCATCCATCCACACATACATACATACATGATCCATCCATCCATCCACACATACATACATACATACATGATCCATCCATCCATTCATGAAGACATTGGTACATGCATGCAAACATACATACATCCATACATGTCATCCATCCATCCATCTATACATACATGCACACACAAATATATAAATTACCATATCCATCATGCATGCATACATGATACACTGATACATCCATCTATCATAGATACATGCATACAAACATCCATCCATGCACGCACGCATATGTACATGTATGCATACACACATTATCCACTCATCCATCCATTCATCCATGCATACACACTTAGATACTTTATAGGTTATCCATCATCCACCCATCCAATCATCCATCCATGCATACACACTTAGATATGTCATACATCATCCATCATCCACCCATCCAACCATCCATGCACACATAAACACATGCATATATACATGCATACATGCATCTATCCCTTTAAAAATGCACGCATCCGGACATAAATACATCATACAACCGTACATCTATGGAAAAAGTTTTTTTTTTTTTTAAATAAAAAGATTTTTTGTTTATCATACTTTTCAAATCTGTGAAAAAGTAATATTTTCCTCAAAAATTGGAAGACATCATTCATCAACATCCATCCATATAAATAAAATAGATAATTAATTTTCCAAATAAAATAGTTCTTTAATTAATTTTTAAATAATTTAAAAATATTTTCTAAAAAATCAAAAGTTTACGTGAATCAATGGATCGGCAAACTCTCATCAACATACTAAAATTTGGGTCTTCAATTAGTAATTCTAGGGGTGAAAATGAGGGAAATAGGTTTCCCTAATTTCACCCAATTTTACTCCCAAATCTTGAAAATTTCCACTCAAATCCATGTCCATGCATGAGAAGATTTGGGTCGAAATTGACACTCAAATCTTAAGAAAAATGTTTTTTTTTTGGCAAGAGATCACCTTCGAAGATCCGGCCCACCATCGCTCTCGCTACCCGAATCTCCCTTGAATTGAAGCTTCTTCTCAAAAGAATCCAATAGATATGATTTTCAACTCATAAGAGATTTCTCAAAAAAAAAAAAAAAAAAAAAAAAACCCTTGAAAAATGCATTTTCTATGTTCTATTATTTTTCCTCTAATTTTCAGCAATTATGCACGTTTTTGGTAGCCTGCCTTGTGTTAGTGATAATATCGCTAGTATCGTAGACACCAGGCATTTATACACCAAGGGAAATGACAATATTATCATGATATCGATACATAGGTGATATTTCGGTGATGTCAGCGATATTATCGCTGATACTAAGAAAAATCCAGACGTTTCAGTATCACCAGGGTGGCGATACTGATAATATCAGTGATATCATCGATAATTAATACCGCTGATGTTTTAGTCATTGGCAACAACAAAGGGTTGTCTCCACTTTGGAGCAAAACCAATCCAAATTTTCTATTTACATAATCCAAAGAACTTTGTTACAATATCTCAAAAGAAGCTATTGTGTTAAAACCTAACCCTAAAACTAATCTCAACAATGATGTTAATAACCTGACCAAACTACCCCAAAAATATATATATATATATATATATATATATATATATATATATATATATATATATATATATATATATATATATATATATATATATATATATATATTAAACTTACAAATTCCTAACTAATTTTCTAAGTCAATATTGAGGCCCAAAACTCTCAAATCTATTAATAAGTGTAGAAATAGCCATGGGTCATTTTTGAATGGTAGAAATAACTATTGTATATCTTGAACAAAACATTGAAATGAACTATTAATCAGTGTTTCAAATAGCGCATAGCATAAGCTATATAGCGCATAGCATAAGCTATATAGCGCATAGCATAAGCTACACGATACTTAATATTTTTTAATTAAAATAATAGAAAAATATGACAAAATTTATAAAATGCATTATTCCTATTGAGTTCTTGACTATGAATCTAGATCATCAACCTCATAATTCCATGCAAAATCTATATGTATCTTTGCCTTTAGACATCTCTAAATGTGACCTCTTTTTTATTTATTGAAATATCACAAATTCACAATATGGACCACAATTTGGATGGTCTGAATTGATCCAAGTGCTCTATCCATGATACGGACCACAATTTTGATGGTTTGGATTGATCTAATGTATTTTCACGTGTGATAAGGATGAGTCACCACCATTTTAAAATAGGTGTTGAACTAGCATAAAAGAAAAACTAAAAATAAAAAAAGAGATTACAGGTAGCATACGCTACCTGTGCTACACTACATGTAGCGTACGCTATGTGCTCTGTAGCTTACGCTACATGCCTTATAGCTTACGCTACCAGGGAGTTACACTACCTACATATGCTACGTAGTGTTTTACCTACGCTACGCTACATAGTGCGCTACGAAGGTTACTGAAAACACTGCTATTAATCACTCCAAATGGAGAAGTGGGTAGAAAGTTATGCTTCCTCAAAGCCTTTGGGTGCCTGCACCCAATGGATGACATCCCCACTAGCATTTAAGCCCATGGTCCACGCCCTGATTGACAAGATCAAAGGAGCGATTATTGAGTGTGCATTTGTGACCTCAAAATTCAGCGGGCTGTCCGTTCTTGAGATCGGGAATGACTGGTCCAACCTTGTGAGGTAATTTTGGCTGTTTCCCTGCAGTTAAACAGTTTGTTAAAGTGGGGGAGCCCAATATTTTCCCTGCAATGTGATTTTTCGCCTTTGTATGTGTAGCTTTTGTATGTTGCATCTTCAGATCCTTTTTAGTTCCAATAAATTCTCCATTGTGTTAAAAAAATATTTTTTGTTCACTCATCTTCTGCAACCTTCCATGACATTGATTGATGATTTTGACCAGTTGTTAATCAGTTTGAACAGTAGTTGATCACGGCCCATCATGTATCTTTTATCTTCACTGTTCTTGTCAAATTTGTGTGGCTCCATAGGAAATCATATTAGATTGATTATAGATTTGTTTGATTTCGATCCTCTATGTGGTTGGGTTACAAACTTTATCCACATTGTTAATTCCCTCAAAATAGTGTTAGTTATCAATGGTGTTGAAATTTGTTAATAACATCGACTTACATCACTGTTTGGATTGTTGTGGAAACCAAGTTGTGACGCAGGGGTAGACGTGGTGAGGTCAATCATTGTCTTCCTCACGGGATAACTACCTTAAATCCACAAGGCTCCCTTGACTCCTCAACAGGGCTTCCTTGAATCTACGAGGGAAAATCTCGAATCCACAAGATGTTTCTCGAATCCACGAGAAGAAAGAGACAAAAGTTTGAAATTTTATTGATAAGATGAGAGATTCTGTTAAAAACGAATTTAACAATCTCATATAACCCTAAAAAAACCCTAATTCATATTGACTAAAAATAGTAAGTTTTCCAAAATAGAAAGTTACTAAAAATAGTAAACTACTAATTAACGACTACGACTAAGTAGTCTTTTTAAAACTCATTATTCAGAAAAATTAGAAACTCCTAGATAAACAAAACTCTAAAAAGAAGGAAACACTAAAATTCAAAATTACTAAAAATAATAGTTTTCCTTCAAATCCCATTTTTATGCGGTAAAGGCACGTTTTCTAGCGAAACGGATGGACACGACCCAATTCAGTAGTTATGGCCGATTTATAGTTCACCTTTTTTTGTTCCATCCATGTGAAGAATGCACTTGATGCACGTCCTACATCAGGGGGTTCTTATTTTACATCAAGTTGTTTACCCTAAAGAGCTCCAAGGAGCATGAGCTCAAAACAAGCCATCAATGGAGCACTAACAAGTGATCTTAAGCTGAAATCCATAGGAAAGCAATAGAAGGGTGAAAGAGTCTCCCCTCCATGCCATCCTCATCGCCAACTTAAAAAATAGAGGTACAAATCAGAAAAGGTCCACATGATCCATGATACAAGAGGACACCGCAGAGAAAAAACAATTTCCTAGAACATCACATCAGACTGATCCAACTCAAATAAGCCTTCATTCCTGATGTAGGGAGGGAATTCCATGGTCAAGGGCGAGGATCGACAATCTTCTTGGAGGAGATGGACCAGAAGAAAAATAAGAGGAAACTAAGGAATTTCCGATTTTTGAGATTTAACCAAAACAGGAAATTGCTATTCCCGTTTTTGGTTTTAGCCCAATTTGTGGGCCCATCTTGATCATTTATGATGATCCGTTTCGTCCATTTTGTAGAGTTGCTCGATGTTGAGAAAACTAACAAGTTTCATGTCGATCCGAGCTACGGATTGATCGTGGCGTCCAAAATAGTACAAACTATCTAGAAAGTTCCGAATTCTGCCGACTTAACTTGGAGATGGTCCAGGTGGCCCACTACTACTGATATAAAGAATCTGAGCAGACCATCTTGAAGAGTACATCGATGTCAGCAAAACTACAAAGTTTTGTGGCAATCAGATATGTGGATTGCTTGTACCAGTGGAAGGAAGACGACGCCCAACAGGCGTTATACAGTTTGTGCAAATTTTTCTGATTTTCTTTCTTATTTCACTTAGGACTCTTTTCTTATCACGCAATTTAGGGTTTAGGGTTAGTTTATTTCTATTTAAGTTGATTAAATTCGTTTTTGTAAGGAGCTTTTGATAAATTTCTTAATGAAATTTGAGTTTATACTGTTTCTTCTTTCTGGATTCAAGTTGTTCCGTCGTGGATTCTACGAAGGCAAGTTGAGGATTCCTTGTAGATCTGTGGATTCAGATCAGTTCTCCATGAGGGAGACGGTGCTTGATCCCACAACTCGCCCCCCGCATTAATTCCATTCATGTCAAAAGGTCAAGATCAGGGAAAATACATGATTGGAAAGTAACTCTAGGCTCCCTGGCACACTCAACAACTTGAAGCTCCTGCATAAAAGGAGGATGAAACTATGCATATCTGGGGATTGATTCATGGCTCTTCTGCATATCCAACATCATTTCGATCTTATGTGAAAAACAACATGGCTTGATGTCCAGAAAATAGAAAAGCAAAGTAAAGAAAAGAAAAGAAATAACGTTTGGACCAAGGTGTTCCATAACGGTAATGGAGGCCATAACGGCCACCACCATTACTGTTACGATACAGGGCGTAATGTCCGTTACGGATCCCGTATCGGCTGATACAACCAATTTTTATTTTATGAAAAAAACTGATACAGGACCGTTACGGTCCGTTACAAGCTGTTACGGGATCGTTACAGGGCCGTTACGACTTGTTTTTTCTGTAACGGCTGTTACGGCCGTTTTGACCCCGTAACGCGTAACGGTTATGACCGTTTCCGTTACGTATCGGCTGATACGTAACCATTTTGGGATATCTTGGTTTGGACCAACGACAAATTTGAATTGGGGCTAATCTAAGAGAATGCAAGAGAAAGTGAAATTGTGATAAGTGGATGGTAAACTAACATCAGCACTAGGGAAGGAAACTCCTTGCACCTGTTTGTTTTGCTACAAACACTGCAAAGGAAGTACTTTCGTTTCGCATTTTCAGTTGTTTGGGTTGCAATTTTTGAAGGGAAACCTCTTTTCCCTCCAATTATGCCTCTCAAAACATCACATCAAAGGGAAATTGCCTTTCCCACCATTTGACTTAATGGAAAAATGGTTTTAATCCCTTGCTGAGAAAAGAAAATTGATTTTCTTCCTCAAATCATGTTTCAGTGTCCCTTTAGTCCTCACACATTGTGCCTCACCTCTTTGAGCTTTTTGAAGCAATATGTAGTCATCAGTTGAACAGAATCAAATATGAAGCAATTCTCTTCACAAAATTTAATTCCTATAAATTAACTAGAAAAAACTAAGCCAAGCTTTAACTTGTCATTTCTTTAAAGGAAGAAAAAAGAGTTCTTTTTTTTTTTTTTTTTCTTTCTCAAAAAGATAAAAGGTAACAGCTGTTATTTCTAAAGTACCAAGCAGCTTTGACATGTAGTTTGATCCAATGCACAATTTTGCATCAATTGAATTGAGATATTTCTCAAATAAAAGCATACAATATTTCTACCAAAAGGTAGTCAACTGAATTCCTGGGCCTCATAGCTTGATCTCTTTTCATAATTCAATTCCATCTACTTGACCTACCTTTTGAAAAAGTTAAAACAGCGACCAAAAGGTCCAAGAAACTACTATAAAATTCCTGTTGATGACAGTACAAGCATGACACATATGACTTCCTAATTATAGAAATAGGGAAAATATGAGAAGAAATAATTATTTGTTGTCTCCTCCTCTAGAATCCTTGATCTATAATCTCTTGATTACACAGATAATCTTATATTTACAAAGAGATAATTACCAAAACAAATTAAATAACCAAAAGATACCTTAAAGATAACCAAAGGATAATAACTAAGAGATATAAATCAATATGGTGTTCATCAGGAACAACCAAGACTGTGTAAGTAGGGGTGTCAATTTGTCCGGCTCAGGCATGGAAAATCAGAATTTTACACAGGGCCAGCCCAACGGCCCGGCACAAAATAGTTCAAAATCTCGGCTGAGACCTACCCCAGGCCCAGCCCATTGACAGGTGTAAGCCATCGGTATGGTGCTTTCAATGTCCACACAAAGCTGTGTACTCTAACACTTAGGGCTGTAAATGGTCGGGTTCGGGGCGGGTTTAGCCAAAACCAGACCCGCCCATTTACTAAATGGGTCTGGGTCCAAATTTTAGACCCAGACCCTTTTACTAAATGGGTGGGTCCGGGTCGGGTTCGAGTCAACCCATCAGACCCATTTATAAATGGGTCCGGGTCTGGTAGAGGGAAATCCACTTAGACCCATTTATAAATGGCCGGGTCTAATGGGTCCTGGTTTGGATCAAGCATGCAAGCATTTTTACAAGGCTTAAAACCGGGTCTGGACGGGTCCCTTGAAACATAGAACAAACCCGCCCACTTACTAAATGGGTTCGGGTCGAGTCGGGTCGGGCCTAATATAAAGGAAACCAGACCTAGACCTGTTTAGCAACTGGGTCTGTTCTTGGACCCAGACCCGTACCATTAACAAATGGGTCGGATCTGGGTCGGGTCTAAATGAGTTGGGTCCGGATACCCCATTAGGTCCACTGACCCATTTACAACCCTACTAACACTAACCATTCATTATTAGTTCCCTCAGTATACTGGAGAACATAACACAAGAAAAAGCTAAAGCAGTAACTCAAGCAAAAACAAGTTTAAAGTAAATAAATAAAAAAAAAAACTCACCGTTGGGGCGTGAACTGGAGTTTGTTCAGTGCCAAGATCAAACGGGTTGGTGGATTTTGATTGCTGGGGAAATGCAGGCATTGACTACAAGAAAAATCCATATTTTCCATTATTGTCAGGTACCTTGAGTGACCAAATGCAAAACACATGGGCTACAAGTTGGTAGAAACAATAGTGATTTTTTGGGTACATGAATTACCATCACATTCGGGTATTGCATGCCAAATCCCATGCCATGAGGTGTAGCAGCTTGCCAACCCGGAACTGGTACAGGTGCAGGCGAATAAGTTATAGTGAACAGGTCCTGCAGAACATTCACTATTCATGAAGAATGCTAAATAGGATAAGAGCCCTGCGACATAAATGGGAACATGAATACCTCCGGAAGTTCTTTTCTTCCACTTGGTTTTGCTTCTGCAGGGAGAGGTTGTGATGGAATTGCAGCACCTGTTGCTTGTGGGAGTTTTGAGGCAGCTTGAGATGGTTGTGTGGGTGAAGCAGTCAGAAGTCCTTGGGCATTTGGTGCAAGCAATGAATTTAATTGCTGTGAAGAATTCCATTGCAGCATTATGTAGCACATTCTACATATGTAACATTTGGGCTGGACTACCCTGTCATGCTTCCAGGCCTGACTGACCATGGACCAGGCTTGGGCCTGGTTTTTACGCATGTGGGTTGGACACTGACCTGAATTTCAGGCCTGGTTAATGAATGGGCCATGGTCGAGCCCAGGTTTGATGGATCTTTCTTTTGAGGAACCCACAGATCCTCATTACAGGCCCATTTTACGACCATTACGGGTCATGATCAGGCCTGACTTCTGCAATTAATGAATAGACAAAAGGCTGCATGGACCACAGTCCAAACTCGCATAACATATCAAAACAGAAATTAGAGAGGACCACCTGGCATGAGTTACCTGATTGTTTGGAGCTCTGCCAACTGGTGGTGTGACCTGCTGAACAGTAGGCTGATTACCAACAGCTGAAAATAAAGAAGGCTGTTGTTGTTGCTGCATGGATGGCAACTGCCTTCCATCATTAGTTTTTACGAAGGACTCAACGCAATGACCAGGCAAAGCTAATATTTTTTCTGCAGGTGCAGTTTCAGGAGTTGACAATTGTGGCAATGCTGATTCGAGTGTGGCAGCACTTGATGGAGCCTGAGGTGCAGGTGCAGTTTCAGGAGCTGACAATTGTGACAATGCAGATTCCAGTGTGGTAGCATTTGAAGGAGACTGGGGTGTTTTTTCCTGTCCTGCAAAACCAAATGATGCCCAATCGCCGCCATCAACAGATGGGCTTGTTGTTGGTTGCGGAACAGTTTGACCTTTAAACAGGTCACTGGATGCTGCAGCAACTGGAGGTTCAGGATCCAGATTAAAATCAATCAAGCTTCCTGAATTTACCCTCTTCATTTCTGCTGAATGCCTATCAGTGGATACCAAGCTATTGGAAGATGCACTCCTCTGCAATGGCAACCCATTGAGTAATAAGGACTACAAATGTTAGAAGAAAAAAAAATGGATAAACGAAAAGCTCCAAAAGCTGAATTAGACTATAGACTTTTAAGCTGCTGTGGTTCAGGAAGGTAAAACTTTGGTAGATGGATTACACTCGGATGTAGGAAGTAGCTCATCGTGAAGCTATCAATTTAATAAAGTTTCCTTGTCCATTTAAAAGAAATGATTATTTTGAAGGTTTAAGGGCCTGTCTGGCAGATGCCTGAAAATTGGTTCATCTCATGCATTAGAGATCATGCATAATTATGATTAACGAAATGAATTATGTATTACAGATAATGATCTCTAATACATAGTTAGAAATAACCAAAATGGTATGAACCCATTTTTAGGCATCTACCAAACAGGACTTAAATTTTTTTGTGGCAGAATTTATTGATAAGGCATATATCTGAATAATTGGAAAACACTTCTTAGAGGATAATATATGCTTCTAATAAAGAAGACAGTTACTTCCCTTTCCAAATTCAATCTCATTTATCATCGTTCCTCTCTCCTCTTAATTATTCTCCTCCTTTTCTCTTAACCCTTTCTCTTCTTTTCCTCTATTCTCTTCTTTCAAAACCCACAAATCCTAAACATAAATCTCTTGCACCAACAATACTAATTCTGCAGATTAGTTCACAGTTCTGTAATTATACTTTTTGTAGCACCTCTGAACTTTTTTCTTGCCATGACATAAAGAAAATAATGTCTTCATTAATCTTATTTGAAAAGGTCCAATGCTATATTGAACATGGAAATCATGCATAGCCCTGTCATATAACTCACTGTTTGTCTATGAACATTTCAACAAAAAGGTATTTTAACATTGATGGTTATAGGATCATGTTGATATAGTCACCAACCATGCCACTGCCTCATTGTTGACATTTTTGTGTCAAAGCATTTGATTAAAAGCACAACAAATTCATTTTAGGGATGGCAATGGGCCGGGCTGGGGTACAGCCCAAGATCAGCCGTGGCCCTGATCCTAATTAGGCTAAAAGGTCCTTGGCCGGCCCTTCTGGGAAAAGAGTGAATTATAGAAGTTTGAAATAGTCAAAATTTAAGATTTTTTTTGAGATATACTCTCCATCCACAACGAGTCTCATCATATAAATGGTTTTGATCATAGAAACTGTTGTCCAAAAGTACTTTTAAACTCCTCACATTCGTTGAATGGGAACTGCTCACAAGTATCTTTAAATCATCCATTCCTTTTGTATAATGGTGACCCACTTGATTATTAGACTCGGCCAACATGCTGAGCCAGGCCAGCATGAACATTGGCCTAGATTTCAGGCCCCAACATGGCTCTCCGGCCAAGTTTAGGGGCCCAAGCCCTGGCTCTACAGGGCTGGGCCACCCAGCCCACTGCCACCCATAATTCATTTCATAGTTCAGCAGAAATTCCACCTGTGTTCGTGCAGAACCATCAGCAGACATGCTACCATTTGCTTTGGGAGTGTCACCAATCTGAAGAGGTGGAGCATCCTCTCCAAGTATATCTCTAACAGGGCGCACCACTGGAGGACTAGACATACCCACGTCCTTCTGATGATTTGGTGACCTCCCTTCTGGCTTGGATGCTCCTTCAGAAATACTGCGGTCTTCAGATTTCCTATTCTGGTTTCTGTTTCGAAATCTATCATCCCGAACCCTATCATCTACAACTTCAAACCGGGCAGTACTTCTCCTGTGACTACCATACCTTCGTGTTTCCTGATCGGATCGAGGACTTTTTCTTTCATCATAGCTGTTTCTGAAATTTCTGTCAATGTTCCTTCCTCCAGGACTAGACCAATCATGGTAACGACTTTCATATGTATCCTCATAAGGTGGGCTCCGAGAACTACCAGAGAATGTATCAACCCTCCTGTTTTCACTTGCATCATCCCTCTCACCCTGCATATACATAGAAGAAACATGTTTTACAAATGAAATCAGCTCCAGCTGGGAAAAATTCCAAGAAACTCCAGACAATGTCTGTACATTACTAGCAAACAACTGCATAGCAAAACTTTGTAAGTTCATAATTAAAATTGGCTTAGCAAACCTTCATCCTTGAAATCCTCCCGGTACTCCTCTCCCCAGCATATCTTCTCTCCACATAGACATGCTTGATGAAGTCCCTGAGTTTCTCGACATTGCTAGAAGCAAACGCGTGCATCAGATTTCAGCCATTGTAAGATGCCAAAGACATAGTAAGACATAGGTTCAGTAATAACCTTCTATCAGGTAGAAAATGACGTTGTGGGTCAAATTCTTTGAAATAGATTTCCCTCGCACGCTTTGAAAATGAGTAAAGAACCACTTGAATATGTGAGAGAGAAGTTTGAGATGGTTATTTAGCAGATAGAAAGAACAATGCCAAAATGGTGAACTCGTCCATACCTCGTTTCCCCCTCCTTGAAGAGCACTAACTTCTTGTGAGGTAAATTTTGCCATGGACACCGACTTCACACGGTGAGTGAACTCCCGACTAGAAATGATTTTATAGTTGCAATATAAGTCAGCACAAATGATAATATCTTCAACAAAAATTTAGAATGTGCAATATTGATTCATCAGGAAGTGGTATTGTAATGAAATCGATCTTTTTTGTTAGAGATTGTCATCCAAAAGAATCAGGATTCTCATTCAAAATTTCAGCACAGAACACTATGAAATATCATTCCTCTCCTTCTATAATGAATGGGGGAAGCCAGAAAGACGAGTAATATGTAAGAAAACAGGAAAAAAAACCACTGAAGCAAAAGGTTATTAATGGCACCCATTATCACTTACTGAATTCCACTACAGTTTGCACAAACAAATGTCCAGAAGTTCGTGCAGACATATTGCGGTCCCTGCTTGCAAGAAAAAGAAAAGAAAAGAAAATCTTAGTTTGGTTAATCATTGTTTGAGTGCCACAATCTAAATAACTCCTTTCCCCAACAATCGATCATGTTCACTTTAAAACAACAGCACAATGTGATACTAGAAACATTGAAAGAAAACCAACCAGCATGATCATCATCATCATCAGCATCATCCAAGCCTTATCCCGATTACTTGAAGTTTGCTACATGAATCCTATTGCCATTCCACTCTATCAAGGGCAATACATTTAGTTAGAGCATAGGTCATCGAATCTCTTCTTACTACCTCCAACCTTGTCCTTTTGGGCCTTCCCCTTGCCTTTTAGAGCCTTCAACTTCTTGGTCTCCTTTATACATGATCGAACAATTGGTGATACTCCTAAATTAACATCCTTATTTCAACAATCTTAACTAATTCCTCATTTTCACTCCTATTGTTACTAAAATTGCATTTCACATACTTTATTTTAGACCGACTAATTTTAAATCCTTTAGATTCTAGAGCACCCCTCCATAAATCTAGCTTTGTGTTTACGTCCTCCCATGTCTTGTGAATCAAAACTATGTCATTTGCAAAAAAATACACTATGGGATCTTTTCTTGCAAATGCCTCATTAACTCATCCATAACCAATGCAAAAAGGTACGGGTACAATGCCGACCCCTGTTACAAGCATACAATAATTGGGAAATCAGTTCTCTCCATTAGTAGCCCTCACATTTGTTATTGCTTCCTCATACACATCCTTAATCATGTTAATATATCCTCTTGAAACTCCTTTCTGTCCTCATACACACCAGATTAACTCTCTAAAGACCTTATTTTATTCTCTCTCTAAGTCAATAAAGACCATGTGGAGATCCTTCCTCCTCTCCTTATCCCCATCAATTATCTAAGTAGGAAAATAACTGTGGTGGTAAACCTTCCAGGCACAAAACCAAACTGATTTTCTGATATATTCGTCTCATGCCTTAGTCTTTGCTCAATCACTCTCTCCCACAGTTTCATAGTATAGCTCATAAGTTTAATCCCACGATGGTTAGTGCTGCTCTATGTCTACGTTATTCTTATAAAACCAACAAGCATCAAGCTAGTGATCCCATGCGACCCTCAATGCTTCAAAAAAATAGCAACCATTTCTAAACTAGTCATAATTTAGCAACAGACAGAATGAAGAAGTCTAATGTCATGGGAACAATACATATATAGTACATATATTGCAAATGCTACCATGTTATGTTAACCGATATGTTTTAGCCTACGACAAAGGAGATGGATTGGCAGACTTTCTTTCTTTCTTCCATTTTTTTTGTGTAGGTAATGAATCTGTACTTGGAGGAGAGAGATGCAAGAAGGATGAAGCAAACATGTTCCCAGTCAAATGATTTCCATCTTTGGCTATGTTAGAAGCTATTTCATTAGCCTTTTATCTATACGAGATAATGCACTGTAGAGGTGCTGCTTGGATGCCTTTGCATGTGACTTGGTAATTGATAGCCCAATTTACACAAAAATCATCCAAGATTGGGATACTGGAAAATGGGGTAGAACAATAATGCGTGCTGCTCTTTCCATTCTGCCAAGAACTCTCCCCCACTATTCAAGGAGAGGTGAAGGGCTGATGGTACAAAGCATGACTTGGGGTACATCCAAAGAAGTCTAAGTCGAGAAACCAAATATCGGATCCTGTCATATAGAAGTTGTTAGAATATAGTCTTTGATATATGTGCTTTGCAGTGTATATGAGTGTGAGAGTACGGATATTCAGTTGTCTTGTGGTGCATCGTCCTTGGAGATAATGGTGTATCTTATAAATTTCATTTGCATTTATTTTGACCATATTACAAATAGTCTATAAATAAGAGCTAAGAGAGAGAGAGAAATGAAGAAAATATTATCCTCTTTTTTCTTCCTTTTCACATCTTCCACAATGTAGTCTCTTGAGTTTAAGAGGAGTGGAAGTTTAGAAGGTTTGACAGGAGGCGGTTTTACAATCTCCTTGGTTTAAGTACTACAAAAACTGTAGAACAACGAGTAGAGGCATAGAATGGTGAAGAAGTTAAGATTGAATCCATTTACAATGGCCTCCCAATTAAAAGTCACCATGTCTCATGGTAAATGGAAATAATTAATCCAAAATTGCAAAGGACAGTTTTGTGGAAGGACAGTAACTATGTTTCGATATACTTAAAAAGGTCAATTCCATGAAGGACAGTCATTTTAGGTGATCCTTCCAAACTCATATCTTGGGCTTCAAAATTGTGAAGGAACCTAGAGGCTTGCTTTAATTTCTTACGAAATCCGGGACATAACTTTCGGGTTAAATGTTGCTTGAGAAGCTAATGTTCCTGCAAAGTTGGCTAATGCAGAAGCTCATATAGAGTTTTTGTTTCTGGCACAATCTCTTCTTCCTTCGTAATTTTGTTTCTTTTTCCTTTTCTTACTTAGCAGGCCATTTCTATCCATACTCTCACAAAGCAGCGAGAACCAACTGATTCGCCTGACTACACCTTTAAGGTCCATCCATGAATGGAACTTCCAGACAAGCAGTTCAGATCATGTACACGTCTATGTTGGAGGCGTCAGCAAACCCCCTTGATATACATTGTTCTGTCGTTCCCTAACAGCTCGAGCTTAGCGCAACCAGTCAGTAACATGGTATCAGAGCAGGACGTCCGGGGTTCAAGTCCTAGGGGTCTGCAAAATTCTATACCGCCCGCACGTGAGGGGAGGTGTTGGAGGCATCAGCAAACCACCTGATATACATTGTTTTGTCGTTCCCTAACAGCTCGACTAGCATTGTACGAAATGATCTTTTTTGAGAGAATTTTGTTACCATGTTACCTTCAAACTCTCTTTTGATCCACAATTGTCTGAAACGAAGCTGAATTCATCCACAATTGTACAGCTGAAGCTGACAATTCATGGAAAAGATATTTCCAAACATGTCTCTGTTACTGACCGGTTGCGCTAAAAGCTCGAGCTGTTAGGGAACGATAGAACAATGTATCAGGGGGTTTTCTGACACCTCCAACACCTCCCCTCACGTGCAGGCGGTATAGGAAACCGGGTTTGCTGACGCCTCCAACAGTCTCCCACCTCCCAATGGCAGTGCGCGGGAATCCCAACACATTCTTCTAAATGGTTTTTTTTCTTCTGCAAATCAAATTCCACAATACGAATTCTTTCTCTTAAATACAACAAGAATACGTGTCTGTACAATTCAACAACGAAATGCATTCTAAATAAAAACAGAATTGCAAATGCTGGAGATATCACATTCTAAAACGAAACAGAATTACGAATGCCAGTGATTTCATATTGTAAAAGGAAACAGAATTCCGATCGTTGGCGGTATCATACCAGGCTATTGCAATTGATACATCTCTTGTTTGCAGAGACCTTCAGAAGACCACGAATGATCTTCTCGTTCTTTTCATCTTCCTTCATCCGGCTCGCCATTCTCTGGACATCGATTCAGAAATTGGGAGAAATTTCATCGACCATCGGAAGAAATTCGATGAATTTCATGCGATGCGGTTCAAATCCAACGGTTAGATGTGAGGCATTGAGATCGGAGATGGCGAATTGAGAGGAATTTTGAGGAGAGGATGACGGAGACTGACCTGATTGGGATTGAGATTCGGATGAAGGGAATGGACGGCTGAGATTTCAGCCGGAGCTGAAGAGATCGTGCAATGGCGGATGCAAATTTCAGATAAAGATCTTCTTTTTCTTTCTGTTATAGAGAAGCCTCTGCCTTTTCAATTAAAATGGAGAGAAACGGATCTTTCATTTGAAGGTTGGTCTGGTTCGTCGCGATGGATGTCCATTGCATTGCCGCTTGGACGGATTTTCTGGATTCCAGACGGTTCATCTAGTAGGCCAATATGGATGGGCGTCCGTACAATTTTTTCGTCGGTCAGATAGTTCTATTGATCTGGTTGGTGGCCTACAAACTAATGGTTACAAATGAAAATGGCCAACGGTCATAAGTTCAACATAAAGGATGAGAGGCTAGAAATTCTCATCAAAACAATATTGTGAAGTTACACATACATGAAGGGGAAACCTTATGGACGGTCAGGATGATCTGAATAAGTAGCTAGATGGCCGTGATTTTATTGGCAAAACGCGATGGATCTCAAGCGCGGCAGGCGGAATGGTACGCGAATTGCTTGTTGCCCCCGCCAAAACGAAGTTCCTGTTGGTGGAAGCCATGTGGGGCCCAAACCGATGTTCAATAGAAATCCACTCCGTCCATCCGTTTCTAAAGATCATGTCAAAACATGATTCCAAAAATGAGATAGATCCAAGATGAATATGAGGCACACCGCAGGAAACAGTGGGATTGAACGGCCATCATTGAAACCTTAGTGGGGCCTTGCAAATATTTAATGATTATTTATATTATCAGTAGAAATTTTAGATTAGAATAATATTTGTGTTTTCAGTTCACCCAAGTGCGTATAACCTTATGAACAGTTTGGATGTCATATAAACATCAAGGTGGGGCCCAGGAATGTTTCAATGGTGAGCGTTTTCAGTTCCACTGTTTCCTGTCGTGTGGCCCATTTGAATTTCGGATCTGGATAATTTCTAGATTCACATACTAAAATGAGATGGAAAAACTGATGGCTGGAGTGGATTCTCGCGTACATTGTGGTGGGCCCACATAGCTTCCACCGACAGGAACTTCCTGATGGCCGCAGGCCACGCGGATTTCGCGTCCGGTAAAAGGGGCCCCTCTTTCCGTTCGTCTGCGTCCATCAAAGCCACGAAACTTCGCCGGTTTTGACGGGAAACGACCAGTTTTTTTGCCGGTATATGAAAATGGGAATGCTTTCAGAGGAGAAAGTACAGAAATGCCCTCGAAATCCTGGACAGATGAGGATGAACAGGAATTTCCTGGCACAGTTCTTGCTGGGAGCCAGTGCAACCAAAGATCTGTGGGACCCACCTTTATATGTGTGTAACATCTAATCCGTCCATCATATCCGTTAGGTCATGCTAGGACTTGAGGCTAAAGATCAAGATGATCCAAAACGGAAGTGGCCCACATAAGAAGAAACAGTAAAGATGGAAAACCCACTCCCCAGGGATATCCCTGTAGACACGACACTGTGGGGCCCACTGTGACGCATGTGTTTTATCCACACCGTCCATCCATTTTTCCATAAGGGATTCAATGTCTACCGTTGAGAACTTGTTGCGGCCACAAGAGATTTGGATCAAGATTGTGTTTGTGTTTTCCCTTTATCAAAGAAGGTTTCAACGGTAGGCATCATTATCGCCATTGTAAGGTCTACTTTCGCTTGGAATCTACATGATTTTTTGGCCTCATGCTCTAAAATGAACAGGAAAAAAACGGATGGACGGTGTAGATTAGAGCACATGCATCATGGTGGGCCCCACATAATTGTGTCAAAAGGGATATCCCTAGAGACGCGATACAAACTAAGAACATTTCCGTAGTCCCCACTGTTTGCTGTGATGTGGTTCGTCTGAGTTTGTGATAAGCTTTATTTATGCCATCACGACCTAAAATGAAGGGCCACAAATGATCTACGGAGTGGATGCCACGCACGTTACGGTGGGCCCCACAAGAGCTTTTATTTTCAGGGGCTCCCAGGAACTATGGTGGTACTTAATTGGTGACCGATGAGAAAGCACCACAGGGCCTACAGCCTCGTTTTTTTGACTCGGTCAGATCTGACCTGGTTTGATACAACGAGTCACCTCTGACGATGCCGAGTCAGGTGATTCTTGACTCTACTTGGAACTGGATGAGTCGGTCCAGGTCTTTTAACCGTGACCCTGAGTGGTGTGACTCAGCAGATGGGAACTAGGAGTGTTACTGCAGTTGGCAATGCTAACTTGGCACCCTTTAACGAGATTCGGACACAAGGAAAATTAGACGTCTGAGAAATCAGGCATTCCACTCCTCACTAGGGCGGCACACAGCTGAAAAAATGTTGAGGTTGGAAAGAAAATCACCAACTGCATTTACCGTCGCAACTAATGAGTGGAAGCTGCATGTGTTGCTGTGTATCTCTTCAACCTGTAGCTGGGCTAATTGTGGCAGGGCCTGTTCTGAACACCCTCAAAATGGCATTTGATGCCTAAAAACTGTTTTGAGCCAACCTCCTTTGTGTGTCCTGAATTTGGCCACACTTTCATAAACCCTGTTTTGATGCACTAAAAAGTCCCACTCACATCAAACCAATCTTATTATTTTTAACTTTATGGAAAATGAACAGATGCAAGAAAACCCCTCTAGAACTTTGGTTTAAATGGATAGGATAGTCTGTGGAAAGTCATAATCTTCCATGGCCCTATTTATGGGGGTCCTACTTATTTGGATCATCATCCTTTGATTGCATGCTTGGCCGACTAGCGGCTAAAGGTTCACTTTGTCCCTATGACCCTAGACTCCGTGCGGAACATTGTATAATCCACTCCATAAATCAGTTTAGCCAACTCATCTTAAGATAGAGGCCCAAAAATCAAGAAGATTCAAAACTCAAACTGATCCACAACAGAAAAAGATAACGGGGATAAAGCACCTATTGGAGGTAGCAAACCAAAGCAGCCATAAACCAGCAACGGTTATAGCTAGCAAGCTTTAAAGAAACTGTAACAGTTGACCTTTGGTTCTCAAAAGGCCATGTTGAAAAATCTGTAATACCTGAGCTTTTGGGAGAATAGAGTTAAACCAAGTTAAATCTGTATTTATTACCTACATGTTTACGTTCATGTACAAAGCCTATAAAATGAGTGCTATGTAGTCATTTTAAGATAAGTTGATCAGAAATCAGCAATAAGAATACATCAATAAGAATATATATTTTACTCTTTTCTTGTGTGGTTGTTCTGAACTTTCTCCCAAGGCTTTGTAAAGCCAACAAAGTGGTATCAAAGCCACTGGTCTTAGGTTCCAAATTCCATAGTCTAGTAAAGATGACCGCCTCAAAAGACAACTATGAAAATTAATTGGTGTATACAAATGGAAGCATTGTTCAGGTCGCAAGAGTTATGGGAGATTGTCATCGATGGATATGTAGAACCCACAATCAAGCAAGAAGGAGCCTATATCAAAGAGCAAAAAATCACCCTTAAAGACCAGAGGAAGAAAGACAAGAAGGCCTTATTTTTACTCTATCAAGGGTTGGATGATTCAACCTTTGAGAGGATAGTCGAAGCATCATGAAGTAGACAAGCTTGAGATATCTTAAGCACTATCTTCAAAGGGGTTGATTGTGTGAAGCGAGTTCGACTACAAACTCTTAGAGCCGAGTTCGAGGCAAGTCACATGAAGGAAGGTGAGTGCATTTTTAATTATTTTTCACGATTACTTGTTATTGTTAATAATTTAAAAAGAAATGGTGAAAAGATTGAAGACATTCGTGTCGTTGAAAAAGTTCTATGATCTCTCACAACCAAGTTTGAACATGCTGGTTGTGGTTATTAAAAAGTTGAAAGATCTTGAAAAACTCTTGCCTAAAGAGCTAATGGGATTGTTGCAAGTTCATGAGCAACGTATGCAAAAGAATACTAGTTCCATGGTAGTAGAATAAGCATTGGAGTCAAAATAGACTCTAACCGAGCAAAAGGCTGGTTGTGAAAATTCACAACGTGGTCGCTGTACCAATAGTAATCGTGGAAGAGGCTAAGGGCAAGAAAATTATCAAGGTTATGCATGGCTAAACCTATCAGAAGAATACCAATTACCGTGGTAGAGGAATATTGGTAGAGGCAGATCCATGCATGGACGTGGAAATACAAAAAATATTCAATGTTACAATTGTAACAAGTTTGACCATTATGCCTCAGATTGCTGGAGAAAACCAGTAGATCAAGAAAAAAACCAGTAGATCAAGATGAATATTCTAATTATGTAGAAGCATCAAATCATGAAAAATAAGACTCCATGCATATTCTTGCACAAGAAGGGGGAGGTGATTAACAGGACATGTGATATCTCGACTCTGGAGCCAGCAACCACATGTGTGGAAAGAAGGAATTCTTCGTGGAACTTACAGAAGATGTTCATGGCAATGTAAGTTTGGAAGACTCATCAAAAGCTTCCGTAAAAGGCGAAGAAAAAATAAAAATTTATCAAAAGGATGGTGCACCAAAATATACCTCCATTGTGTATTACGTGCCCGACATAAAAAGTAACATTCTTAGTGTTGGCCAACTTCAGGGGTATGTAAGACACATGGAGAACTTCTTTCTTTCTTTGAGAGATGCACATGAGAGACTTGTCGCACAGGTTCAAGTGGTCACAAATCATATGTTCCCACTCCACATCAATACAAGATTTGAAAAATGCCTCGATGGGCTTGTAAACAATGAGTCATCGAAGTGGCACCTTCACTTTGGGCATCTTAATTTTAGCGGCCTTAAGCTATTATCCACATCAAGCATGGTACATGGCTTGTCAAAAAATCTGAAACATGTGTGTGAGGCATGCACACTTGGAAAGCAACAAAGAAATTCTTTCCAAGTGAGAAGTCATGGATAGCAAGAACACCATTACAATTAGTTCACATGGACATTTGTGGACAATTAGAGACCACTTCTCAGGGAGTTAATAAGTATTTTATTACTTTCATCGACGATTTCAGTAAAAAGTTATGAGTGTATTTTATTAAAGAAAAATTTACTACTTCTACTGTCTTTAAAAATTTCAAAACTCATGTTGAAGTTTAAAGTGGTTATAAAATCAAAAAACCCAGATCTGACGTGGGGAGTACACCTCAAATGTGTTTCAAGAATATTGCAGACAACAAGGCATTAAGCAGCAACTTACAACAGCGTATACACCAAAATAGAATGGGATTGCGGAACAAAAAACCGTACCATTCTTGATATGACGAGGACCATGCTCAAAGAGAAATGATTGCCAAAGAATTTTTGGGTAGAGGCTATTGCATGTACAACCTATTTGCTCAACCGGTGCCCTACAAAAAGTGTCAGGGACATGAAGCATGGAGCAGATATAAACGAAGCATGGCACAACTAAGGATCTTTGAGTGTATTGCATATGCTCAAATATTAAAGGCGAAAAGGAAGAAGCTGGATGATCGTGGCGAAAAATGCATCTTTATCGAATACAATGAGGAGTCTAAAACTTATAAACTCTATAATCCGCTTACTAACAAAATAATGGTGAATAAAGATGTGGTTTTCAGCGAGGAGGATGTATGAAAATGGAATGAAGAAGAAATAACAAAAAAAATTAGTTTGAGGAAGCAGAACAAGAAGAAAATCATGAAAGTTTGAAACAGACCATCTCAACACCATCTCGTGCTTACAAAAGTCTAGAAGCACTATCCACTTCTTCAAGGACCACTTCATCAGCTATATTTTCAGGAAGTGCTTCATTGGCTCAAAATTCAGCTAACTCTTCCTCATTTATAATTCCTATCAAAATGAGGAGTTTAAAAGAAATTTATGAACAAACCGAAGAAGCAAATCTTTTTGCCTGTATGCAGATCATGAGTTAGCCGCTTACATTTCAGGAGGCTATAAAAGAAGATTGCTGGAGAATTGCCATGGAAGAAGAAATCGACTGCCATCGAGAAAAAAACACATGGGAGATGACTACGCTTTCTCAAGTCCAAAGAACTATTGACTTTAAATGGGTATACAAGATCAAGGGTACGACCGATGGAGAGATTAATCGTTATAAAGTGAGGCTTGTGGCTAAAGGTTACAGACAAAAATATGCCTGGACTATGAAGAAGTTTTTACACTAGTTTTTTTATATTTAATTTGTTTAGTACCAGACCCGTACCAGTAACACTCGAAGGTGCTGTCATTAGGGCTGAACGTCGGGTGGGTTGGGTTGGGTCGGGTTAGTGCTCAACCCTCACCCAACCCAAGGTTCCTAAAACTCAACCCTAACCCAACCCAACTCAACTTCAAGTTGGGAATTCTCAACCCAAGCCCAACCCAAGAGGGTTCGATCGGGTCAATCAGATTGGTCGGGTTGATAAATGCTAATATCTTCATTATTACATTAGTCTATTATGTTTCAATACACATCTTATTTTTCGTACCTATGATTTTATTAATTATGTATGTAGTTATTTATTATAAAGAACTTCACGTTTTTCTAAACAAATTAGCTAAAATATAGGATAATTAATCCTTTAATACTCAAAGCATACCAAATTTCAAACTTTATAAGTTTACTTACTAAAATAATATAAACTAATAAGTTTACTTAAGTATAATAAAATTATAAGTAACTTGTATATAGACAGGGTTCGGGTTGGGTCGGGCAACCCGAGACCTCAACCCAAGCTCGACCCAAACTTTATCGGGTTGGTGTTTGCATAGCCCAAGCTCGAGATCGAGTTCGATATTTCCTGCCCAAGCCCAACCCAATGTCGAGTTGGTCACGGGTCGGTTGGGTTGAACCCGCCCAACTTTCAGCCCTAGCTGTCATGGTGTCTCGAACTTGAGACCTGCTAGTTGTCAAACTCGGACACAACCAGCGAGGTAACATGCTGTTGACAACATAAGAATGATAATCTCACTTGCAGCTCATCACAATTGGAAAATCTTCAAACTAAATGTGAAGTCTGCATTCTTAAATGGAGTACTTGAAGAAGAGGTTTATGTTGAGCAACCTGAAGGCTTTGTTGTGAAAGGAAAAGAGCACAAAGTATATCGTCTGAAGAAAGCCTTATATGGGTTGAAGTAAGCCCCACGTGCTTTGAATGCATGTATTAACAACTATATTCAAGAAAATGTTTTCTCTAAATGTCCATATGAGCGCGCAGTCTATATTAAAAAGAATACTCATGGAGAAATGATTATAGCATACCTATATGTTGATAATTTATTATTTACAGAAACAATCAACAAATATTTCATCAATTCGAGATGACTGATGGCAGACTTATGTCATTCTTCCTAGGCATTAAAGTACGACAATTACCTGATGATATCTTCATATCTTAGAAGAAATATGCGAAGAAACTACTCGAAAAATTCAAAATGACCGGTTATAATGCCGTGAATACACCTGTATCAACGGGCTTGAAATTAACAAAAGAAGGAGAAGGAAGAATTGTAAACTCGACTCTATTCAAGAGTTTAAATGGAAGCCCAAGATATCTCACAATCACAAGGTCGGATATTGTTTATGGTGTCAGACTTCTTATTAGATATATGGAAGCACCAAAGGAATCACATTGGCTTGCTGCAAAAGGAATTACCCGGTATATTAAAAGAACCATGGAGTTTAGCCATTTCTATTCATACAATGACGAAGCAAAATTGTATGGATATTCAGACAGTGATTGGGGTGGTGACCAAGATGAAAGGAAAAGCACCATAAGATATGTTTTCTATCTCAGGTCAATAGCATTTACATGATATTCAAAAAAGCAAAGTGTTGTTGCCTTATCCACATGTGAAGCTGAATATGTGGGAGCATCATCCACTGTTTGTGAAGCAATATGGTTGAAGAATCTTCTAAAAGAATTAAAGCATCCATAAGAAGAATTCACAATTATATATGTGGATAACAAGTTTGCTATATAACTTGTCAAGAACCCAGTGCAGCATGGAAGAATCAAGAATATTGACATCAGGTTTCATTTATTAAGATATCATATAAGGCAGAAGACAATAAAACTGGTGTATTAATACAACAGAACAAGTAACATGCATATTTACTAAGGCCTTGCCGATCGACTGATGCATTCAAAAGATTAAGGGAGAATATTGGAATGAAAATGCTTTTGGTTTGAAGGGGAGTGTTGGAAGTTGCAAACCAAAGCAACCATTAACTAGCAAGTACCATTACAGCTAGCAAGCTTTAAAGAAACTGTAACATCTGGCCTTTAGTTCTGAAGAGGTCACATTGAAGAATCTGTAACAGCTGAACTTTAAAGAGAATAGAGTTGAATAAAGTTAAATATGTGTTTATTCCTACATGTTTATGTTCATGTATATAGTTTATAAAGTGGAGTGTTATGTAGTCATTTTAAGATAACTCAATCAGAAATCCAGCAATAAGAATACATTGATAAGAATATTTTATTCTTTTCTTGTGTAGTTGTTTTGAATTTTCTCCCAAGGCTTTGTAAAGCCAACAACACCACCGTTGAAAACTTCCTGGGCACACAGAAGTTTTGAATTAGAATGATATTTATGTTTTCCCTTCCGGTGGGAATCAACTTATAATTAACACGTTGGATGGCATATGTATATTCACTGCAGGCCATAGAGGTTTCAATCGCAGGTATTTCTTCCCCGTATGTATTGTTGTGTAGATGCCTTGGATTTGCGTAGTCTATGAATTACATTGCAGGGTCAGGAGGTTCTCTCGGTCAACAAAGCAAGACTCTATCGATTCGACCAATGGACATCGATTAATTATGCGATTTTGCACAAATAAGGTTATTTAAGGCCTTATATGATTAGGGGTTAAGTGAGATGAGAGTTTTCTCTCTAGTACGAGTGTCTTATTTAAGGTTATTTAAGGCCTTATTTAAGGTCTTATGGATTGAGCGCCCACCGTTAAAAGCTTCCCAAGGCCCACTATTAGGTGTACTTATCATCCAACCTATTGATTAGGTCATGCACACAGACTTGGATGAAGGTAAAACACACATCAGCTTCATCTTTTGCAGCCTCAAGAAGTTTTTAATGGTGGACATTCAATCACCGTTGTTTCTTGGGGTGTGGTCTACCTAATTTTTAGGCTCATGCCCTAAAATGAGCTGGTACATGAATGGGCAGCAGGGCTGTCAACGGGGCCGGGTCTGGGGTAGGTCTTAGCCCGGATTTTGAACCTTTTTGGGCTGGGTCATTAGGCTGGCCCTATTCAAAATTCTGACCATTTCGAGCCCTGCCCATTGACATCTCTAATGGGCAGTGTGGATGATCATTGTGGGGCTCACAGATCTCCCAGTAGCACACAATACTGTGGTTACAGGTGGGCAACGATCTGATCCGAGTCGAACATGGACCAGATTAGATCGTTTGGCTGCTTGAGTGGGTGTGTTCGAACAAACATTTGAACAAGGTGGCTCTATTCAAACCAGGTTTGGTCTGGCCTAGCCATGTTCGAACATGTGAATTTTGGACAATTTTTACGAGTTTGAACAATTTAGCCTTTTACCTTGAAGATATTTTTTCTACTACTAAATAGTGAATATCGATTTTTTACAAATTACATATCATAAATGACAAATCATAAGGTTTAAAGTTTTTAACTAACTAAATAAAAAATCATAACATAGATAGTTAATGTTCATACTTTCGCTCACCTGAAGAGGGAAGAGTGAAGACTGAAGTGAACCCTTGACTGTTCAAAGCTCTGTGGGTCCCACTATAATGTATTTGTTTTATCCACTCCATCCATCCATTTGTACATCTCATTTTGAGGCATTAAACAAAAAAATGAGGCAGATACAAAGCTAAAGTGGACCACACCACAAGAAACAATGAGGAGAGTGATGTCCACCATTGAAACCCTCCTAGGACCCATGGTCATGTTTATTTGTAATCCAACATTCTCTCTCTCTCTCTCTCTTTCGATCAAACCCTGAACACGAAGACTTTCTATTCGAGCAGAATTTTATTGAGTTGATCCAAGTCAATCCGAGCGAGTGGAGTCGAGTTGTGTCCAGCTCTAACTGTGGTCAGTGCCATGGGCTTGACTAGCCAATCCCAGTCATCTGATACCTACCTACTCATCGGTTTCAATACATACGTACACATGCACACATGTAAGTTATACGGTCCTTGGAAAGCTGTGGGTCTCAGTGATGAACGAGTTGTCATAGACAGTACAACTGGTTGAGTCCGAGTTTATCAGCCAGCTGGTCTCAAGTTCGAGACACACTAGCAGCACCTTTGGGTGCTTTCGTTCGGGCCGGGTCTTGTTCAGGTCGGGTTATGTTCAGGTTCGGGCCGGTCGTATTAAAAAAGAAAAAAAAAGGAGTCATAAGAGATAGTACAAGAATATTTTACTCGAAGACGTAGACTTTAGGTAGCTTCTTCCTACCTGCGTTACATTTATATATATTTTTTCTTTTTAATATATGACCACAAGTGGCCTACTTCTAGCTAGTTTGCTCTTATGCTATGATACTAGCCGTTTATTTAAAAGAGTACAAATAGGGGATGAAAATATGGAGCAATTGACGATTAGGTGGCATAGGCTGTAAGAACGTTATAATTATAAGTAGTGAAGAATGGCGATTGTGGGCCCATTTTGTCTGCACATGACATCCACTCCAAAGCCAAGTTTAAGGTGGGCCACACAAGAGTAATAGTTGAGAGGGGAATGACCACTTGGATTGCATTTATAATGTGCTCAGTAAACTATGTGGGTTCCACTGTGATGTATGTGTTTTATCTACTCCGTCTACCCACTTTCCCAGCACATTTTAGGATATAAGCCCAAAATTGAAGAAGCGTATCCAAAGCTCAAGTGGACAACACCACAGGAAACCGTGAGGAGAATGACCTCCACTGCTGAAACCATCCTAGGGCTGACAATGATGCTTATTTGTCATTCAAACTGCTCATAAGGTCACACAAATATAAATGAAGGGAAAATAAAATAAAATCAGCTTGATTCAAAACTTCTGTAGCTCCTAAGAAGTTTTCATCACTAGGGTGTTCAATTCTCACAATTTCACGTGGCATTGTGCCACTTGAACTTTGGATATGCTTCAATTTTGGGCTCATTCTCGTAGTGGGCCCTCACATAGTTTATTGCATGCTATGAAGGTAGACTGCATAGTAACTCAATATGCTAAGTGTTGACGCTAGATCACATCACCAGATGTTGATCATGGACCAACTTGAATCTTAGCCATATGATTGGTGATTGAAGATGAGAAACTCAGATCGATGAGACCTGCAAACACCACCAAGGGTCAAGATGGCCGCCAGGGGTGCCGACTGATGGCCCTCCGATGCCTAAGTTAGTGATGGTAGAGGAAATTTGTGAATGGATGTATGTATTTTTGATTGCGTACCTTTGTTCGTAGCATGAAGGGCTTCTTAAAGTGTATATCCTTACCGTATTGGGCTAGGATTCTGATTCTTACCGTATTGGGCTAGGATTCTGATTCTGCAAGGATACGATCTCTTATACAAAATGGGCCACGATTACGGCTAGATATGTAATTGCCTTTGAGGCAATAAGCGAGATTCTCTGCGCATGGAGGATATCTCGCGTGGTAGCTCCATGAAATCAAATCCTGTGACTTGCGGAGGACGTTACCCCAGTCTTGAGCGTTCGGAAGGGAACATTCGGGAGGAAGCGTTCGATATGATCGAGCGCGATGATGTGGCGAACGCTCGGTAGTAATCGTTCGGGTATTGAGGAGAACCGATCGCATGTGTGGGAATATGGCACACAATCCTAATAAGTAACCGAGCGCCTCTTCAGGTCTGAGGGCCTTGATGTAATCTCTCAAAATTGATAAAGATTGCCGACCAAACGTTTAGCGGTCGGGCACGATGCAGAAATTGAGGATGTCAGTATTGTGCTCGTGCATCACCTTTAGTTGCGCAATCTAGGGTTAGCCCAGATTAACCCATAACAGTCAGCCCACCTGCTCTCAAGTTCAATTTTAATTAATTTGAGAGTAAGAAGGCAAAAGAGCTAACCCTCGATTTCCATGCTGTTAGTGGCATGAGATTCTTCGAGATGAATTAATTAAGACTATGTCCTTGTTTTCCTGTCCTCATTTATTATGCTCAGGAAATGAAGCATGGTGATCAACCAGGTGCCAACGCATTACAGTCTTTGGAGATGAAACGGTCACATCAGTTCTATAAAAGGCACCCTTTGCTTTCTCCCTGGTTTAAGCTCCATGAGCAGATAACTATGGCTGCCCTTCGTGTTAGCATGTCTTTCTTGCTTCATATTCTACTTCGTTGTTGGATGCAGATAAACTGAAGCGAAGGGCATATTCGAGTTTGGAACCTTCGGGGGATATCGGAATAATCCCCGCCCCACTCCCATGGGAGGATGCTAACCCATCAACATAAAGGGTCCACAGTGGCTGGTCGGGAGTGGGGGTCTGCTGGATGATGGGTTCGATAACTTTGGGGATGACAGAGTGGGTGAATTTGAAGATAAAGTTAGCAGCTACTTGGCCCTTAAATATTGATGTATGTGTACAGAACTGTACGCCATGCTCGCTTAGATCAATAACCCACTTGGCCAGCCTGCCCGATGTTCCTGTATTTTGTAAAACTTGTCGCAATGGTTGATCCGTAGGGACCATGATCGTGTGAGCTTGGAAGTAAGGCCTTCATCGCCTTGTGGAGGTGATTAGTGCTAGTGCGAGTTTCTCGATGGTCGGGTAATGAGCTTCTGCATCGACCATTGCTCTGCTGATGTAGTAGACCGGCCTCTGGTTTTTGTTATCTTCCCTGATGAGCTGCGTATCTGATAGTTGTTGATGAGACAACAAGGTATAGAATCAATATTTCACCATAAATGAGTTTTGATAATATGGGAGTACTGGCCATGTATTCATTGAGGCGCACTAACATCTACTCGTACTCTTCCATCAATTGCATCGTTTTCGCCGATCCCTTCAGTAGTTTGAAGAACGACAGGCACTTATCACTTTTCCTGCGAGATGAATCTGCTGAGGGAGGCTGACTGGTCAGGCGAGTCGCTGAATATCACGCAAAGACTTAGATACCTTCTTGTCGAGGATGGCTTTTATCTTTTTGGGGTTAGCCTCTATCTCTTTTCTCCCGACCATGAAGCCAAAGAACTTTTCCGATGATGCAGCGAAAGTGCATTTTGCTGGGTTTAGCTTTATTCTGTGCTTTTGCAGAGTCTGAAAGGTATCAAGGAGATTTGTCAGATGATCTTCTTCCTTGTAAACTCTTCACCAGCATGTCATCGACGTAAACCTCCATTGTTTTTCCAATTTGATCCGCAAAATTTTTATTGACAAGATGCTAGTATGTGGCACCTGCATTTTTTGGACTGAAAGGCATCACTTTGTAATAGTATAACCCTTGATCGGTGATTAAAGACTGTTTTCTCCGTATTGGGTTGGTGCATAGTGATTTGATTGTAACCTGAGTATGCATCCATGAAACTAAGCAGTGCATGCCCTGCTGTGGCGTCGACCAATTGGTGGATTCTTGGAGTGGGGAAACTATCTTTTGGACACACTTTGTTGAGGTCGTTATAGTCGACGCACATTCTCCACTTATCGTTTGATTTTTTGACAAGTACTACGTTTGCTATCCATTCCGGGTACATTGCTTCGATTATGAATCTTGCTTTGTGAAGTTTGTCGACTTCTTCTTTTGCGGCTTCCTACCTCTCTTGGTTGACGGCTTGACGTCTTTGATGAACTAGTTTGAATTTTGGGGCCACTTGTAATTAATGGATGGCGGTGCTTGGATCAATGCCAATCATGTCTTCGTGTGACCAGGCAAAGACGTCCGATGTTCAATCAAGATTTGAGAGAAACGAGCTTGGGCGCCGATGTCAAGTGCTGACTCGATCTAGACTTGCTTTGAAGAGTCTTCGGCCGACAACGATATCAGAATTATGTCTTCTACTAGTGAGCCGCCCTTGGAGTCGTTCTCCCGAGGGTCCAGAGTCAGTACTTCTCGACTGGAGGATTTTTTGACCTTCTTAGATGTTGTCATTATGATGGGGCTATCTTTTCGAAGCACCGTCTCGTAACATGCTTGTGCAACCACTTGGTTGCCTTTGACTTACCCAATGCCTTCCGGGGTAGGGAAATTTTATGCATAAGTAGAGCGGGGAGATGAAAGCTCCGAGCTCTACCATGGACGGTTGGCCTAAACTAGCGTTGTAAGTCGAAGGCCGATCTATGATAAAAAAAGTTAATCATCATGTTGATCCTATTAGGGGCCTCCCCGAAGATGATCAGGAGATCGATGCTTCTTTCTGGTTCAATTGTTTCACCGCCGAATCTTATCAGCGCAGTCTGGACTGACTTCAAACAATTTCTGGAGATGATCATTGCACTGAAGGCTAAGGTGTACAAAACGTCCGCCAAACTTTTTGTGTCCAGCATGATCCTGTGAGTTTTGTAGTTGGCAATCCGTAGTGTCACGATGACCACGTCGTCATAAGGGAACTAAATCCCCTTACCATCTTCTTCCAAAAAAGTGATCGGTTGTCGTTTCCATTTAGGCTGCTTTGTCATTCTTTCAGTGTGGAATGCCTCATGAGCCTTCCTGGTATGAGCTTTCCTAGCATTATTGGAGTCCCCTCCTCCTCCAGGCCCACCGAAGATGGTGTGAATTTCTCCTACAGGCTTGGAGGGTTTTGGTTGTGTTCTCCCTTTCCAACTACTTTGCTGTGGTCGTGTTAATTCTTGTCGTCGACGATCTGCCTGTCGGGGAGATCGATCACACTTTCTGAGAGACCGATCGCTCAACTCCATGTATGATTTGTGGTGTCCTCGGCAGATGAGGGATTGGATCTCGTCCTTGAGTGCAATGCAGTCTTTGGTGTTGTGACCGTGGTCACGATGGAATTCGCAATACTTCCGCTTATCTCGCATATTGGAGTCTGCTTTCAACTTGGGTGGCCAAGTGGTATATTTTTTGTCCTTGATGTGCATTAGGACCCTTTCTATCGTGGTATTGAGTGGGGTGTATTCTGAGTAACGCCCCTCTGGAGGACCTCTTTTATGGGACCGATCGCTTCGATTGTCCCTTCTCTTCCTTTCTTCATGTTTTCTCACTCGGCCCGACCTCAAATTCTCTCCCAGACTTTGCTAAGTCTTCCGCATTGATATATTTTTGGGCCTTTGCCTGAAATTCTACCATCATTTTGGGAGTTGTTTTGTCCAGGGCCCATCGAAACTCCTTGTTCCAGACCCCATTGAGTAGCGCTAGGAGGCCTGCTTCGTTAGTGTAGCCTTCAATTTGGACTGCCTCAGATGTGAAGTGAACAAGGAAATCCTTGAGGGACTCATCGCTTTCTGCTTCATCATTGCTAGGTGGGCCGTAGTCTTCTTCATCTTGCGGCTCCCTATGAATTGAGATCCGAATAGGGTACATAGCCACGAGAAGGAGTTGATGGACTTTGGTTTCAGGTTGCGTTACCAGGTAAGGCCTGCATCCTTCAGAGTGAGGGAGAATGCCCTGCACATGATTCCCTGACTGACCTCTTTCAACTGCATATATGCTTTGAAGATCTCGAGGTGCTAGATGGGGTCCCCGGATCCATTATAGGACGGGATGTTACTGGGCACCCTGAAAATTCTTAGGCTGAGGAGCCTGCATGATTTCGTTGGTGAAGGGGGACTCAGTTTGGTCTAGCATCGCCTGCAACGATGCCAGCACACTAGAAGCATGTTGCTGTTCCATCACAACAAATTTTTTCTTTAAATCCTCCAACTCTTTTTCCCAGTTAGGGGCTCGACTAGTGCTAGAGACTTCGGTTACTTCTGGAGGTGTGTGATCATCACCACCCCGGTCTGTTATCACGTATATTGTTATGGCGTCAAGCAGTGAGTGGCGTAAGTCCCTGACCGAGAGTCTTCCCCCCGTTTGATTGGCTCGCCGACAAGCTTGGGCTGCTGGTTGTGGAATAGGATCTGCAGGTGGTTGGGCCTGTAAAATGGATGGAGTATGACTGTTTCGTTGATTATGATAGGATGCTTCTCCCTGCTGCGGGGCAGGCAGGGGTAGCAGGCGACGTTCCAGCCGGTCTGCGATATCAACGAAACTAGCATCTTTGTTCACATGTACTGAATGTCGGCTTCCACAATATTTCTCCACATAGGGTCTTCTGCTGCTAGATGTGGTGGAGGTGGAGGAAGGGTGGCTGCTCCCTCCCTTTATTGTGGTTCCTCCTGCATCGTCTGTGAATGAGTATGTGCCATAGAGGCCTGAGTTGGGCCGGTGCTGGCGTTTTTGTTTCTCTGAACAGATGCCGTCGGAGCAGTGGTTTTTGACCCGTGCTTCTTCTTTAGTGGCATTGCCGGATCTACTCAAGGAAATTCCGATAATGACAGCAAGGATGTTTTTCAAGTCGGCCCCACAGTGGGCGCCAATCTGTTAATGCTAAATCACATCACCAGATGTTGATTAGGGACCAACTTGAATCTTAGCCTTCTGATTGATGATTGAAGATGAGAAGCTCAGATCGATGAGAGCTGCAAACATCACCAAGGGTCAGGATGGCCGCCGGGGGTGCCGACTGATGGCTCTCCGATGCCTAAGTCAGTGATGGTAGAGGAAATCCATGAATGGATTATGTATTTTTTATTGCGTACCTTTGTTCGTAGCATGGATGGCTTCTTATAATGTATATCCTTACTGTATTGGGCTAGGATTATGATTCTGCAAGGATACGATCTCTTATACAAAATGGGCCACAATTACAACTAGATACGTGATTGCCTTTGAGGCGATAAGCGAGATTCTCTGTGCATGGCGGATATCTCGCGTGGTAGCTCCATGAAATCAGATCTCGTGACTTGCAAAAGACATTACTCGAGTCTTGAGCGTTCGGAAGGGAACGTTTGGGAGGAAGCGTTCAGTATGGTCGAGCTCGATGATGTGGTGAACGCTTAGTAGTAACCATTCGAGCATTGAGGAGATCTGATCGCATGTGTGTGAATATGGAGCTCAATCCTAATAAATAACCGAGCGCCTCTTCGGGTCTGAGGGCCTTGACATAATCCCTCGAAATTGATAAAGATTGTCGACTGAACATTTAGCGGTTGGGCACAACATGAAAAGGATGTCAGTATTGTGCTCGTGCATCACCTTTAGTTGCGCAATCTAGGGCTAGCCCAGATTAACCCATAACACTAAGCATACTGAGTAAACTCTTGTGGGTTCCATCGATGGTTTATGTATCGTGTTCACTTTGTCCACCATTATTTTGCTTGATACTGACGGACCATCATTGAATTGGTTTGATATTTGCATGCTAGCCCGTTGAATTTTTGTTGAATCTAATGGACAGTTTAGATCAATTGATTGGAGTGGTTAAATTACCCAATGCAAAAGAGGAGAACTAAAGTTTACACTTTGGGAGTACCTGATCATCTCTCCTCATTAAATTAGGGTAGGTTTTGGGTAGAGCTGCCTCCAAACTTTAAAAAGACTTTAAACTTTAAAGTCTCTTTCAAGGGACAATGAGGTTCATTTTATCTATGTGCCTAGGATTGTGAATAGTGTGGCGGATGCCTTGGCAAAGCTTGGGAGCGAATCCCAAGTGGAGAAAACCTTTTGGGCGTGGTTCGATCTCTCGAAACAGATTTGGGGGTCTTTACTCTTGGACAAAGCAGGGATATGCCACATCCATGATAGAAATGTATAGCAAGGAGGGGTTTGGGGGTCGAATGTGGATATATATATTTTTTTTCTGCGCTTTACGATAGGTGAGGTCGTCGAGAGTTTTTTGTGGCACCCACCCGAATTGTAAATTCCTCTTTCCAGCAATGAAATCTCCTTTAAGAAAAAAAAAAAAAAGCATACTCGGTGTATGATTCATAAAGTGTAATTGCTTATATTAGAGACCATTGATCATATGGTTACCATCGTTGAATTGGTTTGATATTTGTACGCTAGCTTATTGAATTTTTGTTGAATCTAATGGACAGTCTAGATCAATTGATTGGAGTGGTTAAATTACCCAATGCAAAAGAGGAGAACTAAAGTTTACACTTTGGGAGTACCTGATCATCTCTCCTCATTAAATTAGGGTAGGTTTTGGGTACAGCTGCCTCCACACTTTAAATGAATAAATGAAAGCGGATGGCAAGGTGTGCCACACACCACTGACCTACGTCGTATTTACTTCATCAAGTTCTGTGGGCCCTATCATGATGTATATAAATGTTATATCCACACGGACCATCCATTTTGTGAGATCATTTTAGGACATGGATCCGAAAAGAAGCTCAAGTGGACCATACGATAGAAAGCAAGGGCTGAGGATTGAACGTTAACCATTAAAAACTTCTCAGGGGCCATAGAAGACTTGGATCAAGCTAGTATTTGTATTTTCCCTTTATCCAGTTATGTGTGGCCTTATTAAAAGGTTGGACAGAAAATAAACATTATGGTGGGCTCTAGGAAGGTTTCAACGGCGCCCATCATTGTCCTCACTAATTTCTATGGTATAGTCCACTTGAACATTGTATTTATCTCATTTTTGGGCCCATGTATACCTTAAATGGATCTTTCAAAACAGATGGACAATGTGGATATAATACTTACATCATAGTGAGGCCCACATAAATTGGCAACGTCAACACACCACTGAGGTCATCGGTGTGTGGTACACCAGCCAATCCGCTTCCATCGATTTAGAAGGCGAGCAAGGAGCGAATTAGATGTTACCCTGTTAACAGATTAGTGGGTGTTACCCAACCATGTGGGGCCTACCATGTTGTATTTGTTGTATATTCACTCCTTTCATCTGTTTTCCATGTCATTTTAGGATGAGATCCTAGATCATAAGAAGATCAAAATCTCATGGACGTCTAGGTGGCTTCATGGTCAGTGCAACATCCTCTAAGGTGTTACAGTAACATCTAATCCACAGCTGTGTAAAACAACCAAGTCAGGCCCACCATATTTTAGATGTAAACTCCACTCCGTCCATCCGGTTATATATACTATCTTAAGAATTAAGGTGAAAACTCAGCTGGATTCACAACCAATATGCGCCACGCTTAATGGACCAGTAGGAATGAAATGTTGACCATAAGATTGCTTGTGGGCCACCATGGTGTATGTTTCATCAAACCCATTAATCAGGTCTAAATTACCAGGATGATGAGAAGCTACAAATATCAACTTGATAGAAAAAAAAAAAGGAAAAGAAGGTGGGATACACTGCATGAACTTAGTAGCCTTGGTAGAAATTTTCCATTATTCTCATTGGGATTATCGGGCTGATATTTGTAACTTTTTATCGGGCTGATATTTGTATGTACAGTTCAAATGATAATTCTCACCTAATGGATGGAATGGATTTTAGTTGGTGAATCCTATGGACTATCGTCTAGTCTCCTTATTCGTGCAGCTACATGCAGAGATGCCGGCTGCCCGCATTAAGCAGGGAATCGGGTTCAATCAAAAGCCGTCCATTGTTGTGAATCCTAGTTGCAAGGGGCAAAAATATAAAAACCATTTTATAGAAAGGAGCTGTTTATGGTGCATGTTCTCCAATACCTAGTCAACGGTTTCAATTCACATGCTGTACAGATGCGCACATGTAAGTTAAGCTAGTCCCCTTGTAACTGTCGATCTCAGTGATGAATGAGTTGTCATTGATAATAATAGAATATTTCAGAGGGGGACGTAGACTTTAGGTAGCTTCTTCCTACTTGCGTTTCATTTATCTTTTTTTTTTCTTTTTCATAAATGACCACAAGTGGCCTGCCTCAAGTCTGCTCATATGCTATGATCCTAACCATCTATTTAAAAGAGTACAAATGGAAGTTGAAAATATCAAGCAATTGACAGGTATGTAGCATAGGCTGTGTGAACGTTAATTAGTGATGGTGACAGGTTATGTGGATATGGCTTTGGTGGATCCGGTGGGTCGATCCTGACGGTTAGGCCCACCATGATGTATATGTGTTGTATCCACACCATCCATCTGTTTTGCCAGCTCATTTTATGGCATGAGCCAAATGGCACCACAGGAAATTGTGGTGATTGAATGTCCACCATTAAAAGCTTCTTCAGGACCATGGTAATGCTTGTTTGCCATCCAACTTGTTGACAGAGTCACACAGACTACTTTTGCGGCTCACAAGAACATTTTAATGGTCAATCACCACCATTTCCTCTTCTGTCGTCCACCTGAGATTTGAATTGGCTTCATTTTTGGCCTCATGCCCTAAAATGGGCTGGAAAAAAGAATGGATGACATGGATAGACATATATATCATGGTGGGTCCCATACTCAGCGGTTCACCCTCATCAGATCCACCAAAGCCGCGTCTGGCTATCGTGGGCTATGTGGTCTGCAAATAATGTCCACTCAGACCATGAAGTAAACACTTCCATGTTTGGCCTGGAGCCCAAAACTCAGTACGATTGAAGTTTAAGGTGGGCCACATAACAGGGAACAGTTGAGATTATAGATTGCTTCTGTGCCCCACCGTGATATGTACATACCATCCAATCCGTGCATCAAATGTGCTCCACTTCAATGGAGGGACATTTCAAAATTTATGGGATTTCAAAGTTCATGTAGCGAAACAACGTGAATGCATGTAGAGGTTTTAAGCATGATTTGTCATTGTTCCCGCTGTCCTGAGTTTTGGATAGGCATGATTTTTAGGTCCTAAGATGAACGAACATGAGGGTGCACACATGATGAATGGAGTGAATTTCATGAACACATCAAAATGCGCCCAGCAATAGCCCTTACCATCACAACCGGTGCCATGCCAGCAAATAGGAGAACTAAAGCCTACAGTGCTCTTGGAACACTTTAGCGTCTCTCTTTATTAAATTAGAGTTGGTTTAGGTAGAGTTACCTCCTAATTTTAAATGAATAAACCGGACATCACGGCTGAAATTTAGGGTCAACCAAGATGAAATCATTCTTAAAGAAATATGAGACGATTAACCTATCTAATTAGTATAGCTAATATAAGTGGGTTCTTCCAAATGAATTGACATTGAACTCCTCACTCAATAGCATTTCTGAGAGCTCATTTCCACCCATTTCTCCCCTTCATAGCTATAGATTTCATTATCCCAGTCATCGACATTGCTTCTCGCTCGTGGAGTCCCACCGCACTACGCATAAGATACGTCAACAACCTCCGTCTCCTCTTCGTGCAGGCTACCAGTGGAGGTGCCTACTCCTCGCATTAAGCAAAGGAATTGGATTGAATCTAAGCCATCCATTGTGCGGTAAAATCTCAACTGTTTCCTGCCAACCATATCTATACTTTTATGAAGAGATTATCCTCTCTTAAGGAATGTTGTCAAGCCTAATTTCAAGGACAAAAATATCCAAAGCTACTGGCATCGTGTATAGTAGAAAGAGATAAAATTCATTGTAAGAGAAAGATCTGTTTATGATGCACTTTCTTCAACACCTCCTCACTGGTTTCAACCCATACTGTATTCATGCGCACTTGTAGCTAATCGTCTGTTGAAACTGTCAGTCTCAGTGGTGAATGAGGGACACGGATTGCGTCCGACAAGATCTGTGTGGGGACCCACCTTAATGTATCTGTTTATCCACACCGTCCATCCCTTTTCTAAGATCATGTCAATGTATGGGCTCCAAAAATGACGCAGATCCATGGCTTTGATGGACCACACCAAATAATAAGCTTGGTTGCATTAAATGCAAGATTCATTTCTGGTGTGCTCCATTAAAGCGTTGTATCTACCTCGTTTTTATTCCCACATCTTAACATAATATTAGAAAAGGTATGGACCAAGTGGATAAAAAGATACATAACGGTGAATCCCCACATAGATCCGGTCGGACCAGGCGACGAACGCAGTTCACGTCCGGGAATGAGTTGTCATTGATGACCTAGACTTTAGGTAGCATCTTCCTTCTTGCGTGCCATCCATCTTTGCTTGCGGAATGGAATGTGGACTATAGCTTTGCTTTGTGGCCACCAAGTGGTGTATCTCTCATCAAACGCATCAATCAGGTATAAATCATCCTGATGAATAGCAGATACAGATATCAGCCTAATAAAAAAAAAAAATTCAGGATGGCCACACCGTGAGAACTTAGTGGCTTTGGGAGAATTTTTTTTCATTAATTATTCCGTTTAGTGTCATCTATTTAACATCTTATCAGGCTAATCTTTGCATTTGCAACTCAAATAAGATTTACTTATTTATTTATTTATTTATTATTATTATTATTTGCATTTACAATTCAAATAAAAATTCTCACCTGATGGATGGAATGGATTTTTACGTCTACGTGCAACATGGTGGACCTTACAGAGCGCAATCCAGTCTCCTCTTCATGTAGTGCATATGCAGTGGTGCTGCCTCCCACATTAAGGAAAGGTTAATCTAAGCCATCCATTGTGTGGTAAAATCTCAATGGTTCCTTGCCAACCATCTACATTTTTATAACCAATTTATCCTTTCTTAGTAAATGTTGTGAAGCCTGCCGGCATCTGAGATGGTAGAGATAGACAATGCTGTGGAGATGTCTGTATTTTGGTTGAAGAAAAAAAAAAAAAAACACTCATTTCCTAAAACCCGATTAAGATTTTAAACTCATTCCTAAAAGCTGCTTTTAAAGGACGTCTTTCCTAAAACCTGCTTAAGATTTTGAGCTCTTTCTTAAAAAAGAAAAAAAAATTGCTTTTTAAACTTTTTTCTAAAATTCACTTAAGATTTTGAAAAATGATAAAAAACTACTCAATTGGAGTTTAACTAATAAGAGTCATAAAATTCTGTCTGTTATATTCCAAAATGACATTTCTGCCCTTTCTTACCTTTTGTTTGCTGCGTAAGGTGGCCAATCCACGCTAAGGACTACACCGTGGTCCCAACAATGATGCATTTGTTTAATCCACGGATTCCATACTCTGTGAATTATGATTTTAGGACATGATCCCAGAAATGAAAATATCTAAATCTTAGGTGGACCTCACAAGAGTTAACAGTGACAATCAAATCTTACCATTAAAAAATTCTAAGGCCTACTGTAATTCTTTTAATTTATGTCATCCAATCATTGGCTAGGTAACTTGGATTTAAATTAAGGGCTCACTATAATTCTTTTTTTCTACCTAATGTGTTTGGCCTTCAAGAAGTTATCAAGAGTACACATTCAATCCCTTCCATTTCCTACAGTGTGGTCCACTTGAGATTTGGATCTACCTCATATTTGGGCCTATGCCCTAAAATGACCTCGGAAAATGGATGGATGGAGTTGATTCATCACACACACACACACACGCACGCACACACACACGCACACACACAAAATAGGATCCACAACTTTAAAACTCAAGGTGGTGTTGGAAGAGCGCTAGTTGGTTGCAACCCCAAAATCAAGGACGTGGGAGTGGATTAAGTGAGGACCTGGACTCACCCAAGATGGTGTGGCACTTACCATGGGGGCCACCCTGATATATGTATTCTCTATCCACCTAGTTTATCCACTTTTTCCAAATCATTTTAGAGCATTATTCGAAAAAAGAAGCAGATCCAATTATCAAGTGGATCAAAGCATAGGAAACAATTGTGACTGGCCATTAATGGGCCGCAAAAGTTCTAGATCAATCTGATATTTATTTTGTCCCTTCATCCAAGATTACTTGACCTTATCAACAGATTAGATGGCAAATAAAACCTACAAAAAATTTAAGGGCCCACATGGATGATATTTTGTGTATCCATGCTGTCAATCCGTTACTCCAGCCCATTTGAGGATGGGGTTCCAAAAATTATGTAGATCCAAATTTCAGGAGGACCACACCATTAGAATAGTCATGATTGAGTGCCCCACCATTAAAAATTCGAAAGAGACCATGGTAAGGATTTGGTAATTTTTATTTGCAATCCAACGTGTTGATAATGTCAAGAAGATCTGGATGAAGGGAAAATATAAAGATCAGCTAGATCGAAAACTTTTGTAGCCCACAAAAAGTTTCTAATGATCATTCATCACTGTTTCTAGTGGTATGATCCACCTGAGATTTGAATCTTCTTAGGGTTAGGGATAATGTCCTAGAATGAGATGGAAAAACATATGGATTGCGTGGATATATAAAAAATATATCAAAATGGGCCCTACATAGTTAGGGTAACACCCACTAAGTTATTCCTAGAATGACAACTAATCTGCTCTCGTCTCACCTAATCCGCTCCCGAGGGACGGAGTTTGGCAACTGATGCTATTAGTAGCAAGTGGGGATCGGTTGGTGCTCCATGGGCCTCACCATGATGTATATGCTTCATCCACGCCTGTCCATCCATTTTTCCAGATGATTTAATGGAATGAGCCAGAAAATGAGTTAGATCCAAATCTCAAGTGGACCATACTACAGGAAACAGTGCTGATTGAACGCACATTGTTAAAAACTTCTTGGGGCTACAAAAGTTTTGGATCAAGCTTTGTTCTTTCCTTTTATCCTGATCCATATAACCTAATCAACAGGCTGGATGTCCCAGCCGGGCCGTTAACCTGGTGTAGAGTTGGTTTAGGTGGCTTAGCCTTCTCCTTCCGCCTAGCAAGGACTCCAAGCTTGCTAGTAGAATCAGGTTCCTTAACCTTCCCCTCCCCACGGATCCTCTAGGTAATCGTTTCTCTTTTGTAAAATGGATGTGTTCTGCTAGTGGTTGGATCAAGATTAATGTGGACGGCTCTTGCAAAGGTAATCCGGGCTTGTCTGGTGGGGGTGGCATCTGTCGAGATAGCAACGGGAATTTTATTCACACCTTTGCGTCCCGCTATGGGCTAAGTACAAACATTGATGCCGAGGTTGTTGCTCTAGCTTTTCTGCTTTGGCCTGTGCTAAAAGTGTTGGTGCGTCGAGCTACAACTTGGGATCACTCTTAGATACTCTATGAAGGAAAGCTGCAGCATTAAGGAATGGTCTCGAATCTACGGAAAAAAAACAAGTGAGGCACATAGAGGGACCGTTTCCCTGGATTTTAAGGTGGGCCTGGAGTAACGTGTGTATAGGGTGGTGATGGCTGATGGGAGAGTATTGTTATTTCTGTTTATGGGTAAAGGATGGGCTGCCCCGATCTCTGGTTTTTGCTTGGAGTCTTGGTCAACCCGAATGTAAGCAGAGACTGTTTTGTGCATAATAATAATTATTCACTTCCAAAAAAAAAAAAAAAAAAAAAATTTACAGCAGGCCTAGGAGGTTTTTAATGGTGGACATTCAATCACTACTGTTTTCTATGGTGTGGTTGATATGAGATTTAGATTTGCCTAAGGTTTAACTTCAAGCCCTAAAATGATATGTAAAAATGGATTGACAGAGCGGACACACACACACACACACACACACACACACACATATATATATATATATATATATATATATATATATATATATATATATATATATATATATATATCATTGTGGGGTCCAAATAACACTGACAAGTAGCTACCTGGATACTTGCAGCTTCACTAGCAGAAACCACGTCACGAACCATAATGTTTTGGGGCAGCAAAACTAGGTAGGGCTCCATGTAATGTTTGTGAGAAATCCACCTGTTCATCCATTTTACGAGTTAATTTTAGGACATGCGATAAAAAAAAATTAGCCGGATCCAAGACTAAAGTGGGCCACACGAGAGGAAAGAGTGGAGAGTAAACAAATATCGTTGATATATATATATATATATATATATATATATATATATATATATATATATATATATATATATATATGGCAACCAAAGTTTAAAGTTTTGTATTAGGATAAGTTTTTTTTTGCATTTTTCAATTCATCCTAATGGTAAGACCTTATGAACGGTTTGGATGACACGTAAACATCAAGGTGGAGCCTAGGAAGGTTTCATTAGTAAGCATTTCTTTCCCTAGTTTTTCCTCTCGTGTAGCCCACTTGAGTCTTGAATCTGGCTTAGTTTTGGTCGTATGTCCTAAAATGAGCTTCAAAACTGATGGATGTGGTGTGGTCTAGAAGAAGTTTTTCATGCTCAATCATCATTGTGTCCTGTGGCGTGGTCCACTTGAGCTATCAAAACATATGGATAACATACGTATGTAGGGCCTAAAGAAAGATCATCGTCTTTCTCAAGTAATTAAAACCTTTAATCAACATTTGAATCCACAAGAAAATAAAGATAAAACTAGAGTTTTTTTTATTGAATAATTTGTGTAACAATATCTTATTTCTCGATTACACCATTAATAAAGAAAAAATAAATTAAAATTTGTAATTTCCAAAAATTACAAAATTCAAACCTTAATAGAAGTCTTAATTCAACTAGAATAAATTTTCTCGAAATAGTAAGTTAATAAAAATCCTAAAGTAACTTTATACTTTAGGAGTCTTAACATAATTACAAGTAATTTCTAAAAAAACATGAAAATATTTAAACTAAAAAAATAAGAATGTAACGCCCCAAAAAATTCGACTCTCATGGACAACACGATGGGCTGAGTTTCTGGGTGTTAACTAAAATGTGTTAGAGATATATTTTCACACATTCATTTTTATTTCCCATATTCATGGTATTCATAGCATAATGACGGAATTCAAGGTTCTTATTCGAAGTTTTTCTACTCTAGTTATCAACATAATGTTCTTAAATCATACAAATTACATAATATTTACATGAAAATAAATCTACTTTAAAAAGACAATAGACATAATCCATTTTTAAGCCGCTTCGGCTTCATCGTCTGTCATTAACTACCATGAAACTGTATACTCTTCAACTTGTAAGTCGGGTTCGTCTAACGGATTGTTACCTGCAACAAGCTGGTGGTGTTTTATAACACCATCTCAAGAGGGAGTGAGTTGCTTGCAATCAACTCAGTGAGGGTTACCCTCTAAGATTAGCACAATAATATCTAAACATAATCATTATACCCAACCAAAACATACATAAGAAAATCTGATTAGGGCATTTGTAGGATGATCGGAGGGCTAAAATGTGCCTAAAAGCTTATATATGGAGTTTTGCTTGAAAATGATCTTCAGAAACCATAATACTAAAAAGTGGTCATTTAACTTAAATTTAACTAATGGCATTTTCGTAATTATCTGAAAACTGTGAGACTAACGAAATCCAGTCTTTTTATAACGTTTATAGAGTTATTCTAAACAACTTTTGTAAAGGGTCCCTTATTGGATCTCCTATAGATGGTCCATTGTTTTCAAAATAAGGTAAATGCTCGGTATTTAATAAAAAAATCAAAATAAAATCTTAAATTTTTTTTAAATAAATCCTGAAAACCCGGGGCGTTACAAAGAAAATACTACAAAAATCAAAATTACTAAAAATAGTAAATTTTTCTAAAATTTTATTTTTGAACTAAAGGCGAAGTGCTCTTTCTTATGAAATAAATTAACGCGACCCACCCGAATGACCTATTATAGTCAAAATTCATAGGACATTCATCCTGTAGCAATATTTGGATATAAAAAAATTATGACCGATTTATTGTTCTCACTTCAAACGGCAAGTTCTCCCTATCCAGATTGAATTTTTTCGAATTGGATGCACTTGGGGTTCAATTACATCATGCCCAATGTACGAATGGGCCTGGATCTAATTGATTACTTCCACTTCCATTTGGTCTTCTTCTAGTCTAGTCATATGCTAGGAATGTGCCCATGTGACGTCTTACATCAGTCCCCTCCACTTGGAAACAACTAGTCCTCGAGTTATTCAACGGACTTATTTCATAATACTCATACAACTTCTGGTGCTAATGTTTATTAACATCTTCTTTATACTTGGCATTAGATTCTTGTAACTTCTTTTGGACCTTGGCATCTATTGTCATGATTCGGTCCGCAATATTTTTTGTTACAATACTCATACCTAATAATTTAAGCAAATGGATTAGGTTGAGTGTATGTTTCTCAAATTAATGGAGATTTGCAGTAGACCGATTCTATATGTTATTAAAGATAAACTTTGTCTGGGTATCCTTGGGAGGTTCATCGAATTTCAACTCCTTTAGGGTGTTCATGAAATTTATTTATTTTTTCATTTTCAACTAATGCATTAATCCCACCCATCTTCTCAGATTTTTTTACGAAATCTCATATAGTTATGGGAGACTGTCCATCCACTTTAGAAGTCTTGGGTTGGCAATCTATTCTCATAGGGGCGAGGATAATCTTTCCATCAATATCTTTGACAAAAAAAAATTATTCTAACCTCTATGCATGACATCACGATTGTACTACCATGGTCAACCAACTAAAATGTTACAGGCCTCCATGTTAACCACATCACACACGACTTCATCCTTATAATAGTTGTTGATGGAGAAAGGAATATAATATCATTAAGTTACTTTGTCTCGCCAACCTCCTTGATACATCCAATTATGTATGGAGAGGGTGCTTTTTTGTCTTTAGTTGTCTCTTTTCAACCATAAACTTTAACACGATGTTCTCACTGTTTCTACCATCTATGATCACATTGCAAACCCTTTTGTGCACGGTGCACCTCATTCGAAAGATGTTATGTCGCCACAGATCTATCTCCTCTTTCGACGTATGTAACAACTTCCTCACAATTAGAGCGGTGGCATGTGATTCACCACTATCGCATGGTTGCCTATAATTCATCACTAGTGTTGCACCATGAAATCATGATTGTGAGCTCTATCGTCGATCTCATGTTGCTCATTAGTTACTAACACGAGTTTGATCGAAGGCTTTTGTTAGACAGTCAATCGCTACCAACAATCATTGCATGAATCACAGATTCTCCCATTGCACTGCCTCAAATACTGCTGTTATCAAAGGATAACCCAGGGAGCACCATCCATAGGATTGTTGCCCGAACCTTGGTTAAATGCCATTGAGCTGAGGAAAAGCCTCGTTCTAATACCAACTGACACATAGAACAGCGTGAACAGATAATGAGAAAGATCACCATCTTTCTTAAGTGATTGAAACCTTGAATCCACAATCGTGTTTTCCTGAATCCACGAAAAAAGATAAAACTCAAATTTTTTAATAAATAATTTTGTGTAGTAAAGTCTGATTTCTCGATTACACCATTAATAAAGAAAAAATAAATCAAAATTCATAATTATAAAAAATAATAAAGCTCTAACCCCAACGAAAGTCATAATTCAACTAGAATAGAACTTACTTGAAATAGTAAGTTTTTGTAAAAATAAAGTATATAAATTAACCTTACTTTAGGAATCCTAGCATGATTACAAGTAATTTCTAAAAAAGATGAAAATCTAAAACTCTAAAAATAAGAAAATACTAAAAAAAAATTAAAATTACTAAAAATAATAAATTTTCCTAAAATTTTATTTTTTTTAACTAGAAGTGCGTGTTTTCTTGCGAAACGGATTGACAAGGGCCACTTAGTGGGTCAATTGACTCCGAATGGCCTATTACAATAAAAATTCATAAGTTGTATGTTTTGAAACGACACCCAAATCAAGTTATGACTTGTTTTATTGTTCCCACTTCAAATGGCAATTTCTCCCTATTCGAATTGAATTTTTTCAAACTGGATACACTTAGGGCCCGTTTGGATTATAAGTTACTTAAGATAAGCTACTTTTTCGATAAATAATTTATCTTGGTTTCTACTTAATTAGGGGATAAGCATGTTCAGCAAACAACATACTTATCATCCAAAAAGTAGAAAAGCATGTTTGGTTTCCAACATCATAAGTAATCCTCCCTCAAGTTTATTCAGTCCCCCTCACATCCACTGTCCATCATGTGGGGCCAACTTTTGATGTGGATCATTCATTGTGTGGCCCCACTAATGTGGGTCATCCATCATGTGGGGCCACCTTAGATGTGGGCCATTTAGCATTAGGGCCCGATCTTTAATGTGCACCATTTATTAGGTAGGGTCCACCTTTGGTGTTGGCCATCCATCATGTGCAGCCCACCATCAATGTCATTGTCCATCATGTGGTGCCCACCTTTGATGTGGACCATCCGTCATCTGGGCCCACTTCCCATGTGCGTTGTCCATCATGCAGGGCCCGCCTTGGATATTGGTCATTCTCATTAGCTCGACATTTGATATGGATCGTCCATCATGTGGGGCTCGCCTTGATGTAGATCGTCCATCATGTGGAGCCCACTATTATTAATTGCCCATCATGTGGAGTCCACCTTTGATGTGGATTGTCCATCATGTGGGCCCCACCTTCAATGTGGAGCCAACCTTTGATGTGGACCATTCATTATGTGGGTCGTCCATCATGCAGGGCCCACCTCGGATGTGCACATTCATTATATAGGGCCCGCCTTTGATGTTGGTCATCTATCAAGTAGGGCCAACCATCAATGTTAGTTTCCATCATGTAGGGCCCACCTTCAATATCCACTGCCCATCGTGTGCACCTACCGTGCACACCAACATGTCGATTCCCTGTGGGGCCTTCCTTGATGGTAAACAACATGCTTATCCCTTGCCTCTCTTTCACCTCTCCTATTCCCTCTTCAGTAACTTGTGAAAAAGTAAAAAAGCTAAAAATATTAACTGAAGTGATTATATAGTTTTAAGTAAAAAAGTTACTTATTGCTAATCATAAACCAAACTTACTTATGTGAAATAAGTTACTTATCTACTGCTATAAGTAGAAAAAGTAACTTATTTGGTGGCATCCAAACGGGCCCTTAGAGACCAATGACATCACGGATTACTTCCGCTTCCATGGTGTGAAGTGTGCATTGACCTCGTGTTGAAACTAAGTGGGGTCTACATCCGAGGTATGGCACACGGTGTGAGGTGTTAGGATAACTTGGACGGTCTAACAAGTCCATCCAAAGTATTCATTAATAAGTGTGGATCAACTGTGTTGAAGGCACAGGAAATTTTAGTGCCGTCATTTCTCATTGGTCCATGTAGCCATCAGCTCACAAGACTGGCTAATTTTCTCTCCAAGGAGTGGATTGTGTACCTACAAACCCAACTTTTAATGTATAGAACTTCTCTAAACCCAACATGATTTATGTATTAGAGCTACACTGTCCATCAATTTTTTCAAATTATTCTAAAGAAAAGTGAGGCACGTCCAAAGCTCAAGTGGACCACACCACAGAAAGCAGTGGGGATTGAAAGACCAACGTTGAAATTTTCTTAGGGTAACCTCTTCGTAAGGTCATACACAAACCCGGATGAAGGAAAAACACAAATATCAGCTGATCAAATTATTTTTATTTATTTATTTTTTTTTAGTGGAAAGCTAATCAGATGCCTCTGTGGTCACAAGAAGTTTTCATAAGTAGATGTCCAATTCCTACTTTATCATGTAGTGTGGCCCACTTAGTTTCCCCCCAAGATAATGTTCATCTTCTGAGGGTCTCCTTTAGGGAGGAGGTGAAGCTGGCAGTTGATGACCTCCCCAAGGACGGGGCGCCGGGCCCGAACAGATTCCCAGTGGCTTTCTTCTCATTGTGCTGAAATATTATTGCTGAAGACTTGTTTCTAGTAATGAAGTATCTCTTCAAAGGAGGTGACATCCCCCACATAGCTACCTCTTTGCTCATTGCTCTCATTCCAAAAGTCCCCTCCCCAGATAAGTTCTCAGATTTTCGTCTTATCAGTCTTTGTAACTGTGTACAAGATTTTCTCGAAAATTATTGCTAGCAGGTGTGGACCCTCGCCGTTTCCGCGCTCCCATACGACGTTCTTCTCCCTTCCCCTTTCCTTTCAGAAAAGAAGGAGATGAGGATGCGTGAGTGCGAAATCGCCGTTTGTGCCACTGGCTTGCCTCGTTCTCGAGGGCTTCGTTTGGTTGTCGTGTTAAGCTGGATATGTTTAAGTGAGTTTATATAAGACTAGAGTCGCCACTAGCCAGTTACTTCGAATCTACAGTCGGCTAGACCCCGTAGAAACGTTAGAGAAGGGAATCCGCAGATTCCTTCCTCTAAAATGACTTCTGTTGATCTGCGGTCAGAGATTCAAGGTAAGGGATCACGGTTACAGGGTGGGAAGAGGTTAAGCACCCCACACACTGCCTGTATCGAAGTACGGTCTCTACTTCACAGAATCGATCGAATACTTGAAAGTCTAGATTAATCCTCGTATATTCTCATGGATAACATGATGCATGAATGCGGGTCTGAACAGTAAGAGTTTCTGATGGGCAGGTTCCAACAACGGGCAAGCCCAGAGCGTACGCTCGAACTGACAGGTGCTTAATGTAAGACGTATGTAGTGTGCTTGAATGATCAAGGTGTTTTATGGTGAAGCATGAATACAGGTCTGAACAGTAAGAGTTTCTGATGGGCAGGATTCCAACAACGGGCAAGCCCAGAGCATACGCTCGAACTGACAGGTGCTTAATTTAAGACATATGCAGTGTGCTTGAATAATCAAGGTGCTTGCAGTGAAGCAGGGGGGTTGGAAGAAAAGTAAATGTTGCACTTATGCTAGATGCAAATGAGATGATGCTGGAAAAGAGTAGCTGGATGGACGGAGGTGTCGCAAGGATTGGCTTCGAGTGGCTGGATCAAGACTTGGATGGCTTGGGAGGCTTGGACCAGTGGTCAGGCTGGGCTGGACCAGGGCTAGGCTCTCCTCACTCGGGCTCTCCTTGGTGGGAAAATGGGCTAAGGGGTGAAGGAGGACTCGGACCGCACCCGGACTGGCAGGACTTGAAGGGATTATGTGTTGAAATGGGAAGAGGCTAGGGGTATTTATAGCAGCGGGCAGTGGCAGAACCCGTAAATAAGTTTGGGCGGCCTGCTATGGGCCGCCCGTACGGCCGTTCCTCGATTTCCAGCGAGGTACGTTCGCTCCCTCGGGGCTGCTGTTTGGCTCGGTGGGTTGACTCAGTGAGTTGACTCAGTGGGTCGACTCAGTGATTTGACTCAGCGGGTTGACTCGACGGGTTGACTCAATGTTTTGACTCGACTAGTTGACTCAGAGGGTTGACTCAGCGGGTTAACTCAGCGGGTTGACTCAGTGAGTTTGACTTTTTTTAGGATTTTTTGACTGGCTTTTCTTATGGGGGGTTTTTCAGGGTGGTGTTTAGGACTGGGTTGACTGGGTTCAGGCTTGAACTGGGCTATGAAATGGGGCTTACAAGGATGAGTTTGGCTGAGTTTGGACTTGGGATTTGAGGGTACGGTCCTCCATTCAACCAGCTATCTTTACCAACAGTGTAGCCGAAGGTGGGGTGTCTACAGCAGGTTAAACCTCCTTCTTCCTAAGCTTATCTCAGCTGAGCAAGGAGCTTTCGTTCAAGGGAGATCTTCAGGTGAAAGCATTGCCCTAGCCCAGGAAATTTATAGGGATATTGGGCGGAAAGTGCGAGGGAACAACGTGGTGATTAAGTTGGACATGGAGAAGGCGTACGATCGAGTAGATTGGAATTTTCTCAAGAGCGTGCTCTTGAAGTTCGGGTTTAGCTGGGAGTGGGTCTGCCTCATTGAAAAGTGTTGGTCGAATAGTTGGTTTTCAGTGATTATCAATGGGTAGTCTGCTGGGTTTTTCAAGTCATCTCGTGGGTTGCGGCAGGGACTGGGAGACCTTATTTCTCTAAGTTTTTTCATCCTAACAGCAGAAGTGTTTAGCAGAGGTTTTAAGAGACTTTTAGAGAGGGGTTTCTGCTAGCCTTTCAAATTGCGTAGAGGCTACGTCCCCACTTGTCTCCCATTTACTTTTTGCAGACGATACATTGTTGTTTGTGAAATATGGCAATACAAAATCCCATAAAATAGTTACTGACTTCATCTCCAGATATGAAGCAGTTTCGGGGCAACGGGTTAATAAGACCAAGAGCGAGTGCTATGCCATGGAAAAGTTGAGTGTAGCTAGAGCTAGAGCCATTGACCACGTGAGTGGAATTACAACCTCTTCCTCTTTGTTCGTGTACTTGGGCGTGCCGATATTCCAGGGTAAACAAAAAAGAGCCAGTTTTCAGCCCCTATTAGAAAAATTCAGGAGAAGGATTGCTGGGTGGAAGGAGAAATACCAACCCCAAGCTGCCAAGGTGGTCTTGATCAATCACGTGTTATGTAGCATTCCGGTCCACATGATGGTAGTGTTGTCGGTCCTAGCAGCGATATTGCAACATCTGGAAAGGAGTTACGTTGACTTCTTTTAGGGCTGGGACTTTGGTAAGAAGAAGTTTCATTGGGCTGGTTGGTGTAAGCTAGCCCTGCCGAAGTCTGAAGGTGGGCTGGGGATGAAGAACCTTAAAGAAGTGATGTACCGATTCAGGTTGAAGATGGCTTGGAACGTTTTCTTCAGTAGTGGGACCGGAGCCTAGAGGAACTTCCTGTTAAGGAAATACAGGGGAGCTTTTCTTTAGCTAGCTGAGGGTACCAATGGAAGGGAGAGCTCTCCGTTCTGGAGGAAGATCTTGAATTTACAGCCCATTCTTCAACCGCACTCTCGCTGGCTGATTGGTAACGGACAGTGCAAGTTTTTGTTAGTAGATTGGACAGGGCTTGGGCTTCTCTCTGACTGGAGGTTGCATCCGATTCTCGAAAATCTGGCTGATAAGAAAGTTAATGAAATCCTTGGTCCGGGAGGTCTGCTGCCAAATCAGGATTTTTTTATGGTGCTTCCGCAAGTGGTTTTGGACCACATCTGCGACGAAGGGCTATGCACGTCCGAGGGAGAGGATAGATGCAGGTGGGCCTTATCGCCTTCCAGTGGCTTGACCATTAACGCTGCGTGAAACTTCAGCCGCGGTTCAGCAGTAGGAAAGCTTGGGCGAAATGGGTGTGGCACCCCAAAATGCCACCCAAAGTTTCAGTTTTTGCATGGAAGTTTCTACACAAGGCGGTTCCGGTGGATGAAAGGGTGAAAAAAGGGGGATCCAGCTTGCTTCTTCTTGTGTATGCTACAGATTGAATCAAAGGCCGGATAGGGAAGATGCGGATCATCTGTTTGGTAAGGAGAATTGGCTACAAGGATTTGGAGGTATTTTAGCTCCGTGTTTGAGGTAGCGTTCTTTGAGGACCAATCCCCGGTTAACATGGCAGCGTAGTGGTGGCTTCTTGCCTTGGAAGGGGATGGGCTTTCTTCTGTGTGGGCTGATTCCAAGCCTAGTGTTTTTGGAAATTTGGAAGCAGAGGAACTCTTGTCGCTTTGAGGAGTACATGGTGTCTTGCAGCAGGGCAATCTCTGACATCAAATGGTGGTTGAAAATACTGCAAAAGTTCCTCCCACCCATCACCAAAGACAACTTGTCCAACTGGTTGACCATCCACGAATTGGGCCTAGAGGCAAACTATCAGGTGGGCAAACCGTTCTTGCTGTAGAAATGGGAGAGACCCCCGGGAGGTTGGGTCAAAGTTAATGTCAATGGCTCGGCGCGCAGGAATCCTGGGGCCTCGGGAGGAGGAGGGGTCTGTAGAGGCCCAGGGGGAGAGTTCATCTTCGGGTTTGCTGCCGGCTATGGCCTAGGCTCCAATGTCTCAGCGGAGGCAAAGGCCATTGTAGAGGGTCTGTCGAAATGTAAGGATAAGGGTTGCCGGAAGATTATTTTGGAGAGCGATTCGAAATTTGTGGTGAGTGCGCTCAATAGGGATAGGTTCCCAAGTTTTGCTTAGTGGTACTGGTGGGCTAAGGTGCCAGACCTATCCATGGATGCTGAGATTGTTATTTCCTTTCTTCCTAGAGAAGCGAATGGGATTGCCGTGTTGCGCAACACGCCAACAACGCCGGTGAACCGAGATCCAATCTCCGGTCTCACCCAAAAACGATAAACAGGAAGAAATAATAACTAGAAGTTAAATTCACACAAACCAACAATCCACAAGACATATTTTACGTGGAAAAACCCTAACAAAGGTAAATAAACCATGGGCGCAAAACTTCACTATGGAGAAAATGAAGTTACAAGCAATACACTTACCTTCTCCTATGCTCCCATGCACATAGATGGCCGTTTTGCTAATCATCTCGCCTCTTTCTCACCTTGAACGTATAGAAACCCTAATCCCATATCTTAATCTCGGTTTACATCCCTTTATATAGTAAAACCCGAAATTACAACTCAAAATAGGAAACCCCGCACTTTACTTCGAGGTCGGTCGGGCGCCTGGTCAGATTGGGTCGGGCGCCCGCTCATTATAAAAAAGTCTAGCGAGTTATAGGTTAAATTAACCGATTATCGGGCACTCGGTCAGATTGACCATCGAGCGCCCGACTGTTCCTAGAACAGTCCAGAGACATTCGTCTGAAAACACATGAATATTGGGCGCCCGGTCCTCAGACCGTCCGGGCGCCTGACCACATTCTGATGTGATTGGATTCACATCTCAGACCATCGTACTTCATCTTCTACATCCGGAGTGCACCACCTCCCAGTCTTCAAGTCTGAAGACCAATCAAAGCTAAACAGAGCTTCAGCTTCTCTCGTGTGACCGCCTTGGTCAACTATATCTGTAGGGTTCTCACTTGTATGAATCTTCTCCAGAGCAATCGATCTATCTTCTAATAACAAACGTATGAAGTGATATTTGATGTCAATATACTTGGTCCTTGAATGAAAGGCTGAATTCTTAGCCAAGTGTATTGCACTCTGACTGTCACTATACAGCTTACAATCTGCTTGCTTCTTCCCCAACTCTTCCATAAAACCTTATATCCACACCATCTCCTTACACACTTCTGTAGCTGCAACATATTCTGCTTCCGTTGTACTCATGGACACTATCTTCTGTAACTGAGAGACCCAACTGACTACAACATTACCCAGGGTAAAGACATACCCTATCATACTCCTTCAACTGTCGATATCTCCTGCAAAATCTGAGTCGACGTAGCCTTGTAGCTTGATTTTCGATCCTCCATAACACAGCCCTACATCCACAGTACCTACCAGGTATCTGAGGATCAACTTCTTAGCTTCTCAATGTTCCTTTCCGGGGTTATTCATGAACCTGCTAACAACTCTCATTGCTTGAGCAATATCTGGCCTTGTGCTAACCATAACATACATAAGGCTCCCTATAGTTGACGTATAAGGGACTTTAGCCATGTAGTCCCGTTCCTCCTGCGTCTTACCTCCTTGCTCCTTAGAAAGCTTGAAGTGGTTGGCTAATGGAGTGCTAACCGGCTTAGTACCTCCCATGCTAAATCGATCAAGTACCTTGGCTATGTACTATGCCTGTGACAAAACTAGCTTCTTGTTTTCCTTAACACAGCTTTATCCTCATGCCTAGGATTTGTTTTACAGCTCTTAAATCCTTCATGGCAAACTCTCTAATAATTGTCTTTTAAGATCTGAGATGTCCTTCATGCTTGATCCGGCCACAAGCATATCATCAACGTACAGAAGAAGAATGATGTACAACGTATCAAACTTCTTTAAGTAGCAACAGTGGTCTGCATGACATCCCATGTACCCATTTTCTGACATGAAACTGTCGAACTTCTTGTACCACTGCCTCGAGGCCTACTTCAGGCCATATAGACTCTTCTTCAGTTTACACACCTTGTTCTCCTTTCCTGATGCCACTGTATCCTATAGGCTGATGCATATATATCTCTTCTTCAAGGTCTACATGAAGAAAGGCTGTCTTAACATCTAGCTGTTCTAGATGTAAGTCCTCTATAGCCATTATACTCAAGACCATGTGAATCGTAGACATCTTCACCACTGGTGAAAATATTTTAGTGAAGTCGATACCTGTCTTTTGTTGGAACCCTTTCACAACCAATCTAGCCTTGTACCACTTCGAACCATCGTGTTCCTCCTTCAGTCTGTAAACCTACTTATTATGAAGAGCTTTCTTACCCTTAGGTAGAGTGACTAGCTCCCACGTACGATTGGACTCAAGAGAGTCCATCTCATCATCCATGGCCTGCTCCCCACTTAACCTGCATATTTGACCGTAATGCCTCTTCAAAACACTCTAGTTCACCATTATTTGTCAGCAGTAGATAATGTAAGGAGGGTGAGTATCGAACCTTGGGTCTCCTCTCTCGAGTAAACCTTCTCACAACCGGTGCGGCTTTGCCTCATCATGATCCTGTGCATGCTCATCCTGTAGCACTGTAACACCCATGTCCAGTAACTCTTCCAACTCTACGAATTCCTTCTCATTGGCCTTATTCTGTTTTTGCTGCAAGTAGTCCTTATGCATCACTTTTTTTATTGAAGACTACGTTCTTGCTTCTGATGATTTTTCGGTTCTCAGTATCCCAAAATCATTCTGCCCGTAGCCTATAAACGTGCACCTTCTGGACTTCGCATCCAGCTTGTTTCTGTGCTCTGCATCAATGTGAACATAAGAAGTGCAACCAAACACTCTGAGATGTGCAAGGTTCACCTCTTTTTCAGTCCACGTTTCTTCTGGTAGCCCACCATTCATTGGTGTTGAGGGACTTCTATTTATGAAATACACAACAGTATTCACAGCATTTGCCCAAAAGGTCTTAGGCAACCCTGCATGTAGCCTCATGCTCCTGGCGCGCTCAAGGATAGTCCTGTTAATGCGCTCAACCACACCGTTCTTCTGCGTTATCCCTAGAATTGTTTTCTAATGTTTGATCTCATTTACTGCACAATACTCCTCAAACCTCTTATCATAATATTCTCCTTCATTATCCAATATGGGGAACAACGCCTGTGAACCGAGATCCAATCTCCGGTCTCACCCACAAACGATAAACAGGAAGAAATAATAACTAGAAGTTGAATTCACACAAACTAACAATCGACAAGATAGATTTTACGTGGAAAAACCCCAACAAGGGTAAAAAAACCACGGGTGCAAAACTTCACTATGAAGAAAACGAAGTTACAAGCAATACACTTACTTTCTCTTATGCTCCCTATGCACAGAGATGGCCCTTTTGCTAATCATCTCGTCTCTTTCTCACCTTGGACGTATAGAAACCCTAATCCTATATCTTAATCCCGGTTTACACTCCTTTATATAGTAAAATCCAAAATTATAACTCAAAATAGGAAACCCCACACTTTAGTTCGTGGTCGGTCGGGCGCCCGGTCAGACTGGGTTGGGCGCCTGCCCATTACAAAAAACGTCCAGCGAGTTATAGGCTAAATCAACCGATTATCGGGGGCCCGGTCAGATTGACCATCAGGCTCCCGACTGTTCCCAGAACAGTCCAGAGACATTCGTCTCAAAACATATGAATATCGGGCGCCCGATCCTCAGACTGTCCAGGTGCCCGACCACATTCTGATGTGATTGGATCCACATTTCAACATGCTGACTCCTTGGCCCGTCTGGGTAGTGAATCTCAAGTTGATCGGACCTTCTCCAATGCGGATCTCCTTCCTTCTAGCTGTCGTGGGTTACTGTTTCTGGATAGAGTTGGGCTTGGGAACTTGAGAGAATCCTGACGGTCATGGCTTCTCTCCTCCTTGATTCTATGGGTGATCTCCACAGGGTGATCACTCTCCTTTTGGTCTGCCCCTTTTCTCCCATGCTTGTGGATCTTTGAGGCCACCAGATGTTAGAGGCTAGAAGATGCGGCTGGTGGATGGCCCAATTTGCTGCTGCAGCCCAGCGTTGTTTGTTGCCTTCATCTCTTTTGATGTTCAGCCTTCCTAGTAGGCTTGGGTCTTCTTTGGGTAGGGTAGGAGTCTATATTTAAGGGTATAAGATTGGCGGCCTGTTCCTTTTTGTTCACGGGCTTGCCCAAATGGTGTGGTGTAGGTTGAGCGGTTGCTCCTTTCAATGAATATTCAACTATCTTCGGAAAAAAAAAAAAAAAAAAGAAGCATTGAATGTGCCTCATTTTTTCTCTCACGTCTTAATAGGTAAGGAAAAATGGACGGACAGTGTGGATCTAATACATACTTCTCGATGGAGCTCACGTAAGTTCCACATGTCAACACTATGGTTTTCTTCTCTCTCTAGCTAGTAATGAATTTCTTGGAGCCTAAAATTTACATGTGCCCCATGATCATATATATTTTAGATCCACACCATCCATCTATTTTTGATATCATTCTAGTATTTGAACCTAAAAAAAGATAGATACAAAACTCAAGTGGACCACACCATAGGAAATAGTAGGAATTGATGTTACCTATGAAAACTTCTTAGGCCCATAGATGGCTCTGATCAAGCAGATATTTCTGTTTTACCTTCATCCAGGTGTCGTGGCCTTATGAACAGTTTAAGATACCTTCATCTATAGATCATGTTTTTGCAAGAGGGGAGTTGGCGACCCAGGTATGGAAATTCTACAACCTTGCTTTTGATGTCTCATTTATAGAGGGCCAAACAGCTTTGTGTAGAGCCACGCAATGGTAGGCACTAGTATTGGCCAAACATGGCCTTTCCGTGTTACATGGCTTAATCCCGGCCATTGTCTTCTGGGAAATCTGATCCGAGAGGAATTCTAGCCGCTTCGATGGGGTGAAGACTGGTGCCGGTAAGACCGTTAACAGAATCCAAGGCTGGTTGCGTAGATTGAGCCATTCCCTTCCCCCGAATAGAGATAGATGCTCGGCTACTAGGTGGTTGTCTCTTGGTCTTGCCCTTCCTCATCTCCAACCCTGCACAAATCCCAGCCTTTTAAAATGGAGAAGGCCCAGTATCGGATGGATTAAAATAAATGTACATGGGTCTTCTCGGGGAAATTCGGGGCTATCCGGGAGTGGGGGCGTTTGTAGAGGGAGCAACGACAATTTCATCTTCGCATTTTCTTCTAGTTTCAGGCTTGGCACGAGCGTGCGCACAGAGGCCCGAGCTCTTGTTAAGGGGCCATCACTTGGTGTTGAGCATGGGTACTCTAAAATATTGATGAAAAGCAATTCAAAATTGGTGGTCGACATGTTTAATCGAGAAAGTCTTCCGAACCGGAGTTTATGGTATTGGTGGAGCAGAGCTATCAATATTAGTTCAGATATCAAAGTCAAAATCAGCTACGCCCCTAGGGAAGTGAATGGCATAGCAGACGCTCTAGCGAAATTAGGAAGCGAGTCTCAAGCCACTAACATCTTTCGGGCTAAGTCGGATCTGTCGAGATCGGTCCAAGGAGAATTGCTCTTGGACCGAGTGAGTCTAGGAAAGATTAAGAATTAGTCTGGTGGTTTGTAGTGTTAGGTCTGGAGGCCTCATGGTGGTTGGGCCTGCGGCAGCAGTGGGGGTTTTTAGGCTATACTTTTGCCTCGATGTGTATAAGGGGTTGATATGATAGGCAGGTCTGGTTTTGTTTCTGCGGTCCTTGCCCGAATTTTTATTTCTTTCTTCTAAAAGGTATATATAAATTGTGAAAAAAAAAAAAGTTTAAAATACCAAATTGGCCTCACAGTTGGCCCTAGGAAGGTTTCAATGGAAGTTTGTTTAATTCCCACTGCTTTATGTGGTGGTGCGGTCCACTTGAGCTTTGAATGTAGCTTATTTTTTGCTCCTGCTCTAAAAGTATCTGGAAAAATTACTGGATGGTATGGATCTAGCAAAATAATCATGGTGGGCTAGCGCCGGCACTGGAATTTTCCGTGCTTTCAGCACAGACAATCCGCGCATTCACGTTTCAGGGGCTACCATGTATAAGCATGTCTGCTTGCATGATCAAATCCAACTTAATTGGGCCATTTTTTATCCGTACCAATAGATAGGATAGTTATGACTGTCTGCAACAAGTGATTCTTTAGAATCATGAGCAATCCATGATGGGAGCTATCAAATAGATGAATTGCATTGTTGGTTAGACCTATTTTTATATAAATGATCATGACTGTCCATATTGGAGGTCATTGATCAGATAGTTACTATCATCAAATTGCTATGATATTTGCATGCTAGCGCATGAATTTTTTCTGAACCTAATGGACAGTCTAGATCATTCCATTGGACTGTTTAAATATCCCTATGCTAGTAGCGAGAGCACTTGAGCACTTGAGCATCTCTTATTATTAAATTAGGGTAGGTTTAGGTAGAGCGACCTCCAAATTTTAAATGAATAAACCCGTCATTAAGGGCTGAATTTTAGGGTTAGCGGAGATGAGATGCAACTATTTTAGAGAAATACAAGACCATTAACATACCTGAGAAGTACAGCTAATATAAGTTCTTACAAATGAATTGACATTGAACTCCTCAATAGCATTTCTGAGAGCTCATTTCCACCCATTTTCTTTTTCCACTCCACAGCCATGGAATGCATCAAAGAAATCATCAACATCGTATCTGGATTGTGGGATCCGATCGCCCGGCCCATCATCGAGCTTGAAGAAAACTTTGGCTCCCTAAAGCAAGCCATGGAGGAATTGAAATGCACGAGGAATGACGTGAAGACAAGGGTGGATGTCGCCGGACGGGAGCTGCTCAAATGCAAGGACGAGGTGCAGTATTGGCTGAAAAAGGTAGAAGAAGCCGAAGGAGAAGTGAATGAGAAGGAAGAAGCTTTCAAGAAAATGATGAGGTGTCTTTGGAATTGCCATCCAAATTGTTGGTCGGGCTACAAGCTTGGCAAGTGGGTTGAGAAGAAGCTGAAAGATGTAGCTGTGTTGAAGAGCAAAGGCGATTCCTTCAAGGAGGTGGCGAACAAGCAGCTTCCCGATGCTGTTGAAGAGAAGCCTCACACATCAGCTGTGGCAAGGGACTTTGTGTTGGAGAAGGTTCTATGTTGGCTTAGCGCATGCAAAGTGGGAGTTATTGGAATATATGGAATGGGGGGAGTCGGGAAAACAACCCTCCTGAATGATATCAACAACAAATTCCTTAAAAGAACTGATGATTTTGATGTCGTGATTTGGGTGGTGGTGTCTAAAGAATTAAATGTGGAAAAGATTCAGAACGATATTGGCAACCGGTTGGGCTTGTCTTGGTCAAATAATGAAAACAACAACGAGACACGGGCTCATAAGATTCACAATGTCTTGAGCAGTACGAAGTTCATGCTGCTGTTGGATGATATATGGGAAAAGCTGGATCTAGATATGGTCGGAATTCCTCATCCAGGAAGCCAACAGAACATGAGCAAGGTCGTCTTCACCACACGATCTGAGGATGTCTGTTACGGCATGGCTGTTGAGAAGAAGATGAGAGTAGAATGCCTCCCAGAGCAAGAAGCAATGGATCTATTTCGACGGAATGTTGGTGAAGAAGCCATGAATTGTCACCCGGATATACCGATCCTTGCCAAGAGTGTCGCTAAAGAGTGCAAAGGTCTGCCCCTTGCACTCATCACTATTGGACGGGCCATGGCATGCAAGAAGACACCACAGGAATGGAAGCACGCCCTATCGGTTCTTAGCACCAGCAAGCCACCATCAGAGATATCAGGTATGGATGATGAAATGCTTTTGCGTTTGAAATTCAGTTATGATAATCTTTTCGGCAACACGATTAAATCGTGTTTCCTGTACTGTTCACTGTTTCCGGAGGACTACTCCATTACCAAAGAAAAACTTATAGATTACTGGATAGGCGAGGGGTTCTTAGATGGGTGGGATGATGATCTTGATCAAGCTCGTAACAAGGGACATGATATCATTGGAAGATTAAAGACCGCGTGCTTGTTGGAGAGTGGTTCTGATGAAAAAACAGAAGTGAAGTTGCATGATGTGATTCGTGATATGGCATTATGGATTGGTTCTGATTGCGGCAAGAAGAAGAACAGGATTTTGGTACGAGCGGGCTTTGGACTGAGCGAAGCACCGGAGGTTGAGAGGTGGAAAGAGGCCGAGAGGATATCTCTAATGAATAATGACATAAAAGAAATACAGAGACACCTCGATGCCCCAACCTCCTAACCTTGATGCTCCAAAGGAATCCGTATAATACGATCCACACTGAATTTTTTCAGTTCATGCCTCTTCTTAGGGTCTTGGATCTGTCAGGTTCATCCATTCTTCATCTTCCCGCAGGGGTAGGTAACTTGGCAGAGCTACGATATCTCAACCTATCACGCACAGATATCAGATCATTGCCTGAAGAGATAGGAAATCTGGTAAAGCTGAAGCAATTGCAGTTGGAGAAGACAGACTATTTGTGCAGATTTCCTCCAGGGGCAATCTCCAAGCTTTCTGAGTTAAGAGTGATGAACCTATTTTACAGTTATTCAAGGTGGAAAACATTACGTGGCGGATTAAATATGAGTGATTTGGAAAGTTTGGAACGTTTAATCCATCTTAATCTCAGCGTATCAACTGTGGATAGTCTTGAGAGGTTGCTTTGCTCTATCAAGCTGCGGAATGTGACTCGGTATCTATATCTGAAACGGTGCAAGGGCCTGACTAACTCAAACCAACTATCATCCCTTTTTACTGCAATGAAAAGTCTTCAAGGGCTTACCATTGACGACTGCCAACAGTTGTTGGCGGTGGCGATTGGTGGAACTGATGGGAAGAAGGATGATGACTATCATGTTTCGAGCCTAGAATGTCTCCAACTTTTGGAACTCCCCAACTTAAATTGCATTCGAGTGGGCCGTGGATGCTTCAGAAACCTTCACACCATAAACATTACGGATTGTTTCAACTTGAAGAAAATTTATGGTTTACTACAACTTGAAAGTCTCGAAACAATTGAGATAGATAATTGCTGTAAGCTAGAAGAAGTAATAGGTACGGCCATTTCTGATGATGAAGTTGGAGCTAAAGGGCTAATGCGACTCAAATATATATCACTCGACAACCTTCCAGAACTAACAAGCATATGTAGATATGAACTGCATTTTCCTTCCTTGGAGGAAATCAACGTGTTTTGCTGCCCCAAGTTGAAAAAGCTCCCTCTTTCTCTCCATAACGCTCACAATTCTGTAAGGAAGATAAGTGGTGAGAAAGAATGGTGGGATCGTTTAGAGTGGGAAGAAGTTAGCATCAAGTCGTATTTTCTTCGCTGTTTCGATGAGAGGCAGTGGTGAGAGTTACTGTCGAAGTACAAATCCTTTTAATAGTTATTTCTTAGAATTGTTAAGAGTAGTTTTAGAAAGGAATCTGAATTTTTCTTAGATCAAGTGTGCTATGTATTCTTATCAGTTTTATATCTAATTTGTATGACATTGTACCACCAGATATTAGATTAATTTCTTATGTTGGTGATTCTACGCATAAGGTGTGTTATAACCCATAACTCTTCAGCATTGTTTACGTCCGTTTTGCCTGTACAAGTGAGCTAATGCACAGGCTGCCACATATACCATTGCAGTTGATGAGCAAGTGCAATATCCAAGCCACCCATAAGAAAAGTTACCACCATGTAGATTTCTCAGCCCAAGAATCAGATCACTCTACTAATCAAGTAGACCTGATTTAACTGAATTTTTTTTGTTGTCAATTTGTAAAAAAGTTGACAGAAGTTTTCTAACCAGTCTACTTATTTACGAATATCCTGGCACACCTAAGCGGACCACCTTTATCTTTGGACAGTAAAATCTACACGGTGAGGTCTATAGCTGATGCGTGGCCACGCTTGTTCAAACTGAAAACTCAGCGGATGCATCGTCTTAATTTTCAGCTAGACTTCATTGTGTCTCAGTTGAGGGTTACTTATTTCCATATATTAACACAAATTAAACCACGTAAATTTTGGAACCCATTGTAACTAAACCACGGTCCCAAAATCAGATTGTTTGAACAATGGTAGCCTCTGATTCAGGACCCCTGTTTGCTGAAATAGGTCCATTTGATACTTTTCACTTCAACAGTCCGGTAAATCCTCAAAAATCTAATAGTCTATAATTAGTAAGTGTGATTCTTTGTTTATAATACATTAAACCAGGACACATAATTTTTCTAGTTTAATTTGAATTATATTTATGTCATACGCACGTTTATTCAGTACCATCCATAATCGATCCGAATTACTCATGTCTCGGCGTTAGACTCACAAGAGTTTTAACACGAGGTCATGGGTTCGAACACCGATTGTATAAAAAACTAATGTGGTGTGAGTGCGTGAGTGCATGTGGAGTGTGAGTACATAGGTAAAAACAAAAAAAAGTACCATCCATAATGCTATTGAGGTGGGAATAAAATATTTTCACTTGGGTAAACGTTAATTTTCAAAGGTAAAAACCCTACCGATGCCCAATTGAGCAATCTGAGTCATTCATTCCAATGCTCCTTTTTTATGATGCATGTGTGGCCAAAAGTTGGCCCCATCATGAGCCCAATCCACTCATCAAGTGCCCCACCACAGTAAAGAATGAGCAACTGTTCATTTGATATATATGAAGTCTGCATTGGGCCCACTTGATGAGTGGATATTGGCCTGATTCTTGTGTTAGGTCTGGAAGGGCAAACTAGCTGGATTGGTTGGATGTCATACACTCACAAGACGTGGGCAACCATGCAGGACACTGGTGTCCAATTAGTTGTGTTAGATCTACTTAATTAGAAATGCTCTATTTGCGAATTAAAATGTTCATGCACACAGAGAAAGGAAGCGATTAACAAGATGCAGCAAGATGGGTCGTGTAGCAATTGTGTACGCTGAGTTACTTGATATTCTGGCAGAGCATGAACCTTGATATGCATTCATCTATAACTTATAGCTTACATGAGCTTCGATATGCCCACATGTCGTGTGCGCTAAAACTCATGCCATACATGTGCCAGCTAGCATGGAACGATGGGTCCAAGATCCAATCCATCCATTAGAGGGACACCACTGTATTAATCCCTTGACCAAGAATTAGGTTGTCCCACTAGTCAGGTGGTCCCACAGTTTTCAAGACAAACGTGCGCCCATGGAAAAATTGGCAGAAGCTTTCTAACCCATCCACATTTTTCAAATATTGGTTCCATGTGCTGATGGACCAGATTTTATTTTGGGAAAAATATATATAAGATTAGACCAACCTAAGGGATAGATTAGTTTCTAGAACCTATGTGCCAAGCTGGCACATTTAGAGCATGTACACGGGGATCGCCCTCCAGCCCAGCTGGTAGACGCCTGGGCGTTTCAACTGCTGGTCTTGGGTTTGAAACCCACTAACCCTACCAGTGGGTTGGAGCATCGTGTGACTGACGGGGGGGGTGGGTTGCGCATCTAAGAGGGTGTGTGCGTTGCATGACTAACAAAAAATAAAAACAAAAACATGTACCGAGCTTTATTAAGAAGCAGATTGTGCACTGAGTAACTCTGTACCCTAAGCTTACTGAGTAAATTACCGTGTGGTGTCTAACATGATTTTTGCATTTTATCCACTCTGTCCATCCAATTTACCATATAATTTTAGTACTTGAACCCAAAAATGAAGGAAATCCAAAGCGTTAGTAGACAACACCACAGGAAACATTGTGAATTAAATGTCTACCATTGAAAAATTCTTGGGGGCCACAGAAGTTTTGCTTCAGGCTGATATTTTTCTTTTCCCTTCATCCATGTCTGTGTGATCTTATGAGCAGGTTGGATGAGAAATAAACATTACTGTGGGCCCTAGCAAGGTTTCAATAGTGGAAATCATTATTCCCCTGTTTATTATGGGATGATCCAATTTTGGGCTCAGGCTTACCTGCTAAAATGAGCTCAAAAAATTAACAGAACACATGGATAAACCAAATACATTCACGGTGGGCCCAACAGAGTTTACTCAGTATGATAGAAGTGTGCCTACTCACACACCCACCCACAGCTCATGAGTGGTGGATCTTTGGTCTCAGTGTTGAAACATAGCCAGTCTACCACTCAGCCAAGGAACCAAACCCATCATACAGCTCTTGCTTTCAAACTAGAAATATGAAAAAGAATCCAAGAGCCAATCTCATCTCTCAAAACTAGATATGTTTTATTCTGGGATTTTTATTAATTTACCTTTCTTCAAAAATATTTAAATGCATTAAATATTGTAAGTTTAATTGTAAAAAAATCAAGTCACGTCAATTACAGACTCATTGACTCTTCCATTTGGCCCAACCTGACTAGAAATCGGTCGAGTTGAGTTTTTGAGTTTTTGAACTATAGTCACTTCGACTCAACTTAGGGCTGAGTGAGTCAACCCAGTCACCGAATCTGTTGGCCAGGTTTGGCCCATTGAGTTTTGGAGCTGGGGTTTATAGTAGAGGCACGTGGGTCAGGTATGGGCTTTACTTTAAACCAAATTGCTAAAAGATACTGTCTATTGAGGCCGTGCCGGAGTAGGCTTGTCCCTAAAATAAAGGGCCCAATTAAGTAATGGGCTAAGCCCTAATACTTGGGCCTGATTATTAATCGGATTGGGTCCTGATCATCTTAGAAAGGAATAGTAGGTCTTATCCTTGAATATGGTTTGCTACTACACAAGATTCTTTACATCTGGGCATCATGTTTTGATGATCCAAACCATTCATTTAATTGGCTGCAGCAGATAGAGAAGGTTCCTAATCGATGACTAAGATAGAATATATATATTAAAGGTACTCTGCGTCGAGCTGTGTGGGCCCCACTGTGATTTGTGATGGGCATCCACACCATGCATTTGGCGGGTCCCCTATTGGTTATGGGATATCCCAAAAATCAGCTGTATCTTGATTTCAACTATAAAATCATGTCTACAACATCTAACAGCACTTTTTGGGGGCCCACCTGAGTTTTGGATACGGTTGAAACTTGGTGTGACCTCTTTTTTTAGTGGGACACACACAATGGATGAGCTGGATTTCTCAACCACATCTCATTTGATCCTATAAATTATCATAAAGGTTTCAATGGGTGGATATGCACTCTTAATGATTGTCTATGGTGTGGCCCACCCAAGTCATGGATTGGCCTGATTTTTAGGCCCACTAGGAATGATGCATCTAACCGATGGTGTGGATGCCCATCACACATCATAGTGGGGCCCACACAACGAGGTCGTGCAAATAGTACCTCCCTCCCTCCCCCTCTCTCTCTCTCTCTCTCTCTCTCTCTCTCTATATATATATATATATATATATATATATATATATATATATATATATATGAGAAATGGTACCATGAGGTTGACCTCATGGAAACCTCCCATGAGGTTGAGCTATGTGGACCTCATCAAGTGCTTTTACATGCTTTTAGGCATGTCTTTATATGGTTTTAGATAGTATCGCCCACACATCTCGATGGGGCCTACACAGCTCGGCCTCATGAGAACTCGCCGTGCCATTTCCATTCATATATATAGAGAGAGAGGGAGGGGGGTATGGAAGTCCAATGGCGAAAGATTAGGATCTTCCATTATGGGATATTTTAGGGTACCCCATTTGCAGTGGACCCAACGTGTAAACTGTTAGGGCGCGGATCAACTAAGGTGGGTGGATCCCTGACTGTGGGGACCACCATGATGGATATGCAATCCATCCAAGCTGTCCGTCCATTTTGACACCTCATTTGAGGTCATGGTCCTAAAATTGCAGCAGATCCAAATTTCAGGTGGACAAAACCACAGGAAACAATGGTGATTGACCAATAAAAACTTCTTGTGGGCAACAAAATTTTTGGATCAAGCTGGTATGAAATTTGTGCGGTCCTTCTACCAGGCTTTTGTGACCTTATCAACAGGATGGAAAATAAATATTCAGGTGCCCCAAGAAGATTTCATTAGTGGGTATTCGATCACCATTGCCTCCTGTGGTGTGGTCCACCTAAGATCTGGATCTGATTCATTTTTGGAAGCATGCCCTAAAATGAACTTTAAAGATGGATGCACGGCGTTGATGTGGATCCGGGGATCCACTGAAGCCGCGCCCAAACTGTTTAGAAGACTGTAAAATAAATGGACCCGCATGTAAGGAAACTCCCCACTGAAAATGTTTTCCAAGTCTCTTTTCAAGGGTCACCTCATTTGAGGGGGACAAGTCTCCAAATCCGAGAAGACAATTCACGTGTCAAAGATCGGGCCATTCATAAATAGGGGCGTGATTGAAGTTAGACCGACGGTTTTTTTTTCCTTAATTCAGTAAGGTTAAGAACCGACAAGCCGCAGTTCATCACGGCACAAATACACAACGATCCGGACTGTTGAATGGCATAGATGTAATCTACATAAATCTAAGTGGGCCCAGATTCAGGAATCCCACCCACCACTGCGGATCCGGGGATCCACCGAAGCCGCGCCCTATGCACAGGTTCCGGCACAAAACCTTTCGATGCCAGCGTGTCAGTAGCATGGCATCAGACCCATACGAACGGAGGGCCCCACCAAGTAGATAACGGTGGGCAGCAATCAGGCCAATCCATTCATTAGCTGGACTAGCGTGCGCAGTGAATCAGACCATCACGTTTCCTCTGTGTGTGTCCGACCTGTTGAGTGGGCCCATCTGATTTTTTGCTCGAGGTGATTTCATTGTGGGGCCCACCTATTGTACTGCTCGGATGTTATTCATATGATGCATTGGCACATGTACGCAGAGTGGACGGTAATTTAAGTTCCGCACAAGTGTATCTGAACTTTTCCTATGCATGTATGATTGGGCGGATTTTTCCCATGCATGTGTGATTGGGCGGATTACGTGCGACCGTTCTCACCCAAGACAGTGCGGCCCTTACCGTGGGGCCCTCCTTGATGTATGTATTCTATATCCACGCCATCTATCTGTTTTTCCAGATCATTTGAGGTCATAAGGCCTAAAATGAGGCAGATCCAAATTTCGGGTGGACCATACTACAGGAATCAGTGGTGATTGAACGCTCTATGTTTAAAAACTTCCTAGAGGCCCACCATAATTTTTCTATATTGTTTCTTTGCCGTCCAACCTGTTGATAAGGTTACATAAACCTGCATGAAGGCAAAAAAAATTTAGGCACATGAGCCCTAAAATGAGCCAGATTCAAATCCCAAGTAGACCATACCATGGTACTGGCTTCCTGGTGCCCACCATAATGTTTATTTACCATTCAACTGTTAATAAGGTTACAAAACCTAGATGAAGGGAAAAAACCAAATATCAGCTTAATCCAAATCAAACTTTTGTGGCCTATAATAAACTTTTAATAGTTAATCACCAGGTCACCATTATTCCTCATGGTATGTGATAGAGTCCCTTGATATACATGGATACATCATCATCTACTAGCTCGAGCTTTTAGAGCAAGTGATTGTTTGACATGGCACCACAAAAATATCATATACTCTTTATCATAAAATCTCTATTTTCTTCAAGGAAGTAATTGTTGTTTCTTATGTTTGTTGTTCAAGAGGAGGTCGAAACAAGGTTTGCATTTGGTGGGAGTCTAGATTTATATCTTTTGGGCCTCCAAATTGATGGTAAGACATTACTTCAAGGATGAGCTATTGCATCGTCATGCACTAAACCTTTGGCAGGCATGTTTCACCTTAGGGCTCATTTGTTTTCATTTTCCTATGGTAAATACGCTGTAAATAGGTAATAATTATTTACCATGTATTTTGTTGCACATTTTTCAAGAATGACAACTAACTATTTGCTTATTGTGCACTAATATCGAAGAGAGTGCAATTTTTTTCGGGGCCCACTATGATACATGTGGCTTATCCACTTCATCCATCTATTTTGCAATGTGATTAATTCAAGGCATATAGGCATATATAAACCATTAAAATCAATCTCAATTTTCTTTCATGTAGATATATAACTCATAACTTCATTTCTTCACGATCTTTAGTTTTGTGAAGCTTGTATTGAACTCACAATAATCCTTCCCAATGAGGTGCATTTACCTTATTTAAAATTTTCTTTTCATCAGATATGTTTGAACTTAATTTGCTTTCTCTATAGCATATGATTTAGCATAAGATTTTTTTTTATGAAAATAAAGTAGCACTATAATAAATATGTAATATAGCGACGGATTATAGCAGCAGAAAAACATTACACCGCTATAACCAATGAATCTGCGGCGGTTAATATTAACCGTCGCTATAACACAATATATAACGGTGGATATTGATATCCGCCTGCTATAAATCAGTTTCCCGCCGCTGCCATCATTCCCGCCATCTTTTAGGACGAAGAATAGCGGTGAAGATTTATATCTGTCGCTATAAACAAGATAAGTCCGCCGTTATATTATGACTACTATATAGCGGCGGATTATTTTTTCTGCTACTATAACTTTGAATATCCCGTCCCTAATGTCAAACCCCGCGCATATGAATTATTATATTGCGGCGGAAGTTTCCGCCACTATATATTATTATAGCGGGGGATTTTCAAATCCGTTACTATATATTATTTGAACGGGGGATTTTAAAATCCACCGCAAAAAGTTAAATCCATATTAATTTCAAAGTGTAAATGAAGCTGATATTAAAATTTGATGGTTGAATTAAGCAGATATTGAAATTTAATGATTGGATTATGCATGTATTGTTATTTAACAGTTACATTAAACTGATATTGAAATCTAACGGCTGGAATAAACTAATATGCAAATTTAATGGTTGGTTAGCTTGATATTAAGGCATATATTGAAATCCAACGGTTAAATTAAACTTATTTTGAAATATAACAGTCGGATTAAGTCGATATTAAAATTCAATAAAATTGAATTAAGATAATATTAATATGTAATGGTTGGATTAAAGCAAGCCCCATATTGAAATCAGTTGCTATATTAAGTTGATATTGAAATCTAATGGTAGGATTAACCATCGTATTGAAATCAACTATCGGATTAAGCTGATAATGAAATCTAACAGATTAACCTTAGATTAGACGAAGGTGTTAAATCATACTCTCTTTTTTCAACGCAATCATTTTAAACCTCTAACTGTTGTAGATCCAACCGTTAACCTGATACTAGAATCCTAATAGTTGGATGAACCTGAAATTGTAATCTAACGGTTAGAATGGTTAGACTAATGAAGATCTAATAGATGGATTAACTTATATATATTGAAATCCAACCATCGAATAATCCTGATAGTGAAATCCTACGATTTGATTAATTAATTAGCCTGATACTGAGACATTTATATAATGAAATCTAACTGTCATGTTAGATTAAACTCATTTTGAAATCTAACGGTTAGATTAAACTGATATTGAAATTCAATGAAATTTAATTAAGCATGCATATAGGAGTGGTTAAAAAACCAAACTATTCATGAATAGTTCGAGTCCGGCTCAATTAAAGCTCGTTTGATTAGTAAACAAATCAAACTCAAACCCTATTTCTGAGTTCAATTAGTAATTAAACTGAACTCAAACATGCATGAGTTCAGTTCAGTTAGGCTCGATAAGGTTTGTTTATAGCTAAAAAACCATTGTTTCCTATGACATGATCCACTTGAGATTTGGATCCACTTCATTTTTTAGTTCTTGCTATGAGATGATTTTGTGAAATGCAAAAACAGAGTGGATATGGAATACATGCATAATGTGACTTTTAATCAAATGTATAATCAAACCCAAACTTGAGTTTGAGTCTAATTTGTATAATTAATCAAATTTAAATGAACAAAACCCAAACTCGCCAAACTTTAAACGAATCAAACTCAAATACTAAGGTTCAAGTTCAAATAAAACTTAATCCAAACTCAAACTTAAGTTTTTGTTATCAAACTCAAACCGAACACTGTGGTATTTACACCCCTACATGTATATTTATGTTAGCTGATATTGAAATCTAGCAATTGTAATTTATTTTTTTTTAAGTGAAACAGAATTGACGAGGTAATTAATCGGATCCACTATTGCATGGTTTAAGACTTCAACCAAATCTTATTGAAAAAAGTGGTCCTAGGGCCCATTATGATGTATAGGCATTAAGGCTGTTAAAAAAACTGATAAAACCGACCGAACTGGACCTAACCGATTGGTTTCAATCAATTTTTCATTCTATTTCGTGTCGATTCAATTTTTTATATTAAAAATCGAGAATGTTGTTTCGGTTGTCTGTTTGTGAAGATTATAAACCGTTTTCAACCGAACCGAACCAACTATATATATTTAAATTATATTTATTTTATATATGTTTACCCTATTATATGGCCCATCTTCATAATATGTCATATATCCACACTGTCAATTTGTTTTCTCAGCTCATTTTAGGATGTGTTCCAAAAAAATAATCAAATTCAAATCTCAGGTGCATGACACTGTTAGTGCACTTTTCTGTGGCATACTAGTGCACCTTGTTTGTCAATTACTTAGGTCAGTGAGTTTAGTATCGGTTGAGCTTAATGAAGACGAAGACTAAAGACTAGAGACGGACTGGCTGCATCAAGAAAGAAGAAACATGTGAATGTGATGCCGTGGTGAGCCTTAACCTTGGACCTACCCAAAATCATAAACCTCTAGATGACCATGACTAATAGGCATACCATTAGTCATCTTAGATTGACCTTAGGTGTCCCAAAAGACCACCAAAAGAACAGGCCATGAGGTTGCATGATCTACTGCAAAACAGTAGAAAATCATGCCTGGCCGGGAGCCCGACCCAGTGTCCATCGGGCACCCGACTTATAGAGGAATCCGTCCAGAGAGTTGGCCATATATCCAGATGGTCATTGGGTGCCCGACCCAGTGTCCACCGAGCGCCCGACCAGTGCAAAACATGTCCAGCAGCACAAACCCAATTCTGGATTGAATTTCAGACGCCCGACCAAAGTGACCACCGGGCGCCCGACCAGTGAAAAGTATGGTCATCGGGCGCCCGACCACACCTTGACCAAGCGCCCAACCAACTCCAAATGTGTTTAGTGCCAAAATTTTTAAATTGGATCGGATTCCGAGTGCCCGACCCTGCGTGAATCTGCCTGTTATTTGACTGTTGGAGAAAGTTTATAAAAGCGGAGAAATTGGATTTTGAGGAGATAGAAGCCATCATTGCTAAATACCATCAGAGACTCTATTCCAAACCCATAGCAAGTCATTCTCCTTGTGCTTCATCACAAGCTTAGGCCATTCAAATGGCAATATGAGAATGAACTTATTCCCTCTTGATTCCTAGGAGTTTAGACACCTTGATCATAGTTAAATTCCTTGTCAAAACACCACCTAAGAGTCCAAATAGGTGTATTCCTTTAGGAAACCCATTTCCTACCATTTATAGAGGTTTCACCATTCCCTAGCACCTTCGACATCTCCAATGGAGCATCACATGCAAGGTAGCTAACCTTGGAGCTGAAGTTTTAGCAAAGCAACGGCGTCAAAGATCGAGAGAGCACAAGGGGAGCTGATTCAAGCACGAGAGAGTAAGAAGAAGCAACCTAAAGCGGTGCTACAAAGGAGCTCAATCTGACAAGTAAGGTTGTCTTTTTAAAGAGTCCATCCACTCAATTCCCTATGAGAGTTGAGTGTAGAGTTTGTTTGACAAACTCGAACTAGGGTTGTTTGTCGATCTTTGGCCTGTTTGTCGGCTTAAAGTCTAGGGACGTTAGCCGTTCCTTGGCCTGTTTGTCAGCCTAAAGACTAGGGGTTGTTAGGCACTCCTTGACTCGTTGTTGGGCTTAAATTTAGGGATGTTTGCCGTTCGTTGGCACGTTTGTCAAGCCTTAACAAAGTCTCCAAAGGGGGCCACCAACACGGGTGTGAACGTATAGGTTGGGAGGAACCTGTAAACTCCTTGGTTGGGTAGATCCGAGTTAAAACACCTTGGTTGGGAGGAACCAGATTTAAACTTCATAGTGAATGCCGGTATGCTCAAAGGGGTTGATTACTTTAACCGGGAGTGGAGTAGACAAGTAGTCGAACCATTATACATGCTTACGTTTTTGTTTGTACTTGAGCTCATTTCTCATTATGCATTGTGTTTAATTGATTAATTATGAATGCTTAGTCAGGAATGTATGTCAGGCACTTGATAGGCACATCCACAGACACAAGATGTACCTTTACTCTGTTCACTCCCCAAGTGTAGGGTTGCGAAGTAGTAATAATTCGGAAAGATCCAGTATCGTTCCCACAGAGATTTATGAATAGGTATTTTCAGATTTTGTTTAAAACAACTAGTAATTAAGATCCTATTAAGAACTAAAGCTGGAAATTAGCAATTTGGGTTTAAACAGTGATTTTGTAAGGTAATTTCAATCTAAAAAGGCACTAGAGCGCCAAGGATCCACTTTTGATAAGTTTCAATGCATCAACACAACTAGGTCTCTCATAACTCAATCAGAATCGAATTCGTATCTTTATCCAATTGGAATATAGAGCGGTTCAATCAACAATTATCTAAAACAATTGCTCATTCATTGATTCAATTCCCCCATCAATGCTCAGGCCTTGGGCACAGTCAATTGTGTAGGCCAAGCCTCTTTCCAATCTAGTTGAGATTCACAACCATAGCTTTCACCAAATCTTGTCACTAGACTTGATTACAACTCATGATTAGAACTCTAATTAAATCAAAATCAATCAACAAACAACTATTTCAGATTATAATAGAAAAATAAGAACTTTAGTTGAATGAGTTCCCACATGAAAATCGGGCCATTGCATACAAGGCAATTAAAGCGTCTACCATGCCCGGAGTCGATGGTAGATCAATGAACTACACAAGCATAAACAATGCTCAGAAGCTATAATACCAAGTTAGGATTACTAAGAATTACATGAGCCCGGAGTCATCAAGAGATCAAAGTAAAAACCAAAATAGTACTTGATTCAAACTCATATTGCATTAAAATTCATCAATTAAAACATGAAAGGAAACCTAGGTTGCATCAATCCATCAAAAACGAATCAAAAGCTTCACCTCTTAGCCCTAGCTAAGAGGTTTTAGTTCATCTCTAACATCCTTGAACTAGAAGCCTCTAAAAACATAAAAAATAACTAAAACAGGAAGAAAACTAGAAACTCGAAGTAGAATCCGTCTCCTAAGCAATCCCCACGTCCTAGCATGCTTTGGTATGAAGGGAAGACATCCTTTTATAGCTTGGAGGTGTCCATTACGCAAGAAACTTCCAGATTGCGCGTAAACTTACGCACTTACGCAGAGAAATTCGGCGCCCGAATTAGAAATTTGACTGTTTACGCATGGCCGACCGGTCACGACCGATCGAACCTCATTGAGAAATAGTCCAACAGCTCTGGAGTGGGAAAAATCTTCTGGCCGATCGGTCTGGACTGGTCGGACTGGGTTGGCCGACCGGTCACGATCGGTCGGACTGCCTTCCTGATCAGTCCAGCGACCTCTAATGATGTGGCCGACCGGTCTTGACCGGTCTGGCTCCAGTGGCCGACCGGTCACGACCGGTCGGACCTTGTATTTCTTCTTAATTTCTTTCTTTGTTTCTTCTTTTCTCTTCTCTCCTTGCTTTGTCTTTCTTTGATCCTCCTTCAACCTTCATCCATTGGTCTTCAATGTTCATAAAGAGCTCTATTTAGCCTTCAATTGGTGAAATCTCGATCTTGTTCTTACAATCACAAATCATGCATTAGAGTAGTCCTTTAAACATGTAAACCGTGCATAATGAGTGATGAATTGGGGTTAGAATATGCACAATTAAGAGCTCAACACACCCCCCAACCAGCATTTTGCTATTCCCGAGCAAAACATGCGTGAAACAAGTTTCATTCTCCAAAACCCAACTCTCATCTAGAAGCTATTCTTCTATACACTCCAAGACACACAAGCATAAAAATCAGAGAAATTAGGTGATAGAGGTTGAAACCTTAAACTCTCAGAACATAATAAGTGTTTATATGAAATTCCCGCTGATTGATTGATAGATAGAAGAACTCGAACAAATTCAACCTAGTGTGTATAGTGAAAGTTCATCTTATGAATTTCCGGGATTATCTTCTTCATAAATCAACTAAACTAAAAATCTCAAGGTGTATTGTTGAGCTCTTAATTGTGCATATTCTAACCCCAATTCATCACTCATTATACAAGATTTTCATGATTTAAAGACTAATCAAATACATGTTTTGTGATTGTAGGGATGAGAGCGGACTTCACTCAATTAGAGACCAAAAAGGGGCCATTTGGAGCCTTTGATGAAGGCCCAAGGTGGACCAAAGAAAGAAGAAAGTAAAGAGAGAGGAAGGAGAGAAGAAAAGAAAGAAGAAAAACAAGCAAAACTGGGTCCGACCGGTCAAGACCGGTCGGCCAAGAAGGCCCGACCGGTCATGACCGGTCGGATACACTCCCTGGAGCAAGGCCAGCCTTGTCCGACCGGTCATGACCGGTCGGCCAGCCCTGTCCGACCGGTCGTGACCGGTCGGCCATGCAAGTTTCAGACTTCAGATTGCATACAGCAGGCCATTCCCATTTCTGACTTTTCGGACGACTTTTCTGAAGCCATCTTAATGATATTTGAAAATCTAACACATTCATGTCGAAGAGGAGCTCGACGCCGAACTAATTCAAGTAGTTTCGTGTCGATCGGAGCTACGGATTGATCGTGGTGGCCAAAACAATACGAACTGTCCAGAAAGTTCCAGATTTCGCTGTTCCACTCTGGGCCGGTCCAGGTGGCCCATCATTGATGATATGAAGAATCTACTTTGACCATCTTTTAGACCACATCCATATATGAATAACCACAAAGTTTCAGATCAAAAGGATGTGTGGTTTGATCGTACCGGTTGAAGAAAGATGGACCATCCAGAAAGCTCCAACTGCGCAAAGTTTATAAAAGCCCTAATTGTTCTAATTTTCGGACCATATTCTGGGATTGTTTTGGACAATCTAATCCATCTATCATGTAGAGGAGGAAGTTTTCTACAAATGTTCAAAATTTGGGATCAATCCGACATTTGTACACTCCGGAGTGTTGGAAGCAAGATGACTGGTTCTGAAGGTACCCGAAGTGCGTGATTTTGAGAGGCGGTCGGTGATGTGATTGGTGGGCCCATTCAGAGGATAATCTTGGAAATCTAAATCATTTATGAGGAAGATCACATTACAAGGAAGCTATAAATCAATTTTGAAGGCAATCCAACCATTGGTTAAGCCGTATCAAGCGAAACAAATTCTGCTATGTTGCTGTACTATTGCTGCACTATAAAAGGAGGTGCTGTCTTCTATTCCAGAAAAACCAAGGACGTGGGGAGCAAGGAGTTCAAGTCATAGGAGGCTTCCTAGCCTCCTCCAGCTAGTTTTTCTTCCTTTTCTTAGTTCTAGTTTTATTTTTAATATGCTTTTCATTAGCTAATCTCTTAGCTAGAGCTAAGAGGTGAACCTTATAGTTTTCTTAGATTGTTTAATTCGTTTTATTGGTTTTAAGATTGGTTTTCATGATTATGAACTATGGTTTGAAGTTTATACAAGCTTTTGAGTAGTTTTTCTTAGTCTTATGATGACTCATGGATGTTTGGGAGAATTACTTAATTGCTTAATTGGTTTGTGACGGTCTAGACCTGTATGATCCGAGGAATCGGAGTGCGCTCTAGTACTATGATCTTCATAAAGGAACTTCCTACCAAAGTTCTATTTTTCTGCTTTTCTGTAATATTTATGGATTGTGCATGTGATTTGAATCAAGTTCAAATCATGATCTAGCCTTGTCTTGTGACAGGACTTGAGGATGGTTATGATTGTGAACTGGACCTTTTGGAAAGGGGAATGACCTATGCAATTGAGCATGCTCAGCTCAGCCTACATTGAGTGAATCCTATGCATTGAACTTACATATAACAGATTGTTTGGTTTAACAACTCTATCATCCGACTAGATAGATCTTAATATCGATTCTAATTGAGAAAGTAAGAAACCATAGCGAATTATGCATCTAAGAAGAGCTATAAGTGGATCCTTGATGCTCTAGTTATCTTTTCATTATCAGATTTTCTATTTTATGTTCAAAACCAATTTCACAAACCTCTTTAGATTCTAGTTATTAGGATAGTTGGAATTGTTTACTTCCTTCCCTGTGGATCGACCTCGGTCTTACCGAGTTTATTACTACTTCGCAACCCTACACTTGGGGAAGCGAACATGTATAGAGCAACAACAAGCCTATGACAGGAATTTGCCTTACCGTCCTTCCGATGACTTTCACACTACGTCCCAATTCCGGCTTTGGTTACAGGTAGACCATCCCCCGGTTGGTAGTAGGTAGCCCTAATCGGAATTTCCATCATTTTTCCATCATTCCCAATTTCATCCTTCCTTTTTATTTTTCTTTTACATTAGATAGGATTTTTAGAAATCCATATCTTTCGTTATTTTTCCATGGATAAGGATGGACAAAGTACCCCAGCTTGGTTTCTCAATATCTTAAATCAAGGTCTAGTTAATCCACAAATCATATAATCCTTTCAAATCATGAAAATCGTGTAATGTGAACTAGGTGCAAAAGGTGTTCAAATTTTCTATCAATCATAAAAATAGGTGAATTCACATATAAAACCATTATGTTAAGAGAAATTCAAAGCTTGCAACATCCCTCACTTCGTATCTCATCTTCTTATACCCATGCTATCTCGAATGCATAGAATTAAAGTTTTCCAAAAGAGTTTTAAATTTTAGAAAAATCGAAAAATTTCTATATCATTGCTCGAAATGTCACAAAAGCTAGTAGATTCATCTAAGGAATCTCTCTCACCCCCCAACCAAAACTTTACATTGTCCCCAATGTAATAAAATATGCAATATGCATGACATGAGGGCAATAACATAAAACAAAGGAGAGTAAGAAAGAGAGATATCACCTGAAGCATATATTCCATGGCAAGATTAGCTTTTGGAGATGGATTACTTCACAACTAAATCAACTATCAAAGCAAATCCTAATGGGAAAGCATTCTAGAAAATCATCCTCCGTCAGACTAGGAGGTTAATCCCAACAACTCATCCAAAAGCACAAAGTCAAGCAGAATCATTAGATGGATCAAAAGGTTTCGCAATAACGTCCTCCAATATCGTGCTTTACAATAAACATGTGTGTGAGTAATCGTGATAAGCCACTCAAAATCCCAAAAAGGAATTTCAGCGGGTTCCTTAATGTTTTCACCACATGTATAAGAGGAGACATCATCATATTTATCAGAAAAAATATGTCTCCATTCAGATTTTCCTGGGCATTGATATTGCAAGTAAGGATCATCCCAGGGTTGGTGGAGTTCGGTATGCATGATCCACAAGGGTGTGGAAATATGAATTGATTTCTCAGCACAAAAAGGTATTGTTTCCACATCCTTCTCTCGGCTAACGTCATATGCCGATACCGACTCTAAAAGTGTGACCATATCCCTTATCATATCATCGTTATTATCAAGGGAGTAGGTCACTTCTTCGTCTAAGTGACCGGAGTAAAAAGGTGAGAGGGAATCATCTTCCACGATAGAATTGATCATGTTTATTTCGTGGACCTCCTCTTCTTCATCCTCTTGTTGGTTGTCAATATTGAAAGCATTCAACTCAATCGTCATATTGCCAAAAGACATTTGTATGACCCCACTCCTATAATTTATGATAGCGTTTGATGTAGCTAGGAATGGGCGGCCAATTATGACAGGAATTTGGGGCCCAATATTAACCATGGGTTTCGTGTCCAAGACAATAAAGTCCACCGGGTAGTAAACTTTGTCAACTTGGACAAGAACATCCTCAATTACCCCTCTAGGAATATGAATCGATCAGTTAGCAAGTTGTAATGTGGTTTTGGTGGGTTTCAATTCACCTAAACCCAATTGTTTATAGACCGAAAAGGGAATTAAGTTTACACTTGCCCCTAGATCAAGTAGAGCATGTTTCACCCAGTAGTCTCCAATCACACATGATATTGTCGGACAACCAGGATCTTTATATTTCTTGGGCATCCCGTGGTTGATAATAGCACTTACATTCTCTGTCAAAAATGCCTTCTTTTGCACATGTATTTTTCTTTTAACCGTGCAAAGGTCTTTTAAAAATTTTGCATATGACGGTATTTGTTTAATGGCATCCAACAATGGGATGTTGATTTTGACTTGCTTGAAAACCTCCAAAAATTTCTGATATTTATCTTGAGGTTTGGCTGAAATCAAGCGTTGGGGGAATGGAGCAACGGGCCTATATTCTTTCAATGGCTCCTTTTCATTCATGGCGGTGCTAGGTCCATCATCCTCTTTGGAAGATACCGGATCATTAGGCGTTGAAACCTTCACCGGATTAGATTTTTCAATAATTTTACCACTTCTAAGGGTGGTGATGGCCTTAACATGTTCCATATGTTGGTTAGAAGAACTAGGCACGCTTATTTCGCATTGTGGTTTTGGATTTGGTATGGGTTGGGCTGGAAGAATCCCTTCCTTTGCGTTTAAGCGAGCCTTGATTTCCTCCACCGAATTTTTAAGCTCAAGCATTATCGTATGGTTGGATTGATTTATTTGAGCTTGTCCTTCCATGAATGCTTTCAAAGTATCCTCTATAGGCATTTGAGGTGGGGCCATAGGAATTTGCATTGGGGGCCCCCTTTGAGGATTATTTTGATTAGCCGTGTTTCCATTCGCCCAATTGAAGTTTGGGTTGTTTCTCCAACTAGAATTGTTCGTGTTTGAATTTGGAGTACTAAAAGGTCGTTGATAACTATTCAAAGCATTCGATTGTTCGAATAAAAGTTCTCGAAACGCATAGATTGTTGGACAATCCAGCGTTTGATGCACATTGGAAGCACAAATACCACAAATAGTTTCAACAGCCCCCCTTTGTTGGGTTGTGTCCACTTTCTTTAGTTCCATCTCCTCGACCTTTCGTGTGAGTTTAGCCACTCTAGAACCTAGATCGTCTTGCCCATCTAAAACATAAATTTCTCCCTTTTCCTTGGCTTGGGGTTGTTTTGAACTTGTTGGCTTAGATGTATCCCATGCTTGTGTATTTTCAGCCAACATGTCAAAATAATCCCAAGCTTCCTCTGTTTCTTTGTTCATGAACTCCCCATTGCACATCATCTCCACAAATTGGCGCATGGTTGAGTTTAATCCATCATAGAAGAAACTAATCAACCTCCACCGTTCATAGCCATGATGTGGGCATGCGTTTAATAGCTCATTATACCTTTCCCAACATTGGAAAAAGGTTTCTTCTTCTTTTTGGGCAAAGTTCATTATGGCCCTTCTTAGTGCATTGGTTCGATGAGTAGGGAAGAATTTTTTAAGAAACTCCCTAGTCATCTCAGCCCATGTCCCAATAGACTTGGCCTTAAGGAATGTAGCGATGATTTGGCCTTCTATTTCAAGGAAAAAGGGAACAATTTAAGTTTTATAGTATCCTTGATCACATTGTCATAGTTTATTGTGGCTATAACCTCTTCAAATTCCTTAATATGTAAATAAGCGCTTTTAGAGTCGAGTCCATGGAATCTAGGAAGAAGTTGGATCAGCCCCGGTTTAAAATCAATATTTCCCACATTGTGAGGGAAAATTATGCAAGAGGGAGTACTCGTCCTAGCTGGTTGTAAATAGTCACGTAAAGTTCTAGGTTGAGGTACATCCCCCACTTCATTCTCATCCAATTCAGTAAGGTTTGGGGTTGGATTTTGATGTTGATTAGCCCCTTGATTTGGTTGATTTTCAGCCATCTCTCTAGTAATTTCAGGAAACTTTTGATGTTTTCTAGCTCAAGGCTCTCTATCAATCCCTTCAACAATTACTCCGTCACGATTGAGTCGGTTATTAGAATCCCGAGCCCAATGTGACACGCAAATCCAAGAAGAATGAAAGCAAAAAGGAAAAAAGAAAGAAAGAATTCTTCCTTCCTTCCTTTACTCCTCTCTAAGACTTAACCACAAGGTGTCTTGCAATGGCTGAGCCAGAAGCAAGGATAGAGACCAATGTCTCCTGGTCAATAGGGGTTCAGAGAACTCCCCACCCACTCTTTGAGTCTTTTGAGAAAAAGTACAGAAAAAGAAGAAAGAGGAATAGGTTGAGAAGAGAAATCTCTGAGCACAAGGTGATCCAAGACGGCAGAGCCGACCAATAGGAATCCAGGAGGCACAAGGCCTACCTTTCAGAGATCCAAAAGGAGTCTCCACCCACTCTACAGGAGATGAATATGATAGGAATGAGTAGGAGAAGAAGAAGAGTAGGGTTAGAACAATAAAACCTGATTTGTGACTTAAGATGCCTACTTCTTCTTCAACTTCCTAAAAATCCCTGGATTAGACCTATGTTAGAATCCTGCAAAAATCAAAACAAAGTAAGTTATTATTTAGAAGAAAACCTACCCTAGAAAGCAAAACAAATCCTAAACCTATCTTAACACAATCTCAACTAGAAATTATTTCAGAAAATTCTAAAAATACCGCATAGAAATCCCCGGCAACGGCGCCAAAAACTTGTTCACTCCCCAAGTGTAGGGTTGCGAAGTAGTAATAATTCGGAAAGACCGAGTATCGTTCCCACAGAGATTTATGAATGGGTATTTTCAGATTTTGTCTAAAACAACTAGTAATTAAGATCCTATTAAGAACTAAAGCTGGAAATTAGCAATTTGGGTTTAAACAGTGATCGTGTAAGGTAATTTCAATCTAAAAAGGCACTAGAGCGCCAAGGATCCACTTTTGATAAGTTTCAATGCGTCAACACAACTAGGCCTCTCATAACTCAATCGGAATTGAATTCATATCTCTATCCGATTGGAATATAGAGCGGTTCTATAAAAAATTATCTAAAACAGTTGCTCATTCATTGATTCAATTCCCCCATCAATGTTCAGGCCTTGGGCACACTCAATTGTGTAGGCCAAGCCTCTTTCCAATCTAGTTGAGAGTCACAACCATAGCTTTCACCAAATCTTGTCACTAGACTTGATTACAACTCATGATTAGAACTCTAATTAAATCAAAATCAATCAATAAACAACTATTTCAGATTATAACAGAAAAATAAGAACTTTAGTTGAATGAGTTCCCACATGAAAATCAGGCCATTGCATACAAGGCAATCAAAGCGTCTACCATGCCCGGAGTCGATGGTAGATCAATGAACTACACAAGCATAAACAATGCTCAGAAGCTATAATACCAAGTTAGGATTACTAAGAATCACATGAGCCCGGAGTCATCAAGAGATCAAAGTAAAAAACCAAAATAGTACTTGATTCAAACTCATATTGCATTAAAATTCATCAATTAAAACATGAAAGGAAACCTAGGTTGCATCAATCTATCAAAAATGAATCAAAAGCTTCACCTCTTAGCCCTAGCTAAGAGTTTTTAGTTCATCTCTAACATCCTTGAACTAGAATCCTCTAAAAACATAAAAAATAACTAAAACAGGAAGAAAACTAGAAACTCGAAATAGAATCCGTCTCCTAAGCAATCCCCACGTCCTAGCATGCTTTGGTATGAAGGGAAGACGTCCTTTTATAGCTTGGAGGTGTCCATTACGCAAGAAACTTCCAGATTGCACGTAAACTTACGCACTTGCGCAGAGAAAGTCGGCGCCTGAATTAGAAATTTGACTGTTTACGCATGGCCGACCGGTCACGACCGGTCGGACCTCATTGAGAAACAGTCCAGCAGCTCTGGAGTGGGAAAAATCTTCTGGCCGACCGGTCTGGACCGGTTGGCTGGGTTGGCCGACCGGTCACGACCGGTCGGACTGCCTTCCTGATCAGTCCAGCGACCTCCAATGATGTGGCCGACCGGTCTTGACCGGTCTGGCTCCCGTGGCCGACCGGTCACGACCGATCGGACCTTGTATTTCTTCTTAATTTCTTTCTTTGTTTCTTCTTTTCTCTTCTCTCCTTGCTTTGTCTTTCTTTGATCCTCCTTCAACCTTCATCCATTGGTCTTCAATGTTCATAAAGAGCTCTATTTAGCCTTCAATTGGTGAAATCTCCATCTTGTTCCTACAATCACAAATCATGCATTAGAGTAGTCCTTTAAACATGTAAACCGTGCATAATGAGTGATGAATTGGGGTTAGAATATGCACAATTAAGAGCTCAACACACTCCTTGAGTAGACTTGAGCTTAATTGATCTATCCTCATAAGTCTACTTGAGGTTGCATAGAATAGGAGCTTGTTTAGTTTTATCATAAGTTAATCTATGTATGCTTAGACTAGGATGCTAATTGTTTTTATCATATGCTAGTCTGTTGATTGGACCAACTTAGGCTTGGAAACTGAAGTGTTAATCATTTACTTAGTTTAATTTGTTAAAACTATTAAGTAGGCGAAAAGATTTTAAAAGGTCCTAATCACCCCCCCTCTAGGACTTAGTCATAATTCTAGGTTCTCCTTAAGCTTCCGCACGCATATGCGTAGGGTGTCGTGTTAAACAACCCGACCTAATTTCAGACACCATGGGAAACAATGTTGATTAAGCGCTCTCCATTAAAAATGTCCTTGGACCTACTTAAAGAACATCTGCAATGTTTATTTGCCATCCAACCCGTTGATAAGGTCAAGCAGACCAAGATGAAGGGAAAAGTCAAATTTACTTTCAGCTTGATCCAAAACTTTTGTAGCTTATAGTTATAAAAAGTTTTGATGGTCATTCACCGATTTTTACATTGGTGTGGTCCACCAGAGATTTAGATCTTCCTAATTTTTTAAACATTGTCATCTATACCGTCCATCCGAACGTGCACAACCCTAATATATATTTTACATTTATACCATCCATCCGTCCTGAAAGATCATTTATGGCTATTTGGCCGAACCTGGAGAAGATCTAGATCTTAGGTGGACCATTCAACAAGGAATAGTGAAGTAGTGTGTCCACAATTATATACATATATATATATATATATATATATATATATATATATTAAATATTAAATATATTATGTGATGATATATATAATATAATAGATAATATATAACAAATAATATATTAAATATATAATATACATATAGCGGGGGATTTTATAATCTGCCGCTATAGGTCCCTTAAATCCCCAAATTGAAACCCTACCCCCGCAAAACACTCCTCTCTCTCTCTGATCTCTCTCTCCCTCACTCGTTCCCTGCCCGAGTGCCCCTGCCCCCCCCCCCCCCCTCTCTCTCTCTCTCTCTCTCTCTCTCTCTCTCTCTCTCTCTCGTTGCCCTAGCCCCCTACCTCCTCTCTCCATCTCTCCATCCGCCAGTCTCTCTCTCTCTCTCTCTCTCTCTCTCTCTCTCCATCGCCGCCACCAGCGCCCACACCCACACCGCCTGCCACTCTCTCTCTCTAGTTGGCACCAAAGCCGGCCAATGCCGCCCGACACTTTACCCAACTCCGGCCGCACCTCAAGTACGTTTCTCTCTCTCTCTCTCTCTCTCTCTCTCTCTCTCTCCATCCATGCCACCCATTTGTTATTCCAACGGGGCCCACCGCGATGTATGTGTTGTAGATCCACAATATCCATTTGTTGATCTAGTGGGCCCCGCCTTGATGTATGTGGTGCATCCATGCCACCCATTTGTTATTCTAGTGGGGCCCACCGTGATGTATGTGCTGTATATCCACACTATCCATCTATTAATTCAGTGGGCCCCACCTTGATGTATGTGTGGTGCATCCACCCCCTTCATTTGTTTTCTAATGGGGCCCACTGTGATGTATGCTAGTGGGTCCCATTGTAATGTATGTGTTTTAAATTCATGCCCTCCATCTATTTTCCAGTGTGGCCCACTGTGATGTATGTGTTTTAAATTGATGCCCTCCATCTATTTTTCAGTGGGTCCCACTGTGATGTATGTGTTTTAAATCCATGCCTTGCATCTATTTTCCAGTGTGGCCCCATTGTGATGCATGTGTTTCAAATTCATGCCCTCCATCCATTTTCCAGTGGGGCCCACTGTAATGTATGTGTTTTAAATCAATGCCCTCTATCCATTTTTCAGTGGGTCCCATTGTGATGTATGCATGTGTTTTAAATCCATTCCCTCCATCTATTTCCAACGGGGCCTAATGTGAGTATACGTGTTTTAAGAAATCAGATTGCGTATTGAGTTACTCAGGACAATCTTATCGTACTAAGTAAACTCAGTTGGGCCCACTGTTAGTATATATGTATGTACTTTATCCATATTGTCCATCCGTTTTACTAGCATATTTTAGGGATTGATCCCAAAATTGAAGCATATCCAAAGCTCAAGTGGACCATACCACAGGAAACAATGGGAATAATGATTTCCACCGTTAAAACCTTCCTAGGGCCCAAAGTGATATTTATTTGTCATCTAAACTGTTTATAAGATCACAAAGACATGGATGAAAGGAAAACACAAATATCAGCTTGATCCAAAATTTTTGTTGGATAGTTTGGTTCATTAACCACCCTTACTCGTGACCGACTTGACATTGGGTAGGGCTTGGGTAAGAAGTATCGAACAGAATATTGAGCTTGGGCTATGCAAACACCAACCTGATATTTAATCACTGTCGTTTCCTATGTTGTGTTCCACTTCGGATCCCCATCGTCTTCATTTTTTGGGTCCCAATATTAGGGATACCCTTGAGATTTGCATATAGTTCAATGTTGGACACATGCCCTAAAATAATTTTTTTAAATGGTTGATTAGCTAAGTAGGTTGATTAGCCAAGTAACTTAACTAGCTAAGTTCTTGATTGGGCAAGTAGATTGATTGGCCAAGTAGCTTAACACATAGGTGGAAACTGTTGTTACTAGCTGGTTGGATATGTTTCATTGTATGCATGTTTGGGTTGGATACATATCTCATTATATCCATTTTTTTATTCCATTATGTTGCATATGCTATATCCATGCCGTCAAAGGTTGGGCCCACTTAGACTTTGGGTTAAGCCGAAGTTTTTGCGGTCATCCCCTGCTATGATATGACAAAATAGATAAATGGTGTGGAAATAACTAAAACATCATAGTCGATTTGAACAGTGGATATTGAGCGGGGGTCTCTAGATGGCGGGAATCGCTATTGAGATGATGATAAGGCTGTACATTTGCTATGGACAGCGATAAAAGCCTAAAATTTAGTACGGGTATCCGGATGTGCGTCGAAGCTATCCGTGGTTGTATTGATTTTGGATATGTGGATGTATGTGTTGGATGATGATACTTGTAGATGAGAATATAAAATAAATAACTATTTATATATACATATATTATTAATGTAATGGAGTATGATTTTGAACAGTGATCTCTGTATTATGGGAATTGTGGTTTGGGTTGGATATATCTCTCGTTATATCTATTTTTTGGGTCTATTGTGCTACATATGTTATATCCACGCCGTTAGGAGTGTGGTCTACTCCTATGGGGTGGGGCCCACTTAGACTTTATGTCTGGGCCGGAGTTTCTTTCGGTCATCCCCTACAATGACATAGCAAAATAGATAAATGGTGTGGAAATAACAAATACATCGTGGTGGATTTGAGGAGTGGATATTAAGTGAGGGTCTCCAGAAGGTGGGAATCGCTGTTGAGACAATGAGAAGGCTGTACATTTGCTATGTACAGCAATAAAAGCCTGAATTTAGTACAGGTACTTGGATGTGCGTCGGAGCTATCCGTGGTTGTATTGATTTTGGATATGTGGATGTATGTGTTGGATGGTGATACTTGTGGATGAAAATATAAAATAAATAACTATTTATATATACATATATTATTAATGTAATGGAGTATGATTTTGAGCAGTGGTCCCTGGAAAGTGGAAATTATGGTTTAACTTGGATATCTCTCGTTATATCCATTTTTTAGATCCATTATGTTGCATATGTTATATCTACGCCGTCAGGGATGAGGTCCACTCCGATGGGGTGGGGCCCACTTAGACTTTGTTTTTGGGCCGGAGTTTTTTTAGTTATCCCCTGCTATGATATGGAAATATAGTTAAATTGTGTAGAAATAACAAATACATCATGGTGGATTTGAGGAGTGGATATTGAGCGCGGGTCTTTGTCTCTGGAAGGTGGAAACCGCTGTTGAGACGATGATAAGGCTGTACATTTGCTCTGTACAGCAATAAAAATTCAAATTTTAGTACGGGTACCCGGATGTGCATCGGAGCTATCCGTGATTGTATTGATTTTGGATATATGGATGTATGTGTTGGATGATGAGACTGGCTACGCGTTACTAGTATGTACTAGATATTATTAAGTTATATTGTACATGGTGATAATTAGAGGTTGCAATGCGTTAGGTCGTGTCGGGTTCGGGTTGGGTCAAGTGCGAGTCAAGTTTGGGGTTAAATAGTGCATAGTGTAACGCCACCCCTCTAAGAACTAAGGGGTAAGCTACATAGCATGTAATGTAAGCTACATGTTACTTGTATATTTTTAATGGACAATTCACATCAAATTAAGGTCGGCCCCTAATGATGAATGTAGGCCCTGCATCAAGCCCTGAGTAGATTTTATATAATCATCATGGTAGGCCATAGAAAAACCAAGGGTGGACATCTCTCCTAATTGCTTCCTTTGGTGCCCCACCTTAATTGCACTTTAGCTTAGTTTTTTGAACCTGCTTAACGTATGATTACACATCTAATGATCCAAGAGTGGATCTCACATATATATTACAGTGGGCCTGTAAAAAATCAAGGGTACGATTCCAATTTGAACCAAGAGTTATAGTCCATGAAACTGATAACTTTTAAGTGTGGAAAACTTTGAAGTTATTAAGTGCACGGGACATCCAAACCATTCGACAGATCGACCTCACAGTAGGGGATGATATTTTCGCTAGGTGATCTTGATGGTGAGGCCAACCAATTAGGAAAATTGGTTTTCTCAAGCACTTAATGTGTAGGAAGTTATCTACTTGGTGGACCTTAAACCAGTTGGACTTGAAGCTCACATTTTTAATATCTTTTTTTTTCCCCAAATATACAAGCGTAAACAGCTCTGAGATGGATGCCCGCCCTTAATTTTTTGGGGTTCCACTGTCATGTTTAATACGCTCCACTCTAACCATTTATTCCTATGACCAAACACTTAGTCCAAGATGTCACTAAGGTTCGGCCACAACAAAGAAAAGAGTTGGGAGAGAGATGTCCACCCTTGATTTTTATATAGCCCACCCGATGGTTATATAAAACTCGCTCCCACCATTATATGCCATAAAAATATTTAAATCTTGACCCTAAAAAACCAGGCCCATATGTGATTAAGTGGGCCACATCAGACTAATTATGGGGAAACATCATCTTTGTGTGCACCCAATGTTGTATGTGATGATGCTCCTAAAGGAGTTGATACGCATAGTATGATACACGATACTTTTGGTATGTTAAGGGAGGACAATGAGGCACCCGATCAATGCTTCACATGAGCCTACACAAGAACGCAATGCAGAAGCAAACAACACTATGCCAAAACAGCAAACAAACGACACAAAAACGCTTGGTTTAACGACGGACTTGATTCGTCGTTAAAAAGGATTGGTTTAACGACGGACTATATACGTCGTTAATATTAACGACGAACTATATCCGTCGTTAAGGCGAAAACAGTTCGTCGCTTACTACCACCACCTCCTGCTTTGGCGTGTTCAATCGACAAAATTGTACGACGGACCAGCATCCGTCGATAACTGTAAATTAACGACGGATATAATCCGTCGTTCATATTACGACGAATCTAATCCGTCGTAAAGGAATGTATTCAAGGGGGACTTCCTGCGTCGTAAAATTCTGCGTCCGGACACGGGACGTAGGGATTTATCGACGGACCTTCTTGGATTTAACGACGGATATAGTTCGTCGTAAATTGAAAATTACACATTTCGCAATGCATTTTAAATAAATTTGTTTCTTTAATAAGTTTTAAAAAAAAATTGGAATTTTAGAAAAAAAAGTTGACAAGTTTAATAAAAATTAACAATATTTAAGAAAAAATGGGATTTGGAAAAATTCGAGATTTTGAAAATAATATTCTAAATTTAAAAAAGAATTAGAATTTTGAAAGAAAATGACATTTTTAAATAAATTGAGACGTTTGAATGGAGTGTATAAGTTTGAAATAATGTAGACTGAGAAAGATTGAGGTTTTGCATTTTGAAAGATATTGACATATTTTGATAAAAAAAAAAAAAAGATTTTCAAAAAATTGGCATTTGAAAAACGAACATCAGAAAGTTTAAAAAATTGTGATTTTGAAAAAAATGTTGAGTTAATCTTGAATAAAATTTATAAGTTAGAAAAAAAATGAAATAAAATTAATAATGTTTAAGAAAAATCGAAATGTAGAAAAAAATCAAAATTTTGAAAATAATTAGGATTAAAAAAGAACAAAAAATCTGAAAGAATTTTGACATAAATTAGGATTTAAAAGGATTTAAAAAAAGTTGGCATTTTGACATAAATCAAGAATTTTGAATAAAATTATCGGTTTGAAAAAATAGATTTTCAAAAAAGAAATTGTGATTTTTAAAAAGAAATTTAGATTTTGTATTTTGTAAAAAAAAATTGAGAAATTTGATAGAAAATGAAATGTTGAAAAAACAATTGACATTTTGAAAAAAGTGTTTATGTATTGAATTGCGATTTTGAGAAAAAATTAAGAAGTTTGAAAAAAAAAATTTGTAATAAAATTAATAATGTTTAAGAAAAATTAAGATTTAAAATAACGAGATTTTGAAAAGAAATTCGGGATTTACAAAGAACCAAAAAGAAATCTTAAAAAAATTAAGATTTTGAAAAAAAACGGCGAAGATAGAATAAAATTTATAAGTGTGAAAAAAAATTGAAAAAAATTACAATTTTTAAAAATAACATAGGATTTTGTATTTTGAAATTTTTTGAGAAATTTGATAGTTGACAAGTTTATTAAAAAATGTGATTTTGAAAAATAAAATTGTATTGTTTAAAAAAAATTAACAATTTTAAGACATTGGGACACTATACCAAAATTGATATTTTGAGAAATCTAAACTGGTCCATCCACTTTGTGAGATAATTTTAGGACATTATACAAAAAAAAGGTGAGAACCTGGCTCCTGGTGGGTGGGAACCCTGACCGTGGGGCCACTCTGATGAATGAGACTACACCCACGCCGTACATCCGTATTGAAAGTTTATTTTAGGGCGTGTTCCAAAAAATGAAGCAATTCCAAGTCCCAGATGGGACATAGTAGAGGAAACAGTGCTTATTGACCATTAAAGACTTCCTATGGGGCCACAAAAGCTTTGGATCAAGATGATATTTTTGTGCTCTATTCATCTAGGTGTTTGTGACCTTACAACCAGGTTGGATGGAAAATAATGGCAAATAAACATTTCGGTGAAATCCATGAAGCTTTCAAGTGTGGAGATTCAATCACGATTGTTTCTATGGTGTGGTCCACCTAATATTTGACTCATCTTCATTTTTGGTATCATACCCTAAAATGATATTTCAAAATGGTTGGATGGTGTGCATTTAAGACACATACATCACTGTAAGCCCCACAATCAAGGTGTGGACCCCACAGAGTTTACTCAATACACAAGCCTTTTATCCAAGCGCGGTTTAGGTGGATCCCTAGATCCGCTAAGGTTGGTGGATCCCCAATTGTGGGGCCACTATGATGTATGTACCTTACATCTACACCGTCCATGCATTTTGAAAGCTCATTTTAGGGCATTGTCCAAAAAATGAGGAAGATCCAAATCTTAGGTTGACCATACCACATGAAATAGTAGCAATTGAATCCCCACCATTAAAAAATTCATGGGGACCACTGGAATGTTTATTTTCCATCCAATTTGTTGAAAAGGTCACAAAGACCTGGATGAAGATACCAAACAAATATCAGCTTGACCCAAAACTTTTGTGACCCACTATAAGCTTTTAATGGTTGAGTACCATTGTTTATTGTATTATGGTCCACCTGAGATTTGGATGTACTACATTTTTTTAATCATGCTCTAAAATGTGTTTTCAAAATGAATGGACGGCATGGATGTAACACAAACACACATCACACAGTGGATGGCACGGTAAGGGATCCACCCACCTCGGTGGATACGAGGGTTCAGAGCCCCTTCCAAAGGGGGCGCGGATTTCCTGTGAAAGCCTTGCGCAGGAAGTTCCTGCACCGGGAACCAAGGTGGGGCCCACAATGATGTTTTTCGATAAATCCACCTTGCCCATCCGTTTTGGGACCTCATTTTAGTACATAAAAACAAAAATGAACCGGATCCAAGACTCAAGTGGGCCTCACTAAAGGAAAAAGTGGGTAGGTAAATTACTACCATTGAAACCTCCCTGGGTCCACAGTGATGTTTATATGACATCCATACCGTTCATAACGTCACTACTACTGGGATGAACAGGAAACACAAATATTATCCTGATTCGAAACACCTGTGGCTCCACAAATATTTCAACTGTGGACATTCAATCCTCACGTTTTCGGCCCACTTGAGTCTTGGATCGGGTTCATTTTTGTTCTCATGTCCTAAAATGAGCTCCCAAAACGGATGGACGGGGTGGATTTATCAAAATAATCACTGTGGGCCCCACCTTGGTTCCTAGCGCAGGAACTTCCTGCGAAAGGCTTTTGCTGGAAATCCGCGCCCTTCCAAAGGGGGGGGGGGGGGGGGGAGGGAATTAGGTGTTACCCCGGGAACAACACCGTGGGTGTTACACCTACCGGCCCACATGGATAGTATTTTGTATATTCACGCCGTCCATCAGTTTCTCCGGGCCATTTTAGGATGGTCTTCCAAAAATTATGCAAATCCAAATCTCAAGTGGACCATACCACTGGAAACAGTGCTGATTGAGTGCCCACCATTAAAAATTCCAAAGAGCCCATGGTAATGTTTCCGTGATGTTTATTTGCAATCCAAGCTCTTGATAATGTCAGGAAGATCTGGATGAATGGAAATTTCAAAGATCAGCTTGATCTAAAACCTTTGTGGCCCGCAAAATGCTTTTAATGATTATTCATCATTCTTTCTATTGGTATGGTCCACCAAGATCTAGAACTTCTTATAATTTTGGCTTTCGTCTTAAAATTAGACATAACAACAAATGAACGACATGGATATATAAAAGATACATCAATCTAGGCCCCACACGGTAGAGGTAACACCCACTAATTAAGGTGTTACTAGGGTAGCATCTAATTCACTCCCGCCAAAGAAGCGGACTGGCGCGACTTAGGGCCCACCTGGATGTATTCTTTGTAGATCCATGCCGTGCATCTGTTTCTTCGTATTATTTTAGGATGAAGTACCAAAAATGAAACAGATGCAAATTTTAGGTGGATCACAACCCAAGAAACAGTTATCATTCAACTGTGACCATTAAAAACTTCCTGGAGTCCACCGTAATGTTTATTGACCATCCAATCTGTTGATAAGGGCATGTAGACAGGGATGAAAGGAAAAAACAAATATCAGGTTGATAGAAAACTTTTGTGGCTCACAAAAAGTTTTTAATGGTCATTAACCAGTGTTTCGTATGTTGTAGTCCACTCAAAATTTTAATCTTCTTCATTTTTGGTACCATAGTACAAAATAATCTGGAAAAGCAGATTAACGGCATGGATCTACAAGGAATACATCGAGGTGGGCCCTAGGTTCAGGGTCCCACCCACATCGCTGGTTCGGCGGTCTCACCCAAGTAGCGCCCAGAAGCAAACTGCGTAGTGTGTTACCCCGGGAACAGCTTAGTGGGTGTTACCCCTACCGTATGGCCCACATGGATGATATTTTGTATATCCACTCCGTCCATCCATTTATACAGATCATTTTAGGATAAGGTTCCAAAAATTATCCAGATCCAAATCTCAAGTGGACCATACCACTGGAAACAAAACTTTGGTGGCTCACTAAAAGTTTTTAATGGTTATGAATCAGTTTTTATTTTTTATTTTTAAGGCCCACTTCTAATTTGGATATGCACAATTTTTTGGATTGCTTTCTAAAATAAGATGGAAGAACATATGGATGGTGTGGATATACAAAAAATACATCAAGGTAGGCCCTACACGGTTAGAGTAACACCCACCAAGGAGTTACCAAGTAATAGTTGATCTGCTCCCCATTCCAAACGGAAGCGGATTGGCGAGTGACCTGCTTGGTGATATGTGAGGCGCCCTACAATCATGTATGTGTTTCATCCATGCAGTCCATCCATTTTCTCATATCATTTTATGATATGAGCCCAAAAATGAGAAAAATCTAAATCTAAAGTGGACCACAACACAGTAAACTGTGTTGATGGAATGTTCACCATTAAAAACTTGTTGAGGGCCACAGAGGTTTTGGATAAACTTGATATTTGTTTTTTCCCTTCATCGAAGTCTGTATGACCTAATCAACAGTTTGGATGTCAAATAAACATTACAGTGGGCCCTAGGAGGATTGGACATTCAATCATTACTGTTTTCCTATAGTGCGGTCCACCTGAGATTTAGATCTTCATAATTTTTAGGATTAAGATGTAAAATGATCTGAAAAAATGGATGGATGGTGTGGATAAAACAGATGCATCATGGTGGGGCCCACAGAGCACCGACCACTAGCCACTTAGCCATCGCTCGTGAAGGGAGGGAAACCAAAATCCCTAAATCGCTATCCCGCCCAACCAAAATCCCCAAGTCGGTTCCCCTCGCCCGAAAACCCTATGGCCCTCATCTCTCTCTCTCTCTCTCTCTCTCTCTCTCTCTCTCTCCATTGGCAACAGCATTTCATTCTCACGCACATCCATTTCTCATTGCCCTCCGCAGCGTCACTTTCTTGCGGGTATGCCTCTCTCTCTCTCTCTCTCTCTCTCTCTCTCTCTCTCTCACTCTATCACACACTCTCTCACTGCTTAAATTCAGCCAAGAAAGTTTACATTTTGATTGTCATGGAGGGATGTGTTTTATGCATTTGAATTCTGTTAGAAATGATAAGATTGCTATTTTTTTCCTTTTTATTTTTTTAAGTTCTAGTAAACTCAATTGATACTTCTAGAGAATGTGGTTCTTATGCTTGATTATAGATGGGATTTCTGTGATTTCAGTCGTCGTGTGAAAATTCGTTGCAATTTCTACATTTGAGGTTTCTATGAAATGATATGATTGAAATGGGGGTTTTCCCTTGGCTTCACATTCTGCTAATTCAGTTAGGAAATCCTAAATGAATGGTGGTTTGTTAATGCTTGGTTAGAGATGGGTTTTGTGATTTGTATCATCTCGTGAAAGTCTAAGTTGATTTGAACTGGTTGTAGCTACTAAGGTGGACCATGATTTCCTTTCTTTCTTTGATTGCTATCTACTGAAATGTAAAGTACCAAAATCTCATGAAACACATCCAATCATCCAATACGAGAGGAATTATAGAGTTCTATGTGTTAAACATACGACAAATGTGATTAGCTGATGCCCAACATTCTGTTCATGTGGGGCCCATTGCTGTAAGAGCTAACAGATTCCATCTGGATTTGAGTAATTGGGTAAGACAAATGTTGCAGAGCACTTTCCCCAGGGGACTCATGGATGGAACTTGTGAACATGTAACAAGCACATGGGATCCAGGCTGCTCATTGGGTGGCTAGTCTATGTGGATGCAATAGGGCTTGCAAACTTGACTTTATTTTGGATTGTTTGCTAAAAATTAGCAAAACTTTATTTCGGATTATTTTACTGCTTTTGTTTGACTAATCCACACAGATTTCTATTGTGATTTAGCATATTTGTGCCCAGGAAGTCCTTGTATCTGTTTCAAAGTTCATCTCAACGTATTTTTTTCCTATAAATTTGTTTGGATTCATAATTCATAAATCTGCATTGGTTCAGTTGAGTTCCAATTCATAAATCTGCATTGGTGAACTCATGTGTGATTTGTTTTTTTTTTTTTTTTTTTTTTTTTTTTTTTTTTTCAGAAGTTGTATTGTCTAACAGGGTTCTTCTCGGTCTAGCCTCCTTAGTGAGGCTAACATCAACCTTGTTGATTATTCAGATGTATGTAAACAGTTTACGCCTGACATTCTTTTCAGGTTTGAAGTGTTTACAGCTGAACAACTCTACAGGCATCCAAACAACACTTTAGGTGCAGGATTTGGCCACTGTTTGTGATGGGCTGTCTTCATTTGCTGTTCATTTTGCTTTGAGCTTGGCTTGCCTCAATCAAAATTAACCATCTAATATCTTACATGTGGCAGGTTGGGCAGTGGATCCTGACCGCCTATCTATCGAGACCACACTCATAAGATCCTAGCCATCAGATCAAGGTCTTCAGATGGATGGTAAAGGATGAAAATAGTTTGTTGTTCAATGAGAAACAATGATGGACAGGACCATCCAATTGCTGCATTTTTCAACCATGGACCATCTAAAGATAGTACCAAGTAGATGGACAGTCCAGATCCACAACCTGATCGTCTACCTTTAAGGTACTAACAACTAAAGCACAAGGTGCATTGGTTGCAACTTAGACAAATTTTAGTTAGTTTTTGCTAATGTCTTATTCATTGCAATTTGCAAGGATGTAACTGGCTTTTGCTTTTCTCATTCCTTTTCTTGTTTCAACAACTCTAGACCAAATTATATTGATTTGTGCAATGATGTTGGGATGTAATGTTTTCTTCTTTCTCTCTATTTCTGATTTTAGGATTTTAAATTTTGTTATAATGTGAAGTTTGGGAGAAAATGGGAGATTGAGCAGCAAGATGGGTTGGTGCATCGAGCTGATCAAGGATCAGTTGCCAATGGGCATTCTTCAAATACGGTGGTTATAAATGGGAATAGAAACATAAAAAACACATCTGATATGACCATTTTTAGCAGTTCTGGAGTCAGGTACACATCAAAATGGTGCATATGATGTCAATGGATAGAACATTCTTGTTCTTAATAAGCAACTCTTATGTATTTTATATATTTTCATACCTGGTGATTTTTAATTTCAGGAGAGGGATGGCACCACACAACTTCTTGTATCTTTTTCTGGGAGAACCAACAAAAAGCTGTATGATTACTCAAACCACTCTAACTGTGATAGTTGTTGAATAATGCTTGGTTTATTAGTTTAATTGGTGCAAACCTCATGATAACATATGTTAAATATGAAACAGAGTAATTAAGTTGATTCTTTTTTTTAGAATTAGAATTTTTTTATTGAGAAAGGCAATAAAAAACAAAACAAAGGCACAATCTGCCGAGATGGTGACCTGGCTATGACCTAAGGAAATCAAGATTTAAATCCTTAAGCATAGGGACTATAGAGGCCCATTCAACGACAAGCATTCTAGCCCTTTGAGAAATAGATTCCACTGAATTGCTTTTGTTCCTAAAGCATCTTGCATTTCTTTCCTCCCAAACGGCCCAACCAAGGACATGCGCCATAGTTCTTTTGTAATCTTCCCTAAACCAACTCCATACCATGCTAACAGAATACCTCCAGTCTTGAATGGAAAGCACCAGAAGATATTGAACAGGCAAAGAAAGTCTATCTAAATGTGTCTAAACCATTGCCTTTAAAAGAGTTCTTTGATTGAGGAAAACACTATGTCAAGAACCGTAGGAAAGAACAAGTTAGATGGAAACCATAGCTAAGCAGTCCCTAATTATGGGTTTTACAAATTCCCTGTTATCCATGGATCAGAAATCATTAGCTGGCATCTTTACTACGGAGTTGGTATAATTGTTATTTATATTCGGTCTTTGTTGCTTACAAGGATATCATTCGTGGGAATCCAGATGTGAAGTGGCAAAAAGATGACGAGCAGATTCCGATGGTTTTGGCGGCAAGGCAAACTGCAAAGGTATCTGAACACTATTTGTTATTGATCCATGCTTTGTATCACTGTAGCAGCTTTCGGATGTTCTCAGTCAAATTTTTGTTTCACTGAATTACTATCCAGCTGGACACTTTATATCATTGTAGCAACTTTCAGATGTTCTCAATCCAAACTTTATATCATTCAGGAGAGCATTTCTCTACACAAACACATGAGAAGAACCGGTTCTCATGAAGTTCCCATAAGAACTGTTCGGATTAGGCCTGTTGTGATATGAAGAGGATCCTTCCATTTGTTTTATAAGTTTTTTTTTTTGTGAATCCATTGTCTTTATCATCTTTGAAAGCTCTAGTCTTTCTCCATCTTCTTACAGGTGCTTACTGAACTATTTTTCTGATGGACAAAATGATTAAAGAATGTTGAGCTTTTACTGATGAGAATAATATTAAATAGAACACCACAGAACACTAATGAGCTGAGCTGGATTTCCTGCCGAAATGGGGAAGCAAATTGCGTACTAACTGATCAATACGTTTAGCGCACCTAGGAAACTCTATAGGGCCCACCGTGATTTATATATTTTATCCACTGCGTCCATCCATTTTACCGGATAATTTTAAGGCTTGAGAAAAAAATAAGCATATCTAAAGCTCAAGTGGACCATAACACAAGAAACAATGTGAGTGGAATGAACATCTAGAGTTGAAAATTTCTTCGGTGCTGATATTTGTCTGTTCCCTTCATCCATATCTGCGTGATTTTATGAACAGGTTGGATGACAAATAAACATCACTGTGAGCCTTAGGAATGATTAAGGGTGCATGGAAATCATTATTCCCACGGTTTTTTGTGATATGGTCTAATTTAGCTTTGAATATGCTTCGATTTTGTGCTCAGCTCCTAAAATGAGCTGGAAATATGTATGAAGTGTGTGGTAAGCTACATACATTCACGGTGGGCCCAATAGAGTTTACTCAGTACGGTCAAAACGTAGTGAGTCACTCGGTTGGCAATCTGATTTCCCAATTTTAAAGGTACTTAATCACTTCAGCTTAATAAGTAGAAACCATGATAAGCTACTTGAGGCGTAATTAGCTTAAGTAACTTACGATCCAAATGCCCCTAAGAGAAAATAACAGGAATTTTCCATGGAGATAATGACTGTGAGAACCAGTTGGCATTTTCCATGGAGAAGATTGCCCCTAAGATTTACAAATGCCCCTAAGATTTACAACAGATAATGACTGTGAGAACCAGTTGGCATTTTCCATGGAGAAGATTGGTAAAGCTGCTAGGGGTGTATTGGGCTCCATGATAATATATGCATGACATCCAACCAATCCAGCAGGTTTGGCTTGACTAAGAAATGTTGGATTTGTGACTTAAAAATAGTCGGTTCCATTTTATTGCTTTAGTTTGAGTTGATGTATTGAATTAGTTTTTACTGTTTTGATGATATATCCGGTGTAAGAGATTTTTGTTTTTGGTGGTCCTTATTCTTGTTTTTTTGTGTGACAAAAAAAATTAGTAAGCCTTTGGGGAAATATACAACATTTACTATGGGATTTTTGTTGGGGATAACATTTTTAGTGGAGTTCATGTATCAGTTATCCAGATTGTTCATCTGATGGTTGAAAGGAATAAGACAATTGATTGATATGCAATGGAAAAAAATTCACCTGATATGATGATTGGGGTTTACTTGGGGGTTGTTTGGATGCCTGTAAATGGTGTAGGTTGTAAACCTGTAAATCATTTACAACCCACCCTGTTTGGATTTAAGGATGAAAGTTTTATGGCAATTATATTTATGTTGGTGTTATGGTCAGTATGGAGGGAGCCTAACAATAGGACCTTCAGTAACAAGCTATAAAGGGTCGAGGTGGTCTTGCAGATAGCAAAGGGAGAATGGTGTTTTAGGCTTTCGGATACAACCAGTTCAAGGGATGCAATTGGGAAGATATTTTTGGGTTGTGTCTGAGATCTAAGATGTTTTGTATTTAGTGGCAGTATGGAAAGATTTCTCAAATTGATGGAAGTCGCTGACATTTAAGTAGCACTCAAATTGCCATTACCGATCTAGGTAGTGGGTCGACCCGACCATCACCACCACCATCCAACAAGACAATTCCCTATCAATACAAAAAAACTAGGCAAAGGCTACGGATTATATCCGTAGCTTTACATATATAGCTACGGATATAATCCGTAGAAGGCCCGTATCCGATCCGTAGCTATTGGTGCTGTAGCCATAGCCTTTTATGATATAGCTACGGATATAGTTCGTAGCTATATTAGATTGGCTACGAATAATAGCCGTAGCAATAGAAAGCCAATCCGTAGCATTTTCTCTACATAAAGCTACGGACTACTATTGAGGGCTGCGAACTATATCCGTAGCTAGTGTCTTTAATTTTTTTTATAGTAACGACATATCTAGCCGTTTCTAGTACATGCCCTAATAGTTCAACCCATCTCAAGCTAAAACAAATAAAGATCTTACAAAAAAAAATGGGGTAGAGGGAAACTCCATCCAATATTCATAATGTCATGAATTTTTTTTAAAGGGAAACTCAAATTACATCCTCGGTTCAGTCAATATAAATGTGAGAAGACTCGTTCCTAATACATCCCCAGTTCAGTCAATTCAAATACAATGAAGAGTTCTTATTACAAAGAAGAAAAATTCACAAAGAAGCTAAGACCCTTGAGTTCCATATAAGTTCTTTTTTTATGAACCAAGGCCCTCTGTCTGCCCACCATTTTCTCTACAACCCTCTGCAAAACTATCTGAGCATAGAAACCTCGTTGCTTGTGATATGTTCTGGACAGTTGGGAGTCTTTCTCTGATAAAGAACCGAGTTGCTGCCTTGGAAGAAGAATTGTTTCCTGCATCACATAAACAACCATGAGCGCATTATATCTTAATGCCTTTTGTTCTCATCTTCTTTTGCAATATGATTCCACTACAAAAAAAGGGAGGCAAAGCCTCAAAGTCATTCATCAAATTGGTGTGAGCCTCACATAGCTACAAGAGGTACAAGTAATTTCCATCATCCTAGTCATTGAAGTTTACAAATAAATTTGATAAATATGCTACAAACTTAAAAGAGTCTGTAGCAAGCATCGAAAATTACAACCAAAGAAAGATAAGTACCTCTTTTGATGTAAAACATTCTTTCGCCTCAACAATGCTTAGCGACAGATTTTCCTACAAAAAATTTAAATGGTCTTAGGAAATGTTGAATTAGATTTAATATGGCTTGAAATGTAATATGGCTTGAAATTTAAACTTCGTTTCAAATAGGTGTTTTAACCGAATTACAGTTGGTCTAAATAGTTCTCAACTAATTTAATCACATTCCAGCTGATCTTAATCAAATTCTAACTTACTAGATCTGATTCAAACCGATTGGAGTAAATCAAATCACTAGCATCAAAGCATGGAATTGGTCGATACTGAAGCATGTTCAAACAATTCAAAGCCTAAGGAGTGCTAGGATGGCAGGGGAAGATCATAACAAGCTTTTGAGGAAGATGATGCAGTGGATGCAAATGGTAACTATAGCCTAAAGCATCTTTTATACCAAATCATTTTTTAGCAAGACAATTCTCAGCTTCTTTTTCCAATTGTCAAGACAACTATAGCCTAAAGCATCTAAGGCAACTTCATAAGCACAGACTACTGGCCACATAGCTTGCATTTGTTACTTGCCGATTGCGTGAGTTTTGAAGCAAGCCCATAAAGAAAGTGTTAAAGCCAGCACCCTAAAGTGATAAGAGTTTGCAACTTCCTACAAAAGATCATCGACTTCTCAATGGATTGCCAACTGCCAATTAGAACCAAATATTAATCCAAAAGTAGACAAAATGCTATCTACATAAAAAATAAAAAAAAGACATTTAAAAACATAGGATTAGATGTGAGTACTTGGAAGAAGCAAGTTAAATGATTCTTGAAAGAGAATAAACTGCCTAAAACGAATGAGTACTAGCATGCTCCATCAATCTTCAAGAGCTTAATTCTCGCACAACAACCCTTGAGAACTTATTATTTGACAACCGTATCAAACTTCTCACCTTCTCACTACACAATCACTATATAATTCTTTAACAAGGTTTGGTGAAAAAAAGTGTGGGAAGTGAAGGTGAATCACACATCTACCAGCTGAAAATGGCAAAACTAAGGATAAACAGACCTGGTCTAGTAATAATCTTCTAGGACAAATCAAAATTGAAAATCGTTCAATGGCTTTCTCCAACTAGAATTCATATACAGTCAAATTTTCAAAAATAAGAAGAAAATTAAACTTAGCATGATCTGGATCTATAGTCATTCCATAGGGTAATGTAAGAAAAGATTCTCTTGAAGAAACATAAAAAAGAATAGCTCAAATTTTGGGAGTGACTATTCACTTTGAATAAAGTGGAATTGAACCAATTTTGGATATTCACTTCATGAAAACTTAATTGCAATCACTTATACATCCAAATGTAACATACAACTATAATAGCCACAATCACATTTATAAACCATCTTGAATCTTACCTTGAGCTTAAGAAAGAATACTTGCTTTTGAAATCCAAACACAATGGCACGAACTGCAAGAGAGATCCACAATTAAAGAACAATAGAAAGAGATGCTACCACCCTTTAAGATTATGAAAAGAACAACAAAGATGATAAGGAAGGTACAACAATGACCCCAATGTGCAAGTCGCAAGTCTCTTATAACATTACAAAAGCCTAATTACAGCTTTAAAACACACAATTTGCTCCTACCATCACCAGTCAATTTGCAGCTTCAACCTTGCCGGAATACTCAAGTGGCGCTTTGCTACTACCATCACCAGTCACTATCGAGGAAGCATCCTTCCAGCCAACCATCTGCATTCTTCTGCGAATGACATCAAGGGGGTATGCAACAGTGGCCAACAGTTCCAGCAGCAGCTCCACATGCAAGCCTTGTCATCATCCCCAACTCATTGTCTTCAACCAGGCAAAATGGTTTTGATTGTTGACACACACCCAGAAACTCTATATGTCCCAAAAAAAACTGTGGGCCACATAATGTATGGATAGGGAAAAAGCAATATAACCTGTCTGTCCACCATGTCGTTGCCTCTAGGCACAATAGCAACGCTATTAAGTTGCCATGGTGAGTCACCATGGAGCTGCACAACAATAATAAGTCGTAAGCATCAACTTTATCTCATGGCATCAATTGCAAAAGAATGCATGATAGCTTTAAAGATAGTCATGCATCTTCAGATTTTCAACTGAAAACCATTCATTAGAACTTGTCAGTACTTGTGGATTTTTCCCCCTTCTTTTCCTTCTTTGTGGCCATTGTCAGAACCTATCAGAACTTTATCTCACGGGACACATGGTTGTGTCCATGCCATTAATCCAATGGCCCCAATCATGGATAGACCATGCCCGAAAAATCTATCAAATTGGAAGATAACCATCAAATCTTGCATAAGTCATGGTAAATCCACAATGGGAGTCGCCACATCAATGGCTTGGATAACCCAACCATGGCCCCCACATGTACAGGTATGGTTTTAAAGCACGCGCGCGCACACACACACACAAGATAAAGTTGTTGGAATAAAATAAAGTCGTTGGAATAATTAAGACATCCAACTCATAGGTGACATGAAGCAGACCTGAAACCTGTTTTAGAAGTGAGCAGCTGAAGAGTGACCTGGCATAAAAAAGATTAGTTGAACAATCTGACTTCAGTCCCATTAACAATCTGAGGTTTACAGAAAAAGAGGTCAAAAATATTTTGGTCAAGTGTAAGTCCCTCTATTTGAATGGCCAAATGGCCAAAAGCAAACAAACACTCAACTAGAAATTTTATAAAATTTAGCACCGTTGTCAGTGGAAATTTAGTACTCAACTAGTACCGTTGTCGGGGCTCATCGGTCAAATCAATGGTCTGGACTGCTTGTATGCAACCTACTCAAGGCAGTTTTCATCAGATGTTCCCATGTCCACACAAGCCATATCTTTTCTAGAGAAAAAATGAAAAAAAAAATGGAGGAAAAGAAAAAATGGCTGCTGATATCGATCTGTAACACACATGGCAAAAGAAGATTTACACTGTTTCGGATTGGATTCTGCCTCAACTCAATGGGGAGTCCTCCAATCCATAATCTGTTGAAGTATTGCGGATGCATTCTTTTCTACCATAATCTGTTGTCAAGTATTATTATTATCATTATTATTGCAATTTTTTAATTCCTAAATACGTTGTGTCTTTTAGCATCTCCTCAAGTTTCACTGAAAAATTCCACCTTTTTCTCCATGTTCAGTGATACATTTCTTGATATCGGCAATATTGATACATGGTTCTGTATCACAGGTCAGCAATACATGTCACGATATTGATACTAAGAACGCCGATTGGTCCATCCACATTAAGGCCCATCATATAAACAATTTGGATCACTGAACCATGGCCCCACTAGCGCAAACAAAAAACCCAAGCATTAAGGCCAAGCATCATACAAGACCTCTTTGCAGTTAGGGAGGTTGGGCTTCATTAAAAAAACATCACATGAGCATGTTCACGGTAGTCCATGTAATTTTGTAAAAAGTTGGGGCAAAGTTCAGTTTGAGTTTCCAAAGAAAATAGAGAACAAATCAACTTCCAAAATCAGAACATGAATGTTTAAATGTAATTGAAGAATTGAGAATGGAATAAGAAGATTTGTTCACCAAAGAAACTCTGCTAATCTGCTGATATTTACAATTAGCAAGCACTGGCATTTATTTGATCTTCACAATGGAATCAATATGTGATTTAAGCTTTGTGATATTTAAGACTCTTAATTTCATATGTCAAGCTTTCAGAAGCTCAACACAAGTGAGATGTATGAGTCTGATGAAAGCTACAAATGCACAAGCTAGCAAAGGAACATTGGCTTTGGGGAATAGGACTGCACCGAGACTAAACACTGGCTAGGACAAGAGTTTCTATGGCATGCACGTCTTCAGATGGCACACCAATGAGAAACATTTAATGTAGATATGGTGCTGAAGAGCACAATCAAGATATGCACTGGAATGTCCCAAACATCTCTCAAAATCATTTTGCTGCTAGTGAATAGTGCTAATCAATTTTTTTTTTTTTACTTTTTCTCTAATGAAATGCAAAATAAATCCAAAACTAGATTTCAAAATGGAATTGGAGAGAACCCAAATCAAGAAACATATAATGCATGAATCTCCAATTACTTCTCCTCTATTTTCCAACAACCACAGCACTATAAGACAAGAAAAACTCAAAATTCTTCTTTCTTCTTCAATGAATTGCAAAATCAATCAAATACTCTTAAGAGAGAGAGAGAGAGAGAGAGAGAGAGAGAGAGAGAGAGAGAGATCATTCCATTTACCTCAATTCATCTCTCCTTATAACCAACAATAATAATAAAAAAAAAAAGTTAGTACTCACTATCTTGTACAAGAAGTTCAGTGCTGGCATTTGGGAACTAGCATTTTGTTCAGCCATTATCTTTTGTTATGTGTTTAGAAGGACATGAGAAAGAGGCAACAACCTACAAAAAAATGATGTCAAGGTGGAAGTTAACCAACCCCTGAGATACGATCATGCAACAAATCTGAAACAAGCATATTTTTTAATGAACACCTATCCCACTGATGCATATCAAAGCAGTAAGGTTTTGTTTCAGAAGTACATCACAGTTTCAGTATGCAGTACATCACAGTTTCAGCAGGTTGGTTTCCATTCACATTCAAAAATACATTCATGAAACATATGTTTGCAAAATGGTGTGGAAAGAAGGGGAAAAAAAGGGAAAGAAAAACTACCAAATTTGTGACAAAGTTGGCGTGCCTTCAGTTGGGGACACATTTGAATAACTTCCATTAGCTTATGTTTGTCCTGTGGAATCAATATGACAAAGACACTAAGACAATAGATAGTGTCGAACGTGTGGTATTTGGGAATTCTTCCACAAAGCACCAACAAAATCAGATGGTGATTGAGTGGAATTCACCTGCATTGTTGGCATTCCAAATCTGCTCAAATGGCCCAAATGAAGAATTGAAAATGGTGATGACTTCAAATCATACCTGATTATGACCCATGGCAGGAGCAGCACAATAAAGAACGCTTGCTTCAGATAGTTCAATATTACCCTTCCTATTGCCAATCAAAGGGAAACTCCCTGCTACATACACAGAATGGTGTCTTAACAAAAAATTCAAGTTAAAATATAAAATGACAAGGATTGTATACTAGGCCTGATTGACAAAAAAGAGGTCATAGACTCTGTCCAAAATGACAGGACAAAAGGGTAATTCAAGATTAGATTCATAACTCGTGTGTGTTCTTTTCTTCTTCTTTTTTTCTTTTTTTCTTTTTGTCATTACTTATACGAGTTATGACATGATACTGAGCGAAACTGAAACAGGATAAAGCAATCACCTTTACAAAACACTCTTATTCATGCATGAGGTCCAAAATCCAAGCTAGATTAGAGGTTTGCATCTTTTTTTACAGTCTTTATTTTATTGGCACATGTTTTATTGGTAATTTTACAATTTTTATTCATGAGGTCCAAACCCATTTATAAAATCCTCATAACATGGTTGCTACTGTTTCTCCATTGCTGGAAGCATTGGATCCTGAAGCATTAGAAGCAGCAGTTTCTTTCTTCATGGATGCCAAGGAGCAGTTCTCTTTTTGTCTTGATTCATCTGCTGCTGCTGCCTGCACTCCAAGCTGCAGAATGCCGTGTCCCCCCTAGAACAAAGATCAAAATACATCCGTTCAATCGTTTCTCTCCTATTGCATGCACTCTCATTCAAGGGATATAAAAAAATCAATGAAAATAAAAGCGTGGTATTGAAAAGACCAAAAAAAAAAAAATGAAAGATATCATGCAGAAGAAAGTAAGAAAAAATATCATTTTATAAATGGGTTTTGATGTGTTGGATTTCTAAATACCTTACCTCCAATCATCGACAAAAAGAAACTCAAAGAAAAACCATAATAACGGCCATATGAAGTTGTTGGCCTCCTTGAAATGGGGCCCAACAGTCATTATCTCGTGAATGATATCCTCTATGCAGATTATACCAAATTTACCCAACACCTATAAAAGAAAAATACCGTGTTAGAGAACAAAGCGGCAACTAAGCATATGCATGTTGTAAAACATATGAAGCATGAGTGGTCTACCTGCTCAATAACAAAGTTGTCAGTCAACTCAAAGCAATTCTCTGCTTGCCCAGCTTCCCATAACCCCTCTTGTAAATTAATTCCCACACTTTCATTCAATCTGTTCCACCACAAAAAAAAATAAAAAAATAAAAAATAAAAGATCAAAGATCTTAATTGACTCATAGGCAGAATACAAATGGTCATTATCAGACAAATTTTACAACAATGCACATGCAATGGGCAAAAGATAACTGAATAGACGGTTAGGATCTTCCAACCTTGGAAATTTTGTAGAGAGGCAAGTGAAGCCAATGAGTTGGAAGATGCCAATAACCATACATGTGTGCCACAAGCACAGTACATGATGCAGTGAGGTGTATTGGTTCATTCCGCAAACAACTTGTATCTATGTGTTCAAAAAACAAAAAATCCATGCAGTGAAAAAAAATGTTCAGAAACTAGGTTAAAATAATGCACACGTGATCAAAAGATACAAAGATAGATGCAATAGGCCTTTTCGTTAGGACTCAACTACTATGGCATGGATAAATGATAAGATAGAAGCATTGTTTGTGAACTTTCACCCTTCTTTCCTTCCAAAATGTCATTTGTGCTGAATATCTATCCCATGCAAAAGGTGGGCCAGACCATGAATATCAGTTGGGGTGAAAATCAGGCCGATCTACTCATTAAGCAGGCCATAGCATAAGCCGATGGCCAGAATCAGTGTGCATATGCAAATGGTCTGTTCAAAATAAATGAGAAATTGCCCACATTCATGGCTATTGATCACATGGATACAGTTGTCCAATTGGTGGGATTTTTAGGAAGCTTCTCCAAATGAGGCCCATTCAAAGAACAAACTGGATCTTATTGGACCAGATCAGGGAATCAGATGAAGGGCCCAACTACTGGGGTCTTAACTAATGAGAGTTTAATAGCATATTCTCTCCATCCAATGGCTAAAGTCTTGTAACAATACATGGGGATCTATCCTAGCACACCTCTCCATCCAATGGCTAAAGTCTTGTAACAAGGTGGGAAAAATAAAATAAAAAATTCCTATCTTGCTTGCTCGCAACATCAATACAAGCATCCAAAACGCATGTCAACTTTCCCTCCGAACGCATCGATGGTTAGTCAAACCTAAAAAAACATAAAAATCTCTAGACATGAAATACAGTTCAAGTCATATTCAGCTACCTTAAACATAATCATCCTATCAACAAACACACATACAAAACTGAGAGGAATAATCAATTACAACCAGTTTTCACAATTAACTTTGCCCTTGAAGAGACATGTAGTTATGAACTATCATAGGAAAAATTGGAAACACATTACAATTGTAAAAACTGTGAGGAATTGTCATCCACAACTTATTCTCACAACTGATTTTTCCCTTGAAAATATATGAAATAGTGATTCTTCAAGGAAAAAATTCTTCATTATCTAGTGCAGCCCTCCTTTATCCGGGCTTGGAACCGGCAATGAGATTGCAAAAATCCCACAACGTTATTTCTCAAGGACAAAATTAGAAACAAAAATTACAACAGTAGCAACTGCTTTTGCCCTTTCTAATATATGTAATTACGATTTTCACAGGAAAAATTGGAAACGAAAATTACAACAGTTAAAAAAGGAAGTATGAAGGCCTAACAAAAGAGAGCAAATAGTCTAAGAAACAACAACGGCTACCTTGAGATACCAAATCATGGGGAGGAAAAAAGGACCATCTTCCATATGACATTGACAGCCAAGAATAGAATGTAGAGTTTTAAGTTACATGAGCTTTCACATTGTTGCATGACTTATCGATCCCTGTTCATTCCCAGAACTGTACATATGGTTTTATGGATGGTGAATCCAGAGCTATACATCTGATGAGCCATATGGTGGATGTCTAATGTTACAGTAACCATATCAATTGAAGAATCCCATATGTTCAAATACTAGATTTTTCCATTTTGAATATGCACCATCCCTACAGTGTACACATTGATTAAGGTGCAGTAGCATACCTTAAGAGTAAAATCATTTGGGGAGAAGTTGGTTCCTGGTCACCAGTTCCAACACGACAGCTAGCCTGAAAAGATTGGGGAAAAAAGAAAAGAAAAAAAAAACAGAGAAGATGCATTCAGAAATTACAGGTAGATATATCAGAAAACCATAGTGAACTGATCAACTTAAAAATGAAGCAGGATTTTCAGATGTTGAACTACAGGGGTTGGGGAAAAAATCGGCTGAAAAATGTACAGAAAACTAGGGTTCCAGATTCTCGAAATCTAAGATCAAATCCAGTAAAATGCACAACTCTTCAAAATCCAGGGTTTCACAACGAAATCGAAAGAAATGCTGGGCAAAAAAAAAGAAAATAAAAAACATCCAGATGTGAAATGTAGGGATTTTCAAAGAATCAAGCTGCAGCCACAGAAAATGCACAAAAATACGGATATAGAACTCTCCTGAAATTGATTCGTTGGATTTGTATGCTGATGAGGTGTGGTTAGAGCACTGTTACAATGGTGTCATGTGCTAGGAGCACCGTTACAATGGTTTCGTAGGGCCGCTGGGTTGAATATTCAATGTTGAAGAGAGAGAGAGAGAGAGAGAGAGAGAGAGAGAGAGAGAGAGAGAGACCAACGATGGTGGGTGGAAGTGCGAGAGATGGATCGTCGGATTTGGGGAGGAAACCTCTATCTTCAAGCACGGGAGAGAGTCGGGAGTAGGCGTGCAAGAGAGTGAGTGAGAGAGCGAGAGGAGATGGGGGCAAGGGCGTGCGAGAGGGCGTGCGAGAGATGGGGGAGAGAGAGAGAGAGAGAGAAATGCGTGCAAGAGAGATGGGGGTGAGAGAGAGAGAGAGAGAGAGAGAGAGAGAGAGATGCGTGCAAGTGAGACGGGCAGATTTGGGGGGTTTTTTTTTCAGGAGGGATTTTTATTTTGGGGAAAAAATTGGCGCTTGACGCCGCGGGCGAGAGCGGACGATCCTATCCGCTACTCGTGGGGCCCACTGTGATGAAGTGTCTTATCAAATCCGTCCATTAATTTACAATCATAATTGTAGGGAATTTTCCAAAAACTGAAGAAGATCTAAATCCCAAGTGGACCACAACAATCTCAACGGTTGGCACTTAATGTCTATAGTTTCACATGGTGTGGTCCACTTGAGCCCTCGATTTTACTCTTTTTTGGGCGCATGAGTTAAAAAAATATGTAAAAACGAATTGATAGCTTAGATCAAGCACACACGTTGTGATGGACCCTATAGCCCCATATTGGGCAATCAAACTCGTATGGTGGATTGGCTGGGTGTACTATTCAGCTGCGGATAAAATCCGTAGGTAAATAGCTACGAATTTTATCCGAAGCCTAAAACACAATTAGTCCGTAGCCTTTGCTCCTTTTTTTGGTAGTGTATTCATAACCAACATATGACTTACATATATTTATTCATTTATAATTTCATTTTTCAGGTAATTATGTGAAGATAATCAGTGATGGGAATAAGATTATACTTGGATGGAAAGACATACGATAGGTTAGCATCAATGTTTTAAATCTAAGTGTTCACTCCTTTGAAGTATGAGGCGTAAGCAACATAGCATATAGCGTAAGCTACATACTATTTCTAGATTTTGCAATGTAGCAATGACTTAAATAGTTTCTATTGTCTATTGTTACCTGTGACTTGGAAATGTTGGATGTGCGACTTAGAAACAGTTAGTTCCATTTTATTGATTTAGCTTGAGTTGATGTACCGAATTAGTTTCTACTGTTTTGTGACTTGGAAATGTTGGATGTGCGACGGATTCTGTTTGTCCTAGCAATCCATTTAGTCGTTTGAAAATGGATACTCATTGACAATGGTCTATAGTTAATGGTTAATTTGTTGAATGGTCAAGAACAAGCTGATTTGGGGTGTGGGGTGGTATCTCTCATGCAATATGTTTAGCCAACTGATTGAGGTTTGGATCACCAATAGGTGGGCCCCCCATGAATGATACACAGGACCTTACTAATCCAATTATCATTTTTCAGCTAAACTTGATCAGAAAAAACTATAGTTTTTTTCTTCCCTTGACTAGTCTTATAATTACAAATCTTTGTGTTATTACTCTTAATCAAACAACACAATTTCATATTCTTGTAGAAAATGTGCTTCTATGCAGGCATTTGTTGCTATTTTACTAATTGTTTACTTCATGTGTTGAAACTGCAGGATCTGATGCAAGTTCCGCCAGTTTACATCATTGCTGCCATAATACCAGTTGTGATGGTTGCAGGCCTTAACTTTTTCGATCACAGCATAGCTTCACAACTGGCTCAGCAGGAGCTATTTCAATTTGAAAAACTTGCCTGCTTATCATTATGAAATTTTATTACTTGTGTTCATGATATATGTCTGGTTTTGAATATCGCCTATTCATTTATGTAAATTCCACCCTTGTCGTTATTTTATCAATAGCTCAGTTCTTTCAAAATCACGATTTCAGGTTCTGCTTTGCGGTTTGCTTTGAATTCCTCTTTCAAATGGGGTCCTCCCACAATTCCCCCATGCACACTAAAAGCCTTGCTGTTTTAGAAAGACAGCTTAATTGGAGGGTTTCAAAAGATTTTGTTGCTACATTGTTGATTAAAAGACTGATGTAGTTTCTTGCTGATGTAATTGGATATTGGCGATGTCCGCGGCTAGTTTGCAAGATGTAAGAAATTCAATATGCAAAAATGATGGATGTGTGAATGGTTAGTTTAGTTTATTTATTGAATTGGTTTCTATTGCTTTGATGATATCAGGAGTAAGAAATTCAAAATGCAACAAATGCATGCAGATTTTTTTTTAATATTAAAAACTTAACGACGGACCAGATCCGTCGATAATATTCTGACAGATCTGTTTTAAAACGACGAATAGAATCCGTTGCTGAAGGATGATCGTTTTGGAAGTTATGGTGGATAAGATTCGTCGTTTATAGAACGACGAACCATAACCGTCGTACTTTACCGACGAATTTGGTCCGCCGTTTATGATTAACGACTTGCATAAGAACGAGTGACCATGCGACGGACGAAACCGTCGTTAATTCCGATTAACGACGGACTTGATTCGTCGTTTTTTTGCAATATTGGCGTAGTGCAACTTCTTCAGGTTACTTAAGGATGCAGATCAGAACTTGTACCCAGGTTGCACAAAATTCATGAAGCTATCTTTCATTGTCCGGTTGTATAACATAAAGTGTTTGTCCGGGTGGAGCAACAAGTCCTTCAACCTATTGCTTACGCTTCTTAAGGAGGCACTCTCGGATGAGGAGACATTGCCAAAGTCATTCTACAACATGAAGAAAATCATAAAGGACCTTGGACCAAATTATAATAAGATTGATGCATGCCCTAAGGATTGTATGTTATATTGGAAGGAAACTGCCAATGACCAGTTATGCAAGAAATGTGGTATCTCCATATGGAAAGAAATTGTACTTAATTCAGATGATGATTCATCTTCCATACCGAAGACTAGTTGAAAATTTTCAACAAAGATATTGCGTCATTTCCCATTAGTTTTCAAACTTTAAAGGTTGTTCATGTCATCGAAGACAACCTCCTTCATTCGATGGCATGATGATACCTGGATGAAAGATAGGATATTGAGGCATCCTGCTGACTCCATTACTTGGAAATATTTTAACACTAAACACCTATCATTCTCAGCAAAAAGTCGTAATGTTCGACTTGGATTGGCAACTGACGGCTTCAATTCATTCAAGACGATGAGTATTTCTCATAGTACAGGTATACAACTTGCCACCGTGGATGTGCATGAAGCAGCCTTATCTCATCATGTCACTGCTAATTCCTGGCCATTTTGGACTAGGAAATGATATCGACGTATACTTGCAGTTGTTGGTAGATCTGTTGAGACAACTGTGGGAGATTGGCGTAGACACTTACGATGCACAAAAGAATGAGACATTCCCAATGAAAGCGGCATTATTGTGGACAATCAGTGACTTCCTGAGATATGTTATGTTGTCCGGATGGAGTACGAAAGGGTGCTATGCTTATCCATACTACAATATAGAAACGGATTACCGGCACTTAAAGCATGGCAAAAATGGTTGTTATATGAGTCACCGTCGATTCCTCGACCTTGGACACAAGTTTAGATTTGACAAGCCGATCCCACCATCCGGTGACGTGATTCTTGATCAGTTAGAGGGTATGAATAACAATTTTGGGAAGGTTCCTAAAGGCAGATTCGGTCGTAAGAGGGTGCGAGATGATAATAATGCGGGAGAATTCTACAATTAGAATAAGAAAAGCATATTCTTCGACTTGCCGTATTGGAATGACAATTTACAACGCCATAATTTGGACCTCATGCACTTTGAGAAAAATATGTGTAACAATCTTATTAACACATTGCTGGATATAGATGAGAAGAGTAATGATAATCTCAATGCTCGTATGGACTTGCAGGAAATGAACATAAGAAGGAATTAAATTCAGTTAGTAAGGAAAACATGACATATTTGCCCCCGCATGCTTCACACTGAGCCCGTCTAAGAAAGAAGTTTTTTGCCATGTACTAAAGAAGGTAAAAGTTCCAGATGGTTACATACGGAGCGAATATTTCACAATACGTGCATGAGAAAGAGTGCAAGATCACAGGTCTGAAGAGCCATGATTGTCACGTGTTAATATATCAGTTGCCCCCCCTAGCTGTGCGAGATATATTGAGTAAGCCCGTGAATGCAGTCTTGATTGAATTTTGTGCTTTCTTCAGAGAGTTATGCTCCAAAGTTGCACGAGTTGCTAATTTCGAGGAACTACAGTCTCGGATTGCGTTGACACTGTGTCACCTCGAGAAGATTTTTTCACCTACATTTTTTGATGTTATGGAATATTTACCAATTCATTTGGCTGAGGAGGCAAGGATCGTTGGGCCAGTACATTACCGATGGATGTACCCTATAGCAAGGTGTGAGCCAAATCTTATAAGTTATGTAAGTTAATCTACTTTCGTGTATACTAGTATACATTCTTATAATTTAAACACATTTTGTGCGTGGTTCAAATAGGTACCTTTTAATACTTAAGTTGTACGTTCACAATTGAAGTCGTCCAGAGGGATCCATTGCGGAAGGGTACCTCACCGAGGAATGCTTGACATTCTGTTCAAGATATTTCGATGGTGTGGAGACTAAGTTTGACCGTCCAATAAGAAATGATGATTTTGGCAACAATGTCTTGGGTCGACTAATGGGGGCTAGACAGGTGTTTACTCTCGATGATAGATCGTGGAGATAAGCGCACCGATACATGCTCTTCAGCTTCGAATCACTTGTTCCATTCTTTGAGTAAGAATGCAAACTATAATTATTTCTCTCATGTACAGTACCATTGAAATTCATGCGCTTAAGAACTAATTATTTAATTGTAAAATATGCAGAGAATATAAGCGAATACTTACACGTGGGAATCGTTGAGCCACTCTTTATGAAATTGATAGGTTGCATGACCAACAATTTGATACATGACTTTTTATCAAGTCTCAACTTCCAGAGGGTGCTGCACTTCCAGAAGAAGTCAGGATGTTGACAAGGTTGCAAGAAAATATAGTGCGTATATCATAAGTGGATTTAGGTTTCACACGAAAGATCGTGAGCGTAGGAGGAAGACTCAGAATAGTGGAGTTATCGTGGTTGCAAATACATCAAGCTTTGCATCTGTGAATAATAGAAACCCAAATAGAGGAGACGTTACCTACTATGGTGTATGATATTATAGAGTTTAATTACTATGGGCGGCAACACAACGTCCTATTTAAGTGTCAGTGGGTAGATGTCGCAAGAGGAATAAAGAATGATGAATTTGGGTTCACACTTGTGAACTTCACACACTTGTCAAATACTGGAATAAATGACAACAACGAACTGTTTGTGCTAACATCTCAAGCCACACAGGCATTCTATGTGAAAGACCCTAAGGATAATTGGCATGTTACCTTGCATGTAAAATCAAGGGACCTATATGATACTGGAGAGGATGGTCTGACAGAGGATGTAGAAGATTACTTGCAAAGATCGCCTTGCGATGTTCGGAGTGTGATGGATACATTAGTCGCTAGTAAAGACAACATGACTTGGGATATGTTAGATGTGCTTGAAATAACAGTTGTTAAACCTTTGCCAGCCACAAATGACATAGACGAGTTTGGTTACAGTAGTAATGACGGTGACATTGGAAACATTTGATACATGTTGTTGTAATGAACTTCTGCAATTCATTATATTGAAGAAATTAATGAATCAGTTTTAACAGTTATACATTGTATAATACTATTTACATTTCAGGTAAACATTTGGAATGAGTGGTCTTGGAATAAATCGAAGTTACAAGTTTCACCAAAGTAGTCGGTGAAGGATTATTGCTTAAAGCATCTTTGAATCTACAAAGTAATGGGCGAACGAGGGAATCTTTTGATCATCTATAACCTGTAAAAAATTTAAATGGAACTACAGTGACTTAACTTATCATGATGATAAATCTGAAACTTGAATTACAATTGAGTTTACTTAAGATTTGGACATCTTAACAGAATATGCATCTATACTAAACTGCATATTTTGTATCCACTTGGATTCCAGTTGACTTTTAATATGAGAACACATCAAATGCATCTACACAAAAATGTACATTTCATAATGAAACTTAAATTGGGTACATGTGTAATGATTTTATCATCATTATAAGTATATAGGCAGCTCTCAAATTGATTATAGAGAGTTCGGTCAAAAAAGGAGGAAAATAAAAAGAAAAACTCAAATCATGATACTGTAATGTAATAGATAGACATGCTTCATATATCTAAAATGAGGTGGTGATATGTGTGTACGGCCTTGGCTAAAATAGGTAAATCATATTTTCATGACACACCTAGTGGTTGGGTGGATTTCACATAAACACCATGGTGGGGCCATCGAAGCTAGCAACTCCTCTTGTGAAACATTAAATAGTTTTCCCCTTACTGCCATGCGAGCCAGGGAAATTTGAAATCCCATTTGAAATTTGGAACCCTATTTTAAACTCTAGTGGGCTGGGCAGGTTAACGGGCTTTCAGATGTCTGTTAAAGCCCAGATCAATTTAAAAATGGGCTCGGAACTTAAGCCTGAGCCCGGCCCTCGAACCCCAACTCGAGCCCAAGCCTAGACCGGTCAGGCCAGGCCCGGAAGCCATGATGGGCGAACCTGGTCCATTGACAGTCGTAGAGGAAAGTGTGAGGGGAGAGAGAAAGAGATAGGCTGAGGGACGAATCCTATACAACACTGTCAAACTGGAGCCGATTAGGTGTACTGGGGTGACCGTTAGTGGGTGTTTTCCTGACCGTGGGGGCCACCTTCAGGTATGTGTTGTATATCCACGCCATCCATCAATTTTCCCAGATCATTTGTAGGGCATCATGAAGCATATCCAAATCTCAAGTGGACTGCAAAGCAGGGATTGAATGCCCACCATAAAAAAATTTCTTTGGAGGCCACAAAAGTTTAATATCAAGTTGATATCTGTGTTTACCGTTCATCTAGGTCCACGTGATCTTATCAACAGGTCAGATGGCAAATAAACATTACCTGGGCCCTGGATAATGGTGAGCATTCTATGACCACTGTTCCCCGTGGTGTGGTTCACTTAGAAATGAGGATTTGCATAATTTTTTAGAACATGCCCTAAAATGAGCAGGATAAACTCACGGAAGGCATGGATATACAACAAATACATCAAGGTGTCCCATATTTAGGCAACACCAACTAACTTGTTACCTAGGTAGCATCTAATCTACAGCCGTGTCAAACACCCAAGTCCGCAGGCCCACCATAGTTTAAATGTAAACTCCACTCCGTCCATCCGGTTACATACTATATGTTAAATCTTAAGGTAAAAACTCAGCTGGATTCACATGCAAATTTTTTTTTTTTTTTTTTTTTAATTAAAGAAGATCTTTCTACATACAGTTCAAATAATAGTTTTCACCTCGAGTGGAATTTACAGGTAGAACATGGTGGATCCTTATAAAGCGTTGTACGGTCTACTCTTGATGCCGGCTACCAGTGGAGGTGCCGGCTCTCAAGGCTGAATTGAAGCCTTCCCATTTTTCGGTAAAATCTCAGTTGTTCCTTACCAATCACCTAACAGTTTATGACCAAGTTACCCCCTCTTAATGAATGTTGTGAAGCCTTAATTGTAGGGACAAAAATATCCAAAGTTGCTAGCATCGTCTATAGCAGAAATTGAGATAAAAAGCATTTTAGACAAAGAAGAGCTGCTTACGGAGCACGATCTCCAACACCTGCTCAACAGTTTCAACACATATACCGTACACATGCGCACATGTAAGTTAATCCAGTCCGTTGAAACTGTTGGTCTAGTTATTAGTTGTCATCGATAAAACAAGAATATTTTTAGTAGGGCAGGTAGACAACTTGCATTACATTATTTTTTATTTTTTGCTTTTTAATAAATGAGCACAAGTCGCCCACGACAAGTCTGGTCTTTTTTTTTTTTTTTTAATTTTATTTTATATATACTTCAGTAGGGTAGGTAGACAACTTGCATTACATTATTATTATTATTATTATTATTATTATTATTATTTTTAATAACCGCAAGTCGCCTACCTCAAGTCTGCTATCTCTACTTGCATTACATTTGTCTTCTTTCCTTTTAATTAATGACCGTAAGTCGTTGATAAAACAAGAATATTTTAGTAGGACGGGTAGACAACCTGTATTACATTCATTTTTTTAATAAATGACCACAAGCCTACAAGTCTGGTCTTTTTTTTTATTATATATATATATATATTTTTTATTAGGGTAAGTGGTGAGAAAGAATGGTGGGATCGTTTAGAGTGGGGAGAAGTTAGCATCAAGTCCTATTTTCTTCGCTGTTTCGATGAGAGGCAGTGGTAAGAGTCATTGTCGAAGTACAAATCCTGTTAATAGTTACTTCTTAGAATTGTTAAAGAGTAGTTTTAGAAAGGAATCTGAATTTTTCTTAGATCAAGTGTGCTATGTATTCTTATTAGTTTAATATCAAATATGTATGACATTGTACCACATAATATTAGATTAATTTCTTATGTCGGTGATTCCACGCATGAGGTGTATTATAACTCTTCAGCATTGTTTACGTCCGTTTCGCCTGTACAAGTGAGCTAATGCACACGCCACCACATATACCAGTGCAATTAATGAGCAAGTGCAATATCCAAGCCACCCATAAGAAAAGTTACCACCATGTAGATTTCTTATCCCAAGAATCAGATCACTCTACTAGTCAAGTAGGCCTAATTTAACTGGAAAAAAAAAAGTGTCAATTTGTGAAAAAGTTCAAAGAAGTTTTCTAAGCAGTCTACTGGTTTACGAACATCGTGGCACACCTAAGCGGACCACCTTTATCTTTGGACAGTAAAATCTACACGGTGAGGTCACGCTTGTTCAAACTGAAAACTCAGCAGATGCATCGTCTTAATTTTCATTTAGCTAGACTTCATTGTGTCTCAGTTGTTTAGGGGCTACTTTACTTGTTTCCATATATTAACACAAATTAAACTACATAAATTTTGGAACCCAGTGTAACCAAACCACAAGCCCAAAATCAGATTGTTTGAACAATGGTAACCTCTGATTTGTGATATGATGTAGATCAGTAATTAGTTTCTAATAGGAGCAGTGGGATTTGACATCAGATATCGATTTGATATCGGAGATGGGTCGGGTCACACCGAGCTCTCGCATTCTTTTAATTCTGAACGGGACATGGTTGTAAACCTAACTTGGATGATGTGGTCGTTTTTCCCGATCATGGTCTGATCTAAGGTTGGGTTCGTTTGGACATCGGTCTGATCTGCGGATCTTTGAAATCTTCTTGAACGATGCAGCTCCTTCAAACATCTCTAGGGAGATCTCTCATTTAGAAAGGATTGTAAGAGAGGCCTCGCTGAGAAAATCATCACCGAATTCGTGATAAGATCCCTTCTCTGAGTGGGTCTCTTATAAACATGTTGGGCATGTTGCCTCTTTAATGAGCACGATAATCGTAGCCATGTGGTGATCATTGATTCCTTCTCCAAACGACGGGCATTGGACTCTCCATATCCTTTCAGTGGCCACAAAACAATGATTACATTGGACTGTCCATATCCATGTTCAAGGGGAAAAGCTAAATACCTAAGGGCTAAGTATTTAAATCTAAAGATTTTCTGGATTAGATCTCACCAGTTAAAGTTCCCATATGCAATTGCATGTGCATTTTAATAGTTTAATTAAATGAACATAAAAATCATATGAGCAAACGGCTGGGATTAAGCAAAAGATACTCATTTGATCTAGCTGAAAGGCATATATGGGAGCATTGTACAGTGTAGAAATGGAAATTTGAGATCCAATGGCTACTAACTTTTCGGATATCTTCCTAGTTAAGATTTTTCAAAACTATCGAGAAGAACCCTTATCCGGAAAGCCCGTGGCATGAGAGAGAAGGATGTAGGATCAGTAAGGAAAACTCAATGAGGGTTTTGTAACCTCGAAAAGTTATAAAAAGAGTAATTATCATGCTCCGAAATCTGGACACAAAGTGTGCACCCTCAGGCCCAGGTTATGGGTATGACTTGTATTCGTAGAATACTTTAACCACAAGTCATACAGTTAGTTAGAGGCACAACTTATTATTTAAATTAGATTCTCATCACATCACACATCATTATTCATAATAATTTATTCCGATCATCCGTATGTCTACACATTTTCAACCCAACGAACTAAGTCATTCCATTTGGAATTCTAGTTTAAATGTATCATCATTCAATAAAATATACAAATTATTAATAATAAAGAATATAACAAAAGTCAACAAAATAATTATAAACTAAGCATCTTATGTCAGAGCCACAATTTCTTCTTTACTCGAGTATAGTCAGTTCCTTTGAAGTTCTTCCATTGGTTCTGCATCATTTTTCACTATTCATCTCGAATGGATGAACTTCTAGTTTACCTGTTTACATTTAATCCATAACCGTCAGCTGGCCAGGCTCAGTGAGTAAACCCATCATAGTTCACACCTGCTCAAATAAAGTATTACACCCAAATACAGTCTTATGATTAAATTTACAATACGGATGCAAGAATATTATGCAAGATGATATGATGCATCAAGTGGGCATATACTCAATTTTTCCACTTGCTTCGATTTGATCCCATCAATTGGCTCCTCATTCCTTGTAGGGCTGGACTTCCACATACTAGTGGGCTTCCAGGATGGTCCCTGGGTAACCGGGTACTTAAGTACCTCCCGATCTTCCAGAGCTATGTTCCAGGACAAACGATGTATGAATGTATGAAGCGTATGGCATGTCGTGTTCACATAATCATCCCTCTAATTGAGAGGCAATAGATAATTCAATCATTTCACCTTTCGAGAGGCACATACATAGTATTCAGTCATCTCTCCTTTTGAGAGGCACATATATATCATTCGTGTTATTTCTCATTTTGAGAAGCACATACATATTATTAGTAATTCCTTTCATTCAATATGTATAAGTAATACAATGCATTGTCATATATGCATAACATCATCATAATCAACACAAGTCACCCCAAACATAGCATCACACCACAATAACCTACTTTATTTAAACGAATAGGAAACATATTTAGATGTACTCACTTGTTGGTGGTGATGATTGCTCTGTTGATTTTGTCACAACCTAAGTTAGAATCGGTCCTGGATCTACAATCACGTATAATTTACATTTATTCACCATCGGCATAGCCTTACATAAATTTATTTTTAAATTGAATTTTACTTGACGGTCCAAATTTAATAATTTTGTACTAGTGGTCCTAATAGAAAAAGCCTCAAATATACATTCTACCATTTCTCTTGGTATGGTCCACTTGCCAATCTGTTTTGACTGATTGTTTGTCACAAGACCAACAACCCACCACTCAAGAGATTGAGATTGAGTAGAGTGGATTCCCAATGGAGCATTATTAGGGCCCACGAATTCAAAACCAGTGGACAAATACTGTCCCCACGGTTTTGATCGATGCGACCCACTTGGGCATCAGATGTGGCTGAATTTTGGTCTCAAGCTAGAACTCTTACTTATGAAGATGATGGATGGCTTAGATTTTCCAAAACACCTCCATGAGAGTCCCAAAAGTGGACTACAATCCAAACTCAGACTGGTTTAACTGGGGGTGTTAATGTCCCCAGTGATTCAAGTGGTGTGGGCCACCTGAGACTCGAATTTGTCTAACTTTTGAACCCATGTTGTAAAATGAGATGATATAACACATGGTTAGCATGGATCTAAAATTACATCACATTGGGGATCAAAGAGTGGACCGTTGTCCATGCCCAGTCCAATAGCCTATTTACATTTTATATTTTATTCTGTTTACATTTGTTTTAAGTTAGTGTGGCCCACTCAGACCTCAGATCGAGTCCCCCTTTGGGTGCACACCTTAAAATGATATGGTGAAGAAAATGGACGGAGTGGATATACTAAATACATCGAGGTGGGTCCCACGAGTGGGGCCCCCACGTCATCCCTCAAAGATGCCCAGCGTCTGACGCTACTGGGTAGCAACGTCCTCTAGGCGTTGACTGTCCAGCAACCTCTTTTTTTGTTTATTTATTTAGCCCTACATGTGGGGTCTACTTGAGATCTGGTTCGACCATTGGGTCGGCCACCATATTGTGGGCCCAATAAAGTTTTGGAATACAACAGATTCATCACAATTAATTTAATAATAATAAAAAATAATAATAAAAAGTTTAAAGGCTAGCATTAAATCTAATGATGTGACCCACCAAAAACTTGGTTTGGCCTGGAATTTTGGGTCATTCCATAAGATAGGTAATAGAATTTAATGAATGGGACTGAATTTCCTTGATCAAGTGTGTCCCAAGCAATATCAATAATGGATCTTAAATTTTAACGATTAAATTGCGATGCGGCCCACCTATGAGTCTCATCGATCTATGATTCCCATGCCTTACATGGTTCGACCCTAGGGTCCTTAGGATCCGTACAAATTAGATCCGACCCACCTAGAAGGTCTCCTACAATCAGGTTTTTACATTCAAGGCTGGTTGGGATCAAAATACAGTCTTTAGATCTGTACAATGAACGGACGAATGATCTGTCCTGTTCATTAGGTTGAGTCTGGCCTAATTAAATGAAATAGAGGGAAATGGATGGTCTACCTGATTTAGCCCACAGCAACTCAGGAAAATTTATATTCTTGTCAGTGACAAACCTTGATCCCTAATCTCTCCTCTCTATTAAGAAAGCTCTAACTAACTAGTCTATGTTTTCTTTTTCTTTATAAATGAGAGATCTATTCATTTAAATCCAATTTTCTGTCATTACAAAAATTTTAAATGACCAGAATTTCTCGGGTCGTTACAGTAATCGAAGAAAAGCTCAAGGCCAGGCCCCACCCCAAATACAACAATATATATATCTTTTATGTTTATATTTCATTTATCTTTCTTTTCCTAACATAGCCTAGTTTTTACATAGTTACTTCTTGGCAACTCTTGCTAGAGTACTTTAGGAGTAAATTTAGTTCCGATATAGTTGATCGTCTGTTTTGATAGGCACATCAAATATTTATCGCTCATTTTTTATTTACTCATTTACTATTATTTGCTTGTCTTATGACATGTCGATAGTAATGAGTATCATTTCTATACATTAATGAAATCAACAACATTTTACATTTCTTATTTTGTGTACGCTTATTCCTTTGAGAAATATTGAACTAATTGTTGGTGAGAGAAAAAGTCATTAAGACGTTATAGACTCACATCCGTTGTCACAAGGGAAAAATAACTCATTCGGAAGGATTTGCCTCATATCCTTTTACAAATCGTTTAAACGGAGCACAATATAGGTGGCCGAGAGGACTCTGGATCCAGCGTCCAATCTCCAATATCCTATGCATCTCAGTGTCCCACCAATTATTTAATCAACTCTTAAGTCGTGTAGACTCTAGCATGCCAATGCATCATACTCACACATGAATATATAATCTAGGCCCTTAGTGAGGGCTATAGTAGATGTTTTGTTGTTGTGTTCGAACTTGGGTTTTACGCAAATAGAGGTGGAGATGGATTCCATGATTATGGCGGGTTTTTTTTTTTTTTTCTTTCTAATATGTCGAAGCACTCTTGGAGTCTCTAGTATTGGTGTGAAAGGGTTGAAGCTCTCTGTAGAAGGTTATGTCATGCCCCAAAATCTGGACACAGAGTGTGCACCCTCAGGCCCAGGTTACGGGGTATGACTTATACTCTAGAGTACTTTAACCATGAATCATACCGTTAATCAAAGGTAACACATCTGTATATAGGCTAAGTTCTCATCCATAGTCACAACACTAGTGTCACAAACATCCCATCCATTGAACCTAATGGCTATATAATTGTTAACCTAGTTTCACTAAGTTCTCTCATCTGGGATTTTATTCCAACTAATAGTCATTCAATCCAAAAGTCAAAGTTACTAATTATAGAAAATAATAACGGAATCTAATGAAAGAACATCATAATCTAAGCATCTTGAATTGAAGTAGTGAGCTCTTCTTCAATTAAGTAAAGCTAGGTTGCTTGAGGTTCCTCCACCTTGGTCAACCCCATTTTGCAACTTCTGCTTTATAGGATTGGCTCCATCTAAATATGTGCTGGTTTTTCCATCAATAAACCATCAACTGGCCATGATCAATGAGTGACCCATCATGGTTCATGCACGTAATAGGTAAGATAGCGATGCAAATGAAATGATGAAAATGTTATATAATAATGCATGATGCATGATCTCAGTGGGAAGTCCGTCCACCGGTTTAAGTTGGAGTCTATCAATCCGCGTCAACCCTCTTAGGGCCAGCAACTACCCCTTGGGTAGGCTTCCACTATTGCATGGGCATCCAGGATAGTCTCTAGGACACCGAGTACTTAAGTACCTACTGGTCTTCAGGAGAGATGCTTCCGAAAGTCATCATGATGCATGAGTTATGGTGCATGTAATGCACAATGTCCAAATATCACAACACAGTCTTGTATCTCTATATTAGAGATAAACCTACATTAGATAGCTCGTCTGTCCACATGAGAGCTCATCAATATAATATAGATTCGTTTCAGCATATGAGAGATAAGTTCTCTTTTCTCTTTGTTTCTCAGATAGATATTCATGATAGTCAATTCATGCACATCAATGCTCATGTCAATCACAATAATTACATAATAGTAATTCAAAAGAAATCACTCATCAATCATCAATCAAAGCACAAATAACATACAATCTATCTTAATTGCGATGGAGAGGAAATATATTGGGAATCACTCACCTGATGTTTTAGTGAGGTTGAATTATTTTTCGAATAATCAAAATAGGATGATTTAGAAATTCCTAAAATACAACATGCACATCAAATCAGTTATCCTGATATTACATGAATTCATATGATGGGAGCCCACCTTTGATTGATCGAGAACATGATTAGGGTCCATAATATTCTCAAATTCGGATCTCTTCAGATGCAACCCTTGATACAAGGTTTGTAATCACCACCATTTCATGTGGGACCCACTTGATCAATCAAAGTGGTCTCTACCATTATATTCACATTTCAACTAACCTAACAATTATAGTTAAGCATAAATCAAATGACTCACTTCATCAGATTCCTCAAACTCAGAGTATAAGTAGTTTTTCATTTGCCCTCTGTCGGTAAAACCTATGATCTGTCAGTTGAACTGTTAGAGTGTATGCACTACTCTATTTTTTATAGATGAATCAAAGTTTTAGGATTTTTCTTAGCTTAGATATATGGTCCGCTTTAGATACATCAGTCAAATCTCAATCGATCAATGGCCCGTTAAGGGGTGATTTAAGTAGGGCCAATCAATTTGATTCGAAACCTTAATGGCCCACACAATATTTTTAATACTTTTCTTTTAATAAAAGCCATTTGATCGGCACGGTCCACCTAATGGTTAGATTGACCTGAGATTTGAGGTTCCATTGTAATTCAAACTCAATAATCAGATGGGCCGTGTGGATCGGATCTCACAAGTCATGAGCATGGGCTAGACCCGATTCCCATGCTAAAAGTAAAAATAGGAACATTTAAGTAGAAGTGAGAGTTTCATGTATGGTGCAATGATACAACGAGCCTGAACAAAACTTCTTATGCCTATGAATGTTTCAACGGTGGACTAGAATCCACATTGTTTCCCATTGTGTGACCACTTAAGTTTTGGATCTCCCTCATTTTTGTGCCGCGTCCTAATGTGATATGTAAAAATGGACAGACGAAGTGGATTTCTCACAAACATCACAGTGGGCCCCATTCGATCTCATAGGCAATCACAAGCAATTCGCTTTCGTCCCTGGACGCGGATTGCATGGTGTGAACACACCACAGACCTCAATTGTGTATGTAGAAGTCACCAAGTTCTGTGGCCCCATCATGATGAATTTTTTATATCCATACGATCTATCCATTTTGAGAGATCATTTTAAGGCATGGCCTAAAAAATGAAGTAGATCCAAAGCTCATGTGAACTATATCACATAAAGCAATAAAGATTGAATGCCTACCATTGAAAACTTCTTAGGGGCACAAAAATTTTGGATCAAGATGATATTTGTATTTTCCCTTCATCCAGGTCTTTGTGCCGTTATGAATAGGCTGGATGGCAAATAAACATCATGGTGGGCCCTTGAAGGTTTCAACAGTGATCATCATTGTTCCCACTGCTTTCTGTGGTGTGGTCCACCTGAGCTTTGGATCTACCTCATTTTTGGAATCGTTCTATAAAATGATCTTGCAAAATGGATAAACAGTGTGGATATAACACATTCATCATGGTGAGCCCACCTAACTTGGTGACATCAACATACTATTACGGTTGGTGATGCATGGCACACCATGCAATTCGCTTCCCTTCGGACTTGATAATAGGGCCCACCTCGATGTATGCATTGTATATCCACTCCGTCCATCGATTTTTCAAATTATTTTAGAGGATGGTCCCAAAAATGAATTAAATGTAAATTTCAAGTACTGGACCACAGGTAGGGGTGCACATGTACGGTTCGGTTTGGTCCAATTTTGGGGTAAAATCGGAACCGAACTGTTCCTAACGGTTCCAGAAAATTTGGAACCCGAATCAGGACCGTTAGCACCCAAGAACTGAACCGGAATCAAACCATAAAAACTGGTTCGGTTCAACGATTTTAGGCTTTTTTATAATCCAACCCCAATGCATTGGATTCCTTAATGCAATGTAATGTGTTTGTTAGATCTACACCATCCATCCTCATTGCTAGGCAATGTTTAGGTGGGCCCCATTAAAAAAATAAGATGGATACAAATTTTAAGTGCACTACTCGACATAAAATAGTGAGGGTTGAACACCCAGGTTCGATTCCACGGTTCAGTTCTATGGTCTGGTTTAGTTCTACAAAACCCTAAATCGAGAACCAAACCAAACTAATTGTTTCTTTGATTTTCATAACCGGAACCGAAATTGGTGGGCTTCAGAACCGAACCAAACTTACCGGTTTCGGTTCGGTTTAGTGGTTCCTTGTGCACCCCTAACCACAACAAAGGAAACATGCAACAACTATTAGCTATTAAAAACCTTTTGGGGGCCATAAAAGTTTAAGGTTTTGGATCAATATGATATTCGTTTTTTTTTTTTTTTCCTTTCACCGGTCCTTTGGGACCTTGTCAAAATGACCACTGTTTCTTGTGGTGTGATCCACCTAAAATTTGTATTTGTTTTGTTTTTGGAGCCTTAATGGCATGGATATATAAATTAATCTTTCTTTAATTTGATTTTATGCATGGATACACAATTGAAATTATTTCATTTGTTAAATGATAGATGCTAAATAGTTAGTGGCGTGCACACCTATAACATTAAAAAAAAAAAAAATTGTACACATGCAGCCCATTGATTTGATGGGACATTAATATTTTTCCTGAGCCAAAAAAGGTTTTTATTCAAAGTCATCAATCTAAAAGCATGTTGTGGATGGAACCTTATAGATGGATGGCCCAATATCTCCCTAGTGGGAGATGTCATGGTCCACCAATCAAAGAGTTATTATTTTATAAACAAGAGTATGGCACATGATCCATCAATTAAAGGGTTATGTTTGAGAGATCATGTATGTGGATAGGATATATAGGTGTCCCAAAATTTGTTGCATGGCAATAACCTGTTTTGTATGATATTCTATAAAATATAAAAATTGAGACAATAGGGGCAAATATGACAAATTACCAATGTTTATATATTTGTGATTTACTTTTACCAAATAGTTTTTGGTGGAAAAAGTGCTTATTTTCACATATCAGAACTCTTTCCAAACAAATTACTAAACAAAATTTTCAGTACTTAAGAATATTAAAGCCAGCACTTCAAGTTTTCAGAATTTAAATTAAGTTTTAGACTTTATTTTTTAGTTTACCAAACACCACTAAGATGAAGCAAAAAAGGGTTATTTTGTTCTCTGATATTTGGATGAGTTATGCATCTATTAGATGGTCTGATTTAAGAATGGATTTGGAGTTGATACTCTAGCCTAAGCCTGGTCCGCCCTATTGACACCCCATGGAAGGGGCCACGAGGGAAGGGGAAAAAGAAAGAGAGGCTAAGGGATCCAGTCTGGGTCCCTCTGCAACACGTGTCAAAGGGAAGCGGACTAGGTGTTACCCGGGTGACAAATTAGTGAGTGTTTTCTTGACCATGGGTCCACCTTGAGGTATGTTTTGTATATCCATGCCATCCATAAGTTTTCCCAACTCATTTTTAGGGCATGCTACAAAAAATGAAGCAGATCCAAATCTCAAGTAGACCACACAATAAAATTTAATGCCCACCATTAAAAATTTCTTGGAGGCAATAAAAGTTTTAGATCAAGCTGATATTTGTGTTTACTCTTCATCTAGGTCTATATGACCTTATCAACAGGTTGTATGCCAAATAAACATTACGGTCGGTCTTAGGAAGTTTTTAATGGTGGGCATTCAATAACCACGGTTCCCGTGGCATGGTTCACTTTAAATTAGGATCTGCCTCATTTTTTAGGCTATGCCCTAAAATGAGCAGGAAAAACTCATGGACCGTATGGATATACAACACATAAATCAAGGTGCCCCCATGGTCAATGCAACTCCCACTTAGGTGTTACCTAGGTAACCGTGTCAAACATCCAAGTCTTGCCCACCGTATCTTAAATGTAAACTCCTCTCTGTCCATCAGTTTATATACCATGTTAAGTCTTCAGGTAAAAACTCAGCTGGATTCACATGTAATAGGCGCCACACTAAGTGGACCAGTAGGAATGAAATGTTGACCATAGGTTTGCTTGTGGATCACCATGATATATCTTTTATCAAATCCATTAATCAGGTCTAAATTACCAAGATGAAGAGAAGCTACAAATATCAGCCTGATTAGAAAGACTCGGGTGGGACACACTGCATGAACTTAGCGACCTTGGTAGAAATCTTTCATTATTCTCAGTGGGGTGATTGGTGTAACTTTTTATCGGGCTGATCTTTGTATATATATACATTTGAAATGATAATTCTCACCTGATGGATGGAATATATTTTACATCGTAGTTCCTATAGGCTGCCGTCTAGTCTCCTCTTCGTGCAGATTATAGGCAGAGATGCCGGCTGCCCGCATTAAGCACGGAACTGCATGGGTTCAATCAAAAGCCGTCCATTGTAGTGAAGCCTAAATTAAACATTCATCTGCTGACGTGAAATTGTCGGTCTCAGTGATGAATGGGCTGTCATTGATAGTAATAGAATATTTCAGCTGGCGACGACTTGGACTTTAGGTCGCTTCTTCCTACTTGCATTTCATTTCATTTTATTAATTATTCCTTTTAATAAATGACCACAAGTGGCCTGCCTCAAGTCTGCTCATATGCTATACATGATCCTAACCATCTATTTAAAAGAGTACAAATCAAAGGCGAAAATATGAAGCAATTGACATTTAGGTAGCATAGGCTGTGAGAACGTTATTAGCGGTGGTGACTGGCTATTGTGGACATGGCTACTGTGGATCAGGTCGGTGGATCCCTGATGGTTAGGCCCGCCATGATGTATATGTCTTGTATCCACACCATCTATTCGTTTGAAAAGAAAATACTTGGTGTACAGCAGGGAACCCGACCTGGTTATTCATTAAATAAAAAATGCACCAGCGCCCTCACAACACTGTAGATGTATTTGGATAATTAACTTGGACATTCCAACAAGCCATCTAAACCGTTCATTAAGTCTAAAACACGTTTCAAGGGCTACCATGTATAAGCAAGACTGCTCGGATGGCCAAATCCATCTTGATTGGTCAATCTTTTGTAGCCGACTCATAGATAGGATTGTTATGATTGTCTATTTGAAGTGATTCTTTGGAATCATAAGCAATCCATGATGGGATCCATCAGATAGATGGATCGAATTGTTGATTAGACCTATTTTTATACAAATGATCATGACTGTCCATATTAGAGGCCATTGATCAGATGATTATGATTGTTGTATTGGTGCGATATTTGCATGATAGCTCATGAATTTTTTGTTGAACCTAAAGGACAGACTAGATCAATTGATTGGACTGTTCAAGTATCCCAATGCAAATAGGAGAAGTAAAGCTGACAGTGCTCTCAGAACACTTGAGCGTGTGTAGCTAATTATTAAATTAGAGTAGGTTTAGGTAGAGCTACCTCCTAATTTTAAATGAATAAACCGACGGGTCCTTCATCAATAGGGACACTAAGCGTCCATACTGATCCGTGGAGGGGCCACCGTTGCTTATTTGGTTATCCACGCCGGCCATTCATTTTCTAAGATTATTTTAAACCATAATACCAAGAATGAGTCAGATCCAACACTCAGATCGGCCACACCAGAAATTACTCTTGCATTTACTCTTGCTTTTGTGCATTAATGAGACAAAGCTTACTATTTTTTGTGGCCCACCTGAGCGTTGGATCTGACGTATTCATGGTAACATGGCTTCAAATGATCTTAGAAAAGGGATGGACGGCGTGGATAACCAGATACATCACGGTGGGCCCCTCCACGGATCAGTATGGACGCTGAGGAAGGACGCAATCCGCGTCCGATGGAATCATTCTTAAAAAAATATGAGACGATTAGCATACCGAAGTACAGCTAATATAAGGGGTTTCTTCCAAATGGATTGACATTGAACTCCCTAATAACATTTCTGAGAGCTCATTTCCACCCAATTTCCTTTCTCCCTGCATAGCCATAGATTTCATTACCCTAGTCATCGACATTGTTTCTCGCTCTTGGGGTCCCAACCACCCTACGCAGACGATACGTCGCCAACCTCCGTTTCCGCTTCGTGCAGGGTACCAGTGGAGGTGCCAGCTCCCCGCATTAAGCGAAGGAATCAGGTTGAATCTAAGTCATCCATTGTGCGGTAAAATCTCAACTGTTTCCTGCCAACCATCTATATTTTTATGATGAATTTACCCTCTCTTAAGGAATGTTGTGAAGCCTAATTACAAGGGAAAAATTATCCAAAGCTGCTGGCATCATGTATTGCAGAAATAGAGATAAAATTCATTTCAGAGAAAGAAGAGTTATTTATGGTGCACTTCAACACCTACTCACTGGTTTCAACACGTACTGTATACATGTGCATATCTAAGTTAATCCAGTCCGTTGAAACTGTCAGTCTCAGTGTGAATGAGTTGTCATTGATGACCTAGACTTTAGGCTGCTTCTTCCTACTGGCATTCCATCTTTGCTTGTCGAATGGAATGTGGACCATAGCTTTGCTTGTGGCCAGCATGTGGTGTATCTCTCCCAAACCCATCAATCAGGTCTAAATCACCAGGATGAATAGAAGATACAAATATCAGCATGATAAAAAACTTACGTGGGTCACACCGTGTGAAATTAGTGGCTTTGGGAGAAAAAATTTCATTATTCCAATTGGTGTCATCTATACAACTTTTTATCAGGCTAATCTAGGGGTGTCAATGGGCCGGGCATGGGGTATGTCTTTGCCCGGATTTTGCATTATATCGGGCTGGGCTGTCGCGGTCCGGCCTGGTGAAAAATTCTGATTTTTCAGGCAGGGCCCAGCCCATTGACACCCTAGTAATCTCTGTACTTGCAATTCAAATAAGAATTCCCACTTGATGGACGGAATGGATTTTTACATGTGCCACATGGTGCACCTTACAGAGTGCAACCCAATCTCCTCTTCATGTGGTGTACATGCAGTGGTGCCGGCTCCCCACATGAAGGGAAGGCTAATCTAAGCCGTTCATTTTGCAATAAAATTTCAACTGTTCCTTGCTAACCATCTACATTTTTATGATGTATTTACTATTGGGAGCATTGCACAAAACTTTAGGATCTTGCACCCCAACTACATGAATTATATGATACGATAATGTAGTAAACAAGATCAAACCATCAACCACACGAACACAAGAGATTTTTACGTGGAAAACCCTCAAAGAGGTAAAAGACCATGGGACCTCGTCCAGAAAAACAATCCACCATGTAGAGAATTGTTTATAACCTTTATCGCAAGTACAACCTGCTTGGATCAAACCTTCTTCACCCATGTAGAGATGGATAACAATAAAAGGAAATAGAAACTGAGAGATCTCACCAAGCATGAGGAAGTAGAAGAACCAGAGATGTTGACTGCGCTGTGGAGCACCTTCACTAGCAAAAATCTCCTATTCCTACAAGCTTCCTCTCTCTTTCTCCTCTCTTCCTCCTTTTTTTTCTCTCTCTCACCTTGACGTGTAAACCTTCTATTAGGATTCCCTAGTCTTGAATTGGAAGCCAATATATAACCTCATATAAGAGTTAGACCTAAATTAGGAAGGAATTGCAGTTCGCGTGAAGTCAGGCACCCGACCAGACAATATCGGGCACCCGATAATGGGCAAAATGGTCCAATGAGCTTAAGAGAAAATACTCCGAATTTCGATCGCCCGACCCAGCATGGTCGGGCACCCGATTACCAAACATCGGTAGCCCACCAGTCTCCAAACTTATCCAGAGACAAATTGTTCCTCTTGGGTGAATTTCGATCGCTCGACCCTGACTGATCGGTCGCCCTACAACCCCCAGGTTGCACTATCTCTCCTCAACTCTTGAGGAGGAAAACCCAATCATTTATCCTTTCTTAGTGTATGTTGTAAAGCCTAATGGCACAGGCAAAAATATCCCAAGCTGCCGTCATCTGAGATGGTGCACATTCTCTAAGGATGCAAATTGGGTACTCCTGCTATTACCACAGACATCCCTAGTGACCTAATGCAGCGCGATTTGATTCGGCAACTGATGCAAGGTTGCCCAATCAAATCCTGCAACGTAAGGTCACCGAAACTGTATTGCAATATTGTAGTACTAATCCGCTTCTCTAGCCGACTTGTATTGCAATATTGTAGCATGCACACAATGCCAACATAGTTACTGTCTCCTACTAGAATAGCTCTGTGGGCTTCACCATGATGTATGCATTTTATTGACTCCATCCATCCATTTTTCCAATTCATTTTAGGGCATGTGCCAAAAAATGAGGCAAATTGAAATCTTAGGCACACCACACCACAAGAAACAATGGTGATTTATAAAAATCACAATGGGAATTTGATCAAACTCAATGTGGACGAATCTGCGAGAGGGAATCCGGAAGAAGGGGGACCCCAATTTTAGTGATGTAGAGAAGATTCGTACAAGTGAAATGGACTTGTCCACCTCGAAGTTGGATCAAACTCAATGTGGATGGATCTGCGAGAGGGAATCCGGGAGAAGGGGTGCATGGAGGAGGCATTTGTAGAGACCACAAGGGGAATTTGATTTTCGTGTTTCATGATGCCCATGGCCGGATTTCAAACAACGTTGTTGAAGCTAAGGCAATGGTGGATGGGCTACCTGAGGTAGACAAAGACTCTTGGCTGGAAATGGCCTTCCTTCAGACCATTGGGTTGCAAAATTGCGTGGACGATATAATTGTAGCTATGGAAGTGGTGAAATGGTGAAAGCCAGCCCAAGGTAGAATTAAGTTGGATGTAGATGGGTCTTTGAGAGGCAATTCAGGGATGGGCGGTGGTGGTGGCATTTGCAGAGACCATCTTGGCCGATTCATTTTCACTTTCTACAAAAACTATGGCTTGACATCTAAGTCAGTGGAGGAAGCTCAAGCGTTGCTCGATGGGCTCTATATATGTGAGAGCTTGGGTTTGTCCAATGTTGATGTGGAGACTGATTCATGCATCATTGTGGATGCTATCAGCAATCCCCATACTTCTTGCCCCTGGACCATCTAATATAGAATTACCTCCATCCGTAGCATGAGGGCTTCAATCAATTTTAAAGTTTTCTGCACCTCCCGCGAGGGGAACTCAGTAGTTGATGGTCTAGCCAAGCGGGTGAGTTTAGGAGTTCCAAACATGGTTTTTAGAAGTCGGGCTGATCTTCCAGTGCTTATTAGAGGGGTTGTGGTCCTAGATAACACAGGTGTTGGTTGTCTTAGGGAGGGAAAGAAGGCAAAAATGCGTGTGGGCTAAATCGTTTGTGGGTGTTTCCTTTTCCAGGCTGTTTTCTTTCCTTATTATCTTTTAGAGAGTTTCTATCCGGACTTTGTATAGGGTGATATGATAGGAGGGGCCCCTCCCGAATAGATGTAGATTTCTAGATTTTGAATGAAATATTTTTCTTAAAAAAAGGCAATGGTGGATGGGCACACGATACGCAAAATAATGAGTCTGACAGACATTATCGTCGAAACAGACTCATCGATTTTAGCAGAGGTGGTGTCGAAGCATCAATCCGTTGCCCCTGGAACATTTGGTATTGGATTGGTATTATTAAATCTCTTTAGCGGTCTTTGCGCATGGTCTTATCCCACATGCTGCGGGAGGGAAATGTGGTTGTAGACTCGCTGGGGGGGGGGGGGGGGGGGGGGGGGGGGGGGTGACAAGTGCTATCTCGCCATGTCATGATCTCCCTAGATATGTTAAAGGCTTCATCACCTTTGACTGCATCGGGCTAGGATCGATTAGAAAAGGATAAGCCTGCTCCTCTCTCCCATGTCCAGCACCCATCTAAGTTTATACATGCCTTTTGTTCTTTGGCAGATAAGAGTATGGGGTTTAAAATAGGTGGGGTTGTCAATCTTTTTGTGACACCCACCCGAATTGTGGATAACTCTCTCGTTCAATAATATTTCTCTCTTTAAAAAAAAAGAAAAAAAAAAAGAAGAAGAAGCAATGGTGATTGAATGCACACCATTAAAAACTTCCTTAGGGCTTGCTGTAATGTTTATTTGCCATCCAACCTATTAATTAGGTCACACAGACACAGATGAAGATAAAATACTCATGAGCTTCATCCAAAACCTTTTTTGTCCAAGTAAGTTTTTAGTATGGTAAGGGTTCAATCACCACTGGGGTATGGTCCACCTGAGATTTGGATCTGGCTCATTTTTTGGGTGAGCAGCTTCAGCGGATCCCTGACATCCATGCCATCCATCCATTTTCAAAACTCATTTTTTGGCATGATCCAAAAAATATGAAGCAAATTCAAATCTTAAGTGGGCTACACCATGGTTTGTTTGCCATCCAAAATGTTGATAAGGTCATAGACTTGGATTACAAACTTGGATGAAGGGATCACACAAATATCAGCTTGATTCAAAACTTTTGTGGCATATAAGAAGTTTTAAATGGTCAATCACCATTACGTCATGTTATGTGATCTGTTGGGCTCGAAAACAACCTCAAAATGAATCACACAATGTAATAGAGAAGAAAAATACGAGTAAACAGAGAGAAACACGGAGATTTTGTGGAAAACCCTTGTGGGAAAAAACTAAGGCACAAAGTGATAAATGATCCACTATAATCAGAGAGTTGTAAGAAATAGAACAACTTATAAAGGAGAAAACCCTAGCTTTTCTCTGTAAAACCCTAGAAATCATGTAGGCTCTCTCTCTCTACAATTCTCCCTAATCGTATTTAGAATCACTCTTATATATTTATGTACAAGATTAAGAAACAAATCCCACACTTTCTAAAACTTGCGCATTCCATGCGATCGATCCGATTGGGCCATGGTCAATCGCAAATAACAAGGGACTCATGGTTGACCGGAATCAAGTCACAGTCTATCGAGAACAAGACAGGGAGTTCTGGTCGACCCTACTAGGCCACAGTTGACCGGACTCCACTACCCAGATTAAAGGCACTTTAACAACAATCTCCATCGTGGCTTTAATCTCCTATCTCTACTGCTCCAACCTGCTATCACCATATTTAACCTTCAATAATAGCACCATCGTTGTTGCTTCTCATACACACTCCATCTTCATTACTTCTTTGAGAGAAGTCGAGCAAAATCTGAACATCTCTATAGGAACCACTTTTATAAGCATTTCCATTAGATTCTCACTAGTGTGAATCTTCTCAAGAGTAACGTCGCCTTCCTTTAGCATCTATCAGATAAAATGATGATGACCATCAATGTGTTTAGTCTAGAAATGGTATACCGAGTTCTTTGACAATTGATTGCGCTTACGCTATCATAAAATGCACCGACACAGCTTCCTACTGAAGCTCCAATTCATTCATCATTCCTTTCAACCAAATCACTTCCTTGAATGCTCCTAGCACTACCATATTTTTTGCTTCAGTTGTGGACAGAGCAACCACAGACTGAAGCTTTATCATCTAACTAACTAATCTCTCCACCTGCTAACAAAAATGAGTAATCGAAAGTCAACCTTCTATCATCCATATTTCCAGCATAATCCGAATCCACATAGCCGATTAGTCTCTCCTCAGATTTTTTCGAATGTCAAGACGTAGTCTATCGTACCTTGTATGCAATGAAGTAACCATTTCACTACCCCTCGTTGTTGCATACTAGGGCTTGACATGTATTTGCTCACAACACCTACTGCATATGAAATACTCGCTCTAGTATAGACCATGGCGTACATAAGATTGCCAACCCTGCTCGAGTAGGACACACGAGACGTATATTGCTTTTCTTCATCTGACTTAGTATATTGCTCTGCAAAAAGCTGAAAGTGAGCAATGTGGGGTGTGTTAACTGGTTTAGCCTTCTCAAATCCAAACTTGACCAAGACCTTCTCAAGATACTCTTCCTGAAACAATCATAACCTACTCCTTTCCCTATCTATGTGTAAGTCGATGTCGAGAATTCTTTTTGCAACCCTCATATCTTTCATCTTAAATGTCCTGGATAACCGGGCCTTTAATATGTTGATCTTCGACATGTTATGCTTAGGAATAAGTATACCATCAACATACAATACCAAAATAATGATTTCCCCATCACTTAGTGCTTTGAAGTAAACATAATAACCATATTCATTTTTTATACTGCCTAGGCAACTGTTTTAGGTTGTATAATGACCTTCTCAACTTACGAACCTTATTTTCTGACCCCGGTACCTCGAACGCTTCTGGATGTTTCATGTAAATCTGTATTTCCAATTCCCCATGTAGGAAAGCATTCTTTACATCCAACTGTTATAGTTTAAGCTTGTATTGGGCAACTAGCGCCAACAAAAATCTGATAGATACCTACTTGACCATAGGATTAAAACTCTCACTGAAGTTGACACCCTCCTTGTACGCATAACCCTTCACTACTAATCTGGCCTTGTACCTATCTTATTTCTTCTGATAAATCCACTTGCACCCGATTGCTTTCCGCCTAGTGAGAAGCTCCACCAGCTCTCACGTCTCATTCTTGTACAAAGAATCCATCTCATCTTGCATTATTGTCATCCACTTCTCTACATGTACATCATCAAGAGCCTCCTGAAAAGTAACCGGGGTCTCCTCGTTTGTAATGAGGGCGAATGCAATATTTAAGTATCTCTGTATCTCAATGTGTAGACACCCCACCTTCGGCTACAAGGTTGGTTGAGATAACTGAATGAATGGAGGTCCATACCCCCAATACCCTATATCCAAGACCTAGCCAAACTTACCCTTGCAAGCCCCAATCCATAGCCTAATTCAAGCCTGAACCCAGTCAACTCACCCATAGACATCATCTCGAAAAACCATCCATAGAAAAAAACCAGTCCAAAAATTCTAAAAAAGTCAACTTAGTGAGTTAACTCGTTGAGTCAAAACACCGAGTCAACTCACTGAGTCAGCCCAGCCCTCACACCCAGTCGACTCACCTTGTCACTCCATTTTTCAAACCCAGTTGACTCACAGGGTTCCGAGCCTCAGCTTCGGAGCAGCTCTGAACCTCGAGCCCGAGACTTTCTTGCTTCAGGTTCGGAGGCCGTACGCTCCGAAGTTGGAGCAAGGCAGCCGTACGAGCGACGGCCACGCGTCCCTATTTACCAAAGCTGTCACTTCTTGCAGCTATAAATACCCCATCCCCCCTTCATTTAAAACATCCCTCAACATCCCAGAAAATTCGTCAATTTCGAATCCATCTCCACCTCCTTTAACCCATTCCTCCACCAAGGAGAGCCTGAGTGAGAAGAGTCTAGCCCTGGTCCAACCCAGCCTGACCCTGGTCTAAGCCTCTCAAGCTATGTAAGTCCCAATCTTAGTCGCTCAAAGATAACCCTTGCGAAACCTCCGTCCATCCAGCTATACTTGTACCAGCATCATCTCATTCGCATTTAGCATAGTGCAACATTTCTTATTCTTCCAACCCCCCCTGCTTATCATTCCACTCAAAACACTTAATTAGATCTTAGTATTTGTTCTGAGTCTTGTCGGCTCATCCGGGATTTACTCATCAGAAACTTTGATCGATCAAACACACATCATGCATCTCGCATAAAACACCTGTCAGTTCGAGCGTATGCTTTGGACTTGCCTGTTAATGAAAACCTGCCCATCAGAAACTCTTATTGTTCAGACCTACATTCATGCATCATATCATTCATGAGAATGCACGAGGAATAATTCAAACTTTCAAGTATTAGTTCGATTCTGTGAAGTAAAGACTGTACCTAGGTACGGGCAGAGTGGGTGCCTAACACATTCTCACCTTGTAACTGTGATCCATTACCTCGAATCTTTAGCCGCATATCAAAAAGAGTCATTTTAGAAGAAGGAATCTTTGAATTTCCTTTTCTAACGTTTCTACGGGGTCTAGCCAACTGTAGATTCGAAATAATTGGCTAGTGGCGACTTTGGTCTTATGCGAACTCATCCAGTTTAACTCAACGATAACATGACAACCGTAAAAGCCCTCGAGAAAGAGGCGAGCTAGTGGCAAATAGCGATTCGCGCAACCCCTTTTCGAAAGGGAGGGTCGGGAGCACGGAAAGGCGAGCGTCCACACAACGGTAACATGCAATCATGCAATGGATTTCTCTTGACAAGCGGTAGCTCCACCTACTCCTGTTCCTCTTCCTGCAGCCGGCTTCTTCAAGTATCTCACATTTTTTCTATTTCAATGTTAACCATAGATTTTTCAGTTTCCTTATGCTCATCCTTACGGAATAAAGAACCCTTATCAAACTTGACGTCACGGCTCCGTATGATCTTGCGTGAAACCCAGTCATCCAACCTGTATCCCTTTACACCATCAATACCATAATCTACAAAAGTACACTTCTTCACCATTTGGTCTAGCTTATCTCTCTCAATTGACGATATACGAGAGTAAACATCACAACCAAACACACACAACCTTGAGTAATCAACTTCATGACCACTATACACTCCCTCTAAAATTTTACAATCAATAGGTGCAGGCGGATATTGAGTCACTAAATATCAAGCAATATTAAAGGCCACAACATATAGCTCCTTGCCTTACGCAGCGTTACTCAACATATTTTAGGCTCTTTCCAAAAGAGTCTGATTAATATGTTCTTTCATACCATTCTGCTTTGGTGTATGCCTCATTGTGTTATGTCTCACGATTCCCTCATCTTTGTAATACTGATTAAACTCCCTAGAAGTAAATTCCCTATGTCATGCCCCGAAATTCGTAACCCGAGTACCACGACCCAAAGCCCGAATTCCAAGGTGTGAATATAAAATTCGAGCATAGATTTCTTGAAATTCCATTCCACATATTGTATAACTAAAATAAATCCCAAATATAAAGTTTATTTTCTACTAATGTCTTATTACATTAAATTTTACAAGATAAAATAAATCAACTACAGTTGGCGTTTGAGTAACACGTGACCATCTGAATACTCTGCCCTGTCTATGTATTTTCCTTCCTGAAAACCTGCAAGAACTGTGGTGATTTTGGTGAGCTAAAAGCCCAGTGAGGTCATTTCCATCACATGTAATATTCCAGTTAATAAGAAACAGGATGTGAATCATCAACAGATAGAATTGTATGAAATATACAAAGATGAGGTTATAATTAATACACTTTATGATTTATTATAATTGAAACATGATTATCATGATGTCACGTATGTTATGATACGTGTGAGAGCAATAAACGTCTAGAAACTCGCTGCCACTGAACATTAGGAACCTGTCGCAAATCAACCATGCTCACCTAACCGGTACAGCGAGGCGGCAAATCAACCATGCACGCCAGTGGGCAAATCAACCATGCACCACTGATTCAACCGAGCAAATCAACCATGCTCAATAAGTGAAACGACCAGAACTCGCTGCCACTGAACATTAGGAACCTGTCGCAAATCAACCATGCTCACCTAACCGGTACAGCGAGGTGGCAAATCAACCATGCACGCCAAGAGTCAAATCAACCATGCTCCTGTTCTGTTGCAGTGTATAATGAATGCGTATGTCATGAGTTATGAAAGCACTTCTTCAAGCATACAATGCATATCAAATTCAAGTCCAATCACACCATGCATGTGTTTACTTTATTCAAGTAATTCTTTGTCTAAACACTTAGTTTGTAGTAAATTAAGGAAGCTGAGAATAATTTGGGAAATTATTAAAATGTATGTAAGATAACCTATGTCAAGTTTATTTAACATCTTGATATGTATAACTAGATAGGATAATTTTGGGAAAAACATCAAGAATGAATGATACCTAAGAACAGAGATCGAAGTGGGTCCCATACCTAAAACTCCCTTACAATTGACAAGGAAAAATAAAGACCATATCAAAGACTTGATTAAGGAAGCGAGTTGGAAAACGGATTCCTTACCCAAAATCCAATTATTAAACAACAGAGAAGGAAATAAGACTCAGAATATAGCAACCAGAGAATCAAGGAAAACCAACCAGAAAATCATGAGATGAATCACTCACATGCAACGTCCCTTAAACTTGAAAAGGACCGAACTGAGTCGACTCAGCGAGTTGACTCAATTTAGAGAAGAGATCCCTTCTTCTTTCTTCTTTCTTTCTTCTTTCTTTCTTTCTTCCTCTTCTTTGCTGGAGAGTCCTCCCAGCAATAAGAACAGCAACAGTGGGTGGGAATTCCACCTATTAGAACCCACTCTCTCTCTCTCTCTCTCTCTCTCTCTCTCTCTCTCTCTCTCTCTCTCTAACGGCTCTCTCTCTCTCTCTCTCTCTCTCTCTCTCTCTTTCCTACGACTGTTGTAGTGTTTCCTTAGATTAGGACCCTCCTTTATAGAGCTAACAGTCTTGCACAGCAAGTCTTCTAAAGGTTTCTTATGCTATCTATAGTGTCGGGTCGATGCGGAAGAAATCTTAAATTCAATCCAAGTTGGAGAAGGAAACTGCTTATGCTGGAAAGTTCTTGTGCATTGGAGCCGTTGCGAATGTAGGTGGGGTCCACACGATTCTTTGGGTGAAGTTTGGACTGATCATGCAGAGTGGACCAACGGATCTTGATCATCTTTGCTTTGGACGGTGATTTGGTGCGGGCCACATGATTGATGGTTGGTCAGAGGATTCGAACGGACTAGAACCACACACCATAGGAAGCTGATGAACGGCTTGGATTGGACATTTGGGGCCCACCGTAAAGACGGTGTGCACCGTGAAGGGCGGCAGCGGCAGCAGCAGCGTCCAGGGAGAAGAAGGACGTAAGCTTCTTCTTCTTCTTCTTCTTCTTCTTCTTTTTATGTCCAATGCCACATGGGACTCGTTGGAAAGGTAGGTGGGGTCCACCCGACCTTGGCACAATCGATCTTGAATGTCCACGCAAAGATGGGAGCAGGATCTTTGTGGTTTCGGTTTTCATCGGCTGGAAATAACTGTCTGGCACGGGCTTTTTAAACGACCTCACTAAACAAAAGGCATATGGACTATTTCCTTGGCCATGACGAATCGTATGGACGGTTTGGATTAGTCACTAGGGTCCATTCAGATGGCCGTGTAGAGGCCCCACTTCGACAGCGAGCGGACGCTGTTAACGTGGGAGAGAGGAAGAAGGAATCGTGCTTAGTTTCTTTTTTGTTTCTCTTATGTAACGTGCATCCTCATTATATAGTTTTTTTTTATGCTCTACTTGTAAGTGGGGTCCACTTGTAGTAGATTTAGATCGTTTCCTCCGTCCAACTGATGGACAACATAAAGTTAGCCGTCGATGAGAAAAATGAGTCAGATCCGAGTTGAGGTGGAGATGTGGATGATGTGGATCTTGGTGTTCTTGGTTTTAAACGGTTGATTGAAGTGGGCTACACAAGTGACGAACGGTCACATGATTTGGACGGACCGAGTTTGGATGGGGTCCAGTTCTTCTGAACGAGCTGGATTTCTCATTGGGGCCCACTATGATAGACGTTGTGAGATGTCTGAGATGGCAGCCACGTCCACTCACGTAGCTTATGGAGAAGAGTTAGTATCAACTTTCTTTCTTTTTTTTTTTTTAATATAACGTGCAACGCACGTACATGCGATAAAACCTACTGTCCTTACAAGTGGGGTCCACCCTAGGTGAATCTGGACTATTTTATCCGTCCAATAGGTGCACAACATAAAATCAATCGTTGAAAAGAAAAATAAGGCAGATCCGAATTGAGGTGGGCCACTTATGGCCCAATTTCTGATTAGGGCATTTGTGGGATGATTGGACTGCTGAAATTTGACGTGTATGATTAGATCGTGTCCTAAAACTATTATATAGAGTTTCATATGAAAATGATTTTCGAAAATCATAAAACTTAAAAAGGTGGTATAACTTAAGTTTAAGTAATGGCATTTTCGTAATTATCATAAATTTACGAGTTTTGTAAAATCTATCACTTCCATGTTGTTCTAAGGTTTATTCTAAGCAACTTTAATAAGGAGACCATATAATAATTCCCTACGGATGATTTATTATTAATTTATCAATATTTTAATTTATTTAAATTATTAAATAATTAACTAAATTATAATTTAAATTATTCTAAAATCCTAGGGTGTTACAAACACACCCGATGAGGTTCATAGGGCCAAGAAATCACTGATCTAAGCATATGCCTTGTGACGAACACGATGTACGGGTCATATTTATGGACAGACATGTGTACGGATGATGTACGGCGGTTTACATTGATCGCGTAGTTCGAAATCGGAGTGGACGGTTAAATCTTCCGGTCTAGCAACGATAGATTATTCTAACGGTCAGTTTATTGATTTAGCTAAGTATATTGAGTTTTCAAAGGCTTTAAAAAAATGTTAGAATGTGTATAAAAGTATATACGTGTGTATGCATGTGGACAACAAAGCCTAGAATTTAAATTTTTCACGTGTGAACATGCACTCGTGTACTTACTCATGCGTGCAAATTTTTGGGGTAATACTGATTAAACTCCCTAGAAGTAAATTCCCTATATTGTCTGTCTGCAGAATTTTCACCTTCTGCCAATTATAACATTCAACAGCTTGATAGTTGCGAAAACATTGGACTTATTCTCCATGAAATAAACATAAACCTTTCAAGAGAAGTCATCTATAAATGTGACAAAATATGACAATCTCCTTTAGAAACCAACAATCCCTTACTAATATGTTTTCTAATTTTAAAAGATAACTGTGACTGTTTACTTATATGCAATGCTCACATATATCAAAATCAACACTTTTAAAGAGAAGGGATTAAACGAGGATTAAGTAGTACATTCATACCCCGCTCGCTCATGTGGCCTAGGCGTGAATGCAACAAACGTGCCGACATGGACTTCGCTAAAAACATTGTAGCTCCGCCCGATATTATACTCCTGATCAACCAGTAGAGATTTCTACTCGGTTGCACCTTCATAACAATGAGTGCCCTTCTTGAAACCTTCATGACAGGATCAAAATCAGTAAATTTTCACCCAAGTGCCTCAAGAGCTCCTAGAGATCAAATTCTTCTTTAAGTTCAGAACGTGCCTTACTTCATTCAAAGTACACTACATCATATTAAACATCCCGATGCACACCAAACCCATTCCTACCATCTTACAGGCATGGTCAACGCGCATAAGAACTTGGCCACCATGATATTCGTTGTAGTGGTGAACCAACTTTAATGAGGACACATGTGTATCTAACTTTAAATCCACTCGTGACTGAGATACCTGGGCTTGAACACGTCACAATCACTCGTCTCCTCGTTGAATTTTGCTGAATTGGCCTCCCTTGGTGAATCATCTAATTTCTCTCCCTTCTGGATTTTGGAATTCGTATAGTACTCCTTTATATGTCTCGTCCTTCGACAATTCTAACAGTTCAACTTTTCTTTACCCTTCAACTTAGATCTCAATCGTAACTTACCCTTCTTTTGCTCAGACTATCTTCCCCTAGCATTTAGTGCATCTATAGAAGTACTTTCACCTCCGTTCTTTTTTCTCAACTGCTTCGACTAAAGGGAGGAGATAATGGTATCGACGTCCAAAGTATCCCTACCATGACACAGAGTATCCATCAGATATTTGTAATAGACATCAACAAGATTAGGGTTTTGTCTTCTTCCTTTATCTTCACCTCCACATTCATTAGTTTGCAAACTAATTGATGAAATGTGTTAATGTGGTTAGAGAGGTCCGATCCTTCCACTATCTTCATATTATAGAACTGCCTCTTCAAATATAGGTGATTTTGTCATTTAAATCATCTCCAACTTCACCTACCTGACTGCGGTAGTCATCTCATTAAGGACATTATAAAGGACATCATCAGATAAGCACAATTTTATTACACTTGTCGCCCTCTAAGAAAGTTCATAACAATCCTCTTCTTTCATTGATTCAGAACGTCTCGCTTTTCCAAGGAGTACATGTTATAATCCTTACTGAATTAGGAAGGCTTTCATCTTCACCTTCCATAATTTAAAGTCTTTTTTTTTAAAAAAAATCTAGACCTTTTATTCACAAAAAAAGCTAGTTACAATTCGGGCATGCCCTGCCTCACAAAAAAGAGAGCGGGACTGGCTATCATAACCCCCTAAATACAACTCGACCCTCTATAGGGCCAATGCCACTTCAACCTAAATGAATAGCCCCTAAACCTACTCTATCCAGGAATAAATCCCCCCTGATAATGTTCGTCAGGCTTGCTGCATCCTTGTAGACTGTGTTTGCATCCGACTGCCCCACTTAGTAAGCCCGTCCGCTACTTCATTAGCCTCCCTCGGGTTGAAAGAGATTTTAACCACAACTTTTTTTACCATCTCTTGGAATCTGCATCTCCAGTACCACCAATTCCACTGAATGAAGCAACCATAATTTAGAATTATTTTTACCTATGAACTTCTCTGTCTCATACTATGAACTTTTTTGGAGGATTTTCTATTGTCAAATCCCCTGAGCAGTAAAAGCCAGCATGGTGACACAGCAGAGGCTTCAGTTGTGGTCTGTTTTCAAGATGCCATCAAGCGTCGTTGGCCCAAATTTTGCAGCTTGGTTTTACTGGTTGTGGCCTTGTGCAATGATTGATTTGAGCACAATTTTAGAGAAGGAACTCAATTGTGGACGGCCTGGCAAGAATTGCTGGTAATGAGGTAGATTTTGTAAATGTTTGTATAGTTTCAAATAGGATAGGCGTAGTCTAGGATTTTGTAAGGACTCCGCCCGAAATGTTTACTTCTCAGTTATCTATAAAAATTTCCTTTTGGTATTAAAAAGAAGAAGAAGAAGAAGAAGAAGAAGAAGAAACTTTTGTCTCATACTTCACATTCGATCCCTCCAATGCCATGTCTTAGATTTAATCTGAAAACCCCAACGTATGCTTTAATACCGCTTGTTAGGTGCAGAAGCAACTTCAAAGCAAATTACACAACACAATTGGGAAGGAAAAAAATACGAGCAAACACAGAAATTTTACATAGAAAACCCCTGCATGGAAAAACTATGGCACAAAGTGACAAATGATCTACTATAATCAGAGAGTTACAAGAGATGAAACAATTTATAGAGGAGAAAACCCTATCTTTTCCCTTGCAAAATCCTAAAAATCATGTAGGCTCTCTCTGCAAGTCACCCTATTCGTGTTTAGAAGTATTTTATATACTTCCATACAAGATTAAGAAACACATCCCACACTTTCTTAAACTTGGGCATTCCGTCCGGTTTATCGGACTGGACGACGATCAACCATAAACAACACAGGGACTCATGGTCGACCGGAATCAAGTCACGATCGAATGGGAACAAAACAGAGAGCTCCGGTCAACCCTACTCGGCCATGGTCGACCAGACTCCACTTCCTAGATTAAAGGCACTTTGACAACATGGTCCACCTAAACCTGTCAAAACAAATCGATAGCGTGGATTTTAGGCACATGCAACACCTTTGGGTGCTTTCGGTCCGAGTGGATGTCAAAACAGATCGATAGTTGGTTGAGTCCGAGTTTATCAACCAACTGGTCTCAGGTTCGAGACACACTAGCAGCACCTTTGGGTGCTTTGGGTCGAGCCGGGTCGGGTTCGGGTCAGTAATGTTCGGGTTGAGGCCGGGTTGGGTTCCGGCCGGGTCGTGTTCAAATTAAAAAAAAAAAAACAAAAACAAAAAAAAAAAGGCACATGCATCGCGGTGGGCTCCACTGGCCTTAGTGGATCTAGGGTTACACGGAAGCCGCAACCATTTTTTGACTTATGTAAAAAATGAGCTGGAAAATGGATGGACAGTGTGGATAAAACAAACATTTATAGTCTAAAACACTTTTCTAGGTTACCATATATTATAAGTGAGTCTGCTTGATTGATCAAATCCATCTTCATTGGGCCATTTTTGTAGCCGTTGCTGTGGTGTGGTTTACTTGAACTCTGAATCCGCCTTTTTTTTAGCTCATATAAATTCTTCCAAATGAATTGACATTGAACCCCTCAATTGCATTTTTCAGAGCTCATTTACACCCATTTTCTTTTTCCACTCCACAGCCATGGAATGCATCAAAGAAATCATCAACATCGTATCTGGATTGTGGGATCCGATCGCCCGGCCCATCATCGAGCTTGAAGAAAACTTTGGCTCCCTAAAGCAAGCCATGGAGGAATTGAAATGCACGAGGAACGACGTGAAGACAAGGGTGGATGTCGCCGAGCGGGAGCTGCTCAAATGCAAGGACGAGGTGCAGTATTGGCTGAAAAAGGTAGAAGAAGCCGAAGGAGAAGTGAATGCAAAGGAAGAAGCTTTCGAGCAAATGATGCGGTGTCTTTGGAATTGCCATCCAAATTGTTGGTCGGGCTACAAGCTTGGCAAGTGGGTGGAGAAGAAGCTGAAAGATGTAGCTGTGTTGAAGAGCAAAGGTGATTCCTTCCAAGAGGTGGCAAACAAGCAGCTTCCCGATGCTGTTGAAGAGGAGCCTCACACATCAGCTGTGGGCAGGAATTTTGTGTTGGAGAGGGTTCTAAGTTGGCTTAGTGAAGGCAAAGTGGGAGTCATTGGAATATATGGAATGGGGGGAGTCGGGAAAACAACCCTCCTGAATGACGTCAACAACAAATTCCTTAAAAGAAATGATGATTTCCATGTCGTGATTTGGGTGGTGGTGTCTAAAGAATTAAATGTGGGAAAGATTCAGATGGATATTGGCAAGCGATTGGGCTTGTCTTGGCCAGAGAATGAAAGCTACAACCAAACACGGGCTCATGACATTCGCAAGGTCTTGAGCAGTAAGAAATTCATGCTGTTGTTGGATGATATTTGGGAATCGTTGGATCTAGAGATGGTCGGAATTCCTCATCCAAGCAGCCAAAACATGAGCAAGGTTGTTTTCACCACACGATTTGAGGACGTCTGTGGCCACATGGCTGCCGACAAGAAGATCAGAGTAGAATGCCTCCAGGAGCAAGAAGCAATGGAACTATTTCAACAGAATGTTGGTGCAGAGGCCATGAATTCCCATCCAAAGATACCGATCCTTGCCAAGACCGTCGCTAAAGAGTGCAAGGGTCTGCCCCTTGCGCTCATCACCATCGGGAGGGCCATGGCATGCAAAAAGACACCACAGGAATGGAAGCATGCAATATCAGTTCTAAGCACAAGCAAGCCACCATCAGAGATATCAGGTATGAATGATAAAATGCTTCTGCGCTTGAAATTCAGTTATGATAATCTGGGTGGTGACGCGATTAAATCGTGTTTCCTGTACTGCGCACTGTTTCCGGAGGACTACTCCATTCACAAAGAAGAACTTATAGATTACTGGATAGGCGAAGGATTCTTAGATGGGTGGGATGATGATCTTGATGAAGCCCATTACAAGGGACATGATATAATTGGAAGATTAAAGGCAGCATGCTTGTTGGAGAGTGGTTCTGATGAAAAAACACAGGTAAAGTTGCATGATGTGATACGTGATCTGGCATTATGGATAGCTTCTGAGTGCGGGAAGAACAAGAAGAGGTATTTGGTAAAAGCGGGCGTTGGACTGGAGCGTGGACAAGAGGTTGGAAGGTGGAAGGAGGCCGAGAGGATATCTCTAATGAATAATTGGATAGAAGAAATAACAGAGACACCTCAATGCCCCAACCTCTTAACCTTGATGCTCCAAAGGAATACGTATTTTAAAAAGGTCCAGACTGATTTTTTTCAGTTCATGCCTCTTCTTAGGGTCTTGGATCTGTCAGGTTCATACTTTTTCAAGGAGCTTCCTGCAGGAATCGGTAACTTGGTAGAGCTACGATATCTCAATCTATCACGCACAGGGATTGCATCATTGCCTGAAGAGATGGGAAATCTTGTAAAGCTGAAGCACTTGGACTTGGAGAATACACGTTTGCATACAATTCCTCGTGGGGCAATCTCCAGGCTTTCTGAGTTAAGAGTGGCGAACCTATTTAAAAGTTATTATTCAAAGTGGGAAGAAGTGAGTGAGGGATTTAACATGAGTGAGTTGGAAGGCCTGAAACGCTTAATCCATCTTGGAATGAGCGTATCAACTTTGAAAGCTCTTGAAAGGTTGCTCTGCTCTAGTAAGCTGCGGAACATGACTCGGTATCTAAGTCTGAGCAACTGTGAGGATCTGACACTCTCCAACGAACTATCATCCGTTTTTACTGCAATGGAAAGTCTTCAAGGGCTTACTTTTGATCGCTGCCTTGGGTTGGTGGAGATGACGATTGGTGCGGATGTGAAGAAGGATGATGATTATCCTGTTTCAAGCCTAGAATGGATCTACCTTTCAGAACTCTTCTACTTAAAGTACATTCGAGTGGGCCGCGCATGCTTCAGAAACCTTCACACCATAAGCATTATAGAATCTTTCGAGTTGAAGAAAATTTATGGTTTACTACAACTTGAAAGTCTCGAAAGAATTGAGTTAATTGGTTGCAATCAGCTAGAAGAATTAATAGATACGGCCATTGCTGATGATGAAGTTAGAGATAAAGGGCTAATGCAACTCAAATGTATATCACTCAAGGGCCTTTCACAACTAACGAGCATATGTAGCTATGCACTGCATTTTCCTTCCTTGGAGAAAATTGAAGTGTTTAATTGCCCAAAGTTGAAAAGGCTCCCTCTTTCTCTCCATTGCCCTCACAAATCTCTAAGGGAGATACGTGGTGAGATAAAATGGTGGGATCATTTAGAGTGGGAAGAAGATAGCGTCAAATCCTATTTTCTTCCCTTTTTCCATGAATGGCAATGGTGAGATCAAAGTAGCTTTTTTTTTTTTTTTTAATTGTTATTTCTTATGATCATTGGAGTAATTTTAGAAAGGAACCTGAACTTTTCTTAGATCAAGTGTGCTATGTATTCTTATCAGTTTAATATCTAATATTTATGCCATTGTACCACATGATATTAGATTAATTTCTTGTGTTGATGATTCTACGTACGCATGAGGTGTATTCTAACTCTTGAGCATTGTTTACGTCCATTTTGCCTGTACAAGTGAGCTAATGCACACGCCATCACTTATACCAGAAAAATCAGCAAGTGCAATATCCAAGCCACCCATAAGAAAAGATACCACCATGTAGATTTCTTAGTCCAAGAATCAGATCACTCTACTAGTCAAGTAGGCCTAATCAATTTGTGAAAAAGTTGATAGAAGTTTTCTAACCAGTCTACTGGTTTACGATGCATCGTCTTAATTTTCATTTAGCTAGACTTCATTGTGTCTCAGTTGTTTAAGGGCTACTTGTTTCCATATATTAACACAAATTAAACTACATTAATTTTGGAACCCATTGTAACTAAACCACAATCCCAAAATCAGATTGTTTGAACAATGGTAACCTCTGATTCGTGACCCCTGTTTGCTGAAATAGGGCCATTTGATACTTGTCATTTCAACAGTCTGATATAAATCCTCAAAAATCCAATAGTTATATAATTAGTAAGTGTAATTCTTTGTTTATAATACATTAAACCGGGACACATAATTTTGCTAGTTTAATTTGAATTATATTTATGTCATATTTACATTTATTCAGTACCTCAGTACCATCCATAATAGGTCCTTAATCATGCCTCGGTGCTAAACTTACAAGAGTTTCAACATGAGGTTATGGGTTCAAGCACCCGTTGTGGTGAAAAACCATTGTGGTGCAAGTGTGTGGGTGCGTGAGTAAAAAAACAAACATACCATCCATAATGCCCTGGGGTGGGAAAAAAAATATTTTTCACTTGGGTAAACGTTAGTTTTCAAAGGTAAAAACCATACCAATGCCCAATTGAGCAATCTGAATCATTCATTCCAATGCTCCTTTTTGCCAATATCCACTCATCAAGTGCCCCACCACAGTAAAGAATGAGCAACTGTTCATTTGATATGAAGTCTGCATTGGGCCCACTTGATGAGTGGATATTGGCCTGATTCTTGTGTTAGGTCTGGTGGGGCAAACTAGCTGGATAGGTTGGATGTCATACACTCACAAGACGTGGACAACCATGTAGGACACTGGTGTCCAATTAGTTGTGTTAGATCTACTTAATTAAAAATGCTCTATTTGCAAATTAAAATGTTCATGTACACAGAGAAAGGAAGCGACTAACGAGATGGAGCAAGATGGGTCGTGAAGCAATTGTGTACGCTGAGTTATTTGATATTCTGGCAGGAGCATGGACCTTGATATGCATGCATCTATAACTTCTTCTTCTTTTTTTTTCTTTTTTTTTTTTTTTTTTTTTTTTTTTTTTCAAAAAAATCTGTTTATATAGATAGAAAAGATCGCAGAATGGACATTCGGGAGGAGGTCACACGAGACTCCACCTATCCTATCAGCACACTTACAAACACACACTTACAAAAATACAAGGAAAAAACCAAACCCCATATTAGGGTCTTCTAATGTACCCCAAACCCGATTTATCCAGACAAAGAAGACCCCTAATCCTAGCAGGCAGGTCTGCCGCCGACGAGAATAGCCGATTCTGCTGAGAGGAACTGCCCCATCGAGCAAGGCCGTCCGCAACAGGGTTAGCTTCCCTGAAGGTGTGAAAAATCAAAACCTCCAACTTCCTTTTTAAGGCTGAAAATCTGGCTAGCCAGTACCACATGTTCCAGGAAGGGGTTCGATGGTGAGAAGAAAGAAGATTTACCACGACCTTCGAATCCGACAAAACTTCTACTTTGGATATGCCCTTATCCACACATAAAGACAGCCCCTCAACCAAGGCCTTGATCTCAGCTCTGTTATTGGAGCTTGTACCATAAGCCGAGGAGAAAGCGAAAATGACGTCGCCCGCCCTGTTGCGACAAACCCCTCCACCTCCAGCCTTCCCTGGGTTAAGAAGAGCCGAACCATCCACATTGAGCGAGCACCAGCCGACCGCTGGCCTCTTCCATTTGATCACTGAAGATGAGTCAGATACTACCTTGGGAGCGCCTGGCAAACTCTTCCGCGCCTGAAGAAGATGAAACGCCCAGTCCAACCATGCGTGAACATTGCGAATAACGGTCGAGGCATTCAACATAGACTGATCAAAACGAGCTGCATTTCTAGCCCGCCAAAGTTCCCAAAAAATGAAACAGGGGGTAAATCCTATCAGTGTAGAGAAGCAATTCCTATTGCTGGCCAGCACCCACCATCGGTTCGCGCGGTTAACGGCGAGAAGACGCTGATGAGGATGAGCGGCTGTCCCTAGACGACTTTCAAAATGTCATCTATAACTTATATCTTACATGAGCTTCGATATGCCCACGTGTCGTGTGCACTAAAACTCATGGCATACATGTGCCAGCTAGCATGGAATGATAGGTCCAAGATCCAATCCATCCATTAAAGGGGCATCACTATACTAATCCCTAGACCAAGGGTTAGTTTGTCCCACTAGTATGTGTTGGGATTGGACGCCTCAAACCTTCAAGCATGAAGACCACCGGTCGGCCGGTCGGTCATGTTGTAGATGAAGACAGCAAGAACGCTGGACCTTTTTTGGGCCATCCGACCGGTCGGCCGACCGGTTGGGCAGTTTCCTTTTTGGACTTGGTTTCTTGCGCGGTTTTGCACAATGAGTTTCTAATTCCGGTTTTCTCTTATTTAAGGAGATGTAGTCCGAGATTAGGGTTGCCGCCAATGGGCCAAGGGATTGAGAGGGTTCTAGGGTGAGAGAAAGAGCTAGGGAGGAAGCTTCGAGTTCTCTGGGTTGAGGGAAAGGGATGGGTTTGTCCTCCTCATGTGAGAATTAGCTTCGAGTAGCTTGGGATTTCTTTTGTGGGCTGTGATCCAAGGTTTTCTTCTGTAATCTCTTGTAACTTCTAATTCATAGTGGATTGGTGTCGCTTTGTGCCGTGGTTTTTTACCCTTGAGGGGTTTTTTCAAGTAAAAAATCGGATTGCCTTCTTGTGTGTGATGATTTGCTTGTTGATTGCCATTGTGGTGTGTTCCTCGCCTGCTTCAATTGCTTCCGCTGCGGGGATCCTAACCCCAACAAGTGGTATCAGAGATAAAATTTGGGAAGGAGGCAGAGAGAATTTGAGGCGAGACATCAATGGCGTCTTTTGGCATGAGATTCGTTGTAGAGAAGGATTCCGTGAAAGATAAACATGGAAAGCGATTGACATCTATGAAAGAAGTAGAGTTGAAGAAGGTGGATCGGTATGCCAATATCTCAATCAGGTTTGTCGACTGCAATCGGGTTTGATTGGGAGCACTATTCATGGTAGAGCTATGGGATCGGCAACGGGATCCACAGTTGCTTGTGTGTGGCATGCGCAAGGGCCACATGAGCGAGCGGGTGATGAAGGTGCAAGTATGAAGTCGATGAGGCATGAGAAGTGGTGGAGCTATGATGACGTCGAAGTAGAGATGAAGATGGTGCGTGGCAAGATGTTGCATGAAGATTTGAGTCGTGGTGGAGTTTGTTGGGATTGGACGCCTCAAACCTTCAAGACCACCGACAGGCCGACCGGTCTGTCGGTCACGTTGGAGATGAAGACAGCAAGAACACTGGACCTTCAAAATCAAGCCGGTGGGGGGGTCCGACCGGTCGGGCAGTTTCCTTTTTGGACTTGGTTTCTTGCGCGGTTTTGCGCAAGGAGTTTCTAATTCTGATTTTCTCCTATTTAAGGAGATGTAATCCGAGATTAGGGTTGCCGCCAATGGGCCAAGGGATTGAGAGGGTTCTAGGGTGAGAGAAAGAGCTAGGGAGGAAGCTTCGAGTTCTCTGGGTTGAGGGAAAGGGATGGGTTTGTCCTCCTCATGTGAGAATTAGCTTCGGGTAGCTTGGGATTTCTTTTGTGGGCTGTGATCCAAGGTTTTCTTCTGTAATCTCTTGTAACTTCTAATTCATAGTGGATTGGTGTCGCTTTGTGCCGTGGTTTTTTACCCTTGAGGGGTTTTTTCAAGTAAAAAATCGGATTGCCTTCTTGTGTGTGATGATTTGCTTGTTGATTGCCATTGTGGTGTGTTCCTCGCCTGCTTTGATTGCTTCCGCTGCGGGCTCCTAACCCCAACAGTCTGGTGGTCCACAGTTTTTAAGACAAACGTGCGCCCATGGAAACATTGGCTGAAGCTTTCTAACCCATCCACATTTTTCAAATATTGGTCCCATGTGCTGATTGGACCATATTTTATTTTGGGAAAAATATATATAAGATTAGACCAACATGAGGGATAGATTAGTTTCCAGAACCTATGTGCCAAGCTGGCACATGTAGAGCATGTACACGGGGATCGCCCGCCAGCCCAGCTCGTAGACGCCTGGGCATTTCGACTGTGGGTCTCGGGTTCAAAACCCACTAACCCTACTAGTGGGTGGGAGCATCGTGTGATTGATGGGGTGGGTGCGTTGCCCATCTAATAGGGTGTGTGCGCGTTGCATAACTAACAAAAAAAAAGAACATGTAAGGAGCTTTAGAGATTTTTCCATCTGTAAATCTCACTTTTGACTCACCAGCCAAAGTAAACCCTCCAAAACTTTAGCTTCCAAATCTAAACTTATGGGGGTTTTTTTGGACGAAAATGCCCTCCAAAACTCATCTTCATTTTTCTCGCTGAAAAAATCAATCTTCTTCATTTTTTTTTCTAAAAAAATTCATCTTCTTTTTCGTTATTCTTCATTTTTATTTCCAAAAAACCCATCTTCTTCTACGTTTTTTTCCCCGAAAAAACCCATCTCTTCTTCGTTTTTCTTCCTTAAAAAAACTCATCTCTTCTTCTTCGTTTTTCCACATGGGAGGTTGAAAATATGAATGGTATATGTGAATGATGAATGGGTGGTCGAATACGTAAATGTTGAATGGCGAAGAATGACGAACTACAAAAACGGTGGAAATTCATAACGCGAATTCGGTGAAATCATTGATCACAGCGTGAAATTCGGTGAATTCACGTTGCGATCGGTGAATTTTTCATTGTGAGCAGTGAATTTTTCATTGTGATCGGTGAATTCACGCTGTGATCAATGAATTTTTCACTGTGAGCAATGAATTTTTCATTGTGATCAGTAAAATTTCAATGTGATCGGTGAATTCAATGAAAATTCATCGACCACAGTGAAAAATTCACTGCTTACAATGAAAATTCACTGCTCACAGTGAAAATTCACCGATCATAGTGAAAAATTCACTGCTCACAGTGAAAATTCATTGATCACAGTGAAAAATTCACTACTCACAGTGAAAATTCATCGATCACAACTTGAATTCACCAAATTTCACGCTGTGATCGGTGATTTCACCGAATTCACGTTCCGAATTTCTACCGTTTTTACAGTTTGTCATTCTTTGCCATTCAACATTCACGTATTCGACTACCCATTCATCATTCACATATACCATTCACATTTTCAACCTCCCATGGGGAAAAACGAAGAATAAGAGATGATATTTTTCAAGGAAGAAAAACGAAGAAGAGATGAGTTTTTCCAGGGAGAAAAAAAAAGAACAAGATGGGTTTTTCGAAAGAAAAAAAAAAGAAGAATAATGAAGAAGAAGATGAATTTTTTGAGAAGAAAAATGAAGAAGATTGATTTTTTCAGCAAGAAAAATGAAGATTGGTTTTGGAGGGCATTTTTGTCCAAACAAACTCTATAAGTTTAGATTTGGAAGCTAAAGCTTTTGAGGGTTTATTTTAGCTAGTGAGTCAAAAACGAGGTTTACAAATGGAAGAATCTCGGAGCTTTATTAAGAAGCAGATTGTGTACTGATTAACTTTGTATACTAAGCCTAATGAGTAAACCCCTGTGGAGTAGTCTAACGTGATTTTTGTATTTTATCCACTCTGTCCATCCATTTTACCAGATAATTTTAGAACTTGAACAAAAAAATGATGCAAATCCAGAGCGTAAGTGGACCACACCACAAGAAATAGTGTGAATTAAACGTCTACCATTGAAAAATTCTTGGGGGCCACAAAAGTTTTGTTTCAAGCTGATATTTTTATTTTCCCTTCATCCATGTCTGTGTGATCTTATAAACAGGTTGGATGAGAAATAAACATTACTGTGGGCCATAGCAAGGTTTCAATGGTGGAAATCATTATTCCCGCTATTTATTATGGTATGATCCAATTTTGGGCTTGGTCTTTACTGCGAAAATGAGCTGGAAAAATGGATGGAACACGTGGATAAACCAAATACATTCACGGTGGGCCCAACAGAGTTTACTCAGTATGAAAAAAGTGTACCTACTCGCACACCCACCCACAGCTCATGAGTGCTGGATCCTTGGTCTCAATGTTGAAACATATATAGTCCGTCTACCACTCAGCCAAGGAACCGAACCCATCATACAGCTCTTGTTTTAGAACCAAAAATATGAAAAAGAATCCAAGAGCCAATCTCATCTCTCAAAACTACTTATGTTTTATTTTGGGATTTTTATTAATTTACCTTTTTTCAAAAATATTTAAATGCATTAAATATTATAAGTTTAATTGTAAAAAAATCAAGTCACGTCAATTGCAGACTCATTGACTCTTCCAGTTGACCCAACCTGACTACAAAACGGTCGAGTTGAGTTTTTGAGTTTTTGAACTATAGCCACTTCGACTCAACTTAGGGCTGAGTGGATCAACCCAGTCACCGAGTCTGTGGACCAGGTTTGGCCCATTGAGTTTTGGAGCTGGGGTTTATAGTAGAGGCACGTGGGTCAGGTATGGGCTTGATTTTGAACCAAATTGCTAAAAGATACTGTCTATTGAGGCCGTGCTGGAGCAGGCTTGTCCCTAAAATCAAAGGCCCAGTTAAGTAATGGGCTAAGCCATAATACTTGGGCCTGATTAATAATCGGATTGGGTCCTGATCATCTTGGGAAGGAATAGTAGGTCTTATCCTTTGAAAATGGTTTGCTACTACACAAGATTCTTTACATCTGGGCATCATGTTTTGATGATCCAAACCATTCATTTAATTGGCTGTAGCAGATAGAGAAGGTTCTTAATCAATGACTAAGAGAGTATATATATATATATATAGAGGAATGTTCACCTACGAACCATCTCTCACGAAAACTTGTGAGAGAATTTTGAGGACTCATCACATGTGATGTATTTCTAAAATCTTAGCTGTACACGTGATGCAGCACCCCAACAAACCCCCAAGGCCCAACTTTTAACCTGGTTCACAAGTCTAATGGGCCGTGGATAAAGGAAACAGTTTCCTCCCTTGATTTGTCTCTCACTCTCATTTATGGCCCACAAGAGTTTTGGATCAGGTTGAAAGTTGGGACTTGAGGGTTGATCGGGGTGCTGCATCACGTGGACGACTCAGATTTTAGGGACACATTATGTGTGATGAGTTCTCAAAATTCTGTGACCATTCCTATATATATATATATATATATATATATATATATATATATATATATATATATATATATATATACAGAGAGAGAGAGAGAGAGAGAGAGAGAGAGAGGAATGCTCACCTATGAACCATCTCTCATGAGAACTTGTGAGAGATTTTTTAGGGCTCATCACACATGATGTGTCCCTAAAATCTGAGCCATCCACGTGATGTAGCACTTCGAAAAACTCTTGAGGCCCAAATTTCAACCTAATCCAAAACTCCGGTGGCAGAGAAAAAGAGGCAAATCAAGGGAGAAAACTGTTTCCATTTGTCATGGCCCACCATATTTGTGAACCAGGTTGAAAGTTGGGCCCCAGGGGGTTTTCGGGGTGCTACATCACATGAACGGCTCAAATTTTAGGGACATATCACGTGTAATGAGTCCTAAAAAATCTCTCACGAGATCTCGTAAGAGATGGTTGTAGGTAGGTGAGCATTCCTCTCTCTCTCTCTCTCTCTCTCTCTCTCTCTCTCTCTATATATATATATATATATATATATATATATATATATATATATATATATATATATTAAAGGTACTCTACATCGAGCTGTGTGGGCCCCACTATGATGTGTGATGGGCATCTACACCATGCATTTGGTGGATCCCCTATTGGTTATGGTATATCCCAAAAATTAGCTGTATCTGGAGCTCAAGTGGGCCATACCAATTGAAAGAGTGTAAAATCATCCTACGGCATCTAAAAGCACTTTTTGAGGCCCACTTGAGTTTTGGATATGGTTGAAACTTTGTGTGACCTCTTTTTAAACTGTGACACACAATAGATGGGCATATATATATATATATATATATATATATATATATATATATATATATATATATATATATATATATAGAGAGAGAGAGAGAGAGAGAGAGAGAGAGAGAGAGAGGAATGCTCACCCACCAAACCATCTCATGGGAACTCACGATTTTTAGGGCTCATCACACGTTATGTGTCCCTAAAATCTGAGTCATCCATGTGATGTAGCACCTCCAAAAAGCTCCAAGGCCCAACTTTCAACCTGATTCAAAACTCTAGTGAACCATACGAGAGAGTGAGAGAGAGGCAAATCAATGGAGGAAATTATTTTCTTTTGCCATGGTCCACCAGATTTGTGAACTAGATTGAAAGTTGGGACTCGATGATTTTTTGGGATGCTGCATCATATGGACGGCTCGGATTTTGGAGACACATCACATGTGATGAGCCCTTAAAAATGCTCACCTGCACAATTCTCTTACAATTCTCTCACAAGATCTCGAGAGCACTTCTTCACGGCTCATCGTACATGACGTGAGCCCAAAATCTAAGCCGTCCACATCATGTAGCACTCCAAAAAATCCCACGGCCCATCTTTCAACTTGTTGAAGAGCTTTGGTGGGCCATGGAAGAAGGACACAATTTTCTCCATTGATTTGCCTCTTGCATTTTGCTGCGGCCCACCAGAGTTCTGGATCCAGGTTGAAAGATGGTCTTTAGTGATTTTTTGGGGTGCTGCATCACATGAACAACTTAGATTTTGGGCTCATATCATGTGAGATGAGCCATGAAAAAGTGCTCACGAGTTTCTCGTGAGAGAAGTGCCCAGGTGAGCATTCCTCTCTCTCTCTCTCTCTCTCTCTCTCTCTCTATATATATATATATATATATATATATATATATATATAAAGGGTCCACATCAATGGAAGAAAGGTCCAATGGTGAAGGAATAGGATCTTCCATTCTGGGATATTTTAGGGTACCCCATTTATAGTAGACCCATCGTATAAACTGTTTGGGCGCGGGTCAACCAAGATGGGTGGATCCCTGACTTTGGAGGCCACCATGATGGATATGCAATCCATCCATGCTGTCCGTCCATTTTGACAGCTCATTTGAGGTCATGATCCAAAAAATGCAGCAGATCGAAATTTCAGGTGGACCAAACCACGTGAAACAGTGGTGATTGACCATTAAAAACTTCTTGTGGGCCACGAACTTTTTGGATCAAGCTGATATGATACTTGTGTGGTCCCTTCTACCAGGCTTTTGTGACCTTATCAACAGGTTGGATGGAAAATAAATATTCAGGTGCCCCCAAGAAGATTTCATTAGTGGTTATTCAATCACCAGTGCCGCCTGTTGTGTGGTCCACCTAAGATCTGGATCTGGTTCATTTTTGGAAGCATGAAGCATGTCCTAAAATGAACTTTAAAGATGGTTGCACGGCCTTGATGGACCTACATTAATGTCTGTGTGGCATCCAATCCATCCATCACCTTTCTCAGCACATTTTATATATGAACCCAAAAATCAATACGACCCAACACTTCAGTGACCGACACCATAAGATATAGTAGAGATGGAGAGGCCTGCTATTGAAACCTTCCTGAGGCCACCGTAATGTTTATCTGCCATCCAAACTGTTCATCAGATGATTGCTATCAGGATGATGGGAAAACCCAAAATTCAGGCTGATCCAAAATATCCATGGCCCCAAGAAGGATTCAATGATAGGCGTCCCATCCCCACTCTTCCCTATGGCGTGGTGCACTTGAGTTTGAATTGGCCCTTTCTCTGAATCACGTCTTAACATGAGCGCAGAAAGGATGGATGGATTGTGACATGTCACAGGCACATCACGGTAGGCCACGGAGGAATTTGCTACACAGGCTCCTTATAACAATTGTTGTAGAAGTTAGTGTCCCTCGGTTTAAGTGGGCCCATTGTATATGGAAGTGAGTACCTGTTGTCCTGTTCATTAAACATGTATGACTGCGTTTCAACTGTTGATCTCGGGTTCCAAACCCACTAACCACACCTAGTTCCCACTGCTGGCCTCGGGTTTGAAACCCACTAACTCGACTAGTGGGCGGGAGCATCAACCCCACCTAGTTTCAACTGTTGGTCTCAGGTTCAAAACCCACTAATCCCATTAGTAGGTGAGAGCATCGTGTGATTGACCAAGTGGGTGCGTTGCACATCTAACACGGTGTGTGTTGCATGACTAATTAAAAAAAAAAAAAACAAAAACAAAAACATGTATGAGGGGGCGCGGTTTAGAGCAGGGGTGTCAATGGGCCGGGCTCCGGCCTGAAAATTTAAAATTTAACATAGGTTAAGCCTGACAGCCCAGCCCGAAATAGATTAAAATCCGGGCCAACACCTACCCAGGCTCAGCCCGGCCCATTGACAGCCCTAGTTCGGGGGCTCCTTGGCTGTGGAGCTACCTTGATGTACGTTCCTTACATCCAACCACTTTGATAGCTCATTTTAGAGAATGATCTAAAAAATGAAGCGGATCCAAATCTCTACCATATTGGTGATTGATCATTGAAAACTTCTTGTGGGCCACAAAAGTTTTGGATCAAGCTGATATTTGTGTGGTTCATTCATCCAGGTTCTTGTGACCTTATCAAAAGGTTGGATGGAAAATAAGCATTTCCGTAGTCCCCAAGATGTTTTTAATTGTGGAGATTCAATCACCACTGTTTCATATGGTGTGGTCCACCTAATATTTTAATCTGCTTCATTTTTTGGGATAATGCCCTAAAATGAGCTTTCAAAATGGATGAATAGCATGGATGTAATCTACATAAATCTAAGTGGGCCCCACATTTGCTGCACGATTTGGCTCCTTCCCAAGCACGTTCTTGATCAGAATATGGCTGTTCCGGCACAAAACCTTTCGATGCCAGCGTTTCAGTAGCATGACATGCGACCCAAACGAACAGAGGGCCCCACCAAGTAGACAACGTTGCGCAGCAATTAGGCCAATCCACTCATTAGTTGGAAGACGCTGGGCGTTTCAACTGCTGATCTCGGTTCGAAACCCACTGACATGGGCAAACCTGGCCCATTGACAGTCTTAGAGGAAGGTGTGAGGGGAGACAGAGAGAAAAAGGGAAGCTGAGGGACGAAACCTATACAACACTGTCAAACTGGAGCCGATTAGGTGTACTGGGGTGACCGTTATTGGGTGTTTTCCTGACCGTGGGGGCCACCTTTAAGTATGTGTTGTATATCCACGCCATCCATCAATTTTCCTAGATCATTTGTAGGGCATCATGAAGCATATCCAAATCTCAAGTGGACTGCACAGCAGGGATTGAATGCCCACCATAAAAAAATTTCTTTGGAGGCCACAAAAGTTTAATATCAAGTTGATATCTGTGTTTACCATTCATCTAGGTCCATGTGATCTTATCAACAAGTCGGATGGCAAATAAACATTACCTGGGCCGGGAAGTTTGTAATGGTGTGCGTTCTATGACCACTGTTCCCCATGGTGTGGCCCACTTAGAAATTAGGATCTGCCTCATTTTTTATACCATGCCCTAAAATGAGCAAGATAAACTCACCGGAGGCATGGATATACAACAAATACATCATGGTGTCCCATATGTAGGCAACACCAACTAACTTGTTACCTAGGTAACATCTAATCTACAGCCGTGTCAAACACCCAAGTCTACAGGCCCACGATAGTTTAAATGTAAACTCCACTCCATCCATCAGGTTACATACTATATGTTAAATCTAAGGTAAAAACTCAGCTGGATTTACATGCACATTTTTTTTTTGTTTTTTTCAAAGAAGGATTCACATGCAATATGCGCCACACTAAATGGACCAGTAAGAATGAAATGTTGACCATAGGTTTGCTTGATGGTCACCATGGTGTATCTTTCATCAAACCCATTAATCAGGTCTAAATTACCAGGATGAAGAGAAGCTACAAATATCAGCCTAATAAAAAATCAAGTGGGCCACACTGGATGAACTCAGTGACTTTGGGAGAAATTTTCCATTACTCTCAGTGGCGTTATCAGTGTAACATTTTTTGGGGCTGATCTTTGTATGTATAGTTCAAATGATAATTCTCGAATGGATTTTACATGGTGCATCCTATAGAATTCCGTCTGGTCTCCTCTTAGTGCAGGCTATATGCAGATGTGCCGGCTGCCCGCATTAAGCATGCAGGGAACCGGGTTCAATTAAAGGAAGAGCTGTTTATGTTTCACGTTCTCCAATACACGGTCGGGTTCAATCAAAAGAAGAGCTGTTTGTGGTTCACGTTCTCCAATACCCAGTCAACGGTTTCAACACATACACTGTACAGATGGGTACATGTAAGTTATTTTAATCCCTTGAAACTGTCCGTCCCACGAAGGAATGAGCTGTCATTGACAGCAACAGAATATTTAAGAGGGGAAGTTCGAGTCTGGATCTTCTATCTAGTGCTGATGTATGCTGAGATGCACCAATCAGGCCTTAGGCAAACACGAAAATCCTGTTAAAGTGAAACAGACAATGCGGCCCCGAAAGTAGAGGGAGCAAGCTTTGTGGGGCCTATAGAGATGTCCCTAACAAATCCACACCGTACATCTGTTTTGAAAGACTATGGAAGGGCATGATTCTAAAAATCATGCAGATCCAAAACTCAGGTATTCCATGCCATACGAAACAGTGAGAACATCAACGTCCACCATTGAAACCTTCCTAGAGCTGACCATGATGTTTATATGCCATCCAAACCATTCATTGAATTATTAACATTAAGATAAACTGTACGAAAAAAATATGTTGGGATAAAAGCCAGCAGCGGAATAGGAACGCCGAACATGTGAAGCAATGCGAAATCAAACGAGAAACAAGATGCAATCAATTACACACAAGCACACCACAAAAGACTCTGAATTTTACGTGGAAAAACCCCAAAACGGATAAAAAATCACGGCACAAACGTTCACTATGAATATCAGAAATTACAGAGATTGACAACCCACAAAGCAAGGAAACACAGAGAAAACTCCTTATTCTCTCTCACACACACCTCTCCCCTCTTCCTAGTTCGAATAAGAAACCTTGGACACCTTAGGATACGTTTCTAGGTCGGATTACAACACCTTAAATAGGAAGAAATTCGAAAATAGAAACACCTTGTGCAGTACTGCGGACTGCGCAAGAACTCCGCGCACACAGCTGACCGGTCGTACGACCGGTCGCACCTTGCACAGAAAACATCCAGGGAGAAATCCACACAGAGCCGACGCTGTCTCACAGCCGACCGGTCGCACGACTGGTCGCAGCCCCCTCTAGACCGGTCGCACGACCAATCTAGGACCACACAGGAGCCTGATGTCTTCACGTGCACAGGGTTAAACGGCCAGACCGGTCGCACGACCGGTCGGAGCACCCTGTCCAGCACATAGTTTGAAGACTCCCCAACAAACTCCATCGAGGCTTTAAACGTCGAATCAATACATCCTTACAACGTCATCTCATCTTCAATCATAGCTCCACCGCTTCTCGTGCCACCATCGACCCTAACCTTGCAAATTCACGCCCTTTTCCGCTCTTCTCATGTGGCCCTTGGGCACTTGCCATATACGAGCAACCGTGGATCTTGTTGCCGTTCTCACAGCTCCACCGTGAATTGTGCTCCCGATCAACATGTAAAGATGGCCACACCTCTGTGCCTTCATACACACGAGTGCCCCCTTCATTACTTCACAACAACGATCGCAGCCAATAAACACGCACCCTTTTGCCTCGAGTGCACCAAGAGAAATTACATTCATCTTCATCTTGGGGACGTGCTTCACATCTTCCAGGACTCGTTCGACCCCATCAAACATCCTAATGCGCACGTTACCAACACCCACAACCTTATGAGCGACTCCATCGCCCACAAACACCAATTCTCCACCATACTCCCTGTATATCGTGAATGAACTCCGATCAGGACAAACGTGACATGAAGCCCCTAAATCAAGGATTCACTCACTACCGTAAGATCCCTTGCCAGAAACAGTCAGAACTTCACAAAGATTGCCACCGTCCTCTACGATTTTGGCTCCCTCTCCAGAAGAATTTCCATACTTCTCTTGCCTCAACCTGGAATTCTGACAATCCCCTCTCATGTGGCCCTCCTGGCCACAATTCTAGCATTTCACCTTAGACTTACCTTTGCCCTTGGCCCTCGATCCCGATTTCGAATATCCTCCATGCTCAGAACTTCTTCCCCTCATAACCAGTGCCTCTGAGGAATAACGGGAAGCCACGTCACCGCTTTTCTTTCTCATCGCCTTCGACTGGAGGGCTGAGATAACGGTCTCAACGCTTATGGTTTCCCTCCCTACTCACACAAAATCCCTGAACGACTCATATGAATCTGGAAGAGAATTCAACAAGATGCATGCTTGGTACTCATCCTTCATCAGTTCATCGATCTCCACTAACTTGCAAACCAGCCTATTGAACGTGCTCAGGTGGTTCTCCACCTCAGTTCCCTCAGCCATCCTCAAGGTGAACAACTTCATCAACACGTACATGCGATTCTCTAGAGATTTCTTGGCATAAACCTTCTCTAGTTTCGTCATCGTTTTAGCCGCAGTCTTCTCCTTCACGACATGATAGAGAACATCATCCGTAAGGTTTAACAGGATTGAGGTTCTTGCCTTCTTGTCGAGCCTCGTCCACTCATCGTCTTTCATAGCCTTGGGTCACTTTCCAAGAGCTCCATCAAGCCCTTGCTAAACCAGGAAGGATTCAATCTTCACCTTCCATAGCTCAAAGTTAGTTTTCCCGGAGAACTTCTTTAACTCGAACCTTGCGCCCGATGCCATCTTCTCGTCTCATATTCGAATCTGCTCCACCCCAACTTTAGCTCTGATAACACTTGTTGGGATAAAAGCCGGCAGCGGAAGCGGAGCGCCGAACACGTGAAGCAATGCAAAATCAAACGAGAAACAAGATGCAATCAATCACACACAAGCACACCACGAGACTCCGAATTTTACGTGGAAAAACTCCAAAACGGGTAAAAAACCACGGCACAAACGATCCACTATGAATATCAGATATTACAGAGATTGACAGCCCGCAAAGCAAGGAAACACAGAGAAAACTCCTTATTCTCTCTCACACACACATCTCCCCTCTTCCTAGTACGAATAGGAAACCTTGGACACCTTAGGATACATTTCTAGGTCGGATTACAACACCTTAAATAGGAAGAAATCCGAAAATAGAAACACATTGCGCAGTACTGCGGACTGCGCAAGAACTCCGCGTACACAGCCGACCGGTCGTACGACCGGTCGCACCTTGCACAGAAAACATCCAGGGAGAAATCCACACAGAGCCGACGCAGTCTCACAGCCGATCGGTCGCACGACCGGTCGCAGCCCCCTCTAGATCGGTCGCACGACCGGTCTAGGACCACACAAGAGCCTGATGTCTTCACGTGCACAGGGCCAAATGGCCAGACCGATCGTCAGACCGGTCGCACGACCGGTCGGAGCACCCAGTCCAGCACATAGTTTGAAGACTCCCCAACAAAATATCATCTGTATGCAAAACTTTTATTACCGCCAAGTGTTCAATACCCACTGTTTCTTGTGGTATAGCACTTCAGGGACATCTCTATAGACCCCACACAACTCCAGGCACAGAGATATCTCTGTGCCCGTTGTCACACGCAATCCGCTCCCGGAAGTAGACTTTAGCTAGCTTCTTCCTACGTGCATTTCAATAATTTATCTTATTTTTGTTTTTAATAAATGACCACAAGTGGCCTGCGTCAAGTCTGCATATATGCTATGGTCCTAGCCATCTATCTAAAAGAGTACAAATTTACGGCGAAAATATGGAGCAATTGACATTTAGGTAGCGTAGGCTTTGAGAACGTTCATACGAGTGGTGGTGACTGGCTATTGTACGTGAACATGGCTTTGGTGGATCCGGTGGGTGGATCGCTGACGGTTAGGTCCCCACCATGATGTATATGGCGTGTATCCACAGCATCCGTCACCATCCATCCATTTTGCCATTTCATTTTATGGCATGAGCAAATGGCATCACAGGAAGTGGTGATTGAATGCCGACCATTAAAACTTCTTGGGACGGTAATCTTTATTTGCCATCCAACCTGTCGACTGGGTCACAAAGACTTGAAATGAAGCGAAGAAAAAAATATCAGCTTCATCCAAAACTTTTGTGGCCCCACAAAAAGATTTCAATGGTCAATCACCACCATTTCCTATGGTGTAATCCACCTGCGATTTAGATCTGCTTCATTTTTGGGCTCATGCCTTAAAATGGGCCAAAAAAATAAAAATGAATGAACCGCGTGGATATAAGACATCTATCATGGTGGGCCCCATAGCCAGGGATCCACCCTCAGGATCCACCGTAGCCATGTCCGGCCGGCTGTTGTGGGGCCATGTGGTCTGCACATAATGTCCACTCACGTCATGAAATGAACACCTCCACCTTTGTGTGAACTGATATGTGTTATTCATTAAACAAAAAAAAATGCAATGCTCCAGCTAGCGTTCTCGCTACATTGTAAGTTATAGTGCTCCTAGCTGTATTTGGATAACTTGGACAGTCCAACAAGCTCATCTAAACAGTTCATTAAGTTTAGAACTGTTGGAAAAACCGACTGCGGAAGCAAAAGTGGAAGCCAAAACGCGCGGAGCAATCCGAGATCAAATGAGAAACACAATGAAATCAATCACACACAAGCATTCACCACAAGAGACTTCGAATTTACGTGGAAAAACCCCTGAACGGGTAAAAAACCACTGCACAAAGCGATCCACTATAAATAACAGAAGATTACAAAGATGACAGCCCACAAGCAAGGAATAAACAGAGAAAACCCTAAGTTCTCTCTCACACAGCTCTCTCTCCTCTTCCTAACACGATTAGGAAACCTTGGACACCTTAGGATACCTCTAAATTTGGATTACAATTCCTTAAATAAATAAAACTTCGAAATTAGAAACATCTTGCGCAATATTGCGAGCTGTGCAAGAAATCCGCGTGCACAGTCGACCGGTCAGCCAGTGCACTAAACACTCCAGAGACGATCCACGCCATCACTGCCTCACTGCCTACCGGTTAGAGCACCCTGCAGACCGGTCGGGTGACCGGTCTAGGCACACGAAATTCTGTCCAAGTTAAGCCTTCCGTGCATCTGGGTTACATAAGCCGACCGGTCTGAGCACCCAACTCGTGCACAAGTTTGAAAGCTCCCCAACAGTCTCCACCGAGGCTTCAAATGACGAATCAACACTATCCTTGCAACGTCATCTCATCTTCAATCATAGCTCCACCGCTTCTCATGCTACCATCGACCCTAACCTTGCAAATTCACGCCCTTTACTGCTCTTCTCATGTGGCCCTTGGGCACTTGCCACATACGAGCAACCGTGGATCTCGCTGCCGATCCCGCAGCTCCACCTTGAATTGTGCTCCCGATCAACATGTAAAGATGATCACACCTCCATGCCTTCAAACACACAAGTGTCCCTTTCATCACTTCACAACAACGATCGCGGCTGATAAACACGCACCCTTTCACCTCGAGTGCACCAAGAGAAATCACATTTATCTTCATCTTGGGAACATGCTTCACATCTTTCAGGACTCGTTCGACCCCATCGAACATCCTGATCCGCACAGTACCAATACCCACAACCTTATGAGCATAGCCATCGTCCACTATGTCATGAACGAACTCCGGTAAGGACATATGTGACATGAAGATCCTAAATCTAGGATCCACTCACTACCGTGAGATCTCTTACCAGATACAGTCAGAACTTCACAAAGATCGTCACCGTACTCTACGGTATTATCTCCCTCTCTAGAAGAATTTTCATACATCTCTTGCTTCAACCTAGGATTCTGACAATCCCCTCTCATGTGGCCCTCCTGACCACAATTCCAGCACTTCACCTTAGCCTTCCCTTTGCCCTTGGATCTAGATCCTGATTTCGAATATCCTCCATGCTCAGAATTTCTTCCCCTCATAACTAGTGCTTCTGAGAAATAACGGGAAGCTACGTCACCGCTTTTCTTTTTTATCACCTTCGATTGGAGGGCTGAGATAACGGTCTCGACGTTTATGGTTTCCATCCCTGCGCACACAAAATCCCTGAACAACTCATCTGAATCTGGAAGAGAATTCAACAGAATGCATGCTTGATATTCATCTTTCATCGGTTCATCGATCTCCACCAACTTGCAAACTAACCTATTGAACGTGCTCAAGTGCTCTTCCACCTCCGTTCCTTCAGTCATCCTCAAGGTGAACAACTATATTAACATGTACATGCGATTCTCTAAAGACTTCTTAGCATAAACCTTCTCTAGCTACGCCATCGTTTCAGCTGTAGTCTTCTCCTTCATGACATGATAGAGAACATCATCCGTGAGGTTTAACACGATTGAGGTTCTAGCCTTCTTGTCGAGCCTCCTCCACTCATCATCCTTGATAGCCTCAGGTCGCTTTCCAAGAGCTTCATAAAGCCTTTGCTAAAATAGGAAGGATTCAACCTTCACCTTCTATAGCTTAAATTTATTTTTTTCGGAGAACTTCTCTACCTCAAACCTTGCGCCCGATCCCATCTTCTCGTCCAAGATTCGAATTTCACTCCACCCCAACTTTAGCTCTGATACCACTTGTTGGAAAAACCGGCAGCAGAAGCGGAAGTTGAAACGAGCGGAGCAATCCGAGATCAAACGAGAAACACAATGAAATCAATCACACACAAGCATTCACCACAAGAGACTCTGAATTTACATGGAAAAACCCCTGAACGGGTAAAAAACCACTGCACAAAGCGATCCACTATGAATAACAGAAGATTACAGAGATGACAGCCCACAAGCAAGGAATAAACAGAGAAAACTCCAAGTTCTCTCTCACACAACTCTCTCCCCTCTTCCTAACACGATTAGGAAACCTTGGACACCTTAAGATACCTCTAAATCCGGATTACAATTCATTAAATAAGTAAAACTCCAAAATTAGAAACATCTTACGCAGTACTGCGAGCTGCGCAAGAAATCGGCGTGCACAGCCGACCGGTCGGCCAGTGCACCAAACAGTCCAGAGAAGATCCACACCATCACTACCTCACTGCCGATCGATCGGAGCCCCTTGTAGACCGGTCGGCCGACCGGTCTGGGCACACGAAATTCTGTCCAGGTCAAGCCTTCTGTGCATCTGGGTTACACAAGCAGACCGATCGCCCGACTGGTCTGAGCACCCAACTCGTGCACAAGTTTGAAGGCTCCCCAACAATCTCCACTGAGGCTTCAAACGACGAATCAACACCATCCTTGTAACGTTATCTTATCTTCAATCATAGCTCCATTGCTTCTCGTGCCACCATTGACCCTAACCTTGCAAATTCACGCCTTTACAGCTCTTCTCATGTGGCCCTTAGGCACTTGCCACATACGAGCAACCGTGGATCTCGCTGCTGATCCCTCAGCTCCACCGTGAATTGTGCTCCCGATCAACATGTAAAGATGGCCACATGTTCGCTCGCCTCAAGTGTAAGGCTGCAATGTAGTAATAATTCTCGGTAAGACCGATGTCGATTTACAGGGAAAGAGGTAAACAATTTCAATTACTATAATAACTAGAATCTAAGAAGTTTAGGAAAATAGTGTTTCATATAAAATAGAAAAATCTGAAAATAAGAAGACCTAGAGCATCAAGGATCCACTTGTAGTAGTTCAATACCAATCCATTCATCCAAGCACAACACAATTAGAATTAAAGTCCTATCTCTCATTTAATTGGAGGATATAACATTCAAGCACAAGTAATCCCACTTAAATCTGGAAATCAGATTTCTAGTTCTAATGAAGCACATAGAACTTGAACTTGTATCTTTCGAAGTAATAGCCATGCTAAGAGACTATGGCATGCTCAAGGGTTACTACAATTTGAATTCAAACAATCCAATCATTGTAATCTCAGAGAATTGTAAGGAACTTATGTCCGGAGTACACAAACTCTTACAAAACTTCTAAAAATCCAACCTTTATTTAAACTAGAACTTGAAAATTCATAAATAAGTAAATGGTATTTTGAAGAAACGAATTAAAGCATTGAAACAAACTACAAACTTCACCTCTTAGCTCTAGCTAAGAGGTTAGCTAAAAGAAAGCATTAAAAACTAGAACTAGAACTAGAAGAAGAAGAAAATTAGTTGTAGGAGGCTAGGAAGCCTCCTAGGTCTTGATCCCTTTGCTCCCCACGTTGTTAGATGCCTTAGGAAGAGAGTGGAGGCAACCTTTTATAAGAGAAATCCCGTACCAACTTAGGAAACTTCGAGAATCCGCGGAGTCCTTTCGCAACTTGGAAACTTGGCCTTGAAAATTGGAGTTTCTGAATCACCTTAAACCGATCTGGCGACCAGTCGGGCGACTAGTAAGAAACCCAAAAACAGTCTAGCAAGCTATGTTTTTCTGGACTCCTAACGTCCTGTCTAGCGACCAGTCGGGCAACCGGTCTAACGATCGGTCTAGTTATGTAGACCTGTCTGGCGACCGATCTTGGGACAGGTCTTGGGACAGTTTTTTCACATTTTCTTCTCTTTCTTTCTTCTTCTTTCCTCCACCTTTTGACACTTATTATACTGATCTTTAATGCATACAAAGTGACTCTTTTAACCATGAGTTGGTGAAATCTCCCTCTCATTCCTACAATCACAAAAACATGTATTAGATTAGTCTTTAAACATGAAAACCATGCATATAATGTGATGTAATGGGCCAGCAAATGTATAAATTGGAGGCTCAACACCACACCTCCGTGCCTTCATACACATGAGTGTCCCCTTCATCATTTCACAACAACGATCGCGGCCGATAAACACGCACACTTTCACCTCGAGTGCACTAAGAGAAATCACATTTATCTTCATCTTGGGAATGTGGTTCACATCTTCCAAGACTCGCTCGACCCCATCGAATATCCTGATGCGCACAGTACCAATACCCACAACCTTATGAGCATAGGCATCGCCCATAAACACTAATTCACTATCATACTCCCTGTATGTCATGAATGAACTCCGGTCAGGACATACGTGACATGAAGCCCCTGAATCTAGGATCCACTCACTATCGTGAGATCCTTTACCAGATACAGTCAGAACTTCACAAAGATAGTCACCGTCCTCTATGGTATTAGCTCCCTCTCTAGAAGAATTTCCATACCTCTCTTTTTTTAACCTGAGATTTTGACAATCCCCTCTCATTTGGCCCTCCTGACCACAATTCCAGCACTTCACCTTAGCCTTCCCTTTGCCCTTAGACTTATATCCCGATTTTGAATATCCTCCATGCTCAGAACTTCTTCCCCTCATAATCAGTGCCTCTGAGAAATAACGGGAAGTCACTTCACAGCTTTTCTTTCTCATTGCCTTCAACTGGAGGGCTGAGATAATGGTCTCTTCATTTATTCTTTCCCTCCCTGCACACACAGAGTCCCTGAACGACTCATATGAATCTGGAAGAGAATTCAACAGAATGCATGCTTGATATTCATCCTTCATCGGTTTATTGATCTCCACCAACTTGCAACTAGCCTATTGAACGTGCTCATGTGGTCTTCCACCTCCGTTCCTTCAATAATCCTCAAGGTGAACAACAGCATCAACAAGTACAAGTAATTCTCTAGAGACTTCTTGGCATAAACCTTCTCTAGCTTCGTCATTGTTTCAGCCGCAGTCTTCTCCTTCATGACATGATAGAGAACATCATCCGTAAGGTTTAACATGATTGAGGTTCTAGCCTTCTTATCGAGCCTCGTCTACTCATCATCCTTCATAGCCTTGGGTCGCTTTCTAAGTTCTTCATCAAGCCCTTGCTGAACTAGGAAGGATTCAACCTTCACTTTCCATAGCTCAAAGTTATTTTTTTCGGAGAACTTTTCTACCTCGAACCTTGCGCCCGATCCCATCTTATTGTCCAAGATTTGAATTTCACTCCACCCCAACTTTAGCTATGATACCACTTGTTGGGAAAACCGACAGTGGAAGCGGAAGTCGAAACGCGCAGAGCAATTCGAGATCAAATGAGAAACACAATGAAATCAATCACACACAAGCATTCACCACAAGAGACTCTGAATTTACATGGAAAAACCCCTGAACAGGTAAAAAACCACCGCACAAAGCGATCCACTATGAATAACAGAAGATTACAGAGATGACAGCCCACAAGCAAGGAATAAACAGAAAAAACTCCAAGTTCTCTCTCACACAACTCTCTCCCCTCTTCCTAACACGATTAGGAAACCTTGGACACCTTAGGATACCTCTAAATCCGGATTACAACTCCTTAAATAAGCAAAACTCTGAAATTAGAAACATCTTGCGCAATACTGTGAGCTACGCAAGAAATCCGCGCGCACAGCCGACCGTTCGGCCAGTGCACCAAACTGTCTAGAGAAGATCTACGCCATCACTGCCTCACTACCGATTGGTCGCTCGACTGGACAAAGCCTCCTGTAGACGGGTTGGCCAACCGGTCTAGGCACACGAAATTCTGCCCAGGTCGAGCCTTCTGTGCATCTGAGTTGCACAGGCAGACTAGTCGCCCGACTGGTCTGAGCATTCAACTCGTGCACAAGTTTGAAGGCTCCCCAATAAGAACAAGTTTCAAGGGTATACCACATGTAAGCAAGGCTGCTTAGATGGTCTTGATTGGGGCATTTTTGTAGCCGACTCATGGTTATGATTGTCTTATAGAAGTGATTCTTTAGAATCATATGCAATCCATGATGGGAGGTATCAAATAAATGGATTGCATTGTTGTTTAGGACCTATTTTTGTACAAATGATCATAACTGTCCATATTGGAGGCCATTGATCAGATGGTTACAATCATTGTATTGGTGTGATATTTGCATGCTTCCTCATGAAATTTTTGTTTAACCCAATCGATCGAGGCAGTCTAAATCAATCGATTGGACTGTTTAAGTATCCCACTGCAAATAGGAAAACTAAAGCCTACAGTGCTCTCAGAACACTTGCGCCTCTCTTTATTAAATTAGAGTTGGTTTAGGTAGGGCTATCTCCTATTTTTAAATGAATAAACCCATCATTACGGCTGAAATTTAGGGTCAACAAAGATGTAATCATTATTAGGGAAATATGATACCATTAACATATTTCAGAAGTATTTTATCTTCTGAGTATGGTCTATAACTATACACAAGATTCCTTTACATCTGGGCCCATGTTTTGATGATCCAAACCATTCATTTAGTGGGCCACAGCATCAACAGAGACAGTTCCTAATAGATGAACAAGAGAAAGAAGAATATAGTAAGGATCCTACATTCAATGGAAGAAAGGACGTCAAATGCCGAAGGGTTGGGATCTTGAAGTAGGGAGGACATGGTAAGGTCGATCACCATCTTACTCACCGGATAGATGCCTTGAAACCATAAGGCATTCTCGAATCCACGAGAAGATAAAAAGAAATAATTCTTAGAAAATATAAAATAATTGATTGAATGAACAAAATCGTTTCTACAATGCTTGTAGAGAAGAGATTTCTGTTTGTGCACCAAAGACAAGATCTCAAGTTCTTCTACGTCCTCAGATCCAATGAGATCTCTCAGTTTCTAGTTCTCTTTAATTTTTATCCACCTTAGTGGTGAAGATTGATTATATCTAAGCGGCTTGTGCTTGTGATTGTTGTGTAATTGTGCTTAAATAGTGGAATAGTTGATCTGGACGAGGTCCCATGGTTTTTACCTCTATTAAAGGATTTTCCATGTAAAAATCTCTTGCGTATGTGTAAATGGTTGTTTTATTGTGTTTTATACATCCTCTTATCCCATAATTCACGTAGTTGGGGGTGTGAGATCCGAAAATTTTGTGCAACGTACCTAACAAAAGTGGTATCAGAGACAGGTTGTGTAAACAGACAGTAGGATTGGTGTGAATTATGGAGGGTGGCTCGTCAAGGATGATCAGCCTCAATGGGTCTAACTGGCCCATATGGTAGGCAAAGATGGATGATCTACTTTATTATAAATACATGTATGCTCCAATCACAGGTAAATCAACTAGGCCGAATGTTATGTCCGATGAAGATTGGACAAAGTTAGACTGAAAGGTGGTAGGGTTCATAAGACAGTGGCAAGATGATACGGTGTTCCACTACGTGTTTATGGAGACCTCAGTGGCTAGCTTATGGCAGAAACTCACTGGGCTGTATGAGAGGAAGACAGACGTGAACAAAATCTTCTTGTTTAGGGAGCTTGCAAATCTGAAGTACAAAGATGGTGGTTCGATTGCTGAACATATCAATGAAGTTAGCATTACAAACCAACTCTTTGCCATGAAATTAGCTGTTGATGATGAGCTACGAGCCCTAATACTTTTGAGTTCGTAGCCTAATAGTTGGGAGACATTAATGGTGGTGTCTCTAAGTAACTCTTAGGGGTGTCAATGGGCCGGGCCTGGGCCTGAAAAATTAGAATTTTGAATAGGGTCGGCCCTATGGCCCGGCCCGAAACAATGTAAAATCAGGGTCGAGAGCTATCCCAGGATCGACCCATTAACTCCCCTAGTAACTCCATACCAGAAAGAAAGGTTTTCGTGGACCAAGTGATAGGTAGTTTTCTTAATGAGGAGACTAGAAGGAAGGCACATGGGTCGTCTCACCAAGAGGCCTTTGTGATAGAGGATTAGGGGAGAGGAAAGCATAAGAAGGGTGGTAAAACCTACGATAAATCCAAAGGCAAGTCGAAGACAAGGAGAGATGTTGAAGGTTGGAATTGTGGCAAGAAAGGCTACTCACAGCGAAAAGAAAGGAAAATGAAAGGAGAAGAAAGACCAAGAATCATATTCTACTGTAGTCGCCTTTGACGGCGTCATGGTAGTTATACTCTCTATAAATCACGATATTTCTCTCACTGCTACGAGTTACGACACCGATTAGGTGATAAATTCAGGAGCGTTGTATCATGCTACTCCACGTAGGGAGTTCTTCACAAGCTACAAGTGAAGTGACTTTGATACCATGAAGATGGGGAACTCTATAATATCCAAGATCATGAGAGTTGGTTATATCAGTGTAAAATCGATGTGAGTTGCACATTGGTACTAAAGGGTGTGAGGCATATTCCTGACCTTTGCCTCAACTTGATGTCGACGAGAAGGTTAGATGATGAATGCTATAAAAGCCAGTTTGTTGGTGGGTGCTGTAAGCTCATTAAGGGTTTGTTGATCGTAGATAAATGGAAGAAGTGTTGCATCCTGTACAAGATAAGTGTCAGCGTATGCAAGGGTGAGTTGAATGGAGTAAAAGATTTAGTGATGGACATGTGGCGCAGGCGACTTGGCCACATGATCGAGAAAGGGCTTCAACTACTGGCGAATAAGCGACTCCTTCTAGAGATGATAGATATACCTTTCAAAACCTATATTGACTGTTTATTTGGGAAACAACAGAGAGTTTTGTTTACTAAATATGCTTCTCAAGTAAATAAAGTTCATGCATTAGATTTTGTTTATTTTGATGTATGTGGTCTGATGAGGACAAAATCCTTTGGTGGGGCTTTATATTTTGTTATATTCATTGATGATGCATTAGGGGGGGTTTGAGTTTATGCGTTAAAAACCAAAGACGAGGTCTTTAAAGTGTTTAAAGTGTTTCATGCTATGATTGAGAGAGACAAGTAGACCATTAAAGTGCATACACACTGACAATGTGGGTGAATACATAAAGGTTTTTTTTATGAATATTGTAAGGCCCTAGGTACACGGCATGAACAGACGGTGCCCAAGACCCCCAGCACAATGGTATAGCAGAACGTATGAATCGCACAATTGTGGAGAGAATTGGATGTATGTTATCTCATGCTAAGTTGCCCAAGACATTCTGGGGAGAAGCAATGCACACAGCATATATTTGATAAACAGGTCTTCATCAGCCCTATTGAATGGAGAAGTTTCTGAGAAGATATAGACTGGACATGATGCATCGTACAGTCATCTCTAGGTGTTTGGATGCTAGGAATCCGTTCATATACCCAAAGATGAAACATCCAAGCTTGATACGAAAATCAGGCAGTGTGTGTCTTAGGGTATGGTGACAAGAAGTTTGGTTATAGATTGTGGGATCCGATAGAGAAGAAGCTCGCCAGGAGCAGAGATATGGTTTTTTTCGAAGATCAATGCATTGGGCACATAAAAAGAATAGAGAAGACCTGGCCTAGTTCAGGTGAACTGGAAGACATGGATCCGATCACTCCTTCCGTGGTGCCTGATGATGGGGGAGTGCAACAAGGTGCAATGGATGAGGGTGTTCCTATAGTAGATGAATTGGGGTAGAAACTCCCATTAGATCCACCTATTGAACCACAGGTGAGGAGGTCATCTAGGGACATACATCCATCCAAGAGGTACTTACTACATGAATACATTATGCTTACTTATAGGGGAGAGCTAGAAGATTATTCTGAGGTCCTATCCGATGTGCATAAAGGAGAGTGGTTGAAAGCTATACAAGAGCAGATTGAATCCTTGCATAAGAACCACACTTATGATTTTGTGAAATTTTAGGCAAAAAAGCTTTGAGCAACAAGTGGGTGTTCAGAAAGAAGGTAGAACAGAAGAGTTCACATCCAACATCCATATGGGTGTTGCTTGGTTTGGTCGCGAGTATGGATATGGAGATAGAGCAACTGGATGTCAAGACATTGTTTCTCCATAGTGATCTGGAAGAAGAGATATACATGAAGCAGTCATAGGGGTTCGAAATCAAGGGCAAGGAACATATGATGTATAAGCTGAAGAAAAGCTCGTATGAGTTGAAGCAAGCTCCGAGGCAATGGTATAAGAAGTTTGACTCGTTCATGTTAAAGCACAGGTATGACAGAATAGATTCGAACCATTGTGTGTTTACGCGACGATTTATGGATGGTGACTTTTTCATCGTTTTGCTATATGTTGATAACATACTCATCATGGGAAAAGACATCAAGAAGATTGACAGACTGAAACAGGAGTTGGGTAAGTCTTTTGCAATGAAAGACTTGGGCTCATCTAGATAGATCCTAGAAATGGAAATCATGCGTGACAGAAGTAACATAAGGTTATGGTTGTCATAGGAGCGGTATATTAAAAAGGTCCTAGAGAGGTTCAATATGAACACAACGAAACCAGTCAATTCTCCACTTGTGGTCACTTTAAATTGAGTGACAAATAATGTCTCAAGACGAAGGCAAAATTGAAAGAAATGCAAAAGATACCCTACGCTTCGAAGGTAAAAAGTTTCACTATGCCAAAACAGCAAACAAACGACGGCTGAAAACCGTCGCAAATTGTTATTCCCGACGGTTTTCGACCGACGCAGTGGCTGTCTTATTTTACTACATCGTAAAACTTGGCATGGTCTGAAACTGTCGTTCATGAACGACAATTATGGGCCGTCTCACAAAACAATGGTCCATAACCGTCGTTGCAGTACACTACCACCTAAATGTAGAATTTAAGAGGCGGTGATAGATCATTGGTAATTTCAGTTTATAAAAAGAGACGGCCTATAGCCGTCGAAAAATATCTTGCATTAAAAAAAAATTGCAGTCACCTTTTGTGCTTCTTTCACCTGATAGATAATATTCAAGCAACACAAAACATGAACATAAATAAATCCTAATAGTAGAATTGAGATCCACCCACAGTTTATACACTATCAGACTTTTTTTGTCATTGCAGTACTTACTGGCATTTACAAGTGATGGGGCCATTGTATCAAACTTCTGTTGCACAAATAAAAAAATGGATGAGGTTAAACATAATCCCTGAATTTGAACATAAAGGCTAGTCATTGTAAATATAGTGTGTACGCGCCCAAACATAGTACATGCGGTCAGCGTGGTGAGTTGATATCTTACCAATCCTGACAAAGAATACTGAGCAACAATGAAGTGGATAATACGGTATCTGAGGGACTCTTTGAAATTAAGCCTATGTTATGGTGATAGTAAACTTGTGTTAGAATGATACACAGATATAGATATGATAGGTGACATAGACTCCAAGAATTCTACATCGGGGATCATGTTCACATTTGTAGGGGGCGGTCTCTTGACAGAGCGAGTTACAAAAGTGTGTAGCATTGTCTATGACAGAGGCAGAGTACATTGTAGTCACAAAAGAATGCAATGAGATGTTTTGGATGAAGATGTTCCTACAGGAACTTAGCCTGGAGCAGAAGAAGGGCGTGGTCTATTGTGATAGCCAGAGTGCGATACACTTGAGCAAGAATCCAAGTCAGCATTCCAAGTCGAAGCACATAGAGGTTCGATATCACTGAATCAGGGATACATTGGAACATAAGGTGATACAGTTTGAGAAGGTCCACACGGACTGATAACGGGTCATACATGATAACCAAGGCTTTGCTCAAGGGAAAATTCGAGGTTTGCAGAAGGCCGACTTGCTTGAAGGTGGTGAAGCCATCCTCCTGAGTTGGAAGGGGAAGATTTGATGGGGTTTTTCCTCCTCAGGGTCAGAGGAGAGATTGTGCAAAAAAAAGGGCCTGCCGACCTGTCGCTTAAGCACTGACGACCGGTCTTTTAGCCCCAGAGGAGCTCTACACGCTGGACAGAATGTGGTCTGTCAAGACCGGTGATCATCAGCTTGCAATTTCTCTTATGATTCTCACTAAATAGTTTTTGGTTGTTTGTGTTGTGACCGGTCGATAGTTTGTGTGGATTGTGATACGTAGTTTCTTTATTTGACTCTAATTCTTACGAAGTCCTATATAAGTTCTTCCAAATCGAGATTAAGGTATGGGATTAGGTGTTATACATGTCTAATGTAGGAGAGAGAGAGAGAGAGAGAGAGAGAGAGAGAGAGAGAGAGATGAAGAGAAAGAGAGAGAGAGAGAGATGAAGCTTGTAGAGAAGAGATTTCTTCTTGTGAAGATTCATTCACGCCGCAGACGACATATCAGGTTCTTCTACGTCATCGGATTTAGTGAGATCTCTCAGTTTCTAGTTCTCTTTAATTGTTATCCACTCTAGTGATGAAAATTGATTGAATACAAGCAGCTTGTGCTTGTGATCGTTGTGTAATTGTACTTATATAGTGGAATAGTTGACCAGTACTAGGTCCTGTCGTGGCTTTTACCTCTGTTAGAGGGTTTTCCATGTAAAAAACTCTTGTGTTTGTGTGAATGGTTGTTTGATTATGTTTTACACATTCTCTTATCCCATAATTCACATGGTGGGGTGCGAGATCTTGAAGTTTTGTGCAACGCACCCAACACAACTAAGATGGGCCACACCCATGTAAGAGTAGGATTGGAGTATTAACCATAATTAGTTTGCTTGTGGGCCACCATGTGATGTATCTTTCATCAAACAGGTCAATCAATTAGGTCTAAATTAATCATCATGATGAAGAAGATATACAAATATCAGCCAGATTTAACAAAAAATTAGTTGGTCACACTGTGTAAGCACCTTTGGGAGAAATTTTCCACTATTCCCATTGGCGTGATCAATGTAACTTTTTATTGGATTGGTCTTTCTGTATACAGTTCAAATAATAGTTTTCACCTCGAGTGGAATTTACAGGTAGAACATGGTGGATCCTTATAAAGCGTTGTACGGTCTACTCTTCATGCCGGCTACCAGTGGAGGTGCCGGCTCTCAGGCTGAATTGAAGCTATCCCATTTTTCGGTGAAATCTCAGTTGTTCCTTACCAATCACCTAACAGTTTTATGACCAAGTTACCCCCTCTTAGAATGTTGTGAAGCCTTAATTGTAGGGACAAAAATATCCAAAGTTGCTAGCATCGTCTATAGCAGAAATTGAGATAAAAAGCATTTTAGACAAAGAAGAGCTGCTTACGGAGCACGATCTCCAACACTTGCTCAACAATTTCAACACATATACCGTACACATGCGCACATGTAAGTTAATCCAGTCCGTTGAAACTGTTGGTCTCAGTTATCAGTTGTCATCGCTAAAACAAGAATATTTTAGTAGGGCAGGTAGACAACTTGCATTACATTATTTTTTATTTTTATTTTTTTTAATGACCGCAATTCGCCCACCTCATGTCTGCTATCTCTACTTGCATTACATTTGTCTTCTTTCCTTTTAGTTAATGACCGTAAGTCGTTGATAAAACAAGAATATTTTAGTAGGACAGGTAGACAACCTGTATTACATTCATATTTTTTTCAATTTTTTAATAAATGACCACAAGCCGACAACTCTGGTCTTTTTTTGTTTTATATATATATATATATATATATATATATATATATATATATATATATATATATATATTATTAGGGTAGGTAGACAACTTGCATTACATTTATTTATTTATTTTTTTTTTAATGACCGCAAGTCGCCCACCAAAAGTCTGCTCTCTCTACCCTAAGACACACACTGTTGATAAAACAATAATATTTTAGTAGAACAGGTAGGCAGCCTGTATTACATTCATAATTTTTTCCAATTTTTCAATAAATGACCACATGCCGACAAGTCTAGCCTTTTTCTTTTTATTATATATATTTTATTAGGGTGGGTAGACAACTTGTATTGGATTTATCTTTTTCTCTTTTAATAATTGACCACAAGTCTCTTGGGCCGTCTAAAGGCAAGTTGAGGCCTTACGTGAGGATCCAAATAAGTCCTTTTTTATTTAAAATATTAATAAAAATAATAATTACATATAATAAAAATTGGTAAACTAGATGGCGTTTAGTTGCTGGAGAGTTTTTCCAAATACTAAGAACCGCCTGAATGAGCATTTGGATAAAAAAAAATAGAATCAGAGTTCATATTGGTAGGCTTCGATACCGATGTCATGTCAGCCAATATATTGCCATCGACAAGAAAATTTTGTATAAAAATTCAAAATATTAGGCTTGATTTTATTATTTTATTTATTAATTAATTGAAGACAAAACCCCTAATATATATATATATATATATATATATATATATATATCAGTTTTTCCAACTCATTTTAGGGCATAGTCCAAAAATGAAGCAAATCCAAATCCCAAGTGGACCACATAGTATAGATTGAATTACCACCGTTAAAAACTTATTGGGGACCAAAAAAGTTTTGTATCAGGCTGATATTTCTATTCTCCCTTCATCAAGGTCTGTGTGACCTTATCAACAGGTTGGATGGCAAATAAACATTACGATGGGCCCTAGGAAGTTTTTAATGGTGGGAATTTAATGACCACTGTTTTATGGGGGGTGTGGTACACTTGATATTTGGATCTGCTTCAATTTTTGGAACATGCCCTAAAATGATCTAGAAAAATTGATGGACGGCAAGGATATACAAGACATACATCAAGGTGAGCCACATGGTCAGGGAAACACCCACTAATGTGTTACCCGTTTCTTATGGTATGGTCCACCTGATAATTGGATCTGTTTAATTTTTTGGATAATGCCGTGAAAGGATTTGGAAAAATGGATGGGGTGAGGCTGGACGCAGATTGTGTCCGACCTTGGTCAGACATTTAAGCATCTGACCAAAACTGTTTGGGGACCACTGTGATGGATCAGTTTATCCAAGCCGTCCATCCCTCTTATAAGATGATGCTAAGGTATGAGACCAACAATGAGTCAGATCTAACACTGTAGTCGGCCACACCAAATAGTAAGCTTGGGTTGCATTAAATGCCCAGATCATAATTCAAGTTGCATTAAATGCAAGAGTCGTCTCTGGTGTGGTCCATAACACTGTTGGATCTGCCTCAGTTTTGGGCCGATCCCTTAACATGATTGCAAAAAATGAGTGGACAACGTGGATAAACCGATACATCACGGTTGGCTGTCACACAGATCTGGTCGGACGCTTAAAGGTCTGACCAGGTGTCGGACGCAATCCGCGTCCGGTGAGGCCGGGGTCTCACTTAATTAATCCGCTCTCCCTCATAAGTTAGAAATGAAAAATGCTCACATGCAACCATATGTGTGACCTTTCACATACAACAGTCTCTTTCCTGCCAACATGCCACTTGTGTAGAACATCCGAGCGTGAAAAATGTGGGCCACAATATAGAAATCATCTACTCATCTTGGGCTAAAACCAGAATGGACCATTTATCAGACAGATTACACTGTCAAATTCAATGGACACCCAGTGATCTCAGTTAATGTACAGTCATAGCCAAGCCAATGAGTTGATCTGTCTGATTTTCTCGGCCAACCTTTTGAATAGCTTAGATTGTTCGTACAAGTGATACGTTGGCATGAAAGAAAGCTCTATATTTGAAAGTTCGCATACAACTGTGCCTACGAACACCTTAATGGACAGAAATAAAATAAAAGGAAGATATGATCCAGTAGCATTAGTAGTTGTAGTGCTCCTACCTGCATTGGGACACTTGGACATTCCCATCTATCAATCTTAGCTGTCCATTAGCCCCAGGACTAGTTTCAAGAGCTACTAATTAGAAATTAAAATCAAATAGATTATTCTAAACATATGATCTAAAGCTTATCAAATGAACGATTAAGATTGTTTATAAAAACAAAGTTCCAAATCAACAATGGACAATGTCAGCCATTCATTTATGAGGCCTCATGAGTTAGCTATGATTCTAAGGAATCAATTTCATCGGAAAATCCTAATCGTCTGATGGTTAAAAGAATATGAGGCCTCACTCTACGGGAGGCCTTAGGCGACTGCCTAAGTTGCCTAGCAGTTGAGCCGGCCTGCAAGTCTCCCTACTCTCTCTCTCTCTCTCTCTCTCTCTGCATTACATTTGTCTTTTTCTTTTTAATAAATGACCACAAGTCGCCCACCTCAAGTAGACCCAGCAAAATTTGACCCAACCCACTAACCTGACCTGACCCGACGTTGACTTGGTTTTTTCTAGTTTAGGGTTGGAAAATTTGACCTGAATTCAATTTTTGGGTTGACCTGACCCGACCCGGATTTTTATGGGTCGGGTTAGGGTTAAAGGTGACCCGACCCGACCCGAATCATACAGGGGTTAAGTAGACTATTATATATTGATTTTCTTATTAGTTAAATAATACATAGTTTTTTGTGCACACCAATAATCACATTTTATGACATGTAGAACTAAAATATCATAAGATTTTTTATTTTATTTCTAGGTGCTCATTTATTGGAGAACCAAAATGGTAGCTAATGGTCCATAAAATAAATTAATAAAATTATCTTAATGGTTATATTGATTTGATTGTTGATAGGAATTTATTGGATGGTTAAAATGAAATGATCAAATGGTTCCATTTGAATAATTGTATCCACAAGTTAACTATTTAAAAAATTAATATCAAATAGTCTTGTTGATTTGATCCATTGGTCAAAAAATAAAAATAGAATTGCTGGACATTAATTAGATGGTTCTTAAATGTTAATTTAAAAAAGTTTTATGTGCAGGACATTAATTGGATGGTTTATATATATATATATATATATATATATATATATATATATATATATATATATATATATATATATATATAGGAATGCTACTATGAGGCCGACCTCATGGGAACTTCCCATGAGCTTTAGCTGTGTGGGCCCCACTATTATGTGGATCGAAAAATCTGCCACATCAGTTAGATGCGCCATTCCATGATAGATTATGGGTTTAAAAATTAGGTTAATCCATGACTTAGGTGGGCCACACCACATTTAACAATTGAGAGGTGTTATCCACCCATTAAAACCTTTATGATTGATTATTGGGCCTATCGAGATATGGCTCAGAAATCCAACCCATACATTGTGTGTGTCCGCTTGGATGAGAGGTTAGACCAAGTTTCACTTGCATCCAAAACTCAGATGGGCCCCACCAAGTGCTTTTAGAAGTTTTAAGCATATCTTCACATGGTTTTAAATGGTATGGCCCACCTGAGTTCCGTACACAGTTGATTTTTTGGATATCCCATCTCCTAAAGGGGAGCCATCAAATGCATGATATTGATGCCCAATCCATATCACAGTGGGGCCCACACAACTCGACCTCGTGGGAAGTTCCCATGAGGTCAACCTTATAGCAACACACACACATATATATGGGCATTTACGTACCTATTAAACATAGATGGTTTGATTTTCAATTGAATGCTAGTGTTATATGCATCTAGTTTAATTTACAAATTAGTCCGTGATCATTAAAATGTGGTCAACCCTAACTCGATCCGGTTTAATTTGGGTCGGGTAAGGGTTGGGAAAATCCAACCTGAATTCAATTTGGGTTGGGTTAGGGTTGAGGTGGAAACAACCCGACCCGAACCCGACCCGACCCATTGCCACCTCTAACCTCAAGTCTGTTCTCTCTCTCTCTCTCTCTCTCTCTCTCTCACTACTTGCATTACATTTGTCTTTTTTCTTTTTAATAAATGACCACAAGTCGGCTACCTCAAGTTTACTCACTCTCCCCCTCTCTCTCTCTCTCAAAACATAAAAAAAAAAAAAAAATAGAAAAGTGGGGACCACCACTTATAACTTCTTTTTCGAGACGTCAAAGAGGTTGTACAAACTTTGGAGTGGGTGCTACAGCTTAAATAGACCTCACCTTTCACATAGCTCTACCATACATAACAAAGGAAGGAAAACGAGAAGATCTGAACTTAGACAAGATATATAAAAAATAAAATCAACATAGCCGAACTAAGAATACCCTATTGTGGTTAGGAGCCCCACAGCGGAAGCAATCAAAGCAAGCGAGGAACACACCACAATGGCAATCAACAAGTAAATCATCACACACAAGAAGGCAATCTGATTTTTACATGGAAAAACCCCTCATAGGTAAAAAACCATGGCACAGAGCGACATCAATCCACTATGATATCAAAAGTTACAAAAGATAGAAGAAATACAACCCCGGATCACATCCCATAAGTGAAATCCCAAGTTACCCTAATTCTCACATGAGAAGGATAAACACAGCCCTTTCCCTCTACCCAGAGAACTCCAAGCTTCCTCCTAGCTCTTTCTCTTGCTCTAAAACTCTCTCAATCCCTTGGCCCATTGGCGGCAGCCCTAATCTCGGATTACATCCCCTTAAATAGGAGAAAATCGAAATTAGAAACTCCTTGCGCAACAAAACGTGCAACAAACTAAGTCCAATTAAGAAATTGTGACCGACCCAAAAAAGTTCCAGCAGCTTTGCTGCCTTGTTTCATTGTGACCGATCGGTCGGTCGGCCGGTCGGTAGCTTCCGTCCATGGAGATTAGAGGTGTCCAATCCCAACAAATTCCACCACGACTCTAATATTCATGCAACTCCTTGCTACACACATCTTCATCTATACTCTATCAACATCATAGCTCCACCACTTCTCATGCCTCATCGACTTCATCCTTGCACCTTCACCACCCGCTCACTCATGTGGCCCTTGTACATGCCACACACGAGTAACCGTGGATCCCGCTACTGATCCCGCTCCACCATGAATAGTGCTCCTGATCAAACCCGATCGCAGTCGATAAACCTGATTGAGATATCGGCGTACGTACCGATCCACCTTCTTCCACTCTACTTCTTTTATAGATACCGATCGTTTTCTATGTTTTTCTTTCACGGAATCCTTCTTCACATCGAATCTTATGCTAGAAGACGTCATTGATGCCTCGCCTCAAATTCTCTCTACCTCCTTCCCAACTTTTATCTTTGATACCACTTGTTGGGGTTAGCGTTGTACAACTTCCATCCCATTGAGAAAGTTGGCCACACCATGAAGTCAATCCACTTATCAAGTGCCCACTCCATTGTAAAGAATGAGCAACTGCCCATTTAATTCGATGTATGCATTGGGACCCACTTAATGAGTGAATTTGCCTGATTCTTGTATTATGATGGGGCCAACTATTTGGATAGATTGGCTATCATACACTAACAAGAGGTGGGCAATCATGCAGGAAACTGGCGTTCAAGCTAGTTGTGTTAAATCTACTAAATTAAAAATGCTCTATTTGGGAACTAAAATGTGCTAAAAAAAGGGGCATCTTTTTGCAAGTGGAGAGTGGAAGCGATTAACAAGATGCAGCAGTAGAAGCGATTGTATAAACAAGAGTTATATGATACTTAATACTTAGGCAGAGTATGACCATTGATTTCCATGTATCTATAACTTGTAGACATGGCATATATATAAAGCTCATATAGATGCTACAAGTATGCTAGGATGGCACCACAGCTCCAAGATCCAATCCATCCATCAGAGGGATACTACTATATTGATCATGATGCCCTAGATCAAGAATTACGTTGGTCCATTGGTCAGGTGGCCCACAGTTTTCAAGACAAACGTGCCCCTCTGATAAACTTGACAGAAGCTTTCCAACCCTTCTCATTTTTCTGATATTGGGCCCACATGCTGATTGGACCTCATTTTATTTTTGGGAAATATATAACAGGTCAGACCAACCTAATGGATGGATTAGTTCTTGCACCTAGGTGCCATGCTTTATTGCACACACGTGTGCATTTAGCAACGCTCTGGCCTGAATAGCTTAGTTAAAAAAAAAAAAAAAAAAAAAAAAAACTTAGTTTTAAACTGTCAAATTAATAAAATTGTTGCAAATGGATGGACACAATGCGAATCAGCTTAACTCGACTGAGTTACTGACCCTGTCATGTAGCTTTTGGGCATTTTTATTTTAATTTACCTTTCCCCAAAAATGTTTAAATGCATTAAATGTTACAAGTTTAATTGTAAAATTATTGAGTTGAGTTGAGTTGACTCTGTCAAATCTTCCAGTTGACCCAGCCTGACTAGAAATAGAAATAGAGACGAGCTCAGTTTTTGAGTTTTGAATTATGGTTACCCCCAACCCGACTTAGGGCTGAATGAGTCAATCGAAGTCACCAAATGTTTTAACGATGTTAGTGGTGAATGACCAGTTTTGGCACATTAGGCTTCGGGAGCTCGGGTTTATAGTAGAAGCAGGTGGGCCGGGTATGGGCCTGATTTTGAGGCAAAATTCTGAGGGCCTGTTTGGATTTATGGAACGGGTGAGAAAAGAAATTGTTGCTTCCGTGGAACCTTATTTTTAAGAAAGTGTCCGATATCATTTCTCATGTTTATTTATCAACAAACAAAATTGAGTTTTATTTTTCAGTCACATATTTGGCAAAATAAAATTCTCTTCAGAAATTATTTTAATTGCAACTTCACGTCAGCATGTGTGCCATCTGATATTGCACCATGTTCTATAAACCAATATTGAATTATTATTGTCCACTCCTTTCATACATGTGTGATTCACCTATGAAAATTAACTTGAGGTAATTTCTGGGCTAAAGAGTGTGCACCTGATCAGTAATTGCCTCTTTGGTACAGCATGGTGCCTATTTATCAAGTGCCTCGAGTGAGATGTCCGGATTTAATAATTAATATCCTTTTGTAATCTAGAAGTATTTCTCTGAAGGGCGCTTGAAAGCGGTTTGGATGTAACATACTTGGCTCCACCTACGTAGTGAATGGGGCCTAATTTCTTGTCCTAGTAATTAACTATTGTAATTCCAAGCCACAACAAACCCACCCTAAGTATTAGAAATTCGGTTCTAATACCATTGTCAATCCGTGAACTTAAGAATAACCAAATAAGCAAATACAAAAATAAGATTTTTACATGGAAATCCCTTGCGGGGAAAAATCAAGGCACAAAACGATAGAGATCTTCATTATAATAAAAAACTTAGAGTTATACCACTCACCTTATTTGATTATAAAAGCAACCAATCTCTTTGTGCAATGCACACCCCTAGGAAAACCATTCCCAAGCCCTACAAGTGTAGAAAACCCTTTCCCTTGGCAAAACTCTTGCCCCTTGGGAGAAAACACTAATCTTTAGAGAGAAAAACCTCGTCTAAAAAAACCCTAATCGTATTAGGCCTTAAATATCTCGATTTTAGCAAAACCGCGCAAGTAATTAGTATTTATCGGTCGGACTAATAGAGCCTGACTCTGCTCCTAGACTGAGAATCCCCGCACATGATCGGTTGGATTGACACTCTATCGGTCCAATTGATACAGCCCTACTCTAACTCCTAGACTATGAAGAATCCAAGGCACCTGCATAACACTAGCATTGAGGGGAAATCCTTATGGATAGAGTGCATTTGACATAGATAACATGATATGGGAAAGTTAATCCTGCCCCATGCATTTTCAGAAAAAAAAAAAAAAAAATCTGAGTGACTCAATACGTTAGTAATCCCTCCTATATAACGTCTATAGTGGTCGGTTCTAAAAAAAATCTATGGGCCCCACCATGATGTATGTGTTTTATCCACGTGGTCCATCCATTTTGCCTACTCATTTTTAGAGCTGGAAATGAGGTAGATCAAAATCTCAAGATTCACTAAAGGAATTGATTGTGATTGAATGTTGACATTAAAACTTTCCAGGGCCTATTATAATGTTGAGTTTTTATCCAACCTGTTGATTAGGTCATAAAGACCTGTAAGTGTTTGTGCAATTCAATTAAACACTAGGCCACATGTGTTAGTGATGGCCTATTCGGTTAACGTGTGTGATTAGAAAAGTGCGGGCATGCCAGAGTCATACTCAACTCAAGTTTGATTGAACGCTAGTGCTCCCCATACTAAGATTGATTGTTTGAGACTGAATTTTAGGATTCAGATGCCCTTTCAACCACTGGTCGTAACATCGATCAGGCGATTTGCAGAAAGGTAGTGGTTAATCCTTCCTAATGTATTCTTTTTTGCATTGTGTCTTAAAGACCTATTCTGTTACTAGTAATTGTAGCAATATTTCTTAATGGAACGAAGATGAACAGATTAAACTAAGGTTAAAACAATAGCGATTTTATTGATTTATATTTGAAACTCAGTACAATCAACAAAATAATAAATGAACTAGTGAATAAAAATAAAATGAGAGATAAATACTTGAACCGCCCATGTGGACAAACGATCTAGCCGAATGGTTATCAGGATATGACCAGGGTATTTGATCATCCAAGTAGGGACTCGGTTGTTTAGGATCCAACAATTGAAGGTTGCAGATATTTATCCTACTCTTAAACGTACTGTAACAATGATGTTGGTGTGGACGCTAATATTCTAGGGCAGCAGAATCAGCTCGTGCTTCCACGCGAGTGCCTCTTTCAAGGGATTTATGTACTTGATATGTTTGTTAAAATATTAGACTATAGAGATCCTTATATCCTTAGGGCTCTTTCTCATCCAATTTGGTGATGATCTAAATTGATTTCAGATCTTCCCTTATCGTGACCATGGAGATCTATATATTTTATGGGACCAGTTTCGCTGGATCTAGGTCAAAACCCAATCCATTGGTTCTCATCCACTTAGATGTTGAACCGATTCTCGAATCTTCATAACATTGTACGAGCATCGAATGTCTTTGGGAAGATATCCAATTTTTTTAAGGATTATGAGAGATGGCCTTTCTGAGCATATTTAGATATGTGATGGAAGTCCAATCAAGGTGGGGAAACTCTTACCCCATGCGCACGTGTTTCTTAGGGAACTCTGTGAAGGTGAGATTATGATTGTGGTTCAACTAGATGGGATTCAAATTCTTATGTAGGTGTATAACTTCGACGTTGATGAACTAGACTGATGTGAGGGAAACGCGAGATCCTACCTCCTAACATTGCTATCTCCTTTTAGGATCTAACTCCTTTGACTCATCTTTCGAGGGAGAATTGTATCCTAATCCTGTCTTGCCTATCTTTTCTCGCACCTTAATTACCTTGATAGTATCTTGGTGTTCGAGCTACCGGCTGTTGAGCTCTTAATTGTGCATATTCTAATCCCAATTCATCACTCATTATCCAAGGATTTCATGATTCAATGACTAATCTAATGCATGTTTTGTGATTGCAGGAATGAGAGTGGACTTCACCCAATAGGAGACCAAAAAGGATATATTAGGACCCTTTGAATGAAGGCCCAAGGTAGACCAAAGAAGAAAGAAGAAAGAAGAAAGGAAGAGAAAAGAAAAGAAAGAAAAGAAGAAAAAGAAGAAAATGTTCAAGGGCCAATTAGTCCAGACTGGTCGGTTGACCTGTCGGCCCCTGTGAAGCATACAGGACAAGGGACCAGTTGGTCCAATCGGTCCAGACCGGTCGGCCAACAGCTTGGTGCCCTCTGGGAACTCCCTGGACAGAAAATCAATCTGGTCCGACCGGTCTTGACCGGTCGGCCATCAACTTAGGAAACCTCCAGCAACACTCTGGACTGTCAAACAAAGAGGTCCGACCGGTCGTGACCGGTTGGCCAGCCCAGTCCAACCAGTCCAGACCGGTCGGCCATGCGTTCAAACAGAAAACTTTCTATTTATGCTCCGGATTTCTCTGCGCACTGCGTAACCTTACGCAAATTCTGGAAGATTCCGACGTTGCGGAGCTCCCCTACTATAAAGGACACCTAGGGATCGTTCCTAGGGCATCTAAGAACAGATTAAGCATGGTGGGAGACGGCGGAAGTGGATTTCGGAGTTCCACAACTCCTCCTAGTTTGTTTGTTGTTTTTATGATTTTTTTTAGTTGTTTCATAGTTTCCTTGGATCATGAACAGCTAAACCTCTTAGCTAGGACTAAGAGGTGAAGCTTGTAGTGAATCTAAGATGTTTCAATTCGTTTAAGATGGTTTTAAGTTGGATTTCATGTTTAAGAACAATGGTTTGAAGTTTAATTCAAGTACTACAGTAGTTTTTCTTAGTCTTATGATGAGTCATGGATGTTTGGAAGAATTACTTGAGTTCTTAATTGTTGTGTGTTAGTCTAGACCTGTATGATGTGAGGAATTGGAGTACGCTCTAGTACTACGATCTTCATATGGGAACTTCCTACCAAAGTTCTATTTTTATGGATTTCTGAAGTATGTGTGAGACTGTGCATGTGATTTGAATCACGTTCAAATCATAATCTAGTTTTGTCTTGTGACAAGATTTAATGATGATTATGGTTGTGATCTTAGCCTATTGGAATTGGGACTGACGTATACAATTGAGCATGCTCGTTCTAGCTTGTATCGAGTGAATCATATGCATGGATCTTACATATAGGCAGATTGTTGGTTTAACTGTTCTATCATCCGACTAGATAGAACTTAATTTCGATTCTAGCTGAGAAAGTGTGAGACCACAGCGAATTAGGCATTAAGGATTGCTACAAGTGGATCCTTGAACCCCTAGTGCTTTTATTTAATTGATTACTTTCAGTTTAGTTTAAAGTTGTTATTCACATCAATCTTCTACAAATCTATTTATTAGCTTTTCAATAGAACTATTGGAAGTGTTTTGTGGATTCCTACATAAGTCCCTGTGGATCTACCTTGGTCTTACCGAGATTATTACTACATCGCAACCCTACACTTGGGGAAGCGAACACCGATTAACTTTTCAATTAGATGTGTACAAGCATTGTTTTGGACCACGAAGTAGTATAGGTCCATTAAAAATCACCTCGAGCTTAGTTGAGAGATCAAGACTTAAATTTAGTCCATAAGAACAATACAAAAAATGGCTGGACATGGTGAAGTTTTGCCTAAATTGGACGTTGCAAATGGGCCGCACGTGCATTTTGATTTTTTTTTTCTTTTTATATATATAAAGAGGAGATGAGAGAGTCCTTGGACTCTTGAGTCTTGAAAATAAATAAAATAATAGATAAGATAAGAGGGATGGAAATGGAAACTCTACTATGATTTTAATGATGGGCATTTCCACACCCTTTGTGTAGCCCACCTAAGCTCTAACTCATATGTAGGCCCATGGCCCAACATGACCTTGCAAAATTGAAGGATAGTATGGATCTCTGCCCACATCATAGTGGGCTCGAATAACATATATATATATATATATATATATATATATATATATATATATATATATATATATATATATATATATAAGAAATAAAAAATTAACTCGGTTAGCGTGGTTGATCGAGCGCTGCTCAAGAGTGAGGAACGAGTCCCTACTCTCACTCTTTTTCCCACTTCTGTTTGAAACAAATGAATGAGGGGGGCCATTGTGTAACACTCCAGCCCTCTGATACTAGGGTCCCGGATGTCCTTGAGTATTACCTAGGAAATCCCTCAGATAAGGCGTGTAGTGTTGAGCTCTTAATTGTGCATATTCTAACCCCAATTCATCACTCATTGTGCGAGGTTTGCATGGTTTATAGACAAATCTAATGCATGTTATGTGATTGCAGGTTTGAGAGAGAACGCCGCCTAATAAATGATGAAAAGAGCTGATTTAGAACCTGAGATGAAGACCCAAGGAGGGCCGAAGAAAGAAAGAAGTAAAAAAAGAAGAAAGCAGAAGAAAGAAAGGAAGAAAACAAGAAGAGAAGGAGGCCTGACCGGTCGTGACCGGTCAGCCATGCACGTTGGGAGGCTAATGAAGACGTCTGACCGGTCATGACCGGTCGGACATGGTCGCTGGAGGAAGATTGAATAAGGCCGACCGGTCATGACCGGTCGGCCATGGTCGCTGGAACGTGGCTGAAGACGTCCGACCGGTCATGACCGGTCGGACAGGGTTGTTTGACCAAGGCTGGACAAGCCCGACCGGTCATGACCAGTTGCCCATGCTTGCTGGAGTGACTGTCCATTGAGGCTGACCGGTCGTGACCGGTCGGCTGTGCGTGAGGACTTAGAAATTTCTATTTTTAAACCTGGATTTCTCTGCGCTACGTAACTCTTACGCAATTTCTCGATTCTTCCGAAGTTGTGGAGCCTCCAGACTATAAAAGGACACCTAGGGATCGTTCTTAGGGTATGGTAGAAGGGTTTAAGTGAGGTTGGAGGCTGTAGAAGTGGATTTCGGAGTTTCACAACTCCTTCTAGTTTGCTTTGCTGTTTTCATGCTTTTTATAGTTGTTTCATGTTTCCTTGGATCATGAGCAGCTAAACCTCTTAGCAGGGCTAAGAGGTAAAGCTTGTAGTGGATCCAAGATGTTTTAATTCGTAGTTAAGTGGTTTTAAGTGTGGAATTCATGATTATGAACTAAGGTTTGAAGTTTATACAAGTTTTTGAGTAGTTTTTCTTAGTCTTATGATGACTCATGGATGTTTGGGAGAATTACTTAATTGCTTAATTGGTTTGTATCTGTCTAGACCTGTATGATTCGAGGAATTGGAGTGCGCTCTAGTACTATGATCTTCATAAAGGGACTTCATACCAAAGTTCTATTTTTTGTTTTTCTGGAATATGTATGGACTGTGCATGTGATTTGAATCAAGTTCAAATCCTGATCTAGCCTTGTCTTGTGACAGGACTTGAGGATGGTTATGATTGTGAACTAGACCTTTTGGAAAGGGGAATGACCTATGCAATTGAGCATGCTCAGCTCAGCCTACATTGAGTGAATCTTATGCATAGAACTTACGTATGACAGATTGTTTAGTTTAACAGCTCTATCATCCGACTAGATAGATCTTAATATCGATTCTAGTTGAGAGAATGAGAAACCACAGCGGATTGAACATCAAGGATTGTTACAAGTGGATCCTTGAACCCCTAGTGCCTTTTTATCATTAGTCACTTTAATTTAATTAAACTTTGTTACTCACATCAATTCTATTCAAAATCCGATTACTAGCTTTCAATAGACACTTTTGGATGTGTTTGTGAAATCCTACATAAGTCCCTGTGGATCGACCTCGGTCTTACCGAGATTATTACTACATCGCAACCCTACACTTGGGGAAGCGAACAAGTTTTAGGCGCCGTTGCCGGGGATTTTTTACAGTTTATCACAAATATCTGAAATTAGTATCTACATAGGATTTTTAGGATTTTAGGACTAATTTAGCCTGTTTATTTGATTTTCTTTTCAGGGATTTCTAGGAAGTTGAAGAAGATACAAGGGTTTCAAGTGCCGAATCAGGTTCTATCTTTCTAAACCTTACTCTTCTCCTTCTCCTATTCATTCCTATCATATTCATCTCTTGTAGAGTGGGTGGAGATTCCTTTTAGATCTTTGAAAGGTCGGCCTTTTTGCCACTTGGATTCCTATTGGTCGACTCTGCCGTCTTGGATCACCTTGTGCTCAGAGATTTCTTTTCTCATCTCTGCTCCTCTTACTCCTTTTTTCTACACTTTTTCTCAAAAGATTCAAAGAGTGGGTGGGGAGTTCTTTGAACCCCTATTGACCAGGAGAAATTGGTCTCTATCCTTGCTTCTGGCCTAGCCATTGCAAGACACCTTGTGCTTCGGTCTTAGAGAAAAGTAAAGAAAGGGAGGAAGAATTCTTCTTTCTCTTTGTTTCTTATTTTTTTGGTTTTGCATGCCACATTGGGCTCGGGATTCCAATAACCGACTCATAAGTGAAGGGGGGATAGTAGAAGGAATTGATAGAGAGCCACGTGCTAGGAGATAACTAAACTCTCCAATTTTGTCTGAAAATATGGCTGCAAATCAACCTAATTCGGGCCAAAACCAAACTGAAACAGGGGAGAATGTGGTTGAGAATGTTCCCCGACCTAGGACTTTACGTGATTTCTTGCAACCTATAAGAATGAGCACTCCCTCATGCATATTATTTCCACCAAATGCAGGGAATGTGGATTTGAAACCGGGAGTGATTCAACTTCTCCCTAAATTCCATGGATTAGATAATGAAAGTGCCTATCAACACCTTAAGGAGTTTGATGAGGTAATCACCACCATGCACTTTGCAAACGTGACGGAAGATGTGGTGAGACTTAAATTCTTCCCTTTCACTCTTAAAGATAAAGCTAAGGGTTGGTTTTATGCATTGAGGCCAAGATCAATTGGTGCATGGACTGATATGCACAGAGAATTCATAAAGAAATTCTTCCCTACTTACAAAACGAATATGTTGAAGCGCCTTATCATGAACTTTGCCCAAAAGGAAGATGAAACCTTTTTCCAATGTTGGGAGAGGTTTAAGGACCTATTAAACGCATGCCCACATCATGGCTATGAAATTTGGCGGGTTATAAGCTTTTTCTATGAAGGACTGACTTCACCCATGCGCCAATTTGTAGAGATGATGTGTAATGGGGAGTTCATGAATAAGGAAGCTGATGAAGCATGGGATTATTTGGAAGAATTGGCTGAGAATGCACAGTCTTGGGACACAACTAAACCAACAAATTCCAAGACTGGCCAACAAAAGGAAAAGGGAGGAATGTATGTCTTATCAGAAGAAGATAGCATAAGTGCACGGGTGGCTAGCCTCACAAGAAAGGTCGAAGCCATGGAATTAAGGAAAGGAGAAACAATCAACTCCACTGACATTGAAACTGTTTGTGGAATTTGTGCTGGAAATCAACATGCAACACAAGATTGCTGTTCACTCCCCAAGTGTAGGGTTGCGAAGTAGTAATAATTCGGAAAGACCGAGTATCGTTCCCACAGAGATTTATGTATGGGTATCTTCAGAATTTGTCTAAAACAACTAGTAATTAAGATCCTATTTAGAACTAAACTGGAAAATAGTGATTTGGGTTTAAACAGTGAATGGGTAAGGTAATTTCAATCTAAAAAGGCACTAGAGCGCCAAGGATCCCCTTTTGATAGGTTTTAATGCATCAACACAACTAGGTCTCTCATAACTCAATCGGAATTGAATTCCTTTCTCTATCCGATTGGAATATAAAGCGGTTCAATCAACAATTATCTAAAACAAGTGCTTATTAAATGATTTGATTCCCACAATAACACTCAGGTCTTGGGCATACTCAATTGTATAGGCCAAGCCTCTTTCCAATCTATATGAGATTCATAACCATAGCTTTCACCATATCCTGTCACTAGATCTGATTACAACTCATGATTAAAACTCTAATTAAATCAGAATCAATCAATAAACAACTGTTCTAGATTATACACAAAAGATAAGAACTTTAGTTGCATGAGTTCCCACATGAAAATCAGGCCATTGCATACAAGGCAATCAAAGCGTCTACCATGCCCGGAGTCAATGGTAGATCAACGCATTACACAAGCATAAACAATGCTCAAAAGCTAAGATACTAAGTTAGGATCACTAAGAATCACATGAGCCCGGAGTCATCAAGAGATCAAAGTAGAAACCAACATAGTACTTGAATCAAACTCAAATTGAACTAAAATTCATCAATTAAAACATAAAAGGAACCTAGGTTGCATCAATCCATCAAAAATGAATCAAAAGCTTCACCTCTTAGCTCTAGCTAAGTGGTTTTAGTTCATCTCTAACATCCTTGAACTAGAAGCCTCTAAAAACATAAAAACTAACTAAAACATGAAGAAAACTAGAAATCCGAAGTCGAATCCGTCTCCTGAGAAATCCCCCACGTCGTAGAATAGCTTGGTATGCAGGGAAGACATCCTTTTATAGCTTGGAGGAGTCCAATACGTAAGAGAATTCCAGATTTCGCGTAAAACTACGCACTTACGCAGAAGATTTCGGAGCCGAAATTAGAAAATTCCCGTTTTTACACATGGCCGACCGGTCATGACCGGTCGGATTCCACTTGCAACCATTCCAGGGAGCACCGCCGACAGGTCATGACCGGTCAGAGTGGCTCTCCATTGACCCAGCAAACATGGCCGACCGGTCATGAACGGTCGGACCAAGCTGTCCATCTTATAAGGTGCATCCAAAGGAATGGCCGACCGGTCTTGACCGGTCGGGCGTCTTTGGCTGACCGATCAGCCGACCGGTCTTGCCCTCTTTCTCCTCTATTTCTTTCTTTCTTTCTTCTTTTCTCTTCTCTCCTTGCCTTGGCTTTCTTTGGTCCTTCTTCAACCTTCATCCTATGGTCTTCAATACTTGTAAGGAGCCTCATTTAGCCTTCAATTGGTGACATCTCCATCTTGTTCCTACAATCACAAATCATACCTTAGGATAGTCCTTTAAACATGTAAACCGTGCATAATGAGTGATGAATTGGGGTTAGAATGTGCACAATTAAGAGCTTAACACACCCCCCAACCAGCATTTTGCTAGTCCCGAGCAAAACATGCGTGAAACTAGTTTCATTTTCCAAAACCCAACTCTCCTCTAGAAACTACTCTTCTATACATTCCAAGACACATAAGCGTAAAAATCAGAGAAATTCAGTGAAAAAGGTTGAAATCTTAAACTCTCAGATTATAATCAATGTTTATATGAAATTCCCGCTGATTGATTGATAAATAGAAGAACTTGAACAAATTCAACCCAGTGTGCATAGTGAAGGTTCATCTCATGAGTTTCTGGGATTATCTTCCTCATAAATCAACTAAACTACCGATCTCAAGGTATAAAGAGCGACAACAAGCCTATGACAGGAATTTGCCTTACCGTCCTTCCGACGACTTTCACACTACGTCCCATTTCCGGCTTTGGTTACGGGTAGACCATCCCCCGGTTGGTAGTAGGTAGCCCTAATCGGAATTTCCACCATTTTTCTTTCCTTCCCGATTTCATCCTTCCTTTTCTTTTATATTAGATAGGATTTTTAGAAATCCATATCTTTCGTTATTTTCCCATGGACAAGGATGGATAAAGTACCCCGGCTTGGTTTCTCAATACCTTCAATCACGGTCTACTTAATCCACAAATCACATAATCCTTTCAAATCATGAAAATCGTGTAATGTGAACTAGGTGCAAAAGGTGTTCAAATTTTCTATCAATCATAAGAATAGGTGAATTCACATATAAAACCATTATATTAAGAGAAATTCAAAGCTTGCAACATCCCTCACTTCGTATCTCATCTTCTTATACCCATGCTATCTCGAATGTATAGAATCAAAGTTTTCCAAAAGAGTTTCGAATTTTAGAAAAATCAAAAAATTTCTACATCTTTGCTCGATATGTCACAAAAGCTAGCAGATTCATCAAAGGAATCTCTTACCCCCCAACCAAAACTTCACATTGTCCTCAATGTGATAAGATATGCAATATGTATGACATGAGAACAATGATATAAAACAAGGGAGGGTGAGAAAGAGAGATATCACTTGAAGCATACAGTCCATGGCAAGATTAGCTTTTGGAGATGGATTACTTCACAACTAAATCAACTATCAAAGCAAATCCTAATGGGAAAGCATTCTAGCAAATCATCCTCCGTCAGACTAGGAGGTTAATCCCAACAACTCATCCAAAAGCATAAAGTCAAGCAGAATCATTAGATGGATCAAAAGGTTTCGCAGTAAGGTCATCCAATGACCTGCTTTACAATGTACATGTGTGTAAGTGATCGAGATAAGACACTTAAAATCCCAAAAAGGAATTTCAGTGGTTTTCTTAATGTTTTCACCACATGTATAAGAGGAGACATCATCAGATTTATCAGAAAAAATATGCCTCCAATCAGATTTTTCTGGGCAATGATATTGCAAGTAAGGATCATCCCAGGGTTGGTGGAGTTCGGTATGCATGATCCACAAAGGTGTGGAAATCTGAATTGATTTTTCAGCGCAAAAAGGTATTGTTTCCACATCCTTCTCTCGGCTAATGTCATATGCCGATACCGACTCAAAAAGTGTGACCATATCCCTTATCATATCATCATTCTCATCAGGGGAGTGAGTCACTTCTTCGTCTAAGGGACCGGAGTAAAAAGGTGAGAGGGACTCATCTTCCACGATAGAATTGATCATGTTGATTTCGCGGACCTCCTCATCCTCATCCTCTTGTTGGTTGTCAATATTAAAAGCATTCAACTCAATCGTCATATTGCCAAAAGACATTTGTATGCCCCCACTCCTACAATTTATGATAGCGTTTGATGTAGCTAGGAATGGGCGGCCAAGTATGACAGGAATTTGAGGGCCAATATTAACCATGGGTCGTGTGTCCAAGACAATAAAGTCTACCGGGTAGTAAACTTTGTCAACTTGGACAAGAATGTCCTCAATCACCCCTCTCGGAATATGAATCGATCGGTCAGCAAGTTGTAATGTGGTTTTGGTGGGTTTTAATTCACCTAAACCCAATTGTTCATAGACCGAAAAGGGAATTAAATTTACACTTGCCCCTAGATCAAGTAAAGCATGTTTCACCCGGTAGTCTCCAATCACACATGATATTGTCGGACAACCGGGATCTTTGTATTTCTTGGGCATCCCGTGGTTGATAATGGCACTCACATTCTCTGTCAAAAATGCCTTCTTTTGCACATGTATTTTTCTTTTAACCGTGCAAAGGTCTTTTAAAAATTTTGCATATGACGGTATTTGTTTAATGGCATCCAACAATGGGATGTTGATTTTGACTTGCTTGAAAACCTCCAAAAATTCTTGATATTTATCTTGAGGTTTGGCTGGAATCAAGCGTTGGGGGAATGGAGCAACGGGCCTATATTCTTTTACTGGCTCTTTTTCATTCAAGGTGATGCTAGGTCCATCATCCTCTTTGGAAGATACCGGATCATTAGGCGTTGAAACCTTCACCGGATCAGATTTTTCAATGATTTTACCACTTCTAAGGGTGGTGATGGCCTTCGCATGTTCCATATGTTGGTTAGAAGAACTAGGCACGCTTATTTCGCATTGTTATTTTGGATTTGGTACGGGTTGGGCTGGAAGCATCCTTTCCCTTACGTTCAAGCGAGCCTTGATTTCCTCCACCGAACTTTTAAGCTCAAGCATTATTGTATGGTTGGATTGATTAATTTGAGCTTGTCCTTCCATGAATGCTTTCAAAGTATCCTCTATAGGCATTTGAGGTGGGGCCATTTGCATTGGGGGCCCCCTTTGAGGATTATTTTGATTAGCCGTGTTTCCATTCGCCCAATTGAAGTTTGGGTTGTTTCTCCAACTAAGAATTGTTCGTGTTTTGATTTGGAGTACTGAAAGGTCGTTGATAACTATTCAAGGCATTTGATTGTTCAAATAAAAGTTCTCGAAACGCATAGATTGTTGGAGAATCCGGCGTTTGATGCACATTGGAAGCACAAATACCACAAATAGTTTCAACAGCCCCCTTTTGTTGGGTTGCATCCACCTTCTTTAGTTCCATCTCCTCGACCTTTCGTGTGAGTTTAGCCACTCTAGAACCTAGATCATCTTGCCCATCTAACACATAAATTTCTCCCTTTTCCTTGGTTTGGGGTTGTTTTGAACTTGTTGGCTTAGATGTATCCCATGATTGTGTATTTTCAGCCAACATGTCAAAATAATCCCAAGCTTCCTCCGTTTCCTTGTTCATGAACTCCCCATTGCACATCATCTCCACAAATTGGCACATGGTTGAGTTCAATCCATCATAGAAGAAACTAATCAACCTCCACCTTTCATAGCCATGATGTGGGCATGCGTTTAATAGCTCGTTATACCTTTCCCAACATTGGAAAAAGGTTTCTTCTTCTTTTTGGGCAAAGTTCATTATGGCCCTTCTTAGTGCATTGGTTCGATGAGTAGGGAAGAATTTTTTAAGAAACTCCCTAGTCATCTCAGCCCATGTCCCAATAGACCTCGGCCTTAAGGAATGTAGCCATGATTTGGCCTTCTCTTTCAAGGAAAAAGGGAACAATTTAAGTTTTATTGTATCCTTGGTCACATTGTCATTGTTTATTGTGGCAATAACTTCTTCAAATTCCTTAATATGTAGACATGCGCTCTCAGAGTCGAGTCCATGGAATCTAGGAAGAAGTTGGATCAACCCCGATTTAAAATCAATATTCCCCACATTGTGAGGGAAAATTATGCAAGAGGGAGTACTCGTCCTAGCTGGTTGTAAATAGTCACGTAAAGTTCTAGGTTGAGGTACATCCCCCACTTCATTCTCATCCAATTCAGTAAGGTTTGGGGCTGGATTTTGATTAACCCCTTGATTTGGTTGATTTTCAGCCATCTCTCTAGTAATTTCAGGAAAATTTTGACGTTTCCTAGCACGAGGCTCTCTATCAATCTCTTCAACAATTACTCCATCCCTGACAAGTCGATTATTATAAGTCCGAGCCCAATGTGGCATGCAAAACCAAAAAGAATGAACAAAAAGGAAAAAGAATTCTTCCTTCCTTCCTTTACTCCTCTCTAGGACTTAAGCACAAGGTGTCTTGCAATGGCTAAGCCAGAAGCAAGGATAGAGACCGATTTCTCCTGGTCAATAGGGGTTCAAAGAACTCCCCACCCACTGTTTGAGTCTTTTGAGAAAAAGTATAGGAAAAGAAGAAAGAGGAATAGGTTGAGAAGAGAAATCTCTGAGCACAAGGTGATCCAAGGCGGCAGAGCCGACCAATAGGAATCCAGGTGGCACAAGGCCTACCTTTCAGAGATCCAAAAGGAGTCTCCACCCACTCCGCAAGAGATGAATATGATAGGAATGAGTAGGAGAAAAAGAAGAGTAAGGTTAGAACAATAAAACCTGATTTATAACTTAAGATGCCTTCTTCTTCTTCAACTTCCTAAAAATCCCTGGATTAAACCTATGTTAGAATCCTGCAAAAATCAAAACAAAGTAAGTTAGTAATTAGAAGAAAACCTATTCTAGAAAACAAAACAAATCATAAACCTATCTTAACACAATCTCAACTAAAAGTTATTTCAAAAAATTCTAAAAATACCACATAGAAATCCCCGGCAGCGGCGCCAAATAACTTGTTCACTCCCCAAGTGTAGGGTTGCGAAGTAGTAATAATTCGGAAAGACCGAGTATCGTTCCCACAGAGATTTATGTATGGGTATCTTCAGAATTTGTCTAAAACAACTAGTAATTAAGATCCTATTTAGAACTAAACTGGAAAATAGTGATTTGGGTTTAAACAGTGAATGGGTAAGGTAATTTCAATCTAAAAAGGCACTAGAGCGCCAAGGATCCACTTTTGATAGGTTTTAATGCATCAACACAACTAGGTCTCTCATAACTCAATCGGAATCGAATTCCTTTCTCTATCCGATTGGAATATAAAGCGGTTCAATCAACAATTATCTAAAACAAGTGCTTATTAAATGATTTGATTCCCACAATAACACTCAGGTCTTGGGCATACTCAATTGTATAGGCCAAGCCTCTTTCCAATCTATATGAGATTCATAACCATAGCTTTCACCATATCCTGTCACTAGATCTGATTACAACTCATGATTAAAACTCTAATTAAATCAAAATCAATCAATAAACAACTGTTCTAGATTATATACAAAAGATAAGAACTTTAGTTGCATGAGTTCCCACATGAAAATTAGGCCATTGCATACAAGACAATCAAAGCGTCTACCATGCCCGGAGTCAATGGTAGATCAATGCATTACACAAGCATAAACAATACTCAAAAGCTAAGATACTAAGTTAGGATCACTAAGAATCACATGAGCCCGGAGTCATCAAGAGATCAAAGTAGAAACCAACATAGTACTTGAATCAAACTCAAATTGAACTAAAATTCATCAATTAAAACATAAAAGGAAACCTAGGTTGCATCAATCTATCAAAAACGAATCAAAAGCTTCACCTCTTAGCTCTAGCTAAGAGGTTTTAGTTCATCTCTAACATCCTTGAACTAGAAGCCTCTAAAAACATAAAAACTAACTAAAACAGGAAGAAAACTAGAAATCCGAAGTCGAATCCGTCTCCTGAGCAATCCCCCACGTCGTAGAATAGCTTGGTATGCAGGGAAGACATCCTTTTATAGCTTGGAGGAGTCCAATACGCAAGAGAATTCCAGATTTCGCGTAAAACTACGCACTTGCGCAGAAGATTTCGGAGCCGAAATTAGAAAATTCCCGTTTTTACACATGGCCGACCGGTCATGACCGGTCGGATTCCACTTGCAAGCATTCTAGGGAGCACCGCCGACTGGTCATGACCGGTCGGAGTGGCTCTCCATTGACCCAGCAAACATGGCCGACCGGTCATGACCGGTCGGACCAAGCTGTCCATCTTATAAGGTGCATCCAAAGGAATGGCCGACCGGTCTTGACCGGTCGGGCGTCTTTGGCTGACCGATCAGCCGACCGGTCTAGTCCTCTTTCTCCTCTATTTCTTTCTTTCTTTCTTCTTTTCTCTTCTCTCCTTGCCTTGGCTTTCTTTGGTCCTTCTTTAACCTTCATCCTATGGTCTTCAATACTTGTAAGGAGCCTCATTTAGCCTTCAATTGGTGACATCTCCATCTTGTTCCTACAATCACAAATCATACCTTAGGATAGTCCTTTAAACATGTAAACCGTGCATAATGAGTGATGAATTGGGGTTAGAATGTGCACAATTAAGAGCTCAACAATTGCCCCACAATTTCAGCAGTTCAAGGCATCATACAAGAACAAACAGATGCCATAAACAGTTATCAGCAGCAATATGGTGCTCCAAACTCAAACACGTTTAATCCTAATTGGAAGAGCCATCCCAACTTCAGTTGGAGGAATGGACCCACTGCAAATGCAAATAATACTCCAAAAGTATCACTAGAGGAGATGTTGGGTGCATTCGTATCGGTCCAAGCTGAGTACAACAAAACAAATTCTCTCAAAATAGATGGGTTCATGCAAGAGCAATTGAAATTCAATCAAAATTCAACTCATGCCATCAATGAATTGAAAACATCACTGGCTAGAGTTGAATCTCATCTTAGTGTTGGAGAGAAGGGCACACTTCCTGCCCAACCTCTTCCTAACCTAAGAACCCTGTTTGAGATACAAGATGCAAGCTCATCCTCCCACCATACGGAACATGTTCAAGCTATCACCACTTTGAGAAGTGGGAAAGAGATTAACAAATCCAATCCGATAAAGGCCCCAAAGCCTAAGGATCCGGAAATTTCCAAAGAGGATGATAGCCCGAACAATACCCCACAAGATAAAGAACCGGAAAGGCAATACAAGCCGGTTGCTCCATTTCCATAAAGGTTGATTTCACCTAAACCTTTAGACAAAAATCTGGAGATTTTAGAAGTTTTTAAGCAGGTGAAGATCAACATCCCGTTGTTAGATGCAATAAAACAAATACCATCGTATGCCAAATTTCTAAAGGAATTGTGTACAGTAAAAAAGAAACACAATGTTCATAACAAAGTACTTTTGACTGAGAATTTGAGCGCCATTATCAAACAAGAGCTGCCCCAAAAATACAAGGATCCGGGTAGTCCAACCATCTCATGCATCATAGAAGACTACCGGATTAAACAAGCCCTACTCGATTTGGGGGCAAGTGTGAATCTCATTCCATACTCGGTCTACGAACAACTTGGGTTAGGTGAATTGAAACCCACCAAAACCACACTCCAACTTGCTGATAGATCTATCCGTATACCGAGAGGAATGATAGAGGATGTTCTAGTCCAAGTTGATAAATTCTACTACCCAGTAGACTTTATTGTCTTGGATACACATCCCGTGATAGGCACCGGTGCGCAAATTCCCGTCATACTTGGACGGCCGTTTCTAGCTACTTCAAATGCCATTATCAATTGTAGAAACGGACTTGTACAAATGTCCTTTGGAAATATGACCCTTGAGCTTAACATATTTGATTTATGCAAACAACCACGGGAGGTTGATGATGATGTCCACGAATTAAACATGATTGAATCATTCGTGGAGGATACAGTCCCCTTGTCACTATTTTCCGACCCTTTGGAGGCATGTGTGGCCCATCCTCATGAGATGAATGATGACACAACATAAGAGATGGATGCCATTCTAGATGTGATGCCGGTGCTTGAGAATAAAAGATGGAGGGCCCCAATTGAGCCTTTGCCTGTAAATGAGAACAAGGCCCTCCCATCCAACATCAAGGCGCCAACACTCGACCTAAAACCATTGCCAAGTGAGCTAAAATATGTTTATTTAGGTCAAGATGAGACATATCCAGTGGTGATTTCTTCCCACTTGGATGAGGAACAAGAGAGTAGGCTAATAGCCACTCTATTAGAGCACAAGAGTGCCATTGGATGGTCAATTGTGGATCTCAAAGGCATAGATCCACTGATTTGTACTCACCGCATACACCTTGAGGAAAATGCAAAGACATCCCGGCAACCACAAAGACAACTAAATCCAAACATGAAGGATGTGGTTAAGGCCGAAGTGGTGAAACGATTGGATGTAGGTATCATTTACCCAATATCCGATAGCCAATGGGTGAGCCCAACTCAAGTGGTGCTTAAGAAATCCGGAATAACCATCGTAGCCAATGCCAATAACGAACTCGTGCCAACTAGAGTCACTACTGGTTGGAGAATGTGCATTGATTACAGGAAGCTAAACACTGTCACAAGGAAAGACCACTTCCCCCTACCGTTTGTTGATCAGATTTTAGAACGGTTGGCGGGTCATTCCCACTTTTGCTTCCTTGATGGCTATTCAGGGTACAACCAAATAGAAATTTTCCGTGAAGACCAAGAAAAGACTACATTCACATGTCCATTCGGCACTTTCGCCTATCGACGGATGCCGTTTGGACTATGTAATGCCCCTGCCACCTTTCAGCGTTGTATGATGAGCATCTTTTCTGACATGGTGGGGACCATTCTCGAAGTCTTCATGGATGATTTTTTCGTATTTGGTTGTAGCTTTGATGAGTGCCTTGAGCACTTGAAATCTGTGCTGAAAAGATGTGAAGAGAAGAACCTTGTGCTGAATTGGGAAAAGTGTCACTTCATGGTTCAAAAGGGAATTGTACTTGGTCACATCGTTTTATAAAATGGAATTGAGGTGGACAAAGCGAAAATTGATCTTATCTCTAACCTTCCACCACCCAAAAGCATACGAGATGTACGGTCCTTTTTAGGACACGCAGGATTCTACAGAAGGTTCATAAAGGACTTCAGTTCACTCTCTCGCCCTTTATGTAACCTACTTCAAAAGAAAAATTCATTCGAGTGGAATGAAGAATGTCAAAAGGCCTTTACCACCCTTAAAGGTATGTTGACATGTGCCCCAATAATGCAACCACCTGATTGGAGCCTTCCTTTTGAGATTATGTGCGATGCTAGCGACTATGCTATTGGGGCCGTGCTAGGCCAAAGAAAAGATAAAAAGCCATGTGTCATCTACTATGCAAGTAGAACCCTAAACTCAGCCCAAGCAAACTACACCACTACTGAAAAGGAACTTTTAGCCGTAGTTTTTGCCTTGGACAAGTTTAGGTCCTACTTGATTGGATCCAAGATCATTATATTCACTGACCATGCCGCACTTAAGTATCTTCTCTCTAAGAAGGATGCTAAACCACGGTTGTTAAGATGGATCCTTCTACTCCAAGAATTCGACATAGAAATACGTGATAAGAAAGGAGTAGAAAATGTAGTAGCTGACCATCTCTCTAGACTTGTCCTCACCGATTCCCCTGAAACGACTGCAATCAATGACATATTCCCTAATGAACAACTTTTTGCTGTTTCCCAATTGCCATGGTATGTGGACATTGCTAACTATCTTGCTACAGGTACAATTCCTACATATTGGAAAAAGCAAGATAAGGATAGATTCTTCATGGAGGTGCGGAAATTCCTATGGGACGACCCATACTTATTCAAGTATTGTCCCGATCAAATCATAAGGAGATGTGTCCCAGATGATGAGCAACAAAGTATCATCTCCTTCTGTCATTCTCAAGCATGTGGTGGCCACTTTTCGGCTAAAAAGACCACAGCGAAAATTCTGCAATGTGGGTTTTATTGGCCCACCATGTTCAAAGACACACATGAGTTTTGCAAAGCATGTGAACCTTGTCAGAAATTAGGGGGAATCTCCCGTAGAAATATGATGCCACTCAATCCCATCTTAATAATCGAAATTTTTTATTGTTGGGGCATCGATTTCATGGGCCCATTCTCATCTTCTTTTGGAAACCTATACATCTTGCTTGCCGTTGACTATGTTTTCAAATGGGTCGAGGCCATCCCTTGTCGGAATAATGACCATAAAACGGTCATTCAATTTTTAAAAGAAAATATTCTTTCCCGGTTTGGAACGCCTCGAGTCATCATAAGTGATGGAGGGTCTCACTTTTGCAATCGCCCTTTTGAAACCTTAATGAAGAAATATGGCGTAACACACAAAGTGAGCACTCCCTATCACCCACAAACTAGTGGACAAGCTGAGATATCCAATAGGGAGATTAAACACATTTTAGAGAAAACGATGAACCCCGATCGCAAGGATTGGTCGCTTCGGCTTACCGATGCTCTTTGGGCTTACCGTACAGCTTTCAAAACCCCTATTGGAATGTCTCCTTATAGACTTGTCTATGGGAAGGCTTGTCACTTGCCTGTGGAGTTGGAACATAGGGCATATTGGGCTATTAAGAAGATAAATTTCAATTCTGGCAAGGCAAGCTCGTTACGCAAACTACAATTGAATGAACTTGCAGAAATCCGGAATGAAGCTTATGAGAATGCGAGAATTTACAAGGACAAGACGAAGATATTCCATGATAAGAATATTCTTCACAAGACATTCACGATCAATCAAAAAGTCCTCATGTATAATTCTCGCTTACATCTATTTTCGGGAAAATTGAGATCTCGATGGACCGGTCCCTACATTATGCAAACTGTCTATCCATATGGGACTGTCGAGCTATTGAATCCGAGGAACGGCAACATTTTTAAAGCAAATGGGTAGCGATTAAAGCCGTTCTTTGAGAAATTTCCTTCAGAAGGTATGTCCATACCCCTGAATGATCCTGTGTATCAGGATGATTGATCTCCTAGTCTGACGGAGGTATAGAGTAGTTAGGATTAGGATTTTGCTGCTTTTGTTTTCTGTTTTCATAGGTTTGTTAGAAGGAGGAAGAATTCCACTTTTCACTCTCTCAGGTACTATCATTCCTCACTCCCTTTTATTTTCAAATTGCTCTCATGTTTTGCTCATTGCACATCTTTTACATTGAGGACGATGTAAGATTTGGCTGGGGGGTGTAGGATCACTTGGATGAATCTAGCGTTTTGCAACATTTCAAGCAATTATGTGGAAATTTTTCGATTTTTCAAAAATTCGAAACTCTTTTGGAAAACACCGGTTCTATGCATTCAAGTTGATATGAGCATAAGAGGAGGAGATATGAAGTGTATGGGGCTGGATGTCTGGAATCTCTCATAACATAATGGTTTTATATGTGAACTCCCCTATTTTTGTGATTGATAGAAAATCTGAATACTTTTACACCTAGTTCACATTACACGATTTTCATGAGTTGAAGGGATTATGTGATTTATGGATTAGCTAGACTTTGAATTAAGGTGTTGAGAAATCAGGCCGGGGTACTTTGTCCATCCTTGTGCATGGGAAAATAATGAAAGATATGGATTTTTAAAAATCCTATCTAATTTAAAAAGAAAAAGGAAAAGGAAGGATGAAATTGGGAATGATGGAAAAACGGTGGAAAATTCCGATTAGGGCTACCTACTACCAACCGGGGGATGGTCTACCCGTAACCAAAGCCGGAAATGGGACGTAGTGTGAAAGTCGTCGGAAGGATGGTAAGGCAAATTCCTGTCATTGGCTTGATGTGGCTCTATGTACCTTGAGTTCTATAGTCTAGTTGATCTATGAAGAAGGTAATCCTAGAAACTCGTGGAATGAATTTTCACTACCCACACTAGGTTGAATTTGTTCAGGTCCTTCTATTTATCAACCAATCAGCGGGAATTTCATATGAATGCTTATTATGTTTTGAGGATTTACGGTTTCAACCTTTGATGCCCAATCTTTCTGAATCTTACACTTATGAACCTTAGAATGTATAGAAGGATGGTTTCTGAAAGAGAGTTGAGTTTTGAAGAATGGGATTAGTTTCACGCATGTTTTGCTCGGGACTAGCAAAATGCTGGTTGGGGGGGTGTGTTGAGCTCTTAATTGTGCATATTCTAACCCCAATTCATCACTCATTGTGCGAGGTTTGCATGGTTTATAGACAAATCTAATGCATGTTATGTGATTGCAGGTTTGAGAGAGAACGCCGCCTAATAAATGATGAAAAGAGCTGATTTAGAACCTGAGATGAAGACCCAAGGAGGGCCGAAGAAAGAAAGAAGTAAAGAAAGAAGAAAGCAGAAGAAAGAAAGGAAGAAAACAAGAAGAGAAGCAGGCCTGACCGGTCGTGACCGGTCAGCCATGCACGTTGGGAGGCTAATGAAGATGTCCGACCGGTCATGGTCGCTGGAGGAAGATTGAATAACGCCTACCGGTCATGACCGGTCGGCCATGGTCGCTGGAACGTGGCTGAAGACGTCCGACCGGTCATGACCGGTCGGACAGGGTTGCTGGACCAAGGCTGGACAAGCTCGACCGGTCATGACCGATCGGCCATGCTTGTTGGAGTGACTGTCCATTGAGGCCGACCGGTCGTGACCGGTCGGCTGTGCGTGAGGACTTAGAAATTTCTATTTTTAAACCCGGATTTCTCTGCGCTGCGTAACTCTTACGCAATTTCTCGATTCTTCTGAAGTTGTGGAGCCTCCAGACTATAAAAGGACACCTAGGGATCGTTCTTAAGGTATGGTAGAAGGGTTTAAGCGAGGTTGGAGGCTGTGGAAGTGGATTTCAGAGTTTCACAACTCCTTCTAGTTTGCTTTGCTGTTTTTATGCTTTTTATAGTTGTTTCATGTTTCCTTGGATCATGAGCAGCTAAACCTCTTAGCTAGGGCTAAGAGGTGAAGCTTGTAGTGGATCCAAGATGTTTTAATTCGTAGTTAAGTGGTTTTAAGTGTGGAATTCATGATTATGAACTAAGGTTTGAAGTTTATACAAGTTTTTGAGTAGTTTTTCTTAGTCTTATGATGACTCATGGATGTTTGGAAGAATTACTTAATTGCTTAATTGGTTTGTATCCGTCTAGACCTGTATGATCCGAGGAATCAGAGTGCGCTCTAGTACTATGATCTTCATAAAGGGACTTCATACCAAAGTTCTATTTTTTGTTTTTCTGGAATATGTATGGACTGTGCATGTGATTTGAATCAAGTTCAAATCCTGATCTAGCCTTGTCTTGTGACAGGACTTGAGGATGGTTATGATTGTGAACTAGACCTTTTGGAAAGGGGAATGACCTATGCAATTGAGCATGCTCAGCTCAGCCTACATTGAGTGAATCTTATGCATAGAACTTACATATGACAGATTGTTTAGTTTAACAGCTCTATCATCCGACTAGATAGATCTTAATATCGATTCTAGTTGAGAGAATGAGAAACCACAGCGGATTGAACATCAAGGATTGCTACAAGTGGATCCTTGAACCCCTAGTGCCTTTTTATCATTAGTCACTTTAATTTAATTAAACTTTGTTACTCACATCAATTCTATTCAAAATCTGATTACTAGCTTTCAATAGACACTTTTGGATGTGTTTGTGAAATCCTACATAAGTCCCTGTGGATCGACCTCGGTCTTACCGAGATTATTACTACATCGCAACCCTACACTTGGGGAAGCGAACATGTAGCCGCGCACTTATCCGCGCACGCATGGGCTTGAAAACCTAGTTAGGTTAAGTGTAAGTGCAAGACTTAGGCAGCTGAACTTGATCAAGAATTGTGTACAACAAGCCAGTCGCAAGACCAATAGTAGAACCTAGATCCTCAGATCCCCAACCTAGTTAAACAAGTGTGTCCAACTAGGTAGGACCTACCCTGAAAACACATCAAATTGAATATTTGATCCATACGTCTGCCATAGAAACCATTCGACTAGATCTTGGTGAAGACCGAGAGTAACCTTGTGATTAAACAGTGGACAAATCCATGGAACTCGTTCAAATTAGCCCTTAGCGCCCATCTAAATAAGGACGTTAACAAGACACCGTCTTGGGACTAATGCCTAGGTTTAGAACCCATGACAAACCTTTTCGCCTTGTCCTAGAACCCTTAGGCTTAGAAGTAATGAAAAACTAACCCATTCGACCCTTAAAACAAAAACTAAAGAATTTGGTAAAGAAAGGATTTTCGTTTGTCAGTCCACCGTCGATTTGATAGAAAGATTGTCGGTCCGGGTTGATCCGATCGACAACTGATGTTTAAGTACGGTAGCTTAGATGACTTTGGGGATTTTTAGGTGAGGGTATAAATACCCTCCCCTCTCTCTCATTCACGTCTTCCCTAAAATAGGGGGAAGAGTGAGTGTCTGGGAGAGCATGAAAGATGGTGGGCCCTAGTGTCGGATCACGCCGTTTGACCAAATGCTCGTCGGATTCTGTCGTATCTCACCTCTACACTCGTTTTCACGTCTTCCTCAGCTCAAATCCGTTAATTTCATGTCGCATTCTGTTCGCTTCCCCAAGTGTAGGGTTGCGATGTAGTAATAAACTCGGTAATACCGAGGTCGATCCACAGGGACTTATGTAGGATGTCACAAACTCATCCACAAGTTTCTATTGAAGCTAACAATCAAAGTTTGAATAGAATGTGTGTGATTAATAGTTTAAGCTAAATTGAATGTAAACAAGTATAAGAAGGCACTAGGGGTTCGAGGATCCACTTGTAGCAATCCTCGATGTTTAATCCTCTGTGGTTTCCCATTCTCTCAACTAGAATCACCAGTCAGGTCTATCTAGTCGGATGATAGAACTGTTAAACCAGAAGTCTGTAACATGTAAGTTCTGTGCACAAAGTTCACTCAACTCTAGGCTGATCTGAGCATGCTCATTGCATAGGTCATTCACCTTTTCTATAGGTCCAATTCCCAACCATAACCATCCTCAAGTCTTCTCACAAGACAAGGCTAGATCATGATTTGAACTGGATTCAAATTATATGCACAGTCCATACATATTCCAGATAATCAACCAAAACTAGAACTTTGGCATGAAGCCCCTTTATGAAGAGCTTGGTACTAGAGCGCACTCCAATTCCTCGGATCATACAGGTCTAGACCGTTGCAAACAAATTAAGAAGATAAGTAATTCATCCAAACATCCATGAGTCATCACAAGACTAAGAGAAATTACTTAAAAACTTGTATAAACTTCAAACCTTAGTTCATAATCATGAATTCCAAACTGAAAACCACTTAACTACGAATTAAAACATCTTGGATACACTACAAGCTTCACCTCTTAGCCCTAGCTAAGAGGTTTAGCTGCTCATGATCCAAGGAAACATGAAACAACTACAAAAAGCATAAAAACAGCAAAGCAAACCAAAACGAGTTGTGAAACTCCAATCTTCACTTTCACAGCCTCCAACCTCGCTTGAACCCTTCTAGGATGCCCTAGGAACGATCCCTAGGTGTCCTTTTATAGTCTGGAAGCTCCACAACTTCGGAAGAATCGAGAACTTGCGTAACACTTACGCAGCGCAGAGAAAATCGGGATGAAATTAGAAATTTCTAACTCAGTACGCATGGCCGACCGGTCTTGACCGGTCGGCCTCAAGTGAAAATACTCCAGCAGGTATGCCCGACCGGTCAAGACCGGTCGGGCCTCGTAGAACATCAGTCCAGCAAGCCTATCCGACCGGTCAAGACGGGTCGGATGTTTTCATCCACATTACAGTAGCAATGACCGACCGGTCTTGACCGGTCGATCCTTTTCAATGAAGTTCCAGCACATATGTCCGACCGGTCAAGACCGGTCGGACGTCTTCAGTAGGAGCCTAATCTGCATGGCTGACCGGTCACTGATCGGTCTGGCTTCCTTGGCCGACCGGTCACGACCGGTCAGCCCTCTTTTCTTCTTGTATTTTTACTTTCTTTTTCTTCTTTAGTTCTTTCTTTCTTTCTTCTGCTTTCTTTTCTTCTTTAGCTCTTTCTTTCTTTCTTTCTTCTGCTTTCTTTTCTTCTTTAGCTCTTTCTTTCTTTATTAGAATAGTTCAAAATGAGCTCATTATATCTTCAATTGAGTAGAGTCCACCCTCAATCCTGTAGTCACAAAACATGCATTGAATTAGCTTACAAACCATACAAACCTTGCACAATGAGTGATGAATTGGGGTTAGAATATGCATAATTAAGAGCTCAACACACCCCCCAACCAGCATTTTGCTAGTCCCGAGCAAAACATGCGTGAAGCTAATCTCATTCTTCAAAACTCAACTCTCTTTCAGAAACCATCCTTCTATACATTCCAAGGTTCATAAGCTTAAGATTCAGAAACATTAGGCAACAGAGGTTGAAACCGTAAACTCTCAAAACATAATAAGCATTCATATGAAATTCCCGCTGATTGGTTGATAAATAGAAAGATTTGAACAAATTTAACCTAGTGTGGGTAGTGAAAATTCATCTCACGAGTTTCTAGGATTATCTTCTTCATAGATCAAGTAAACTATAGAACTCAAGGTCTATAGAGCCACATCAAGCCAATGACAGGGATTTGCCTTACCGTCCTTCCGACGACTTTCACACTACGTCCCATTTCCGGCTTTGGTTACGGGTAGACCATCCCCCGGTTGGTAGTAGGTAGCCCTAATCGGAATTCTCCACCATTTTTCCACATTCCCAATTTCATCCTTCCTTTTCCTTTTTCTTTTTAAATTAGATAGGATTTTTAAAAATCCATATCTTTCATTATTTTCCCATGGACAAGGATGGACAAAGTACCCCGGCCTGATTTCTCAATACCTTAATTCAAAGTCTAGCTAATTCATAAGTCACATAATCCCTTCAACTCATGAAAATCGTGTAATGTGAACTAGGTGAAAAAGTGTTCAGATTTTCTATCAATCACAAAAATAGGGGAGTTCACATATAAAACCATTATGCTATGAGAGATTGCAGACATCCAGCCCCATACACTTCATATCTCCTCCTCTTATGCTCATATCAACTTGAATGCATAAACCGGTGTTTTCCAAAAGAATTTCGAATTTTTGAAAAATCAAAAAATTTCCACATGATTGCTTGAAATGTTGCAAATCGCTGGATTCATCCAAGTGATCCTACACCCCCCAACCAAATCTTGCATTGTCCTCAATGAAAAAGATGTACAATGAGCAAAACATGAGAGCAATTTGAAAATAAAAGAGAGTGAGGAATGATAGTACCTGAGAGAGTGAAAAGTGGAGATCTTCCTCCTTCTAACAAACCTATGAAAACGAAAACAAAAGCAGCAAAATCCTACTCTATACCTCCATCAGACTAGGAGATCAATCATCCTGATACACAGGATCATTCAGATGTATGGACATACCTTCTGAAGGGAAGTTCTCAAAGAACGGCTTTAATCGCTGCCCATTTGCTTTAAAAATGTTGCCGTTCCTTGGATTTAACAGCTCGACAGTCCCATATAGATAGACAGTTTGCACAATGTAGGGACCGGTCCACCGAGATCTCAATTTTTCCAGAAATAGATGTAAGCGAGAATTATACATAAGGACTTTTTGATTTATCGTGAATGTCTTGCGAAGAATATTCTTATCATGGAATATCTTCGTCTTATCCTTGTAAATTCTTGCATTCTCATAAGCTTCATTCCGGATTTCTGCAAGTTCATTCAATTGTAGTTTGCGTAACGAGCTTGACTTGTCAGGATTGAAATTCATCTTCTTAATAGCCCAATACGCCTTATGTTCCAACTCCACAGGTAAGTGACAAGCCTTCCCATAGACAAGTCTATAGGGAGACATTCCAATAGGAGTTTTAAAGGCAGTACGGTAAGCCCAAAGCGCATCGGTAAGTCGAAGTGACCAATCCTTGCGATCGGGATTCACCGTTTTTTCTAAAATATATTTAATCTCCCTATTGGATATCTCGGCTTGTCCACTAGTTTGTGGGTGATAGGGAGTGCTCACTTTGTGCGTTACGCCATATTTCTTCATTAATGCCTCAAAAGGGCGATTGCAAAAGTGAGACCCTCCATCACTTATGATGACTCGAGGCGTTCCAAACCGGGAAAGAATGTTTTCTTTTAAGAATCGAATGACCGTTTTATGGTCATTATTCCGGCAAGGGATGGCCTCGACCCATTTGGAAACATAATCAACGGCAAGCAAGATGTATAAGTTTCCAAAGGAAGATGGGAATGGGCCCATGAAATCGATGCCCCAAGAATAAAAAATTTCAATAATTAAGATGGGATTGAGTGGCATCATATTTCTACGGGAGATTCCTCCTAATTTCTGACAGGGTTCGCAAGCTTTGCAAAACTCATGTGTGTCTTTGAACATGGTGGGCCAATAAAACCCACATTGCAGAATTTTCGCTGTGGTCTTTTTAGCCGAAAAATGGCCACCACATGCTTGAGAATGACAGAAGGAGATGATAGTTTGTTGCTCATCATCTGGGACACATCTCCTTATGATTTGGTCGGGACAATACTTGAACAAGTATGGGTCGTCCCATAGAAATTTCCGTACCTCTGAGAAGAATCTATCCTTATCTTGCTTTTTCCAATATGTAGGAATTGTACCTGTAGCAAGATAATTAGCAATGTCCGCATACCATGGCGATTGGGAAACAGTAAAAAGTTGTTCATCAGGGAACATGTCATTGATTGCAGTCATTTCAGGGGAATCAGTGAGGACAAGTCGAGAGAGGTGGTCAGCTACTACATTCTCTACTCCTTTCTTATCACGTATTTCTAAGTCGAATTCTTGGAGTAGGAGGATCCATCTTAATAACCGTGGTTTAGCATCCTTCTTAGAGAGAAGATACTTAAGCGCGGCATGGTCGATGAATACGATGATCTTGGATCCAATCAAGTAGGATCTAAACTTCTCCAAGGCAAAAACTACTGCTAAAAGTTCCTTTTCAGTAGTGGTGTAGTTTGTCTGGGCTGAGTTTAGGGTTCTACTTGCATAGTAGATGACACACGGCTTTTTATCTTTTCTTTGGCCTAACACAGCCCCAATAGCATAGTCACTAGCATCGCACATAATTTCAAAAGGAAGGCTCCAATCAGGTGGTTGCATTATTGGGGCGCATGTCAACATACCTTTAAGGGTGGTGAATGCCTGTTGACATTCTTCATTCCACTCGAATGAATTTTCCTTTTGAAGTAGGTTACATAAAGGGCGAGAGAGTGAACTGAAATCCTTTATAAACCTTCTGTAAAATCCTGCGTGTCCTAAAAAGGACCGTATATCTCGTATGCTTTTGGGTGGTGGTAGGTTAGAGATAAGATCAATTTTCGCCTTGTCCACCTCAATTCCATTTTGTGAAACGATGTGACCAAGTACAATTCCCTTTTGAACCATGAAGTGACACTTTTCCCAATTGAGCACAAGGTTCTTCTCTTCACATCTTTTTAGCACAGATTTCAAGTGCTTGAGGCACTCATCAAAGTTACAACCAAATACAGAAAAATCATCCATGAAGACTTCGAGAATGGTCCCCACCATGTCAGAAAAGATGCTCATCATACAACGCTGAAAAGTGGCAGGGGCATTACATAGTCCAAATGGCATTCGTCGATAGGCGAAAGTACCGAATGGACATGTGAATGTAGTCTTTTCTTGATCTTCACGGGCAATTTCTATTTGGTTGTACCCTGAATAGCCATCAAGGAAGCAAAAGTGGGAATGGCCCGCCAACCGTTCTAAAATCTGATCAACAAACGGTAGGGGAAAGTGGTCTTTCCTCGTGACAGTGTTTAGCTTCCTGTAGTCAATGCACATTCTCCAACTGGTAGTGACTCTAGTTGGCACGAGTTCGTTATTGGCATTGGCTATGATGGTTATTCCGGATTTCTTAGGTACCACTTGAGTTGGGCTCACTCATTGGCTATCAGATATTGGGTAAATGATACCTACATCCAATAGTTTCACCACTTCGGCCTTCACCACATCCTTCATATTTGGATTTAGTCGTCTTTGTGGTTGCCGGGATGTCTTTGCATTTTCCTCCAGGTGTATGCGGTGAGTGCAAATCAGTGGGTCTATGCCTTTGAGATCCGCAATTGTCCATCCGATGGCACTCTTGTGCTCTAATAGAGTGGCTATTAGCCTACTCTCTTGTTCCTCATCCAAGTGAGAAGAAATCACCACTGGATATGTCTCATCTCGACCTAAATAAACATATTTTAGCTCATTTGGCAATGGTTTTAGGTCGAGTTTTGGTGCCTTAATGTTGGATGGGAGGGCCTTGTTCTCATTTATAGGCAAAGGTTCAATTGGGGCCCTCCATCTTTTATTTTCACGTACCAACATCACATCTAGAATGGCATCCATCTCTTTTGTTGTATCATCATTCATATCATGGAGATGGGCCACACATGCTTCCAAAGGGTCGGAAAATAGTGACAAGGAGATTGTATCTTCCACGAATGATTCGATCATGTTTAATTCGTGGATATCATCATCAACTTCCCGCGGTTGTTTGCATAACTCAAATATGTTAAGCTCAAGGGTCATATTTCCAAAGGACATTTGTACAAGTCCGTTTCTACAATTGATAATGGCGTTTGAAGTAGCTAGAAACGGTCGTCCAAGTATGACGGGAATTTGAGTACCGGTGCCTATCACGGGATGTGTGTCCAAGACAATAAAATCTACTGGGTAGTAGAATTTATCAACTTGGACTAGAACATCCTCTACCATTCCTCTCGGTATCCGGATGGATCTGTCAGCAAGTTGGAGTGTGGTTTTGGTGGGTTTCAATTCACCTAACCCAAGTTGTTCATAGACCGAGTATGGAATGAGATTCACACTTGCCCCCAAGTCGAGTAAGGCTTGTTTAATCTGGTAGTCTCCTATAATGCATGATATGGTTGGACTACCCGGATCTTTGTATTTTTGGGGCACCTCTTGTTTGATGATGGCACTCAAATTCTCAGCCAAAAGCACTTTGTTGTGGACGTTATGTTTCCTTTTGATTGTACACAATTCCTTTAAAAATTTGGCATAAGATGGTATTTGTCTTATTGCATCCAACAGCGGAATGTTGATCTTCACCTGCTTGAAAACTTCCAGAATCTCCAGATTTTTATCTAAAGGTTTAGGTGAAATCAACCTTTGTGGAAATGGGGCAACCGGCTTGTATTGTCTTTCCGGTTCTTTCTCTTGTGGAATATTGTTTGGGCTATCATCCTCTTTGGGAATTTCCGGATCCTTAGGCTTGGGGGCCTTTACCGGATTGGATTTATCAATTTCTTTCCCACTTCTCAAAGTGGTGATAGCTTGGACATGTTCCGTATGGTGGGAGGATGAGCTTGCATCTTGTATCTCATATTGGGTCCTTGGGTTAGGAAGAGGTTGGGCAGGGAGTGTGCCCTTCTCTCTAACACTAAGGTGAGCTTCAACTCTAGCCAAAGATGTTTTCAATTCATTGATGGCTTGGTTTGAGTTTTGATTGAATTTCAATTGCTCTGGCATGAACCCATCTATTTTTAGAGAGTTTGTCTTGTTATGCTCATTCTGGACTGATACAAATGCACCCAACATGTAACACCCCGGATTTTTGAGATTTATTTCGGAATTTTAAAAATTTTATTTTGATTTTATATCGAGCGTTTACCTTATTTTGAAAATAACGGACCATCCGTAGGAGATCTGATAGGGGACCCTTTACAAAAGTTGGTTAGAACAATCCCATAAACGTTGTACAAAAATCGGATTTCAAAAATCTCACTGGTTTTAGTTAATTACGAAAATGCCATTAGTTAAATTAAAGTTAACGCACCATTTTTTTAAGTATTATGATTTCTGACAATCACTTTCATGCAAAACTTCGTATATGAGCTTTTGGACACATTTTACCCGTACACGTCGAATTTCAACCCTCCGATCATCCTACAAATGCCCTAATTAGAAATCGGTCCATAAGTGGGCCACCCTATCTCGAATCTGCCTCAACTTTGTTTTCAGTGGCTAAAATGATGATGCGACCTATTGGATGGATTAAGTTATCTCGATCTACTTGTAATGGACCCCACTTGTGAGGGAAGCCAAAAATTACCCATGTACGTGCGATGCACGTTATCTAAGAGAAAAGGTTCCCTTCTCAATTACGAGTCTCCTTCTTCTTCGTGCTTCCTTGTAACAGCGGACGGGCGCTGCCGTCCGTGCACCCCACACCGTCCACCAAAGTGGACCCCATTGCCAAATCCACTCCGTCCATCGTGACAGCGCCCCACCTAAACCTAGTCATTCAACGTTTTATCGTCATCTGTCGCTTGTGCAATCCGATCCAAACCACCGTTCAAATGAAGACTTATCAAGATCGGGCCCACCGCTTCGCATGGGCACTCCAAACTTCACCCATAGCTCCTTGTAGACCCCACTAAGCCTTCCTACGGTCCCCAGTCAATAAAGTGTAAAAAAATCAGACGGGGTGTGTGCCAGGCGGTGCCAACTCCAAAACCGGATCTCTTCCCACCGACTTAGGTAAGCTATAAACCCTCCATCCGTCTTCTTTCCCTCCTTCCAGAAACACCAAAGAGAGAGATAGAGAGGCCATGAGAGAGAGAGAGAGAGAACGAGTAGAGAGAGAGAGAGAACGAGTAGAGAGAGAGAGAGAGAGAGAGAGAGAGAGAGAGAGAGAGAGAGAGAGAGAGATTGGGTAGAAAGAGAGAGGGACGTTTGAGAAGAGAGAGTTCGTGGAGGGGTTTCACCCCGTGTGTTGCCACGGGAACTCCGTTCCAGATCTGTAGAAGAAGAAGAAAGAAGAAAGAGGAATGAAGGAAGAGGACAAGAGAGAAAGGAGAAGAAACCGAGTCGAGCCGAGTCGACTCGGATGAGATTCCGAGTTTAGCCACCATTGAAGAGGTAAAACCATCTAACCTTGATTTTTGTTTCCTAGATCTAATCTAAACCCTAACCCTAGGTGTAGATCTAACCCTAGTTTGTTGTGGCAATGAAAAACATACATATATACACCCTAATCTCATATTTTTCCCATTCAACTATGTAGGTATGAATCCAAGTTTGATTTCGCAACCCTAGCAACGTCTCAACCCATCCACTATCATAAGGTGGGGATTTCCTTTAAGCCCATCCACGATAATATTAAATTATATGTTGATTTATGCTTATAAATTAGGATTTTGTTATGTGACTTCCTGAAATCGTGCCTATTGAAATCTTTTCATGTAATTATGAATTATATGATGTTCCTTATTGTGTATATTGAATTTTGATATATGAACTATGCTTAAGTAGTTGGAAAAGGAATTGTTATGATGTACATGCTCATATGGAAACCATGTTCGATTTACGTTGTCACATGCTTATGATGATTGATATATTGTTTGCTATGAGATATTGCATATGGATGTTACGTTAATGAAAACTCCTTGGCCCCATACTGATGTAACCGTTGATGTAAGAGAAGAAGCCATGCGAGGCCTTGTTACGTTGGCATTATCATGTGGAGATTTTGGATGAATATGCCTTATTGAGAAAGTTGGCATTACCGTGTGTCTTATTGAATAAATGTGCCTTGACATTGAGGATTTGGTATTGGCATTAGCATGTATGTGTTGTTGATTTCATATGCCAGGATGTTAAGTTTGGCACTACCATGTGCGTATTGTTGTTTACGTGCCAAGGGATCTTTATTGATTCGTTACCTGTGATGGATCCATGGAAGTATGGAATTGATGAATGTGAGGACTCTTAAATTGATTGGGGGTAAGGAGTGATCATTAGTCGTGAACATCATTTAATGGGCTGAATGCTAAACTGACTTAATTAAAGGTGAAACTAATCATGCATTCACTGGACCCGGCTTGGTGGGTCAGCCCCTCGGTTGTTAGAGAAAGTGTGCATGGGCCCATTTCTCTCTCGCTATCTAGTGAAAGTGTGCATGGGCCCGTTTCACTAGTTGGGTTTTGGTGCATGGGAAGAGTGGAGTGATCCCGTCCTAGCTAGAACCTCTGGTGACTAGTGGCTGGTGAGAAGAGTGGAGTGATCCCGTCTCATTTGGTCAGGGTACCTTAGCCAGAGCATCCATGTCATGCATTGCATTAATAAAGATATTTTATTGGGTTGTTTTGATTTGATTAAATGATAATATCCTGCTTGCGTTTACTCTGTACCATTATTATCATGATTGTTTTAAAGGGATATTCCCCACTATGATAGCGTTTAACGCTATCCAACCACATCTCAGATAATCCAGGTGAAGATCCAGTAAGAGAATCGAATACTACGATGAGGTGCTCGAAGGCTCGTGGCAGCAAGTGACGGACGATGAAACCGAAGCGGCTTGAAGATGGATTATGTCTATTATCTTTGTAGAGTAGATTTATTTATTTTTTCTTTTGAACATGTAATAAGTCTCTCATGGAGATAATAAGTGGAAATATTTGGTTAAATATGTTTTATTACATTGATTTAGAACTTAGAATAGAATATTTATGGAATAAGAACTTAAATTTCCGTCATTATGCTATGTATGCCATGAATGTATGAAATTACAGGTAAGTGTGTGGAAACGTAACCCTGACACACATGAATTAACACCCGGAAGCTCGACCCATCGTGTTGTCCACGAGAGTCGAAATTTTGGGGCGTTACAAATTGGTATCAGAGCATAAACGGGACCTCTGGGTGTGAAACCCAACCCATCGCATAATGAATTCACCCTAGGACTTAGGCCTCTGAAACTAGTAATAAATTAACTTAGGAACGACCATAAATGATTGTATGTGATGTTATGAATGTAGAGACTCATACTTAGGCCCCTTGATATTGTTAGGGTAGTCGATAAACGTAGAAATTTGAAAGTTTAGGATTTTAGGGAAGTGCATTCCCACTTTTGTTTGTAAATTGGAGCTCTTATCCATTCCCCATATTTATTTCAGCAATCCACTGAATTGTGTGATTTATTCCCCTCAAATTATATCATTAGCTATTTTATTTAGAATTATCAAAGTTAGGCTAGATTTTTCGAACCAGCAGTAGTACCACTATTAGAAATAGTACTTTCAGACTTAGAAAATTTTCATAAATTTTTCTAGAGACTCCTGACTCATTTCCCAGGATCCCCATAAAATTTTAGACCAATCCAATGGATGGATAAATCAGGAAAATTCCGCCAGTAGAGAAAATCCTGTATAAACTCTTGCTGACCTGCCGCATTTTTAGGAATAGATTAGGGTATAAACATATGTTATCGTGGGAATCTTAACCTGACAAAAATCACGGTTGTTTCCCACCTAACCTCTAGCTTACCTACCAAATTTCAGGAGGAACCGATATTTAGTTTGAGAGAAAGAATTCTAGGAATGTCTCTAGGTCCTACATTCCAGATTCGGCGCCACCCTAGTTCCCTTAGCCTTAAACCCTGGAACCCCTTTGATTAGGATTAGTTTTCATAAGCCTACACCCTTAGGAGTGTTCCTCAATATTTGATTTTACGTTCCTATGTATTTTTTCTTTTTTCTTTTTGCCCAACTCGGTACCTTAGGTAAGTTATTATAATCATAAAACGCCATAACGAACCCCACGTAGATCTTTGACCATGTATGACAACGAAAGTAAATAGGACCTTGTAATGTTTTGATTTCTTGTAATGATGGATTTTATTTTGTATGCGCATGTTGATTGCTTTGTGCCATGTGGGAGAATACATGAAGGTTCCCATGATATTAGGCTAAACGGCCACACGGAAGGATGAAGCTGTACTTGATATGTTGTGTAAACGATTGAATCAAAGTTCAAATCCCGAGGGTCGACACTCGGAATTTCGAATGGATACTAATGAACTCAATGCTCAACTGTGAGTAGAAGATCTAAGAATCAGATTCCAATCTACTTGAACCGTTCGCCCGTGATGCCGTCACTATATGAACCGTATTTATGGTTTAGCCTGGGGATATTATGCATTCTCCTAGATATATGTATGTGTGTTTCTTGTATGATGACTAGAATGAAGTAAACGTATAAACAAACATGGAACGTAGAAATTAGGCCATCTAGACCATAACATGAGTTAAACTACGATACTCTTAATCCCATCTTAGCACTGCACCTTTACCGTTGATGATCATCGATGATACCCCATTCGCTTAGCCACACGCTCGTCTATCTACCCTGTCAATTGACCATTTGATCATGCCGACATAATCCAACTCGAATCTATTCTCTAAACTCCCGACCCATCGCCCCTATAGTGATCAAACCTCTCTAATAACTATCTAAACTAATCAACCTCCTAGACCTTCAGTTTTAAGTAGCACTCCTAAACTCGAGACATATCAAGAGTTAGATGACCAACTAGTTTAAAGGACCTATTGATGTATAGAGAACCATCTAGGAATCAGAGTGCGCAGTGGAAGCATGCTAGACCAGAGATTTAGAAATCAACTTCTATGGTAGAGCCTTGTTTTTAAGGGGGGTGGAGTGACCACAACTAACCCAGAATGAGATCAGGGTAGCTAGAAACACAAGGAAAAGAATGGAGATTGCCCATGACTGATGCCTAGGAAACTTCGGGGGCGAAGTCTGTTTTTAAGGGGGGTGGATTGTAACACCCCGGATTTTTGAGATTTATTTCGGAATTTTAAAAATTTTATTTTGATTTTATATCGAGCGTTTACCTTATTTTGAAAATAACGGACCATCCGTAGGAGATCTGATAGGGGACCCTTTACAAAAGTTGGTTAGAACAATCCCATAAACGTTGTACAAAAATCGGATTTAAAAAATCTCACTGTTTTTAGTTAATTACGAAAATGCCATTAGTTAAATTTAAGTTAACGCACCATTTTTTTAAGTATTATGATTTCTGACAATCACTTTCATACAAAACTTCGTATATGAGCTTTTGGACACATTTTACCCGTACACGTCGAATTTCAACCCTCCGATCATCCTACAAATGCCCTAATTAGAAATCGGTCCATAAGTGGGCCACCCTATCTCGAATCTGCCTCAACTTTGTTTTCAGCGGCTAAAATGATGATGCCGACCTATTGGATGGATTAAGTTATCTTGATCTACTTGTAATGGACCCCACTTGTGAGGGAAACCAAAAATTACCCATGTACGTGCGATGCACGTTATCTAAGAGAAAAGGTTCCCTTCTCAATTACGAGTCTCCTTCTTCTTCGTGCTTCCTTGTAACAGCGAACGGGCGCTGCCGTCCGTGCACCCCACACCGTCCACCAAAGTGGACCCCATTGCCAAATCCACTCCGTCCATCGTGACAGCGCCCCACCTAAACCTAGTCATTCAACGTTTTATCGTCATCTGTCGCTTGTGCAATCCGATCCAAACCACCGTTCAAATGAAGACTTATCAAGATCGGGCCCACCGCTTCGCATGGGCACTCCAAACTTCACCCATAGCTCCTTGTAGACCCCACTAAGCCTTCCTACGGTCCCCAGTCAATAAAGTGTAAAAAAATCAGATGGGGTGTGTGCCAGGCGGTGCCAACTCCAAAACCGGATCTCTTCCCACCGACTTAGGTTAGCTGTAAACCCTCCATCCGTCTTCTTTCCCTCCTTCCAGAAACACCAAAGAGAGAGATAGAGAGGCCATGAGAGAGAGAGAGAGAACGAGTAGAGAGAGAGAGAGAGAGAGAGAGAGAGAGAGAGAGAGAGAGAGAGATTGGGTAGAAAGAGAGAGGGACGTTTGAGAAGAGAGAGTTCGTGGAGGGGTTTCACCCCGTGTGTTGCCACGGGAACTCCGTTCCAGATCTGTAGAAGAAGAAGAAAGAAGAAAGAGGAATGAAGGAAGAGGACAAGAGAGAAAGGAGAAGAAACCGAGTCGAGCCGAGTCGACTCGGATGAGATTCCGAGTTTAGCCACCATTGAAGAGGTAAAACCATCTAACCTTGATTTTTGTTTCCTAGATCTAATCTAAACCCTAACCCTAGGTGTAGATCTAACCCTAGTTTGTTGTGGCAATGAAAAACATACATATCTGCACCCTAATCTCATATTTTTCCCATTCAACTATGTAGGTATGAATCCAAGTTTGATTTCGCAACCCTAGCAACGTCTCAACCCATCCACTATCATAAGGTGGGGATTTCCTTTAAGCCCATCCACGATAATATTAAATTATATGTTGATTTATGCTTATAAATTAGGATTTTGTTATGTGACTTCCTGAAATCGTGCCTATTGAAATCTTTTCATGTAATTATGAATTATATGATGTTCCTTATTGTGTATATTGAATTTTGATATATGAACTATGCTTAAGTAGTTGGAAAAGGAATTGTTATGATATACATGCTCATATGGAAACCATGTTCGATTTACGTTGTCACGTGCTTATGATGATTGATATATTGTTTGCTATGAGATATTGCATATGGATGTTACGTTAATGAAAACTCCTTGGCCCCATACTGATGTAACCGTTAATGTAAGAGAAGAAGCCATGCGAGGCCTTGTTACGTTGGCATTATCATGTGGAGATTTTGGATGAATATGCCTTATTGAGAAAGTTGGCATTACCGTGTGTCTTATTGAATAAATGTGCCTTGACATTGAGGATTTGGTATTGGCATTACCATGTATGTGTTGTTGATTTCATATGCCAGGATGTTAAGTTTGGCACTACCGTGTGCGTATTGTTGTTTACGTGCCAAGGGATCTTTATTGATTCGTTACCTGTGATGGATCCATGGAAGTATGGAATTGATGAATGTGGGGACTCTTAAATTGATTGGGGGTAAGGAGTGATCATTAGTCATGAACATCATTTAATGGGCTGAATGCTAAACTGACTTAATTAAAGGTGAAACTAATCATGCATTCACTGGACCCGGCTTGGTGGGTCAGCCCCTCGGGTGTTAGAGAAAGTGTGCATGGGCCCATTTCTCTCTAGCTATCTAGTGAAAGTGTGCATGGGCCCATTTCACTAGTTGGGTTTTGGTGCATGGGAAGAGTGGAGTGATCCCGTCCTAGCTAGAACCTCTGGTGACTAGTGGCTGGTGAGAAGAGTGGAGTGATCCCGTCTCATTTGGTCAGGGTACCTTAGCCAGAGCATCCATGTCATGCATTGCATTAATAAAGATATTTTATTGGGTTGTTTTGATTTGATTAAATGATAATATCCTGCTTGCGTTTACTCTGTACCATTATTATCATGATTGTTTTAAAGGGATATTCCCCACTATGATAGCGTTTAACGCTATCCAACCACATCTCAGATAATCCAGGTGAAGATCCAGTAAGAGAATCGAACACTACGATGAGGTGCTCGAAGGCTCGTGGCAGCAAGTGACGGACGATGAAACCGAAGCGGCTTGAAGATGGATTATGTCTATTATCTTTGTAGAGTAAATTTATTTATTTTTTCTTTTGAACATGTAATAAGTCTCTCATGGAGATAATAAGTGGAAATATTTGGTTAAATATGTTTTATTACATTGATTTAGAACTTAGAATAGAATATTTATGGAATAAGAACTTAAATTTTCGTCATTATGCTATGTATGCCATGAATGTATGAAATTACAGGTAAGTGTGTGGAAACGTAACCCTGACACACATGAATTAACACCCGGAAGCTCGACCCATCGTGTTGTCCACGAGATTCGAAATTTCGGGGCGTTACACAACATCTCTTCTAGTGATACTTTTGGAGTGTTGTTTGTATTTGCATTGGGCCCATTCTTCCAACTGAAGTTGGGATGGTTCTTCCAATTAGGATTATACGTGTTTGAGTTTGGAGCACCATATTGCTGCTGATAACTGTTTATGGCATTTGTTTGTTCTTGTAGGATGCCTTGGACTGCTGAAATTGTGGGACAATCTGGTGTAGCATGTTGATTTCCAGCACAAATTCCACAAACAGTTTCAACCTCAGTGGAGTTGATTGTTTCTCCTTTCCTTAATTCCATGGCTTCGACCTTTCTTGTAAGGCTAGCCAACCGTGCACTTATGCTATCTTCTTCTGATAGGACATACATCCCCCCCTTTTCCTTTTGTTGGCCAATCTTGGAATTTGTTGGTTTAGGTGTGTCCCAAGATTGTGCACTTTCAGCCAATCCTTCCAGATAATCCCATGCTTCATCAGCTTCCTTATTCATGAACTCCCCATTACACATCATCTCTATAAATTGGCGCATGGATGGAATCAGTCCTTCATAGAAAAAACTTATAATCCGCCAATTTTCATAGCCATGATGTGGGCATGCGTTTAATAGGTCCTTGAATCTCTCCCAACATTGGGAAAAGGTTTCATCCTCCTTTTGGGCAAAGTTCATGATAAGGCGCTTAAGCATGTTCGTTTTGTGAGTAGGGAAGAATTTTTTTATAAATTCTCTGTGCATATCGTTCCATGACCCAATTGATCTTGGTCTTAATGCATAAAGCCAACCCTTGGCTTTATCCTTAAGAGTGAAAGGGAAGAATTTAAGTCTTACTACATCTTCAGTCACATTTGCAAAGTGCATGGTGGTGATTACCTCATCAAACTCCCTAAGGTGTTGATAGGCACTTTCACTGTCTAAACCATGGAATTTAGGGAGAAGATTGATCACTCCCGGTTTCAAATCCACATTCCCTGCATTTGGTGGGAAAACTATGCATGAGGGAGTGCTCGTTCTTGCAGGTTGCAAGAAATCACGTAAAGTCCTAGGTCGGGGAACATTCTCAACCACATTCTCCCCTGTTTTAGTTTGATTTTGAACCGGGTTAGGTTGATTTGCAGCCATACTTTCAGATAAAATTGGAGAATCTAGCTGTCTCCTAGCACGTGGCTCTCTATCAATCCCTTCTACTATCCCCCCTGCACTAATGAGTCGGTTATTGGAATCCCGAGCCCAATGTGGCATGCAAAACCAAAAATAAGAAACAAAAAGAAAGAAGAATTCTTCCTCCCTTTTCTTTACTCTTCTCTAAGATCGAAGCACAAGGTGTCTTGCAATGGCTAGGCCAGAAGCAAGGATAGAGACCGATTTCTCCTGGTCAATAGAGGTTCAGAGAACTCCCCACCCACTCTTTGAATCTTTTGAGAAAAAAGTGCAGAAAAAGGAGAAAGAGGAGTAGAGATGAGAAAAAGAAATTCCTGAGCGCAAGGTGATCCAAGGTGGCAGAGCCGACCAATAGGAATCCAGGTGGCAAAAAGGCCGACCTTTTAGAGATCCAAAAGGAGTCTCCACCCACTCTACAAGGGATGAATAAAATAAGAATGAATAGGAGAAGAAGAAGAGTAAGGTTTTAGAAGGATAGAACCTGATTCGTACTTGAAATCCTTGAATCTTCTTCAGCTTCCTAGAAATCCCTGAAAAAAAATCAAATAAACAAACTAAGTTAGTTCTAAAAATAAAAAAGAGTCCTAAATAGATACTAATTTCAGAAATTTGTGAAAACCGTCAAGGTCCCCGGCAACGGCGCCAAAAACTTGTTCGCTTCCCCAAGTGTAGGGTTGCGATGTAGTAATAAACTCGGTAATACCGAGGTCGATCCACAGGGACTTATGTAGGATGTCACAAACTCATCCACAAGTTTCTATTGAAGCTAACAATCAAAGTTTGAATAGAATGTGTGTGATTAATAGTTTAAGCTAAATTGAATGTAAACAAGTATAAGAAGGCACTAGGGGTTCGAGGATCCACTTGTAGCAATCCTCGATGTTTAATCCTCTGTGGTTTCCCATTCTCTCAACTAGAATCACCAGTCAGGTCTATCTAGTCGGATGATAGAACTGTTAAACCAGAAGTCTGTAACATGTAAGTTCTGTGCACAAAGTTCACTCAACTCTAGGCTGATCTGAGCATGCTCATTGCATAGGTCATTCACCTTTTCTATAGGTCCAATTCCCAACCATAACCATCCTCAAGTCTTCTCACAAGACAAGGCTAGATCATGATTTGAACTGGATTCAAATTATATGCACAGTCCATACATATTCCAGATAATCAACCAAAACTAGAACTTTGGCATAAAGCCCCTTTATGAAGAGCTTGGTACTAGAGCGCACTCCAATTCCTCGGATCATACAGGTCTAGACCGTTGCAAACAAATTAAGAAGATAAGTAATTCATCCAAACATCCATGAGTCATCACAAGACTAAGAGAAATTACTTAAAAACTTGTATAAACTTCAAACCTTAGTTCATAATCATGAATTCCAAACTGAAAACCACTTAACTACGAATTAAAACATCTTGGATACACTACAAGCTTCACCTCTTAGCCCTAGCTAAGAGGTTTAGCTGCTCATGATCCAAGGAAACATGAAACAACTACAAAAAGCATAAAAACAGCAAAGCAAACCAAAACGAGTTGTGAAACTCCAATCTTCACTTTCACAGCCTCCAACCTCGCTTGAACCCTTCTAGGATGCCCTAGGAATGATCCCTAGGTGTCCTTTTATAGTCTGGAAGCTCCACAACTTCGGAAGAATCGAGAACTTGCGTAACACTTACGCAGCGCAGAGAAAATCGGGATGAAATTAGAAATTTCTAACTCAGTACGCATGGCCGACCGGTCAAGACCGGTCGGCCTCAAGTGAAAATACTCCAGCAGGTATGCCCGACCGGTCAAGACCGGTCGGGCCTCGTAGAACATCAGTCCAGCAAGCCTATCCGACCGGTCAAGACCGGTCGGATGTTTTCATCCACATTACAGTAGCAATGACCGACCGGTCTTGACCGGTCGATCCTTTTCAATGAAGTTCCAGCACATATGTCCGACCGGTCAAGACCGGTCGGACGTCTTCAGTAGGAGCCTAATCTGCATGGCTGACCGGTCACTGACCGGTCTGGCTTCCTTGGCCGACCGGTCACGACCGGTCAGCCCTCTTTTCTTCTTGTATTTTTACTTTCTTTTTCTTCTTTAGTTCTTTCTTTCTTTCTTCTGCTTTCTTTTCTTCTTTAGCTCTTTCTTTCTTTCTTTCTTCTGCTTTCTTTTCTTCTTTAGCTCTTTCTTTCTTTATTAGAATAGTTCCAAATGAGCTCATTATATCTTCAATTGAGTAGAGTCCACCCTCAATCCTGTAGTCACAAAACATGCATTGAATTAGCTTACAAACCATACAAACCTTGCACAATGAGTGATGAATTGGGGTTAGAATATGCATAATTAAGAGCTCAACACATTCTTCGTCCCTTGCTAAGTATGAGACTCTTTACCTATTCCTTCACCTCTTTCTCTCATTTTCCATTTATTTGAGCCATTAGGGTTAAGAAACTCATTGTATTTCATTTTTTCTAAGAAATCCTAACCTTAGGGTTTCTACATGCTAGGACTTGAGTTCCTGACGGTTGATTAGGAGCTGTCCATACTCTTGCAGAGGCCACATTTGAGCACGTCTTTATATGGACCCCGTCATGCATCGATCTCGGGCCTTGATTAGTTAAATCAAGTGAGGTAAATCCTAAACCCTCATATGAACAATAAATTAGTATCAATTATAGGGTATTAACGATAGATGGATGCTCTAATGTAGGTTTGGGAGTGTTTCCCCAAATTCCATGTACTTGGACCGTGCTAGAATCGAGAAATCCCTAAGCCCTAAGGTGATGAATGCCCTTCAAGCTTTCTTGTGACATTATTAGTCTTAGGATAGTTTCAATGTTTGAATAATTACGTTATTTGATTCATGTATCATATGGTAGCCTTGTTAATTATCTCGCATGTGCTAGGTTAGCTATAAAGTACTTACATGGATCTAATTAAGGACAAATTGCTAGCATACATAACATGCTTAACTTTAAATTCCTAGAATCCATAACATGCTTAGTCTATAAACTACTAAAGCTGATAACATTCCAGGATTTAGGCCATGTTTAGAATCCTATATATGCACGCTTAACATGCATATTATCTTTCTTAGCTTGTTCATATGTCAAATCTCTAACATGTTTAGAATTTAGAATATTAACACACCTAACATGCTTAGCTTTAGGTATAAGTTGATTCACACATACATCTATGAACATGATCCGTAGTTTACAAGGTACGCATGAATATGCGCTGTGACATGCTCTAGGGTAGGTGGTAAGTAGGAACATGCATGTTAGGATGTTACGTGGAGAAGTGCACCAATCGAAATCAAGTTGTGTGATCCACAGGAATAATGGGCGATTGTGGATAGGCTCGTGTTATTCGGAATGTCCAGCTAGGAATACTAGGAAATGTCTTTAAGTTATGTTTGGAAGTGTTGTGCTTGAATACACATATATTGTACCTTACACCGATGATCACCTTGCATTTGGTAAATGTAATCCGCTTATAAACTTATCATCGCATTCATATTATTGTGCCTTTAATGACTTTGTTCGGACCTTTAATGGCATTTTGGTGCCTTCAATGGCTTTAATTTTACCTTTAATGGTTATGTTCCTTTAATGACTTTACTGATAACTGTTGTTGGCTATGGTAAGGACTACCACATGGTGTCAAAGGTCAGTCATTAGTTTATGGTTTTGCTTAAATTGACTGATTGCACATCTATTTAATAAGGGTTGAAACAATCATGCATTCATGGACGTTATTGGGTGCTTACCCTACTGTTAAAGGTCAGTGCATTGTTCGAACGTTTTGTTTATTGTGAGATAGGTTGATTGTTTGGGTGTCTTCCCTACTGTCTGGTAAAGGTTAGCTCACCGATAGACCCAGTGTCTTACCTATGTTGATTGTGTAGCACACCACCTTATTTCTTGGTCAAAGTCAATGCGTCGACAGACCCAGTTCATTGCATTACATCAACACATTAATAAAAGATGCATTGTGACGTGATTGTTGGATGTTTGTGGAAATTATAGTTGATTGATATGTCATGCATGTAATCTTGGGAGGAATTATCACTGAGTTGGCCACTCATCATCGTTTGCTTGTGCAATTTCACCAACTAGGTATGACGAGGTAGAGCTGGGAGCGTCTTGTGCACATCAAAGCGTGGTTGCCGTAGATTTTCATTAGAAATGTATTCAGCCTCTGAGCTTTACTTTTATTTGTTCTTTCCGCATGTTTACATTTTGGTTTGTTGTGGATGTTCATGTCTCCTACTGTGGGACTCACTTTACATTATTGCATTACTTTTGGATTTAAGTTTTATTCAGCATGGTTTGTTATCCCTTCTCTTCTTTGATTCCACTTCTTATCATATGCTATTCGAAGTTTATTTGGGAACCATATCTCAATCGCATTATATGGGCGCGTGGATAATATTCCCCACGTACGGTTTCCCACTTAACTGTTTGAATAACATCCCTAGCTCGGGACTAGAGGCCCTAGGTTCAGGTGCTACAGAGTTGTTTATGGATTTAAAAGAAACATAATTGAAATTGACTCGCCCTCGTGAGAATTATTCCCACTTGTGATTCTTCTAAGTGTGACACTCAGGTTTCTATTGATTGGGCATAACACTCGAGCGATGAAAATTCTGAACATTACATGCTATATATGTAGTGGGCTGATCAATCTAAAAGGATGACAACCCCAAGTATAGGGCTACGATGTAGTATATCCACAGTGAATTTGAGATCATTCCACGAGAAATTGGGTTGAGAACACAATGGAGTCAAAGTGGAACTATTAATATGAAGGGTTGGATTACTCCAGTGAATTAAAAAGGAATTAAAATAATAGTAATAAAACATCAAGGATCTAGGAATCCACTTATAGCAACTAGGGGTTGAAAGTCGAGCGGGTTCAGCCCGATTGACCCGTGACCGACCCGACATTGGGTTGAGCTTATGCAGAAAGTATCGGATCTGATCTTGAGCTTGGGCTATGCAAACACCAACCTGATAAAGCTTTGGTCAGGCTTGAGTTAAGGTCTTAGGTTGCCTGACCCAACCCGAACCTGATCTATATACAAGTTCCTTATATGCTTGAGTGTTAAGGGAGTATTTATCCTATATTTTAGCTTGTTTGTTTAGAGAAAGGTAAAGTTCTTTATAATAAATAACTAAATATATAATTAATAAAGTCATAGGTACAAAAAATAAGACATATATTGAAACATAATAAACTAATGTAATAATGAAAATATTAGCAGGTATCAACTCGACCAAACCGATCAACCCGATCAACCTGACTGAGCTTGCTTAGGTTTGGCTTAGGTTAAGAATTCCCAACCCAAGGTCAGGTTGCGTTGGGTTAGGGTTAAGGTATAGGAACGACAATATCCAGTTCAACAGTTCAACTTCTATAACTAAATTGGAATTGAATTCATATTTTATCCAATAAAAAGATAATTTTATTAAATCAATCACAAGCATCCTACAAAAATATGAATTCAATTGAATGATTCACTCATGAAACACTAGAAACTCAATCACAGAGAATCAAAATAATTTATTATAACCTTAGTTATAATAGATAAATTAATTATACAGATTGATGTTGAGGTTGTCACAACCTCAACACCAGGGGGTGCCAGGCACCCGATGAGCTTAGCTCGGGCGCCTGAAATTGCCTCAAACAGGGCTTCTGGAATCTGATGCTATTGGATCTATTTTTTGGGGCTGTAGGGTGCCCGATGACTGTGTAGGGCACCCAACGGATGCTGTCAGGCACCCGAAATTAGCCTGGATTTTGGCTGGAACTCTCTAGAAAAAAATTGGTTCTGTCAAGCATTCGACGGTGCGCGAAATGTAAATTCGGTTGTGTAGTTTTACGCAGGATTTGTTTCTAATTCCATATGCTTCTTATTTTGAAGGAGTGTAATTCGGGATTTGGGTAACATGGGGAGTCTTAGACATGTTTGAGTGGGTTGAGAGAGTTTTAGGGTTTGAGAAAGAGCTTGAGAGGAAGGATTACGTTGGTCTTTCCTTGGGAAAGCCTAGATTTCTCTGTGGGCTTTGCATTCGGGTAAGCATTCTTCTGTAATCTCTTGTAAGTTCTGATTCATAGTGGATTGTTTGCTTTGTACCATGGTTTTTTACCAGTGAGGGGTTTTTCTGCATAAAATTCGGATTGCATTTTTGTGTGTGTCGATTTGCTTGATTGTTGCATTGTGGTTGCCATCCGTTTGATTTGCAGTTTTGCTGTCGGGCTTATTCCTAACAAGTGGCATTAGAGTGTCGTTAGGAGGTAGAGAGAATCTGAGATGAGGTAGCAATGGCATCTGGCATGAGATTTGACATAGAGAGTATTCTGTGAAAGAAATGAAAAACTACCGGAGTCTATGAAATAAGAAGAGTCAAAGAAGATGAATTAGAAAGCCAATATATCAATCCGGTTCATCAAATGTGATTGGGTTTATAAAGTGGCAATGGGAGCACTCGTGATGATGAAGGCATGGAGGTGTAGCCATCTCTACTAGTTGATTGGGAACACTTCTCACGGTGGAGCTATGACAGCTGTAATGAAATCCACGATTGTTTGTATGTGGCAAGTGCGTAAGGTCGCATGAGAAGAGCGATAAGGGGTGTGAAGGTGCAAGGATAGAGTCGGTAGAGGCACGAGAAGCGATGGAACTATGAAGGAGATAAAGTAGAGAAGAAGAATGTAGCATAACACTTCTCATGGTGGGGCTACAACGGCTATAGCGGAATCCACAATTGTTTTATGTGACAAGTGCGTAAGGGCCACATGAGAAGAGCGATAAGGGGTGTGGAGGTACAATGATAGAGTTGGTGGAGGCACGAGAAGTAATGGAACTATGAAGGAGATGAAGTAGAGAAGAAGAATAGAGCTTTAGAGCAGTGGGTTTGATGATTGAAGCCACGGTGGAGATTGTTGAGGTTATCTGCAATCCTCAACACCAAGGGGTATTAGGCGCCTTAAATTACCCCTTGTTAGAACTTAGAAAAAAGAGAAAATCAGAACTTGCTCGTCAGCAGTCCTTCTTTTGTTTTTTCCTGTGTTTCTTTTATTCCGGGGGAATTCTGAGTATAGAGACATTCATAGACAATCATAAGCAATCACAAAGTGTACACAAGAGAGAGATATTGCAAGGCGAATTTTATTCAGAGATTCTGAGATCTTTTACATTCCAGGCTGTGATACTGGTCACGAGCCTTTAATTACATCAACGGTTGATCACCCTTGATTGGAAGGCAAAAGACTAATCCGCCGGGGATTATGGTCTTGAGTTCATGGTCGTTTAGACCTTTGTTTTCTTGTTATGGACTGAGCCACATTTGTTAGACACGCCGGATGTCTATGTCCCATTTTCTTTCGGACTGTCAGGGTTGAGAGACTGTCAGGATTCGAGTGGTGCAACTCGGGGCCCGCGCCTGTTATTGTGAACAGGTGACCGCTGGAATACACGATCCTCGAATGTTGGTCGGCATAACCAAAGGCCCGCGCCCGTACTTTTATGATGGATGACCTTAGGAGAGCACTCCGCAACGTTCCCAAACGAGGTTTTTAATCGAGTGGTGCAACTCTGGGCCCGCGCCTGTTACAGTGAACAGGTGACCGCTGGAATACACGAACATCGAAATGTTGGTTGGCATAACCTATAGCCCGCACCTGTTACTGTGAACAGGTGACCTTAGGAAAGCAATCCGCAACTGCCTCATCAGCTCAACCGACGGACCCGTTGTTGATGGGTAGGGCATTGACTGTCTTTTTCATAGTGACAGTCCATAGTAGGATGTTTCAAGCTTAGTTTGAACTCTTTGTTTATGGTTTTTCGTGGTAACCATAACCCCTTAGGTTTAGCCTCGGACCTTTATCCGGGATGAATAGAGCTTTGTACAGTAAAGTAAATGTATTTCTTCTGTAATCGAGCGACTCGTCTTCGAGAACACTCTTTCTTCTGAGTATTTTCAATGATCTGTTTGGGATCGAATAGGCTTTATCGAGCCAAGATCTTTTGAAGATCCAAATTCAATAGGCTAGATCGGCTATTTCCGATGCCTGTAAGTGGCTAAGTATAGGGTCCGATGGACTCCTGTTCATGCCAGTTCCTTATGAATGATGGGGATCGGTGCCCCGTAAATGCTTAACTCGGCTGTTGGACAGCCTGAACGCTTTAGCTTTGCCTCGGCGTCTTTGAGATCGCGGTTGATTTCATTTGGCATTCGTCAATTTTCAAGCCAACAGGGCACTTCCCAGGGCTGAAAATGACTAAGTAGTGGACCTGTTTGCGGTCTGATTAGAGAAATCGGTGAGTATTATCGATAACCGTCGCTAAACAGGGGTGGATTACATCCACGAAGATCGCGGTGCGATCGCATTTCGATTTGCTTAGCAGAAGTCGATTTCCGGGCCAACAGGGCACTTCCTAGGGTTGAAAATGACTAAGTAGTGGACATGTTTGCGGTCTAATCAGGGAAATCGGTGAATATTATCGATGAACATCTTGGAATAGGGGTGGATTATGTCCACGAAGATCGCGGCGCGTTCGCGTTTCGATTTGCTTAGCAGAAGTCAATTTTCGGGCCAACAGGGCACTTCCCAGGGCTGGAAATGACTAAGTAGTGGACCTATTTGTGGTCTAATCAGGGAAATCGGGGAATATTATCGATGACCGACTTAGAACAGGGGTGGATTATGTCCACGAAGATCGCAGTGCGATCGCGTTTCGATTTGCTTAGCAGAAGTCGATTTTCGGGCCAACAGGGCACTTCCTAGGGCTGGAAATGACTAAGTAGTGGACCTGTCGACCGCTTGATTAGGGTATTCGAGGGTCCTGAGATCGGATAACCTCGTCGTGGTGCATGATTATGGTCTAGTATCATGTCATGTAGAAGAAAAGTTTTCCTCTCGGGCTCGGTCCAATTCCGCCCGATTCTTCTCATTTTTAGCCAGTTTTCGGCTCTTTCGGAAGGATTTCCGGAGCTGCTAAATTGGCTAAGTGTTGGTCATTTTGGACCAAAACACTGATTTGGGCCACTTATCATTGACCGTTGGAGAATCTGATCCGGTGGATGGATAGAACTCATCGAGACGCATCTAGGAGAGGCGGTTTCATCAAAATCCGATCTCGGACGAAGGCGGGCGGCGCGACGGAAGGTCCACCCCTCTCATCAGCGTCCAGGCGCATGGAGGGGTATGTGCAGGCCCATGTGGTGCTGTACATGCTTTCAGGCGCATGTGGTTGGGGAGCAGGCGCATGTCTCATCTCCCGGGCGCATGTGGCCCTGTTTTTCATGAAAAATGGGAGTCCGGAAGCAATCCCGGCGCATGTGGTGGTGCACATGCGCCTGGACCTAAGGAGTGGGTGCATGTCCCTTGTGGACTTAACGAATTTTCATGTTTTTCCCGTGGGAAAAGCCGGCGCATGTGGTGGAATAAGCCGGCGCATGTGGGGGATAAGCCGGCGCATATGCCCAGCACTTAGAAATTTTCAGGATTTCTTCCTGAACTTGGGATTCCGGCGAGGAAATCCCTTTCCGGCGAGGGAATCCACTCCGGCCAAGGCATCCAGCGAGGGGAAAGAAAGCAAGCGCATGTGGTGCATAAATCACTCTGAGGTCGGCAGGGGATGATCTCTTGCTGATGAAATGAAGTGACATCGCTATTTATAGGGGGTAATCGGGTTCGGGTCCGGTCCGGCAGGTATTTTCCGACGCATGTGCCAAAAGCAAAGCCAAGCGCATGTGAGAAAAATGCACCAGGAGCATGTGGAGGATCCGGGCGCATGTCCTTTACCGGCGCATTTCCCGGCGCTTTTCGGAAAAGTGTTTCATTCACTCCATTTCACTAATAGGGTGCAAGCGCATGTGGTTGGAGGCTAGGCGCATGTCCTTTGCCGGCGCTTTTCCACTACTTAGCCAGATTTTTAGGATTCCAGCACTTAGAAAATTTCAGGATTTCACCTCCGACAGGGGACCTCCAAAGGACAGCTACCTTTTCTAGACATGCACTCACTGTCGCCAAGCCACTTCTAGGCTATGATTGACCTCCTGAATGAACGGGATGGGGTGTGGAAGTCCATATGTTGCCAATTTTGGTACTTCCTTCCTAATTTGGAGCCTCCGGGTCGGCTTGTCGTATAGGAACGTTGTTCCGGGGGGCGTGCGCATTGAAATACGCATCGTAATGACTTCAAACTTGCTATTTAAGGGTTTTGGGGCGCTCCGGATCATTTGGCGGTGAAGCGCATGTCCAGTTCCACTCTGAAATGGTAGCTGTAGGCTTACGTACCCTTTTTGGTCAATTCCGGGCAGGGACGGAACATATTTCGAGGTGCGTAGGTAAAAATATGCACCGGATGACTTCGAAACTTACAGGTTAAGGGTTTTAGGACATTTTGGATCATTTGCCGATGAAGCGCATGTCCATTTTCGCTCTGAAGTGGTAGCTGTAGGCTTACGGACCCTTTTTTATCAGTTACGGGCAGGGACGAAATGCATTTCGAGGTGCGTAGGTAAAAATTATGCACCAGATGACTTCGAAACTTGCAGGTTAGGGGTTTTAGGACATTTTGGATCATTTGGCGGCGAAGCGCATGTCCAGTTCCACTCCGAAATGCTGTTTACGAATTTTGATCCCTACCAAGCGATCAGGGTTGTGCTGGCGTTTGCAGGGCTTTTCCGACCTCAAAATTGATCCAAATTATTGTCAATAGACCACGGGATGTTGTTTTACAATGGGTGCAAATTTGAGCCCCAACACCCCTGACAAGGCTTCTAGAATCTAACGCTATTGGATCTATTTTTTGGGGTTGTAGGGTGCTCGACAAATGCTATCGGGCACCCAAAATTGGCCTAGATTTTTGCTAGAACTCTCTGGATAGAAATTGATTCTATAGGACACCCGATTGTGCACGAACTGTAAAGTCAGATGCGCGATTTTGCGTGGGATTTGTTTCTAATTCCAGTTGTTTCATATTTGAAGGGATGTAATGCTAGATTAGGATAACACGGGGAGTCTTAGACGTGTTCGCGTGGGTTGAGAGAGTTTTAGGGTTTGAGAAAGAGCTTGAGAGGAAGGGCTACATTGGCTCTTTCTCTGGTAAAGCTTGGATTTCTCTATGGGCTTTAGATTCGGGTAAGCATTCTTCTGTAATCTGCTGTAACTTCTAATTCATAGTGGATTGTTCACTTTGTGCCATGGTTTTTAACCTGTGAGGGTTTTTTCATATAAAATTTGAATTGCCTTCTTGTGTGTATCGATTTGCTTGATTGTTGCATTGTGGTTGCCATCCATTTGATTCACGCTTTCGTTGCTGGGCTTATTCGCAACAATTGATTCCTTCTCTAATCAAGCCAAGTAATTTCTCAATAAAAGCATCTGATGTAACTGAAGTTCACAACGAATCTTAGAAATCTACTCAATCTACTGTCATCATTCAAACCATTATTGTTGAATCAAATAAACTAAATATTGTAATTGACTACAAGATTAATCCCTTACCCTTAGCTAAAAAATTAGCCTAGCATGGCTAACATCCTAGAATAAAAACAAAAGATGAATAACTAGAACTGAAGGATTGAAAAAGAAGAACGACACCACAGAAGATTTGCCGTCACTTGGTCTCTCTTCCAAGCCCTAATTCATTATCGGAATAGCCTAAATCAGCCCTTAAATAATAAACTTCCACACTGTCCTTCCACTGACTTTATAATTGCATACTTTTATTACGCTTCAGTCGCACCGACGAGGGCGTTCGGTCATATCAAAATTAGCTGAGCATTCTTCCAATTGGACCAAATTTCTCTGAAATCTCTTCTGAACTCTCTCTGATCTCCTTTCGGTGAAGCCAAACCTTCCTTCCGTGGCACCGAATCACCATTTCGGTCACACCGAATTTGCCTTTGATCGAGCCGAATTAAGTCTAAAATTCTCTATAGGTTGTTAGACATTTTTGCCACTTTTGGTTGGACCGAACCTGACTTTGGTAGGACCGAACAGTTTGGTATTTCTGTTACTTGAGTGCTCCAATTTTCAGACTTTTTCTATCTTTCGTACTTGGTTTTCTTGAATTAACTAGGGTAACTCCTAATTTAGTCAGCCTCAATCACTGGTCTTGGATTACGCAATGGAGAACATAGTTGTTGCGATGATGACATAGGAAATTTCTATGGACCCTATATATATGTTATATCCACACCGTGTATAACCTGATTTGGTGCTTTTATTCTGGTAGATTTGTAAGGATCATCGATTCTTATGAGCTTAGAGTCTACTGATCTGGATCATTGGTCACTCCTGTGTTAGGTTAAGGATCATTTCTATTTGAACAATCTGAATTTTTAAGGCCTTCTAGATTATCAGAGTGGTGGACGTTTCCAGTCTCCAAGAGGTCTGGGTAGTTTGATTAAGATTGGATAGGCCAGGCCCCTAATCTGTGGATCTAGTCCATTAGTTATTTTCGTGACTAGCCAAAAGCTTATTCTACCGAATTCCTATGGTTTGAAAATGAGCTCTGGATCTTTCAGAGACGTCTTTATCCTGGCTAAAAGCCGAAGGTTAAGTGGTTGGGTTACTTCAAGAAGAAGAGGTGGAGCATAATCCTGAAAAAGGGGTTGACACTGCCACTATGCCTGTTGAAGTGGGAAAGTATTGTCCGGCTTCTAATTGCTGGGTTGGTCGTGTGGGTTGCATTTTATATTGTCATTTGTTTTTACTGCTTTGTTGTTCTATTCTATGTTTGTGCCTTGGTGGAAGTTGGGCAAAATGTGGATTTTGGCTATGACTTTTGGACGTATTATTCGTTTTTTGAAGAATCTCACACAGACTCATAAGTTAGTTTACGACTCCTTTCAAAACAATATTAATTACCAAATTCCCATTTCACACCTTGCTGCTATATAACGAACAGATTGGAATAGTTATAAACCACCTATGTTGCCCGCAGGAAGTTTTCAACGGTGGACGTTGTATCCCCACTGTAGCTTTCATGTCTTCGAACTTGAGTTGCTCATATGGATGGCTGGCGGGGATAATTACTCTGTGTTGAACAAAGAGCCCACCTCCAGAAGTTCCGACCTACATCACTTCCAAGGCTGCAGCTAGGGCTGTTCAAAAAATCGACCAAACCGATAAAACCGACCGAATCGGACCGAACCGATCGATTTCAGTCAGTTTTCCAATTTATTTCGGGTCGGGCCAGGTCGGTTTTTTAATATAAAAAATTGAGAGTATCGGTTTGTGAAAATTATAAACCGTTTTCAACTGGACCGAAGCTCTGTGTGTGTGTGTGTGTTGGGGGGGGGGATAAGTTAAGGTTGGCCCCACTTCAATATTTACGTGAAATCCACTCTAACCAGTAAGGGTGCCACCCCAAGTTAGGCCCAAGACTGAAATATCATTTTTATCTGTAATTCAAGTGGGCCACACTAAGAAAAAAGAGTTTGGAGGGTAATGTGGCCTGTACACTATTTCCAATCTTGTGGTCCACCTGTATTAAAGATGACACTAGTTTCTCATCTTTAGGCCTAAAATTGGGTTAGTCACTTGCTAGTTGGAGTGGATTTTTAAAATGCATGATAGTGGGGCCCATTTAAACTACATTACCAATTAGCTCATGTCAAGTAAAAGAATTTTAAGTAGACACGGACTTTGCAGCATAGTGAGGGAGCGAATTAGGGTAACAGTTCAGTGGGTGTTATCATAACTGTGTGGAGCCCACCTTAATGTGTGTTTTGTATATCCATTCCGTTCATCTGCTTTCGTCTATCATTTCAGGACATGATTCCAAACTTTGAGAAGATCCAAATCTCAAGTAAACAATACCATTGGAAACAATGATGAATAACCATTAGAAGCATTTTATGGGCCACAAAAGTTTTGGATTGAGGCCCAAACCGATAAAAATGACAAAACCGAACCGACGCGAATTTATCCGATTCGGTTCGATTGGTGATAGTTCATCGGTTCGGTTTAGTTGTTAAATATTCAAAACCGACTAAGTCGGTTCGGTTGGATATTTTCCCTTAAAACCGAACCGACCAAACCGTGCACAGCCCTAGCTGCAGCTAACCGGCGGGCGCGACTTGGGTGAGACCCCCAAACCAGCTATGTGAGTGGGACCCTGACCGCAGGAGACCACCTCGATGTATGAAATGTATATCGGTGACGTTCATCTACTTTTCTAGCTCATTTTACGCCATGGTACCAAAAATGAAGCAGATAAAAATCTCAGGAGAACCACGTCATAAGAAATAGTGGCTAATGACCATTAAAAAACTTTTTTTGGGCCACAAAAGTTTTCTATCAACCTGATATTTGTTGTTGTTGGTTTTTTTTTTTCATTGTTGTTTGTGTGACCTTATCAACAGATTAGATGGTCAATAAACGTTAGGGTGGATGCCAGGAAGTTTTTAATGGTAGGCGTTCAATGAGAACTGTTTTCTATGTTGTGGTCCACCTAAAATTTGCTTATGCTTCATTTGAGACCATGCACTAAATTAAGCTGAAGAAACAGATGGACAACATGGATATACAATTAATTCCTCCATGTGGGCCCTAGGTTCAGGGTCTTACCCACATAGCTGGTCCCGGGTCATAGCCAAGTTGCGCTCCCAACCAGTGCTCTCCTTTTTCTATGGGGAGCGGATTAGTGGGACCCCTAACTGTGGGGCTCACAGTGATGTAGGTTCCTTATATCCACCTCGTCCAACCATTTTCAAATCGCACTTTAGGGCATGATAGGAAAAATGAAGTATGTCCAAATCTTAGGTGGAACACACTATAGGAAACCATTATGATTGAATCCTCACTATTAAAAACTTGATGGAGTCCACCGAAATGTTTATTTTCCATCCAACCTGTTTTTTTTTTTTTTTTGAACAAAAATTCATTGATAGGAGAAACAGCTCAACCTACACCACAACTTTCGTGTAAGTCTACGAACAAAAAGGAACAGGCTCGACTATCATATACCCTTAAATACAATCACCTACCCTCCCCGAAGGTTACCCAAGCCTACCTAGAAGTCCGATCAGCTAACTAGATGAAGCCAGCTAATAGAGTGAACTCTGACAAGGGCTAGGCTTCCATCTTTGCACTCCAAAGTTCATGCGATCCACAACATGAGAGAGAAAAGCAACAAAATTGGCCATCCACCAGCCGTTTCGGGCATAAAACTAGAAATTTAATCATTTGCTAGCCTCTACCATCTGGTGGCCTCATAAATCTGCTGACATGAGAGAAAATGAGTAGACCAAAAGGAGACAGATCATCCTGCAGAGATCACCCACAGAGAGAACTACCTCAAGCAAGAATTAAACCATGACAGTCAGGACTCTCTCAAGTTCCCTAGCCTAACTTTGTCCAGAAACAGCAACCCATGACAACTTGTAGGAAGGAGATCCGCATGGGAGAAGATCCGATCAACTTGAGATTCACTACTTAGACGAGCCAAGGAGTCGGCAATTCCATTCACTTCTCTAGGTATGAAGGAAATAACAATCTCAGCATCCCTGTAAAGGGTAGAAACCTTGGCCCACCAATACCACAATGCAAAACTCAAGCTGCTGTCTCTATTGTTCACTTCCCAAGTGTAGGGTTGCGAAGTAGTAATAATTCGGAAAGACCGAGTATCGTTCCCACAGAGATTTATGTATGGGTATTCTCAGAATTTAACTAAAACAACTAGTAATTAAGATCCTATTAAGAACTAAAGCTAGAAAATAGGAAATTGGGTTTAAACAGTGAATAGGTAAGGTAAATTCAATCTAAAAAGTCACTAGAGCGCCAAGGATCCACTCTTGATACGTTTCAATGCATCAACACAACTAGGTCTCATATAACTCAATCAGAATCAGATTCCCATCTCTATCCGATTGGAATATAGAGCGGTTCAATCAACAATTATCTGAAACTAGTGCTTATTAACTGATTTGATTCCCACTTCCAAGCTCAGGCCTTGGGCACACTCAATTGTATAGGCCAAGCCTCTTTCCAATTTAGTTGAGATTCACAACCATAGTTTACACCAAATCCTGTCACTAGACCTGATTACAACTCATGATTTGAACTCTATTTAAATCAAAATCAATCATTAAACAACTATTCCAGATTATACACAAAAGATAAGAACTTTAGTTGCATGAGTTCCCACATGAAAATCAGGCCATTGCATACAAGGCAATCAAAGCGTCTACCATGCCCGGAGTCGATGGTAGATCAATGCATTACACAATCATAAACAATGCTCAAAAGCTAAGATACTATGCTGGAATTACTAAGAATCACATGAGCCCGGAGTCATCAAGAGATCAAAGTGAAAACCAAAATAGTACTTCATTCAAACTCAAATTGAACTAAAATTCATCAATTAAAACATAAAAGGAAACCTAGGTTGCATCAATCCATCAAAAACGAATCAAAAGCTTCCCCTCTTAGCTCTAGCTAAGAGGGTTTAGTTCATCTCTAACATCCTTGAACTAAAAGCCTCTAAAAACATGAAAAATTACTAAAACAGGAAGAAAACTAAAGATCCGAAGTGGAATCCGTCTCCTGAGCAATCCCCACGTCGTTCTCCTCAAGTATGAAGAGAAGAGGTCCTTTTATAGCTTGGAGAAGTCCTTTACGCAAGAAAGTTCCGGAATTTGCGTAATCTTACGCTATTGCGCAATGAAATCCGGAGTTCCAAGAATAGAAACAGCTTTCTACGCACAGCCGACCGGTCTGGACCGGTCGGTCTTCACTTGCAATGGTCCAGAGAGCACAGCCGACCGGTCATGACCGGTCGGACTGTTTTGAGCTTGTTCCAGCAGCTATACCCGACCGGTCATGACCGGTCAGGCCTATGAATCCTTTAGTCCAGCAGCAGTAGCCGACCGGTCATGACCGGTCGGACTGGCTGGTTGATGAGTACCTAATATTGTATAATTAACCCTGGTTGTTAAGAGCATTATCATTGTTTTTCCGGTTAATTATCTCTCATTAGGTGAATTTTCTGTCTTCAGGTGTTCAGGAGAGGTTGCGCAAGATCCGAGCCAATCAAGGCAATTAAAGGCCCAAAAGAAAGCAAGATCAACCATCAGGGCAGCTTGGAAGGAAATCAGACCGTAAAGATCGAAGGATGGATCATGTTCTATGGTGGACCGCATCACAACCGTTCATTTGAAAATCCAGGGGTTGGATGTCCTCATCACCATCATTCCATGGTCCATCACGTCCATCACAGTAGGTGGACCACCAAGCCAAGGTGCCTCAGGACTTTCACCGTCCATCACCGCCCATCCATGGTGGACTCGTCCATTGAAGAAGCTCCAACGGTCAACAACAACTGCACATTCCAGATGACCGTCCATTCTCTAACCGTTGATCAAATCCTAGACATATATGGACCCATCATCACCATCCAGCTGCAGCTGTCCAAGGTGGACACCACTATGTGCAGCGTGCAGCAAGGATGGACGTCCACCAGCCTCACAAGTGCCAGATCAACAAGGTGGGCCACACAGCAGTCCAGCTGCATCTGCAGCTGCATCAACGTCCATCCTTCCAGCTGCACACATGTCAAGTTACAGCCTTCCTCGATCTCCACCATCACCAACAAAGATGGACCCACATGTGCAGCAGCAATCAGCAGCCGTCCATCTGTCCAGATGGTGGACCACATTCTCCAGCATGTGTGGAAGCAAGCTTCAACCGTCCAGATGGTGGACCACATCTGCAGCAAGCTGCCTCACCATCAGCTCCACCTGCTGGACACCTCTCCATCACCAGCTGTCCATCATCCATCCATCCAACAGATTGCAGCCGTCCATCAGATGCAGCATCTCAAGATCCAGCCGTCCCTCCATTTATCAAGTGGACCATCTCCAGCAACTCCACGTTCAGCAGGAGGACCCCACCAGCATCCATCAATGTGGAGCCCACGTCCTTCATCTCCACCGTCCAGTGGACCCCACAGCTCCTTCCAGCCATCCAACCATCTGACACGTGCTGGCCCAGCTCAGATCCCAGCCGTTCACATCATCACCACCACGACCAGCAGTGGACGTCAGTCCCAGCATCTGGACCGTCCACTCCCTCCAATCATCAGCCGTCCATCCATTTCCAACAGTGGACGTCATCATCATCAGGTGGTCCCCATCCACACGTGCAGCCAACCTCAGCCGTCCACAACAGCCAAGCATCCATCAGCAGCCGTCTCCCATCAACGATTCAGCTTCATTCTCCATCCAAGCAGTGGGCCACTTTTTCCAGCGTGTCTGATCAGCGATGTGGACCCCACATTCCCCATCCAGCAGATAATCAAGGATGTTCCACATTAATCTCACACGTCAACTGCATCTAGGACCATTCACCATCGTCAACAATGAACGGCCGATTCTCATCACCGTCCCACAGTTCAGCTGATTGGTTGCCCAGCAGATCAACATCTAACCATCCATCAGGATCTGACGTTCATACAGCAGATGGCTTTCACAGCCATCACATAATACAACCAGCATGTAGACCATCCAGCTAGTGTCCAGATCCATCTTCCAACGGCCAAGGTGGAGTTCCATCCACCGTCCATTTCACTAGCTCAAGTGGGCCACCTTCTGATGCACATCAGCTCCAACATCCAGCTCACAATCACCGATCACAGCAGTTGAAGGATCGGCCGTCCACCTCCTCTTCACCATCAGATGCCTTCAACTACAACTTTCCATCTGCACCGTCCACTGCAGCTGCCTTCACTCCATCCGCATCAGATGGACCACACTCAAATCAATCAGGGCTATCCATCAAAGTTTGTGGCCCACCTCATCGCCACAGCATCCATGATCATGCAGGCCCACCTTCATCTTCAGCACACGTCCATCTGATGAAGCTCCAGAGCTCACTTCTCACATGTGCATCAGGTGGACCACTCCATCTTGTGAACATGTCTCCAGCAAAAGTGGGCCCCATCTCCAGCTAACGTGCAACAAGAGAGGAGCTCTCTCTCTCTCTCTCTCTCTCTCTCCTCTCTCTCCTCTCTCTCTCTCTCTCTCTCTCTCTCTCCACACATGTGCAAGGCTTGGAATGCCACCTCATCATCCAAGCCTCACTCCAAGCCCAAACCTAAAAGAGAAGTTGCTTTAGGCTTGGAGTGACACCTAGGCTTGGAGTACTTTTCTTACCACATGTCCATCCAAGCCTAACTCCAAGCCCAAACCTAAAAGCAAAGTTTGCTTTGGGCACTCCAAGCCTAACTCCATTCCCAAACCTAAAGAAACTTTTGGTGTGCCACCTAGGATTGGGAGGAGGCTTGGAAGCTCCTCATAAGGCTATAAAAGGAGGCCTCTCCTTCTCATTCTCATCATCCCTCAATCCCTCAAATCCCACAATCGAAGTCTTCTTTTCTTTTCTTCTTTTTCTTTGTAGAAGTAGAGTAGTGTAGTTTTTCCTTTGTAGAGAATTTAGTCTTCCATTGTAGCATGGTTGGCTAAACCTCTAGCTAAGGCTAGGGGTGAAGCCTTTGAAGAAATTTGCAAGCTTTGGTTCTTTTGGTTCAACATTGTGTGGTGTAATTGTTGGAGTTCTCTTGGGTTGATTGGTTTGGTTATCCACCTCGGCGGACGCTATTGTTGTGCAAGCCCCTTGATCCATCGTCGACTCCGGGCACGTTGGATGCTTGGGATCCCTTGCACACCAATTAGCTAGTTCATGATCGATAAAGTCCCTTGATCCATCGTCGACTCCGGGCACGTTGGATGCTTTGGATTCCCTACGGTCATCGAGCTAGTGCAGGTAAAGTCATCGATCTGTAAAATCCCTTGATCCATTGTAGACTCCGGGCACATTGGATGCTTTGGATTCCCTGCGATCGATAGACGAGATCTTAACGGTTGGATCGGTCAATCAAAGCCTCCTATCTTGTAAGTATGCATTTGATCGTATGAATTGTGATCTTATCGGTTGACTTGTTGGCAAAGTTGTTGATCTGTACAATTCCTTGATCCATTGTCGACTCCGGGCACAGTGGATGCTTGGAATTCCCTGCGATCAACTAACGAGTGCTTCATGGTCAATTCAATCTGTTCAGATCACCATCTTTTATGAAATATGCAAATGTTTTAACTGTTTTATCTTCCGATTGGAATGAATCTTTATTCAATTCCAGTTGAGTTATAGTTGGACCAATAAATCAAATCTTGTGAATGAATCAAAGGTGGACCCCTGATGCCTTAGCCCCTTTTCTATCTTTGTCCTTCACCACACACAACTTGCTCCACTCACGTGGATAAACCAGATTTCATCTCACTCACCTAAACTAATTCCTCTAAGTGTTCTTAACCCCAATCCCTGTGGATCGACCTCGGTCTTACCGAGTATTTTACTACTTCGCTACCTGCACTTGGGTGTGCAATCTTCGGATTGTAGCAAGTTTTTAGCGCCGTTGCCGGGGATTGGCATCGGTTTAAGAATATTTTTGGAATTGGTTTTTGTATATCTTGTCAATAGTTTACTAACTTGTTTGTTTTATTTTTAGGGATTGCCCATAGCTGTATATTCTTCTTCTCGGGTAATATCCTTCCTTTTTCCCTCTTTTACTATTCTTTCTAGATTTTCTTTTATTTTCATTAGAGTGTTATCATGCCCATATATGATGAGTGGACACAGAAATACGCTAAAACTCTTCGAGAAGATGAAAGGCAATCAAAGCACAATGGTAAGGAACGCTCCATGCGTGATTATCTACATGAGAACAATACACGTAAAGTTCCATCGGTTAAAACGCTCCGTGAGTATTGGAGTGAGAACAACGTATACGATGTTCCACCGGTTAAAACGTTGCGTGAGTATTGGAGTGAGAACAACGTATACGATGTTCCACCGGTTAAAACGTTGCGTGAATATTGGGATGAGAACAATATATCTTATGATCCACCGGTTAAAACATTGCGTGAGTATTGGGATGAGAACAATATACATTATGATCCACCAGTTAAGTCGATGCGTGATTGTTTGTATGGCTATGCTTATCAACAACCATATAGTGCGCCATCATACAATGCAAACGAACCTAATTGGCGGAACTATCAAAATTCCAATTGGAGAGACGGACCAACAACAAATGTTAACTATCCCCAAGGGCCCCCTATTTACGTGTCTCCACCAAAAAAGACCCTTGAGGATACATTGCAACTGGAAAGCACATCGCAAATCATCAATGAGATGGAAACATTGATTGAGCACATGGAATCACACCTCATTGAGACGGAGGAAGAGACTTCCCTAGTCCAACCTCCCTCTAACCTAATTGAACAACTCGAGGTGATTGATTTCAATTCTTCCGATATACTTGTTGAGCGTGACGGAGATACTATTACCTTTAGATACAATGAAGAGATTCTAATGAAGGTTGACGAATCTGAGGAATCTGAAAAATCTGAGGGTGATAATATGATTGGTGATGTTCAATAAGATGAGGACTTAGAGTGTGCTTATGAGCCCGTGGTCCCGTTTCCCCAGAGGTTGATCTCGTCTGAACCTCTAGTTAATAATCATGCCATGGAAATTCCCCAACAAAGTGATTTTGATACAATCCACCAAGTTGACACGCCCAATTTCATTATTGATGAAGAGTTTTCCTACATTGAGTGTCCTAATTCTTTGGAAGATTGCTTGGCTCACTTTGAAGATTCGAATGATCCCATGATTCAAGAAATAGTGAACGCCTTGCAAGACCCTACTCCGGTGCATGAAAAGATGTTTCCCACTGATTCTCACTTAATACCATCTATTGTGGAAGCACCGGGAGATTCTGATCATATGGAGAAGACACCACCATTTGAAGAATCATTTGAAGTCTCTCCATCGCTTTGGTCTTTTCAGACTGAAGTGGACCATTACTGGGAAGATCCGTTCTTGATAAACCATTGCCCAGTTAATGCATTAAGGAGATATTTTCTTGATAATGTCTCCTTTTCTCGTACATGTGGTGAGAATTTCTATTGGCCCATAATGATTAAGAACACCCATGTACATTGTCGAGCAGGACTATGGATGGTCCTAATGCGAAATTTGTTGAAATACATGATGATCCTGCTCCAGTCTATTCCCTTGAGTGATCTCCTAGTCTGATGGAGATCCATTTCCCTGCTTTCCTAGGATAGATTAGTTTAGATTAGGATTTCTTTGCTTATGATTAGATATGAATAAACTCACTCTTTAATAATTCTCTCAGGTACTCTCTCACTCACTCCTCTTTTTGTTATTGCTCTCATATTATGTTACATTGCATATTTTTCAACATTGAGGACAATGTCGAATTTAGGTTGGGGGGTGGGAATTCCTGCGGAATTTTATTGAGAATGTTGTTAAGTTTTTAGTTTTATGTTATTTAAAAAAAAAAAAAAATCCTATGAATTTATATGATTTTGAAATTATTTGAATAGTAGAATGAAAAGGCATTTGGTGATGACAATGTTAAAGCTTAAAGTTTAGTTGCTTCAGTAAATTTCAAAATTGAGTTCTTTCCATTAATTTTCTATTAGAAAATGATAAACATTGATTGAGTCATGAATTTTCACAGTTCACATCTAGCTTGCACTACTAGGATTTGAGTTTGATACTATAATGTTGTCTTGATGATTGTTGAGAGTGATAGGAACCAAGCCTGGAGATCCTTGCCTACTTGGTTCATAGAAAAGTTATAAAAAAAAAAAAAAAAAAGAGTGAAAAAAAAGGAATATTCATAGTAATTTGGGGCAAGGATTTTCATCCATTGTCGTTACCATTACAAAACATTACCATAGTACGAAGTGAGCCTTTTGGAGTCTTCGGCTATCGGTTATTGATTGGAAAAAAAAAAAAAAAAAAAAAATCAAAAGCTGGAAAATATTGAAAAGAACAGTAACAAGGCTCGGAATCAGTGACTTGATTGATCTGACCATTCTCTTCAATCATCAGTGTTAACATGAAAGTAGAAGACTGAACCCCTAGTTGTGTTAAGGCTAGACCTCACCGTGCACCATGGAACTCAATGTTTAGAATGCTTCTATTGAATCATTAATGCTTTGAACTCAATTAGGTTGTTTACTAAGTAGCTAGAATCTAGGTTTATATATTCTCAAAACTATATGCCTTAGAAACTCTACTGTTTAGATAACTTGAAAGATCACATAAATACATTGAACCTTTTCTTCTCTTTCATTAGGAAATAAGAGAAGTCTTGAGATGATTTCGATTGATGAAAACTGTCGAGGATAAAATTGATTGTAGTATTTTGAAAAATCCTTTGATGATTTTCGCATGTTTTGCTCGAGACTAGCAAAATGCTGGTTGGGGGGTGTGATGAGTACCTAATATTGTATAATTAACCCTGGTTGTTAAGAGCATTATCATTGTTTTTCCGGTTAATTATCTCTCATTAGGTGAATTTTCTGTCTTCAGGTGTTCAGGAGAGGTTGCGCAAGATCCGAGCCAATCAAGGCAATTAAAGGCCCAAAAGAAAGCAAGATCAACCATCAGGGCAGCTTGGAAGGAAATCAGACCGTAAAGATCGAAGGATGGATCATGTTCTATGGTGGACCGCATCACAACCGTTCATTTGAAAATCCAGGGGTTGGATGTCCTCATCACCATCATTCCATGGTCCATCACGTCCATCACAGTAGGTGGACCACCAAGCCAAGGTGCCTCAGGACTTTCACCGTCCATCACCGCCCATCCATGGTGGACTCGTCCATTGAAGAAGCTCCAACGGTCAACAACAACTGCACATTCCAGATGACCGTCCATTCTCTAACCGTTGATCAAATCCTAGACATATATGGACCCATCATCACCATCCAGCTGCAGCTGTCCAAGGTGGACACCACTATGTGCAGCGTGCAGCAAGGATGGACGTCCACCAGCCTCACAAGTGCCAGATCAACAAGGTGGGCCACACAGCAGTCCAGCTGCATCTGCAGCTGCATCAACGTCCATCCTTCCAGCTGCACACATGTCAAGTTACAGCCTTCCTCGATCTCCACCATCACCAACAAAGATGGACCCACATGTGCAGCAGCAATCAGCAGCCGTCCATCTGTCCAGATGGTGGACCACATTCTCCAGCATGTGTGGAAGCAAGCTTCAACCGTCCAGATGGTGGACCACATCTGCAGCAAGCTGCCTCACCATCAGCTCCACCTGCTGGACACCTCTCCATCACCAGCTGTCCATCATCCATCCATCCAACAGATTGCAGCCGTCCATCAGATGCAGCATCTCAAGATCCAGCCGTCCCTCCATTTATCAAGTGGACCATCTCCAGCAACTCCACGTTCAGCAGGAGGACCCCACCAGCATCCATCAATGTGGAGCCCACGTCCTTCATCTCCACCGTCCAGTGGACCCCACAGCTCCTTCCAGCCATCCAACCATCTGACACGTGCTGGCCCAGCTCAGATCCCAGCCGTTCACATCATCACCACCACGACCAGCAGTGGACGTCAGTCCCAGCATCTGGACCGTCCACTCCCTCCAATCATCAGCCGTCCATCCATTTCCAACAGTGGACGTCATCATCATCAGGTGGTCCCCATCCACACGTGCAGCCAACCTCAGCCGTCCACAACAGCCAAGCATCCATCAGCAGCCGTCTCCCATCAACGATTCAGCTTCATTCTCCATCCAAGCAGTGGGCCACTTTTTTCAGCGTGTCTGATCAGCGATGTGGACCCCACATTCCCCATCCAGCAGATAATCAAGGATGTTCCACATTAATCTCACACGTCAACTGCATCTAGGACCATTCACCATCGTCAACAATGAACGGCCGATTCTCATCACCGTCCCACAGTTCAGCTGATTGGTTGCCCAGCAGATCAACATCTAACCATCCATCAGGATCTGACGTTCATACAGCAGATGGCTTTCACAGCCATCACATAATACAACCAGCATGTAGACCATCCAGCTAGTGTCCAGATCCATCTTCCAACGGCCAAGGTGGAGTTCCATCCACCGTCCATTTCACTAGCTCAAGTGGGCCACCTTCTGATGCACATCAGCTCCAACATCCAGCTCACAATCACCGATCACAGCAGTTGAAGGATCGGCCGTCCACCTCCTCTTCACCATCAGATGCCTTCAACTACAACTTTCCATCTGCACCGTCCACTGCAGCTGCCTTCACTCCATCCGCATCAGATGGACCACACTCAAATCAATCAGGGCTATCCATCAAAGTTTGTGGCCCACCTCATCGCCACAGCATCCATGATCATGCAGGCCCACCTTCATCTTCAGCACACGTCCATCTGATGAAGCTCCAGAGCTCACTTCTCACATGTGCATCAGGTGGACCACTCCATCTTGTGAACATGTCTCCAGCAAAAGTGGGCCCCATCTCCAGCTAACGTGCAACAAGAGAGGAGCTCTCTCTCTCTCTCTCTCTCTCTCTCTCTCTCTCTCTCTCTCCACACATGTGCAAGGCTTGGAATGCCACCTCATCATCCAAGCCTCACTCCAAGCCCAAACCTAAAAGAGAAGTTGCTTTAGGCTTGGAGTGACACCTAGGCTTGGAGTACTTTTCTTACCACATGTCCATCCAAGCCTAACTCCAAGCCCAAACCTAAAAGCAAAGTTTGCTTTGGGCACTCCAAGCCTAACTCCATTCCCAAACCTAAAGAAACTTTTGGTGTGCCACCTAGGATTGGGAGGAGGCTTGGAAGCTCCTCATAAGGCTATAAAAGGAGGCCTCTCCCTCTCATTCTCATCATCCCTCAATCCCTCAATCCCTCAAATCCCACAATCGAAGTCTTCTTTTCTTTTCTTCTTTTTCTTTGTAGAAGTAGAGTAGTGTAGTTTTTCCTTTGTAGAGAATTTAGTCTTCCATTGTAGCATGGTTGGCTAAACCTCTAGCTAAGGCTAGGGGTGAAGCCTTTGAAGAAATTTGCAAGCTTTGGTTCTTTTGGTTCAACATTGTGTGGTGTAATTGTTGGAGTTCTCTTGGGTTGATTGGTTTGGTTATCCACCTCGGCGGACGCTATTGTTGTGCAAGCCCCTTGATCCATCGTCGACTCCGGGCACGTTGGATGCTTGGGATCCCTTGCACACCAATTAGCTAGTTCATGATCGATAAAGTCCCTTGATCCATCGTCGACTCCGGGCACGTTGGATGCTTTGGATTCCCTACGGTCATCGAGCTAGTGCAGGTAAAGTCATCGATCTGTAAAATCCCTTGATCCATTGTAGACTCCGGGCACATTGGATGCTTTGGATTCCCTGCGATCGATAGACGAGATCTTAACGGTTGGATCGGTCAATCAAAGCCTCCTATCTTGTAAGTATGCATTTGATCGTATGAATTGTGATCTTATCGGTTGACTTGTTGGCAAAGTTGTTGATCTGTACAATTCCTTGATCCATTGTCGACTCCGGGCACAGTGGATGCTTGGAATTCCCTGCGATCAACTAACGAGTGCTTCATGGTCAAATCAATCTGTTCAGATCACCATCTTTTATGAAATATGCAAATGTTTTAACTGTTTTATCTTCCGATTGGAATGAATCTTTATTCAATTCCAGTTGAGTTATAGTTGGACCAATAAATCAAATCTTGTGAATGAATCAAAGGTGGACCCCTGATGCCTTAGCCCCTTTTCTATCTTTGTCCTTCACCACACACAACTTGCTCCACTCACATGGATAAACCAGATTTCATCTCACTCACCTAAACTAATTCCTCTAAGTGTTCTTAACCCCAATCCCTGTGGATCGACCTCGGTCTTACCGAGTATTTTACTACTTCGCTACCTGCACTTGGGTGTGCAATCTTCGGATTGTAGCACTGGTCAGCTGTCCAATGCATTCCTTGTTGTGGCCGACCGGTCTTGACCGGTCTGGCTGCCTTGGCCGACCGGTCAGCCGACCGGTCTGGCTTCTTTTTCTTCATTCTTTCTTTCTTTCTTTCTTCTTTTCTCTTCTCTCCTTGCTTGTCTTTCTTTTATCCTTCTTCATGCTTCATCTAATGGTCTTTAACACTTGTAAGAAGCCTCATTTAGCCTTCAAATGGTGAACTCTCCATCTTGTTCCTACAATCACAAATCATGTATTAAGTTGGTCCTCTAAACATGCATATCATGCATAATGAGTGATGAATTGGGGTTAGAATATGCACAATTATGAGCTCAACACACCCCCCAACCAGCATTTTGCTAGTCCCGAGCAAAACATGCGTGAAACTAGTTTCATTTTCCAAAACCCAACTCTCCTCTGGAAACTATTCTTCTATATATTCCAAGACACATAAGCGTAAGAATCAGAGAAATTAGGTGATAAAGGTTGCAACCTTAAACTCTCAGAACATAATAAGTGTTTATATAAAATCCACGCTGATTGCTTGATAAATAGAAAAACTTGAACAAATTCAACCCAGTGTGCATAGTGAAGGTTCATCTCATGAGTTTCCAGGATTATCCTCTTCATAAATCAACTAAACTTCTGATCTCAAGGTATATAGAGTAACAATAAGCCTATGACAGGAATTTGCCTTACCGTCCTTCCGACGACTTTCACACTACGTCCCATTTCCGGCTTTGATTACGGGTAGACCATCCCCCGGTTGGTAGTAGGTAGCCCTAATCGGAATTTCCACCATTTTTCTTTCCTTCCCGATTTCATCCTTTCATTCCTTTTTTTCTTTTAAATTAGATAGGATTTTTAGAAATCCATATCTTCCATTATTTTCCCATGGACAAGGATGGACAAAATACCCCGGCTTGGTTTCTCAATACCTTTAAATCAAAGTCTAGCTAATCCACAAATCACATGATCCTTTCAACTCATGAAAATCATGTAATGTGAACTAGGTGCAACAGGTGTTCAAATTTTCTATCAATCATAAAAATAGGTGAATTCACATATATGTAACGACCCGAGATTTTCGACTCTCGTGTATAATACGACGGCCGAATTTCCAAGTAATTTATGGAATAACTAATTTGTCAAATAATAAAATATAGCATTCAAGCACAATGGTGGAAACAATTATCATCTTATTCTATCAAACTTACTACGTCATCATTAATGTTTAAATAAAGGAACCAACCAATATCCATACTGATTAATTAAAATACAAAACCATGTCTTCTCTTGAAGACTTATTACAATTCCATAAATTTATCAACTACTCAAAAGAAATATTTAATAAATGATAACATCAATTAAGTTTCTCTAACATCGTCATCCGCCATGTGATCGTACGAACATCGAACTGTTTTCCTTAAAAATCGGGTTCAATACCTGGATCTTCACCTGCATCACCTAAATTATGTTTGGGATAGCGTTAAACGCTATCATAGTGGGGAATATTTCCTCCAAGACTATCAAGAATAACAATGTATAAAACTCAGAGTAACGCAACACAATAATATCTTTATTCAAACAAAACAATCAAGTAAAAATCTTTGTTAATGCGATGCATGGAATGCATGCTCTGGCTAAGGCACCCTGGCTAGAATCACAATACATGAAGTGGGAGACTCCCTGTTACGACTTCATGCTAGCCACTAGTCACCAGAGGTTCCTGGGACGCACAAGCCCATAGTTTTACCCGACCACGTGAGAAACGGGACGCTCATAGCCCAAATCTACACGTGACAGTGTACGGTAGAAATAGGACGCTCTAGCCTATTCTCAACTCCGTACACCGACATGGAGCCAAGTGAATGCATGACTTTAGTTTCTCCTTTATTTAAGTGATTTCGCATACAACCGATTTAAATAAAACTCAATGGTCACTATGGGGAGTCGCAAGCAACCCAGCATAGGCCGACAGCACGAGATTAGTGTCCATAGTACCAACCCCGGCTCATGAGAATTTGTATACCATTAGTGTCCACTCATTGTCCCGTTTTATGATTTCATCATGTCCCAAAAAGCCAATGTTATACATCATGACCAAATTCATTAAAATATTCGTGTAATATAAATGGATCCAATCAAGTATCATGTACATGTAAGGATCCATTGACAAACAATCACTTCATTCTCTCAGTTAAGTTAAGATATATTCTTTCCATCATGGACACCTCTCACGGGTTCCATCTCTCTACATCGAATAATTTTACCAACTTAGGGACAAAGAGTATACAATAATGGGATGTCCATATGATGATTTTATACACATATTTCATATCACAATATGAAAACCAATGTTACTTGTAATACATGGACTAAGAAAATAGGGCCATAGATTTCACAAAAATAAATAACACAAATACACATGCTTCTTAGTAAAAAATCTAAAAAAAAGGAATCACATCACCATATAATGATATTTATTACAAATTTCACATCAAACTGCATGTTATATGGATAAGTAATTCAAAACAAAACAACTTCACATGCCACAAAAGAAACTTATGATAATTATGATATTATTAATGAAAGGCTTGAAGGAAAATCCTCACCTTAGGATGGACTTAGAAGAAGATGGTTGTAGAAGATCCTAGTCGCTGGAAAAATATGAGAAAGAACTCTCTTCTTCTTCTTCTTATTCTTCTTCTTCTTCTCTCTCTCTCTCTCTCTCTCTCTCTCTCTCTCTCTTTCTCTACGGCATGGAGGCTAGGGTTAGGAGAAGGATTTGGAGGTGCGTAGTAGAAATATGGAGAGGGATGTGCACGCGAGGTCTTGTGTAACAACTTCTTGAGTTGGGTTTCTCAAATCTCAATATTCAGATGATCTATGATCAATTCCAATCCGTTCATCTTATCAAGCTCGAAGAGTAGAGTCAGAATACGTAAATTTCTTGATGATCCACATTCTAGATTGGCCGATCCTTCAAAATGGCCTAACGGGTGCTAAAATGGGCTTAATCTCAATTAACGGTCTACGCTTGATAATCAGGGCCCAAATTTTGGAAAAATATGTAGTCATGATAGGCAAACAATTGTACAAAATTTAGTAGTTGATTGATGGTGAGAAATGCCTAGATCTGAAATTTCAACTTTTGGCGGAAAAGGAAGGGGCTGGCTTTGTGGTTCAACGGTGTAGGATTATAGATCGGGGTCCAAATTTTATGTAAACTCATAGTCATATGAGTATAATAAGTGGTCCAAATTTGAGAAGCGATTGATGGTGAGAAGTGGGTAAATTGAAAGGTTCAGATTTGAGAAGAGTTGGTAACTCGTTAATTTCTAGAACGGGATAACTTCGCGCGTAAGAAAGATGCTTATCAAGGTGGGTCACTCAAATCACACTATTGGTCCATGATAAAGACAATCCAATTCACTCATATGAAGAGAAATATTCGACTACGACTAACCATCTACTTTCCTCACTCGATGGACATGAAAATCAAGGGTTAAGGGGCTGATTTGACAATCGGATCACTTCTATTATGATTTAAGGCCTGAAATTTGACGTGTATGGTTAATATGTGCCCAAAAGCTTAAATCCAAGGTTTTGCATGAAAGTGATCGTCAGAAACTGTAATACTTAAAAATAACATCTTAACTTAAGTTTAACTAATGGCATTTTCGTAATTATCTAAAAGGTGCATGATTTTTGAAATCTGATCTTTCTACGATGTTTATGGGATCATTCTAAGCAACTTTTGTAAAGGGTCCTCTATCGGATATCCTACGGATGTCCTGCTATTCGCAAATCAACGGTAAATGTACGATAATTAAAAAAATAAATTAAAAATGAATTTTCAAATAAATCTCGAAAATTTGGGGCGTTACAAACCACCCCCCTTAAAAACAAACTTCGTCCCCGAAGTTTCCTAAGCATCGTCGATAAAAGATTGAGGGCAATCTCAGTTTATGACTTCTCGCCAAACTTTCTGAACTATTCCGGGTCAGACGCGATTACAATCCACCCCCCTTAAAAATAAATCCGTACTCAACATCGATTTTTAGAAGTTCCCCCAAATTTCTTTCCTATCATGCTTCCACTGCTCACTCTGATTCCTAGATGGTTCTGAATATATTGATTGGTCTCTCAAATCATTCAATCATCTAGCGCCCTAATATTTCTCAGGTTTGGGTAGGTGTTCTTATAGTCAAGGATCTAAGATGATTAGGGTTAGATAATTATCAAGGATGTTTGATCGCTAACGAAATGACTGATCAAGAGTTTAAAAGATAGATCTGGGTTTGATTAGGTTGGCATGATCGGATGGTCACTTGAATGAGTGGATAAACAAGCGGATAACAAAGTGAATGAGATATCATCGACAGTTCTTTAATAGCTGAAAGTGCGAAAGAAATATGAGGTTAGGGATACCGTATTCTAACTCTTTATAGGATCTAAGTGGCTAAGCTTCTACGTCCTAGGGTCGTCTATACATCTATCTTATTTTAGTCATCCAAAGAAAACAATCACACACATTCCAAGAGAATGCACAAAAGTCGTCCAGTTAGAACAAGGATGCGATTTGTATTGTGTCGACATCACGGGTGAACAGTTCAAGTAGATTCAGATCCGATACTTAGATCTTCTACTCGCATCTGAGCATTGAGTTCATTAGTATTCATTCAAAATTCCGAGTGTCGACCCTCGGGATTTGAACGAAGATCCAATCACTTACACAATATATTAGGTATGGTTTTGCCCTCCCGTGTGGCCGATTTAGTCTAACATTGTGGGGACCTTCATGTATTCTCCAACAAAGAAAACATCAACAAAGATCACTAAATTGAAATCCAACAATATAAAACATTAAAACCTTACGAGATCCTATTTACTTTCATTGTTAGACATGGTCGAAGATCTATGTGAGGGATTGGTAAATGGCATTTTATGGTTACGATAATCTACTTTAAGTAAGAGGGTTGGGCCTAAAATTCATAGGGATGTATGAGAATATGCTAGGAAGTATTTCTAAGGGTGCCATCTTACGATAACTAAGCCTAAACAAGGGGTTTAGAGGTTTTCAAAGCTAAGGAACTAGGATAGTGTCAAATCTGGAACACAGAACTTATAAGCGCTCTTAGAATTTTATCTCTCAAACCGAACGTCCTTTTTACCTGAAATTTGGAGGGTAATCTAAAGGTTAGGTGAGGAATCACTGTAATTTTTCTCAGAATTAAATTCCTATGGTAAGATATGATTCTGACCTCTAAAAGTCTGTAAAACGTAACAGTCCAGCAGTTTTCAGCGCAAGATTTTCTCTACTAATAGAATTTTCATGATTTATATAGATGTTGGATTGATCTGAAATTTTATGAAAGTGTTGGGTAATGAGTTAGAAATATGTATAAAAAGTTTCAAAAATTTATCAATTCTGAAAATATAATTATTATTAGTGACATTGCCAAAGGGTCAGGAAATTTGTCCTAACAAAAATAATTCAAAATAAAATAGTTATCCTTAAAATTTGAGGGAGATAAATCCCATGACTCAGCGTAACGTTGATCTAAATATGAGAAGATGATGAGAGCTCCAAAAATTCTAGAAAAAGTGAGAATCCACTTCCCAAAAATTCTAAAATTTCATATTTTTCTACGTTTATAGGCTATCCTAATGATTTTAAGGGGCCTATGTTTGAGTCTCTAGATTCATAACATCTCATGCATCCAATCGGGGATGAAGCTAAGTATTTTTGTTTCTATTTCATGGGAACCTAAGCCCTAAGGGATATTTATTATGAAAATGGTCGGGCTTCTCACCCAGAGGTCCCGATTGTGCTCTGATACCAACTGTAACGACCCGAGATTTTCGACTCTCGTGTATAATACGACGGCCGAATTTCCAAGTAATTTATGGAATAACTAATTTGTCAAATAATAAAATATAGCATTCAAGCACAATGGTGGAAACAATTATCATCTTATTCTATCAAACTTACTACGTCATCATTAATGTTTAAATAAAGGAACCAACCAATATCCATACTGATTAATTAAAATACAAAACCATGTCTTCTCTTGAAGACTTATTACAATTCCATAAATTTATCAACTACTCAAAAGAAATATTTAATAAATGATAACATCAATTAAGTTTCTCTAACATCGTCATCCGCCATGTGATCGTACGAACATCGAACTGTTTTCCTTAAAAATCGGGTTCAATACCTGGATCTTCACCTGCATCACCTAAATTATGTTTGGGATAGCGTTAAACGCTATCATAGTGGGGAATATTTCCTCCAAGACTATCAAGAATAACAATGTATAAAACTCAGAGTAACGCAACACAATAATATCTTTATTCAAACAAAACAATCAAGTAAAAATCTTTGTTAATGCGATGCATGGAATGCATGCTCTGGCTAAGGCACCCTGGCTAGAATCACAATACATGAAGTGGGAGACTCCCTGTTACGACTTCATGCTAGCCACTAGTCACCAGAGGTTCCTGGGACGCACAAGCCCATAGTTTTACCCGACCACGTGAGAAACGGGACGCTCATAGCCCAAATCTACACGTGACAGTGTACGGTAGAAATAGGACGCTCTAGCCTATTCTCAACTCCGTACACCGACATGGAGCCAAGTGAATGCATGACTTTAGTTTCTCCTTTATTTAAGTGATTTCGCATACAACCGATTTAAATAAAACTCAATGGTCACTATGGGGAGTCGCAAGCAACCCAGCATAGGCCGACAGCACGAGATTAGTGTCCATAGTACCAACCCCGGCTCATGAGAATTTGTATACCATTAGTGTCCACTCATTGTCCCGTTTTATGATTTCATCATGTCCCAAAAAGCCAATGTTATACATCATGACCAAATTCATTAAAATATTCGTGTAATATAAATGGATCCAATCAAGTATCATGTACATGTAAGGATCCATTGACAAACAATCACTTCATTCTCTCAGTTAAGTTAAGATATATTCTTTCCATCATGGACACCTCTCACGGGTTCCATCTCTCTACATCGAATAATTTTACCAACTTAGGGACAAAGAGTATACAATAATGGGATGTCCATATGATGATTTTATACACATATTTCATATCACAATATGAAAACCAATGTTACTTGTAATACATGGACTAAGAAAATAGGGCCATAGATTTCACAAAAATAAATAACACAAATACACATGCTTCTTAGTAAAAAATCTAAAAAAAAGGAATCACATCACCATATAATGATATTTATTACAAATTTCACATCAAACTGCATGTTATATGGATAAGTAATTCAAAACAAAACAACTTCACATGCCACAAAAGAAACTTATGATAATTATGATATTATTAATGAAAGGCTTGAAGGAAAATCCTCACCTTAGGATGGACTTAGAAGAAGATGGTTGTAGAAGATCCTAGTCGCTGGAAAAATATGAGAAAGAACTCTCTTCTTCTTCTTCTTATTCTTCTTCTTCTTCTCTCTCTCTCTCTCTCTCTCTCTCTCTCTCTCTTTCTCTACGGCATGGAGGCTAGGGTTAGGAGAAGGATTTGGAGGTGCGTAGTAGAAATATGGAGAGGGATGTGCACGCGAGGTCTTGTGTAACAACTTCTTGAGTTGGGTTTCTCAAATCTCAATATTCAGATGATCTATGATCAATTCCAATCCGTTCATCTTATCAAGCTCGAAGAGTAGAGTCAGAATACGTAAATTTCTTGATGATCCACATTCTAGATTGGCCGATCCTTCAAAATGGCCTAACGGGTGCTAAAATGGGCTTAATCTCAATTAACGGTCTACGCTTGATAATCAGGGCCCAAATTTTGGAAAAATATGTAGTCATGATAGGCAAACAATTGTACAAAATTTAGTAGTTGATTGATGGTGAGAAATGCCTAGATCTGAAATTTCAACTTTTGGCGGAAAAGGAAGGGGCTGGCTTTGTGGTTCAACGGTGTAGGATTATAGATCGGGGTCCAAATTTTATGTAAACTCATAGTCATATGAGTATAATAAGTGGTCCAAATTTGAGAAGCGATTGATGGTGAGAAGTGGGTAAATTGAAAGGTTCAGATTTGAGAAGAGTTGGTAACTCGTTAATTTCTAGAACGGGATAACTTCGCGCGTAAGAAAGATGCTTATCAAGGTGGGTCACTCAAATCACACTATTGGTCCATGATAAAGACAATCCAATTCACTCATATGAAGAGAAATATTCGACTACGACTAACCATCTACTTTCCTCACTCGATGGACATGAAAATCAAGGGTTAAGGGGCTGATTTGACAATCGGATCACTTCTATTATGATTTAAGGCCTGAAATTTGACGTGTATGGTTAATATGTGCCCAAAAGCTTAAATCCAAGGTTTTGCATGAAAGTGATCGTCAGAAACTGTAATACTTAAAAATAACATCTTAACTTAAGTTTAACTAATGGCATTTTCGTAATTATCTAAAAGGTGCATGATTTTTGAAATCTGATCTTTCTACGATGTTTATGGGATCATTCTAAGCAACTTTTGTAAAGGGTCCTCTATCGGATATCCTACGGATGTCCTGCTATTCGCAAATCAACGGTAAATGTACGATAATTAAAAAAATAAATTAAAAATGAATTTTCAAATAAATCTCGAAAATTTGGGGCGTTACAATATAAAACCATTGTATTAAGAGAAATTCAAAGCTTGCAACATTCCTCACTTCGTATCTCATCTTCTTATGCTTATGCTATCTCGAATGCATATAATCAAAGCCTTTCAAAAGAGTTTCGAATTTCAGAAAAATCGAAAATTTTCTACATCTTTGCTCGACATGTCACAAAAGCTAGCAGATTCATCAATTAAGGAATCTCTCACCCCCCAACCAAAACTTTGCATTGTCCTCAATGTAATAAGATATGCAATATGTATGACATGAGAGCAATGACATAAAATAAAGGAGAGTGAGAAAGAGAGATATCACCTGAAGCATATGGCAAGGTTAGCTTTTGGAGATGGATTACTTTACAACTAAATCAACTATCAAAGCAAATCCTAATGGGAAAGCATTCTAACAAATCATCCTCCGTCAGACTAGGAGGTTAATCCCAACAACTCATCCAAAAGCATAAAGTCAAGCAGAATCATTAGATGGATCAAAAGGTTTCGCAGTAACGTCATCCAATATCCTGCTTTACAATGAACATGTGTGTGAATGATCGAAATAAGCCACTCAAAATCTCAAGAAGGAATTCCAGCGGGTTCCTTAGTGTTTTCACCACATGTATAGGAGGAGACATCATCATATTTAGCCGAAAAAATATGTCTCCAATCAGATTTTCCTGGGCAATGATATTGCAAGTAAGGATCATCCCAGGGTTGGTGGAGTTCGGTATGCATTATCCACAAAGATGTGGAAATATGAATTGATTTCTCAGCACAAAAAGGTGTTGTTTCCACATCCTTCTCTTGGCTAGTGTCATATGCCGATACCGACTCAAAAAGTGTGACCATATCCCTTATCATATCGTCGTTCTCATCAAGGGAGTGAGTCACTTCTTCGTTTAAGGGACCGGAGTAAAAAGGTGAGAGGGACTCATCTTCCACGATAGAATTGATCATGTTTATGTCGTGGACCTCCTCATCCTCATCCTCATGTTGGTTGTCAATATTGAAAGCATTCAACTCAATCGTCATATTGCCAAAAGACATTTGTATGACCCCACTCCTACAATTTATGATAGCATTTGACGTAGCTAGGAATGGACGGCCAAGTATGACAGGAATTTGAGGACCAATATTAACCGTGGGTCGCGTGTCCAAGACAATAAAGTCGACCGGGTAGTAAACTTTGTCAACTTGGACAAGTACGTCCTCAATTACCCCTCTTGGAATACGAATTGATCGGTCAGCAAGTTGTAATGTGGTTTTGGTGGGTTTTAACTCACCTAAACCCAATTGTTCATAGACCGAAAAGGGAATTAAGTTTACACTTGCCCCTAAATCAAGTAAAGCATGTTTCACCCGGTAGTCTCCAATTACACATGATATTGTCGGACAACCGGGATCTTTGTACTTTTTGGGCATCCCGTGGTTGATAATGGCACTCACATTCTCTGTCAAAAATGTCTTCTTTTGCACATGTATTTTCCTTTTAACCGTGCAAAGGTCTTTTAAAAATTTTGCATATGACGGTATTTGTTTAATGGCATCCAACAATGGGATGTTGATTTTGACTTGCTTGAAAACCTCCAAAAATTCCTGATATTTATCTTGAGGTTTGGCTGGAATCAAGCGTTGGGGGAATGGAGCAACAGGTCTATATTCTTTCAATGGCTCTTTTTCATTCATGGCGGTGCTAGGTCCATCATCCTCTTTGGAAGATACCGGATCATTAGGCTGTGAAACCTTCACCGGATCAGATTTTTCAATGATTTTACCACTTCTAATAGTGGTGATGGCCTTAGCATGTTCTATATGTTGGTTAGAAGAACTAGGCACGCTTACTTCGCATTGTGTTTTTGGATTTGGTACGGGTTGGGCTGGAAGCATCCCTTCCCTTGCGTTTAAGCGAGCCTTGATTTCCTCTACCGAAGTTTTAAGCTCAAGCATTATCGTATGGTTGGATTGATTTATTTGAGCTTGACCTTCCATGAATGCTTTCAAAGTATCCTCTATAGGCATTTGAGGTGGGGCCATTTGCACTGGGGGCCCCCTTTGAGGATTATTTTGATTAGCCGTGTTTCCATTCGCCCAATTGAAGTTTGGGTTGTTCCTCCAACTAGAATTATTCGTGTTTGAATTTGGAGTACTAAAAGGTCGTTGATAACTATTCAAGGCATTCGATTGTTCAAATAAAAGTTCTCGAAATGCATAGATTGTTGGACAATCCGGCGTTTGATGCACATTTGAAGCACAAATACCACAAATAGTTTCAACAGCCCCCTTTTGTTGGGTTGTATCCACTTTCTTTAGTTCCATCTCCTCAACCTTTCGTGTGAGTTTAGCCACTCTAGAACCTAGATCCTCTTGCCCATCTAAAACATAAATTTCTCCCTTTTCCTTAGCTTGGGGTTGTTTTGAACTTGTTGGCTTAGATGTATCCCATGACTGTGTATTTTCAGCCAACATGTCAAAATAATCCCAAGCTTCCTCCGTTTCCTTGTTCATGAACTCCCCATTGCACATCATCTCAACAAATTGGCGCATGGTTGAGTTTAATCCATCATAGAAGAAACTAATCAACCTCCATCGTTCATAGCCATGATGTGGGCATGCGTTTAAAAGCTCATTATACCTTTCCCAACATTGGAAAAAAGCTTCTTCTTCTTTTTGGGCGAAGTTCATTATGGCCCTTCGTAGTGCATTGGTTCGATGAGTAGGGAAGAATTTTTTAAGAAACTCCCTAGTCATCTCAGCCCATGTCCCTATAGACCTCGGCCTTAAGGAATGTAGCCATGATTTGGCCTTCTCTTTCAAGGAAAAAGGGAACAATTTAAGTTTTATAGTATCCTTGGTCACATTATCATAGTTTATTGTGGCTATAACTTCTTCAAATTCCTTAATATGTAGATATGCGCTCTCAGAGTCGAGTCCATGGAATCTAGGAAGAAGTTGGATCAACCCCGGTTTAAAATCAATATTTCCCACATTGTGAGGGAAAATTATGCAAGAGGGAGTACTCGTCCTAGCTGGTTGTAAATAGTCACGTAAAGTTCTAGATTGAGGTACATCCCCCACTTCATTCTCATCCAATTCAGTCAGGTTTGGGGCTGGATTTTGATGTTGATTAGCCCCTTGATTTGGTTGATTTTCAGCCATCTCTCTAGTAATTTCAGGAAAATTCTGACGTTTCCTAGTACGAGGCTCTCTATCAATCCCTTCAACAATTACTCCATCTCTTACAAGTCGGTTATTATCAGTCCTAGCCCAATGTGGCATGCAAAACTAAAAGAATGAACAAAAAGGAAAAAGAATTCTTTCTTCTTTCCTTTACTCCTCTCTAAAACTTAAGCACAAGGTGTCTTGCGATGGCTGAGCCAGAAGCAAGGATAGAGACCGATTTCTCCTGATCAATAGGGGTTCAAAGAACTCCCCACCCACTCTTTGAGTCTTTTGAGAGAAAGTACAGAAAAAGAAGAAAGAGGAATAGGTTGAGAAGAGAAATCTCTTAGCACAAGGTGATCCAAGGCGGCAGAGCCGACCAATAGGAATCCAGGTGGCACAAGGCCTACCTTTCAGAATTCCAAAAGGAGTCTCCACCCACTCTACAAGAGATGAATATGCTAGGAATGAGTAGGAGAAGAAGAAGAGTAAGGTTAGAACGATAAAACCTGATTTGTGACTTAAGATGCCTTCATCTTCTTCAACTTCCTAAAAATCCCTGGATTAGACCTATGTTAGAATCCTGCAAAAATCAAAACAAACTAAGTTAATAATTAGAAGAAAACCTACTCTAAAAAGCAAAACAAATTCTAAATCTATCTTAACACAATCTCAACTAAAAGTTAATTCAGAAAATTCCAAAAATACCGCATAGAAATCCCCGGCAGCGGCGCCAAAAACTTGTTCACTTCCCAAGTGTAGGGTTGCGAAGTAGTAATAATTCGGAAAGACCGAGTATCGTTCCCACAGAGATTTATGTATGGGTATTCTCAGAATTTAACTAAAACAACTAGTAATTAAGATCCTATTAAGAACTAAAGCTAGAAAATAGGAAATTGGGTTTAAACAGTGAATAGGTAAGGTAAATTCAATCTAAAAAGTCACTAGAGCGCCAAGGATCCACTCTTGATACGTTTCAATGCATCAACACAACTAGGTCTCATATAACTCAATCAGAATCAGATTCCCATCTCTATCTGATTGGAATATAGAGCGGTTCAATCAACAATTATCTGAAACTAGTGCTTATTAACTGATTTGATTCCCACTTCCAAGCTCAGGCCTTGGGCACACTCAATTGTATAGGCCAAGCCTCTTTCCAATTTAGTTGAGATTCACAACCATAGTTTACACCAAATCCTGTCACTAGACCTGATTACAACTCATGATTTGAACTCTATTTAAATCAAAATCAATCATTAAACAACTATTCCAGATTATACACAAAAGATAAGAACTTTAGTTGCATGAGTTCCCACATGAAAATCAGGCCATTGCATACAAGGCAATCAAAGCGTCTACCATGCCCGGAGTCGATGGTAGATCAATGCATTACACAATCATAAACAATGCTCAAAAGCTAAGATACTATGCTGGAATTACTAAGAATCACATGAGCCAGGAGTCATCAAGAGATCAAAGTGAAAACCAAAATAGTACTTCATTCAAACTCAAATTGAACTAAAATTCATCAATTAAAACATAAAAGGAAACCTAGGTTGCATCAATCCATCAAAAACAAATCAAAAGCTTCCCCTCTTAGCTCTAGCTAAGAGGGTTTAGTTCATCTCTAACATCCTTGAACTAAAAGCCTCTAAAAACATGAAAAACTACTAAAACAGGAAGAAAACTAAAGATCCGAAGTGGAATCCGTCTCCTGAGCAATCCCCACGTCGTTCTCCTCAAGTATGAAGAGAAGAGGTCCTTTTATAGCTTGGAGGAGTCCTTTACGCAAGAAAGTTCCAGAATTTGCGTAATCTTACGCTATTGCGCAATGAAATCCGGAGTTCCAAGAATAGAAACAGCTTTCTACGCACAGCCGACCGGTCTGGACCGGTCGGTCTTCACTTGCAATGGTCCAGTGAGCACAGCCGACCGGTCATGATCGGTCGGACTGTTTTGAGCTTGTTCCAGCAGCTATACCCGACCGGCCATGACCGGTCAGGCCTATGAATCCTTTAGTCCAGCAGCAGTAGCCGACCGGTCATGACCGGTCGGACTGGCTGGTCAGCTGTCCAATGCATTCCTTGTTGTGGCCGACCGGTCTTGACCGGTCTGGCTGCCTTGGCCGACCGGTCAGCCGACCGGTCTGGCTTCTTTTTCTTCATTCTTTCTTTCTTTCTTTCTTCTTTTCTCTTCTCTCCTTGCTTGTCTTTCTTTTATCCTTCTTCATGCTTCATCTAATGGTCTTTAACACTTGTAAGAAGCCTCATTTAGCCTTCAAATGGTGAACTCTCCATCTTGTTCCTACAATCACAAATCATGTATTAAGTTGGTCCTCTAAACATGCATATCATGCATAATGAGTGATGAATTGGGGTTAGAATATGCACAATTATGAGCTCAACACCTATTGAGTGCACTCACCACCAATTTCGAATCGCTCTCCAAAATAATCTTCCGGCAACCCCTATCCTTACACTTCGATAGACCCTCTACAATGGCCTTTGCCTCTACTCACACATTGAAGCCCAGGCCATAGCTGCTAGCAAACCCGAAGATGACCCCCCCCCCCCCCCCCCGGGCCTCTATAGACCCCTCCTCCCGAGGCCCTAAGATTAATTCTCGCGTGCTGAGCCATCGACATTAACTTTGACCCAACCACCCAAGGGTCTCTCCCATTTCAACAGCGAAAAAGGTTTGCACACCCGATAATTCGCCTCTAGACCCAACTCCTAGATGGTCAACTGGCTGGACAAGGTGTCTTTAGCGATGGGTGGGAGGAACTTTTATAGGATTTTCAACCACTATTTGATGTTAGAGATTGCCCTATTGCAAGACACCTTGTGCTCCTCAAAGCGATAGGAATTCCTTTGCTTCCAAATTTCCCAAAAACCATGCTTAGAATCAACCCACACATAGAGGATAGCTCGTCCCCTTCCGAGGCCAGAAGCCACTGAGTTGCCCTGTTTACAGCTGATTGGTCCTAAAAAAATGCTAGCTCAAACACGAAACTGAAATAACACCAAATCCCCGTAGCTAGCTCTCCCTCACCAAACAAATGATCCACGTCATCCCTATTCGGCCTCCAGTTCAATCCGCAACAGACACATGAAGACGCAAGCTAGATCCCCTTATTTTGCACCTTGCCATCCACTGGAATTGCCCTGTGCAAAAGCTTCCATGAGAAAACTGAAACTTTGGGTGGCATTTTGGGGTGCCACACCCATTTCGCCCAAGCTTTCCTACCTGCCGAACCACGACTGAAGTTCCAAGCTGCTTTGATGGTTAGGTCACCTGGAGGTGATAAGGCCCACCTGCACCTATTCTCTCCCTCAGACGTGCAAAGCCCTTCGCCGCGGATGTGGTCCAAAACCACTTGCGGAAGCATCGCATATAAATCTTGATTTGGCAACAGACCCCCGGATTAAGGAACTCGTTAACTTTCTTACTAGCCAGATTATCAGGAATCAGATGCAACCTCCAGTCAGAGAGAGGCCTAAGCCCTATCCAATCTTCCAACGAAAACTCGCAATCTCTGTTACCAATCAGCCAGTGAGAGTGTGGTTGAAGGATGGGCCGCAAGCTTAAGATCTTCCTCCAGAACAGAGAGCTCTCCCTTTCATTGGTTCCCTCGGCTAGCTAAAGAAAATCTCCCCTGTATTTTCCTGACATGAAGGTCCTCCAGGCGCTAGTCCCATTACCTAAGAAAACGTCCCAAGCCATCTTTAACCTAAAGCTGTACATCACCTCTTTGAGGTTCTTCATCCCTAGCCCACCTTCAGATTTCGGCAGGGCTAGCTTACACCATCCAGCCCAATGTAACTTATTCTTTCGAGAGTCCTAGCCCCAAAAGAAATCGATGTAGCTCCTTTCCAGATCTTGCAGTACCGCTACTGGGACTGACGTCGCTACCATCATGTGGACCGAAATACTACATAACACATGATTGATCAAGATCACCTTGGCAGTTTGGAGTACGTATTTCTCCTTCCACCTAGCAATATTTCTCCTGAATTTTTTATAGCAAGGGCTGAAAACTAGCTCCTTTTGGTTTTTCATAGAAGATTGGCACACCCATTTACACCAACGGAGAATAAGAGGTTGCAATCCCACTGGCCCGGTCGATGGCTCTCGCTCTGGCTACACTAAGTTTCTCCGCGACATAACACCCGCTTTGATCGTATTAACCCACTACCCTGAAACTGTTTCATACTTGGAGATGAAGTCACTAACTGTTTTGAGGGATTTTGTACTGCCATTCACAAATAGCACCATATCGTCTGTAAAAAGTAAATGGGAGACAAGCCAGAAGCCTCTTCGCAATTTAAAAGGCTGGCAGAAACCCCTCTCTAAAAGCCTCTTAAAACCTCTGCTAAACACTTCTGCTGCTAGGATGAAAAGACTTGGAGAAATAGGGTCCCCAGTGTCCGCAGCCCACTGGATGACTTGAAAAACCCAGCAGGACAACTATGAAGAGTCCACACAAATATTATCTTAATCCAAAGCTTTTATGGCCCACAAGAAATTTTAAATGGTCAATTACTATTGTTTCCTGTATTGTGGTTCATATGAGACTTTAGATCTACTTCATATTTTCGATCATGCAGCTAAAATGATTTTTCAATAAAGATGGACGGCGTGGATGTAGTCACGTACATCAAGGTGAGCCCCACAGGTCCCATGAACCTTGGTGGATCCGGCCGGGTCTCACCTAATCCGCTCCCTATGTATTGAGCGTGACCTAGCTACGACGTTGGAATCACAAATGTAGGTGGGACCCTGACAGTAAGACCCAATTTAATGTATGAAAGGTAAATCCATGCCGTCCATCTGTTTTGCCAGCTTATTTTAGGGTGTGTCTCCAAAAAATGAAGAATACATAACTTCAGGTGGATCAGGGATTGTTGAATGACCACCATAAAAATCTTATTATAATCCACCATAATGTTTGTTGACAATCCAACCTATTCATAAGGTTAACCAGATGAGAGGAAAAAAGAAACATCAGCCTCATCTAAAGTTTTTGTAGATGAGAAGAGGGTTTCATAATGGTCAATATATAACTTACGCTTCCAGTGGTGTGAAATTTGTATTCGTTTCGTATTTTGGGATGTCCTAAAATTAGTAAGATAGATCGTTGGCATGGATAAACATATGCATGTATTGAGGTGGACCCTATGTTTAGGGAGCCACCTATTGGAGTTTTGGATTTGATAATCTGTAATGTTGGAAATTCCGATTATAAACTGTAAAAGATAATTGCAAATGGAAAATGAAATTCGAATAGGAGTAAGCAAAATTTATTAGAGCCGAGTCATGATGAACATACTTGGCTTGAAATTGATTTACCCTCTATTGGACGTTGTTCGTGGTGTAACAAAAACTGGACAATCATCTTCCAGGATACCCTCGATTGTTGTCTTATCACACTGGCACACTCGATGTATGATGACCCAAACCAACATTGTATGTCTAACCTGAAGACAAAACCAAGGCGAATGAAAGAGAAAGCAGATCGTTGTTGTAAAAATTTGGAGCGCAAAAGGAGTCAAATGCATATGAAAACCAAAACCAGAGAAGTCCTTATGTAAACTTCAATGGTCACCTTGAATGGGTGTGTAAGCACCCCTACCAACATACAAGACTATTGGGTTTCTGAATGACATGTCTTCTGAGTTTTTGGCTCTGTTTGAAAATTCAAAAGATAGCTATCTTGGTTATAACCGTTGCAAAAAAGGAATACAGAATACAGGAAGAAACTGCTATATAAAATCGAAGACTATTCACTAGAACAAATCCAGAAACATCTTCAAATAGAGGAAGAATCCCGAAACCGTGAAAAGAAAAATGGAAATGGAAATTCCTCGTCCAAGGTGCAAGCAGTAGAAAGTACCCAAAACAAGAATCCTGAGAAGAGCGGTTCCCTAAAACCCAATAAAGGGAAATTCAAGAAACCACAGAAGAAGAACGAAAAATTCAAAGGCCCTTGCCATGTCTATGGGAAAACCGGGCATTACACTCGAGTATGCCGACTTCGAAAATTGAAGAATGAGGCAAGTACAATTGAAGAAGACATAGTTGCCATGATCACTGAGGGAAACATGATCCAAGGCAAAGTACCCGGTTGGTGGTATGATACAGCTGCCACAGTCCATGTAAGCTATGACAGATCAACCTTTAAAACTTATGAGAACGTGACCGATGGTCAAGAGGTTCAAATGGGTAATAAAGTCCGATCGAAGGTCGTAGGCAAAGGAACCGTGGAACTAGTCTTTATCCTCTGGAAAGAAAGTGATTCTAACTAATGTACTGCATGTCCCTGACATGAGACGAAACTTAGTTTCTGAGGATCTTCTAGGAAAACCTAGGAATCCGGGTAGTATTTGAGTCAGAAAAACTGATTCTGTCGAAGAACGAAAACTTCGTTAGTAAGGGATATGCTTGTAATGGGATGATAAAGTTTTCCTTGAATGAAAGTAGCTCTTCTGCGTATATGATTGAATCTGTAGCATTGTAGCATGGTAGATTAGCACACATATATTATAATACATTAAAATTCATATATAGGAATGACTTAATCTCATACACAGATAGTTAAAATGATAAATGTGAAGTGTGCACAAGATCCAAATTTACAAAGAAACCTTTTCCTGGTGTTGAGAGATCATCTCAAATATTGGACCTAATAACATTGATATTTGTGAGTTAAATGACATTTTTATACGTGGAGGAAGAAGATACTTTATAACCTTCATCAATGATTGCTGCAGATATGTACATGTATACCTTCTAAAGAACAAAGATGAAGCACTCAGCATGTTCAAGATATATAAAGCAGAAATGAAAAATCAACTAAACAAGAGAATAAAAGTTCTTCGTAGCAACAGAGGAGGAGATTATTTTTCAAATGAATTCTCTAACTTCTGTGAAGAACATGGCATAATACACCAATGTACTACACCGTACACACCACAACAGAACGGTATAGCTGAACAGAAGAATAGAACCTTAGTAGAAATGGTCAACTCAATGCTAATACAAGCAAAGTTGCCACTAGGACTTTGGGGAGAAGCACTTCTCACAGCGTGCCACATCCTAAATAGGGTTCCTTCTAAGAAGCTTAACACTTCACCATATGAGGTATGGAAAGGTAGAAAACCTAATCTAAGATATCTTAAAGTGTGAGGGTGCCTCGCATATTGTAGAAAGCCTGATCCCAAAAGAACTAAATTAGGATCCAAAGCTATTAAGTGTGCCTTTGTAGGGTATGCATAAAATAACAAAGCATATAGACTCCTAGACTTAGAGTCTAATACAATCATAGAGTCTAGAGATGTTGAGTTCTTTGAAAACTCACTATCCTTAGAGTCAAAGGATAATGAAATCCAAACTCCAATAGAGAAACCTATGGTAGAAGCTCAACATGAAGTTCAAGCTCCAATAGAACCACGTAGGAGTCAAAGGGTAAGAGTAGAAAAGAGTCTTGATCCTAAACAGATAGATTCTCAACGTATCTCTTTTCATCTCGTAGAAGGAGATAGAGAGTATGTCATTAGAGAGATACCTATAGTTATAACTATAGAAGATGATCCAATAACATATAGAGAAGCTGAAACTTCTAGAGATTCAGATTTTTGGAAAGAAGCTATCAATGATGAGATGGACTTGATTATGTCAAACCAAACCTGGGAACTGGTGGATCTACCTCAAGCTTCTAAACCCATAAGGCGTAAGTGGGTATTTAGAAAGAAATATCACACTGATGGAACTATTCAAACTTTTAAAGCTAGACTAGTAGCTAAAGGATTCAGAAAAAAAGAAGGAATAGATTATTTTGACACATACTCACCTATGGCGAGAATAACATCTATTAGAATTATGTTTGCTTTAGCATCCATGCATCAGCTGTATATTCATCAGATGGATGTAAAGACTGCTTTCCTGAATGAAGACCTCGACGAGGAGGTATACATGGAACAACTTGAAGGGTTTGTTCTGCCAGGAAATGAGAAGAAAATCTATAAATTAATTAAATCATTGTATGGACTAAAACAAGCACGTAAACTGTGGTATGAGAAGTTTGATTCTAAAATACTTTTTTATGGTTTCATGCATAATGTAGCAGACAAATGCATATATTCTAAAATAAGTAGTAAATATATAATTGTTATCTGTTTATACGTTGATGACATGTTAATAATAAGTATCAAGATGGAAGGTGTAATTGGAACAAAGAAGTTTCTGTCTTCCTGTATTTAAAATGAAGGATTTTGGACAAGTTGATACTATTCTAGGTATTAAAGTAAAAACTCATAGTGGGGGTTATGCGCTATGCTAATCTCATTATATTGAGAAAATAATAAACAAGTTTAAACACCTGAATATTAAAGAAGCGAAAACCCCATTCGATTCAATTATCAAGTTAAATGAAAATACTGGAAGAACAGTTGCACAATTAGAGTATTCGAGTGTTATAAGAAGTCTAATGTATGCAATGCAATACACTAGACCAGACATCGCATATGCTGTGAGTAAACTAAGTAGGTTTACTAGTAATCCTAGTGTAGAACACTAGAAGGCAATAGGAAGAGTACTTGTTTATTTAAAAGCAACCAAAGACCTAGGGTTATTTTACTCAGAATTTTCAACTGTACTGGAAGGATATACCGACGCAAGTTGGATATCGAGTGCAGGTGACAACAAATTCCACTACTGGATGAGTTTTTACCTTAGGAGGTGCAACTGTATCTTGGGGATCCAAGAAACAAACCTGTATAACTCACTTAACTATGGAGTCTGAGTTTATAGCCCTTACTACAACAGGTAAAGAGGCTGAGTGGCTTAGGAATTTTTTTTAGAAATTCCATTCTATGCGAAGCCGATACCGGCTGTTTCCCTACATTGCAATAGTGAAGCCACATTAGCTAGAGCCTATAGCTGACACGTATAATGGAAAATCCAGACATATAAGTCTAAGACATGACTATGTAAGACAACTTATTCAAGATGGAATCATTGCAATTTCTTATGTAAAGTCAAGAAATAACTTAGTTGATCTTTTTACTAAACCTCTAACAAGAGAGGTAGTAAGGACAACATCCAGATGGATGGGGTTGAAACTCTTTTCAAAAGATTTCACCACTGATGGAAACCCAACCTAAAGTTAGAAAACCTCTATATAAGGGTTCAATGGGTAAAAACAAGTCACTGATACGTGAAAAGTTTCAGCACCAAATTATAAATATATACATCATCTAGGATTATAGTGTTGGCCGTTACAGATAGAGGGTTGAGTCTCAGAAACTCTTAATGCAATCTAGTCTTAAGGACAAGTGTCTGAAAGTAATGGAGACACTGCAAGGACTTCAACTATATAAACGTAGAGGTGGTGCCACCTCTCGTGAGAATTAGAGTTTTCTCGAGATCGTTCATGAAACAGGATAAGCGCAGGGCCATTAATTGTGCTGAGCAAGAATTGTAAGAACTTAAATAACACTTAGAAAGTATGTGTGTGGTATTTTCGGTCCTATTATCTAAAAATAACTAGTTCAAAGCTGCGACTACTAGTAATTTTGATAGGTCTTTGAAATACTTACACTAAGGAAGGATTCAAATCGAAAGATATCTTTCTTTATGCATATAATCTTTTATACTCTGACAGATATCCTTTTTTTGTTTTAAATTATTTTAGACCAAGTGATGGATTATTGAAATAGTTTATTTTAAAAACATTTTGAAAAAAGTTGAAAATAAAGGTTTTTTGGTTTTGTCCCATATCGGATGGGAGAAAGAATTTTTTTCTCTTTACAAGTAGGGTGTTGTGCACCTTACTTATTTATGGTGGAAGAGAGGGAGTATGGTGGCTTGTGTATTCCAGTGCGAAGCACTGGAACACCGCGGACGCGCACGCGCACGAGCTCGGGCTCGGGCTCGGTCTCGGGCATGGGCACAGGCTCAGGCTCGGGCTAGGTGCAAGGGCGTGGGCACGTGAGGGCAGTGTGGCTTGTAGAGGCGCTAGTGGTGCACTTGGCACTTCGCACGTGCACATCGTGTCGCAGATGGGTCGTGACCTCATGGACCAGAGCGAGACTGGTGCTTGTCGCGGTGTGATAGAAGCTAGGCAATAGGTTAGGTGGCTGGGTTCGGAACAGAGGAGGTGCTGTGGGTAGGAGGTCTGACTAGAGAGACCTCTCTGCTTTTTATAGAGAGCTGTAGGGCTAATTAGAGGGACCTGTGTAATTGCTCATGCAGTAACAGTCCAGACCATGTAGTAACAGCTACATGTGGCTAGCCCAACAGTCAGAAATGGCTAGCCATTGAGTCTAAACAGCCAGCATGCAGGTGTGTAACTCCCACATGCACAACAGTCAGAAACTGTAAAAAATGGCTAGTTTCTCACAACAGCTAGTGCCATTATGGCTCTGGACCAAAACTACCAGCCACCCTTGCTTATATAAACCGGACAAGTCTGGTTCATTCCAACACAACAACTGCAATCAGAACTACCTCTACTGAACCAGCACCCATTTGAGTCAATTAGCCTCTCGGTTTGGTTGATATAAACCAAGCCACTTCGACCAGCGTAGTGGTCTACTGCTGCAAGAAGAAGACCGCCATTCCTTTTCTCTCATTCTTTTCTTCATCTGCCAAATAGTGTTACTGAGTTCCATAGTGGTTCCTTTGTTTCTTGCTGAACGCAGAACCACATAAGGCTCGTCGTATCCTGGAAGCAATCCGCCTTCAACCTATCAGCAAACTCAAAATAATTTGAGTAGGAGTGAATTACATTTTAAGGACAGCTTGTTTTTCACGTGCTCCAGCCTATCCTTATTTCTCGATTTTTTCCAAATTAATTTATTTTCTGAGATCAGAAATTTCTCAACATATTAAAAACAACCAAAGCAATCCGCCTTCAACCTATCAGCAAACTCAAAATAATTTGAGTAGGAGTGAATTACATTTTAAGGACAGCTTGTTTTTCACGTGCTCCAGCCTATCCTTATTTCTCGGTTTTTTCCAAATTAATTTATTTTCTGAGATCAGAAATTTCTCAACATATTAAAAACAACCAAAATGTTTTTAGATTTTGGCAAGTACACGCGCGCGCGCACCATACCACGTCCATGTCCACAGGTTGGCCCGACGCATACGTGTGGTTCATAGCTTAAATTGGAGTTGAAGGCATAACTCCTTTTAGTGTTGACCGATTACCACCTAAAACTGCCATTCCAAATAGTTGGAGGTGGAATCCCTCACCATTGGAAAATGGATTGCGTCTTGCCTTGCCTAAATGCAATAAATGCTTAATGCATCAAGGTGGGGCTCCTGTGAGGCCGATCGTGATGTATGGGTTTTATCCACAAAGTCCATCAATTTTTTTTATATCATTATAGGGTATGAGTCTAAAACTTGGGAAGGTCCAAGCTCAAGTAGACCACACCACGAGAAGCAGCAACAATAGTTAAACTCCATGTTGAAACCTTCTTAGGGGCCGACCGATTTAGGGAGTAGACCCCATGATCGAGGGTGAGGGTCGATAATCTTCATGGAGGAGATGGACTGGAATAAAATAGAAGAAAAAGTATGGAGACACGCATCATTTGACGACTGTTTGTGCATGCTCAAGGACCAAATTTCCAAGCCAGGCAAATTGAGCTCGCTGGACAGTGCGGAGCCCTAGCAGACTGGTCAGCATGCGTTATATGAAGTTGCGCAATTTCACGATTTCTTCTTTATTTTTCTGACTTCTTTCCTAATTGTTTTGGGACTTGTTTCTTCCTTTGCAAGTTAGGTTTTTAGGGTTTAGTTTCTTTATAAATACCTCTCTTAAACATATTTTGTAATACCTTTTAGTTATTTTCTTAATGAAATTGAGTTCCTACTCTATTCTTCTTCGTGGATTCGAAGATAATCTTGTGGATTCGGCGAAGACTGGTTGAGGAGTCCCAGTAGAATCCGTGGATTCAGATCAGTAATCCATAGGAGAGATGGTGTTCGATCTCAAACCCCGCCCGAATTGCATTAATTGGTATCAGAGCGAAGAACAACCTCGGGACGGTAGCTTTTAATGGTGGCTACAGCAAAAATCTTATGGACGGTGATCCAAGGATCCATCCTCTCAAAGTGGCAGCTTTCGGGGTCATGCTTAAGACACTCCATCGGAAGAATAGTCAAGCTATGCAAGGGCTACAGGCTAGGTTCAACTCAAAGAAAAATATCAAAGGAGCATGATTGTTTGTGGCAAAGATATGGTAGATCGAACGAGTCAGGTCTACATAGAGGTTAATCTTCCTAACTTCGATGGACGACTGACTATATGAAGTTGAGCGCCTATTCGAACTCACACAGATGCCCGAGGATAAGAAAGCTCTGTACATGGCATGCCAATTAAAGAGTACTACATCGGTTTGGTGGGAATATGTTAAGCGCGATCGGAAGTGAGAGATGAAGGCCCCGGTACGCTCGTGGCTGTGGATGAAGCGTATGATGCTGGAACAATTTCGATACATTTATTGTGAAGATCAAGTATTATCTCCCAGCCTCGTTAGGCTGCGATGTTGTAATAAATCTCAGTAAGACCGAGGTCGATCCACAGGGAAAGAGGTAAATAATTCCAACTACTCTAATAACTTGAATTTAGGAAGTTTTTACAAAAATAGTTTTTAAGACCTAAATAGGAAATATGAGATTTGGGTAGAACTAGAGCATTAAGGATCCACTTGTAGTAGTTCAATACCAATTCATTCATCCAAGCACAACACAACTAGAATCAAAGTCATATCTCTCATCTAATTGGATGATATAATATTTAAGCACAAACAGTCCCACTTAAATCTGAAAATCAAATTTCTAGTTCAAATGAAGCACATAGAACTCAAACTTGTAGCCTTCGAAGTAACAGCCACGCTAAGAGACTATGTCATGCTTTGGGGTTACTACAATTCGAATCTAAACAAACCTATCATGGCAATCTTAGAGAATTGCAAGGAACTCATGTCCAAAGTACACAAACTCTCATAATTCATCTAAAAATTCAAACTTTATTTAAACTAGAAGTTCAAAATCTAAAATTAAGAAAATGGTACTTGAAATAAAAGAATTAAAGCATTAAAACCAACTACAAATTTCACCTCTAGCTCTAGCTAAGAGGTTAACTAAGAAAAAACATATTTAAACTAGAACTAGAACTAAGAAAAGGAAGAAAAACTAGCTGTAGGAGGCTAGGTAGCCTCCTAGGACTTGAACTCCTTGCTTTCCACGTCCTTTACTGCCTTGGAATAGAAGAGAGCACCTCCTTTTATAATACAGCAAGAGTACCGCAACATAACTAGATTTTGTTTCTCTTCGTATGGCTTAACCAATGGTCGGATTGCCTTTAAATCTGATTTGTAGCTTCCTTGTAATGTGACCTTCCTCATAGATGATTTAGATTTATAAGATTATCTTTTAAATGGGCCCACCAATCAGATAAGCAACCACCTTCAAAATCAGTGCAATTCGGGTACCTCCAGAACTAGTCATCTTGCTTTCAACACTACGGAGTCTACAGAGGTCAGATTGATCTTAAATTTTGAACATTGATAGAAACCTTCCTTCTCTAGATGATAGATGTATTAGATTTTACAAATCAACTCCAGAATTGGGTGCGAAAATTAAAACACTTGGGCCTTTTATAAAATCTGCGCAGTTGAATCTTTCTGGATGGTCCATTTTTCTTCAACCGATACGATTAAACCACACATCCTTTTGATCTGAAACTTTGTGGTTATTCATATATAGATGTGGCCTAGAAGATGGTCAAAATAGATTCTTCATATTATCAATGATGGGCCACCTGGACCATTCCAGTGTTGAACAGAGAAATTTGGAAACCTTCTGGACAGTTCGTATTGTTTTGGCCGCCACTGGTCAATTCGTAGCTCCGATCGACACGAAACCACTACGGTTATTTCGGCGTTAAGCTCCTCTTCGACATCAATGTATAAAATTTCCAAATATCATCAAGTTGGCCCCCGAAAACTGGGCTGAAAAAGAAAAAATAAGACTGCCTGTATTTGAAATCTGCTTTAGAAAGTGCATGGCCGACCTGTCATCCGACCAGTCGGCCGGCCGGTCGGACCACAGGTCAGGCCTTCATAAAATTAGTCCAGAGAATTTGCTGTTTCTGGAGGGTTTGGCCGACTGGCCGGTCAGGCTGTAAATTGTTACTTTTTCACACTTTTCTTCCTCTATTGCATTGCATCTTTCATCCATCTCATATTCTTTATTTCTTTGATCTTCAAGGCATATAAAGTGACTTTTTTAACCAGGAATTGGTGAACTCTTCCTCTCATTCCTACAATCACAAAAACATGTATTAGATGAGTCTTTTAAACATGAAAACAATGCATATAATGTGATGTAATGGGTTGGCAAATGTATAACTTGGAAGCTCAACACACCCCCCAAGCAGCATTTTGGTAGTCCCGAGCAAAAAATGCGTGAAACAAGTTCAAATCTCCAAAACCAAACTCTCCTTCAGAAACTATGCTTCTATACATTCTAAGACATACAAGTGCAAAAATCAAAGAAACTGGGCGATAGAAGCTGAAACCTTAAACTTCTCAAAACATAATAAGTGTTCATATAGAATTCCTACTAATCAATTGATAAATAGAAGAACTTGAACAAAGTGAACCTATTGTGCATAGTGAATGTTCATCTAATGATTTTTCGGGACTATCTTCTTCATAGATCAACTAAACTATGGGTCTAAAAGTGCACAGATCAACAACAAGCTTATGACAGGAATTTGCCTTACCGTCCTTCCGACGGCTTTCACACTACATCCCATTTCCAACTTTGGTTATGGGTAGACCATCCCCCGATTGGTAATAGGTAGCCCTTTTCGGAATTTTCCACCATATTCTCAATCATACCCATTTTTTTCTTTTCGTCTTTCCTTTTCATATACTTTAGATAGGATTTTTAGAAATCCATATCTTTCGTTATTTTCCCATGGATAAGGATGGACAAAGTACCCCGGCTTGGTTCCTTAACACCTCAAATCTAAGTCTAGGCAATCCACAAAACTACATAATCCTTTCAAACCATGAAAATCATGTAATGTGAACTAGGTGTAAAAGTGTTCAAATTTTCTATCAATCATATAAATAGGGGAATTCACATATAAAACCATTATATTAAAGGTAGTTCAAGACTCGCAACATCACTCACTTCGTATCTCCTTTTCTTTTACTCGTATCATCTCGAATGCATAGAAACAAAGTTTTCTGAAAAGAGTTTTGAATTTTTAGAAAATTCAAAAAAAAAATCTACATAATTGCTCGAAATGTCACAAAAACTAGTAGATTCATCTAAGGAATCTCACCCACAACCAAAATCTTACATTGTCCTCAATGAAACAAGATATGCAATAAGCATGACATGAGAGCAATGAAATAAAACAAAGGAGAGTGAGAACGAGAGTACCTGAGGTAGCAAGTTCATCAATTCTAGCATCTTCCATTGTCTCAATGAGACTTATTCAATCCTAATTGCAGAAAAATAAATCCTAACCTGCTTGCTTACCTTTGATTAGTCCAATCAACTACATGATCAAATTTGAGCAGGATCTTCATGAATTTCAATAAATTTCTCATAAGGACCATCTAAAGTCCTGCTCGATAGTAAACATGGATGCTTTTCTTCATTGAAGTCCAATATTTATGTGCACCACATGCATAATAGAAAGAGATAAGAGTAGCAAATTAAAAGATATCTCCTCAAATTCTGATCTGGGTTATGATTGATTAAAAATGGGTCCTCCCAATTAGAATTTTCAATGGGCTGAAGGACCCATGATGGTGGAGAGACATTCATCAAGTTTTCATTGGTTAAAGTTGTCTCCTCCACAATTTCATAATTGTACGGTGCTTCCACAAACAATGGTAAAGAGTGTAAATCAGTGGAATGATGTTCTTCAGGCATCGACACTGTGTCTAACAAAATATCCAGCTCCTTAATCATCTCATCATCAAGATCATAAAAGTGGGCCAAGCATTCCTCTAGAAAATTGAGATAGTCGGATGAAGGATCATGATCTTGCTTGAGTGAGTGCAAAAATTCAGTTTCGATGGTGAGGGACTTGCCCTCCATGGAGTGAAATTCTTCTAAACTAGGTTATCCATAACTAGTATGAGGTACCAAGTCGAAAGTATGCAAGGCTTTAATAATCTCTTGAATAATGGGGTCGTTTGAATTTTCAAAGTGAGCTAAGCATTCGTCTAAAGAATCTGAATTTTCACTCATGGGAGTCTCATTCTCCACATTAAAATTAAGCATGTCAAGGTGGAGTGACTCAAAAATATCAACATCAGCCATCTCTCTAGCATGCATATCCTTTAGAGACTCATAATCATTGTGCCCTTGGGAAAAAGAAACCATAGGTTCATAAGCATCCACTGAACCCTTATTTTAAGTAACCCCACTATCGCTTTCAGATTTAATGGATTCCTCGGGTTCGTCAACCGTCATTGAAATATCTTCATCATTAAGTTCAAAGCATCCAAAAGAGATTGTGGACTCACCATAATTGATGATGACATTGGGATCATCGAGATCAATATCCTCTAAAAGTCTATTCATTAAATCCAAAGAAGGTGGGACTTGGGTAGCCCCATCCTTAAAGGGGATTGATTTGATGCCCTCAATTTCGAGCTCAACGTCTTCACAAGATGGCGAGTAAGCTTGATTTGATCGTTCATCTACATACTCTTTTCATATTTCTTCAAGTATTTGTGTATACATGTCATCACAAGAGGAAGACATTTTAGGGTGATTGTTAATAAACATGGTTGGTTCTTCCCTTGATAAGGAGAATGGTGGTTTTCCCAATTAAGACCGTATGCATTGTAGGATGAAGAGTTATATGATGGTTGATAGGCATATCCATACAAGTGATCACGCATTGTCTTAAACGGTTGGCCACTATTCACCCGTTCCTTTTGTTGTTGCACACCTTCCTACCATAACCGGTGGAACACTCATGTTATTTTCAATCCGGTAATCACGTAATGTTTTTCCTAGATGATTATTCGATTTTGCTTCGTTCCAGGTATTCCCCCATCGTCTTACGTCGTGTCTCAATATGTATATTGCTTTCATTAATGTAATCACACATTGTCTTACAGGGGGGGATAGTGGAGGTTCTTTGAATCTCAAAAAATACTCATGCTTGGAGGGATCCCGATCACAATGAGTTTAAGTACCCCGATTCGATGTCCCATCCGCCAAAAGGTACTTATACGCACCATTCATCTAATCATACATGATGAAATTTTAAGGAATTAGAAACTACCCTAATATAGAAAAAAGAACAAAAAGAAGGGAGATTAGGAGATATTACCCGTGAAGGTGAGAACAATGATGTCCTACAAAAAAAAATTATTAGTAATCTAGAAAAAAAATCATAATTCTAGAAAAACTGGAAATCCTACCTAATTAAGACTACTCTATAGCTACTAGAACAATTAGAACAGTTTAACCTTTTTCCCTGGCAACGGCGTCAAAAACTTGTTCGCTCGCCTCAAGTGCAAGGCTGCGATGTAGTAATAAATCTCTGTAAGACCGAGATCGATCCACAGGGAAAGAGGTAAATAATTCCAACTACTCTAATAACTTGAATCTAAGAAGTTTTTAGAAAAATAGTTTTTAATAACTAAATAGGAAATCTGAGATTTAGGTAGAACTAGAGCATCAAGGATCCACTTGTAGTAGTTCAATACCAATTCATTCATCCAAGCACAACACAATTAGATGTTCTTAATTTATATCCATCATTACAAATCCCAATTTAGCCCATTCTAGTTATAAAGTTTAGAACTGTTACGACAATCCCTGTGGATCAACCTCAGTCTTACTGAGAATTATCACTACATTGCAGCCTTGTACTTGAGGCAAGCAAACAAAGAGCGAGGAATAGAATTCAATCGCAGCCTCCTTGATGGATTACTGGTGAGCCACCACCACCCCACCTTAGAGCTTTTTCTCCTTGATAACGATCTCTTAGTGCGCTCGGAGGCAATACTGTGAAAGTACTTGGTGTTCTGTTCCCCCTCTTGAAGCTATTGATTTCTAGACTTCTAGTTCCAAAAGACTTCCTCATAAAGCTCCTAGATGGGTCAGCTTCTCCTTAGCCTGCTGTAAATCCTGCTGGATGGAAAAGTCTAAGGATCCCTGGGCAGCTGCCTCTGCCCGAACGAGGTTCACTTGAACTTATGTTCTCGAAGGTGTCCCTATTCCATTCCCACAGCTCCTTAACGCTCCTTAACTTTCTAAGGAGGTCCAACATTGGCTCCCTTGCAATATCTAAGACCCACTGCGCTACGAACCAGCTCCTAAAAAGACTCATGTAGAAGCCACATGCGTTGAAATTTGAACTGGCTTTGGGAAGGACAATGAAATGAGAGGAAAAGAAAGAAGGAGAGGAGCATGATCGGAGTTAACCCACGGCAGGTGCCTCACCTGAAAGGAAGGAAAAGAGTCTAGCCACTGGCTATTGCAATAGACACTGTCCAACCTGGCCCACACCCTTTCTTGCCTAGCTAGGTTATTATAGCATGTGAACTTGGACGCTACGAATCATGCATCGATTAGCCCTTCAACAAACTCAAAGGGGCTTTGAATGTAAAAAATGGAGACACCTCTCCTTTTTGAGGAACATAACACATAATTAAAATCACTGCAAACAACCCAAGGAACTATCAATCTCATCGCCAGCTGATCCAGCTAGCCGCTACCAAAGTTGTCTCCTCAGTACCCTCAAACATCTAACATAAATAAATGAGGCCATTACCTTATCCGGGCAACCCTGGAGACCCATAATGATGGAGAGCATCTAATTATAGAAGCTTCAACCACATTGATTGTCAAAAAAGACCTGAAGAAGATCCACACCTTCCCTTCATCTGAAGCATTGGAGCAAGAACCTGTGGAAGCCTAATTTCAGCCTCGTGCGCACTCGCTTCTCATCCCTCAGCATCGGCTCCAAGATAACGACAATGGCTGGGTTGAATTGCCTGAAGAGCTGCTTGAGGGTTATAATATAGTGGGGTCATTCCACACTCCCCTGAGACTCACAAAGAAAAATAATACTTGGAACTAATAGAAGTTAAAGGAATCTAACAGAAGGTACCCTTTGAAAATAACTTGATTAATGATGTAGGGTAATGAAAAATTAATTAAAAAGCATTGGCACATAATATTAATGAGGTACTAATTTGTAAAATTTTCAAAAAGAAAGAAAAACCAAGTAATCGGCGTGATATTACCCCGTAGGTGCGCTCAAACGATACTCGTACCACTACTGATTCGGGTTGTATTGGGCTACTATGTGGTCCAAGTTAATAAGCACCACATCCAACCCCACCCATCATCTTAGCCCCTCACGAGCTTTAGTCTTTCCTGAATGGGCTTATAGAGAACATATTTTGCCCTCTTACATTTCAGGCTATGATTTGACAAATGCCCTTTAAGTTCATTATGTAGGGAACTCTTGATTAACAAGTAGAAGATCATATCTGCAGGAGATTGTATTTATCCCTCTTTTATCCCCTTTTGATGTAGGTTGAATAATAATCCTGCTGCGAATATAGGTTGAAGAATAATCCATTTGCAAATATAAGTTGAAAAATAATTTAGTTGCGAATATAAGTTAAGAAATAATCCAGTGGCGGATATAAGTTGAAGAATAGTCCATTTGCAGATAGATATATTGAGGAATGATCCGTGTTCGAGGAATAATTGTGGCTCATTATATAAGCTGCAACATAACTTCATGTTAGATAAGAAGTAATATAAGAAGTAATGGATGATTCCATATGTAATGTGCAATACCAAATGATTCCTTATATAATAGGCAGAGATGAATAATCCCTTATTAGGTAGAGTCCTTATCTCTCCATATTGCATATTCATAGAATAATCCTATCCACACTACAACAAAAAAGGCTTTTAGCCTCACTTCAAAACGGTGGCTAAAAAGGTTGAAAACTGAGGCTAAAGCCTTTAGCCTCAGTTTTGCCTCAGTTTTGTAAACCGAGGTTTCAACCCCTGTGGCTAAAGACTTTAGCCTCGGTTTTAGCAACCGAGGACTAAAAAGGCTTTATAGCCTTGGTTCTTCAACTAAAGTTAAAAGAAGCTTTTAGCTTCAGTTGCCTCGAAATGAGGCTAAATCAAGTTTTTCACCTCCATTCTTTCCAACTAAGGCTAAATCCAAATTTCAGCCTCAGTTACCTCCAAACGAAGCTAAATCTATTTTTAACCTCAATTCTCAACAATCGAGGCTAAAGTCTTTAGCCACGGGAGTTGTAGCCTTGGTTTGGATAACTGAGGCAAAATCGAGGCTAAAGATGGATTTAGCCTCTTTTAGCATCAACTGAAGCAAAATTCAGTTTTTAACCTCGATTCTCAACAACCGAAGCTAAATCTAGTTTTTCACCTCGATTGATGCCAACAGAGACTAAATCCATCTTTAGCCTCAATTTCTGTCAACCGAAGCTAACAATATATTTTAGCCTCGGTTATGAACCGTGACAAAAAATGTTTAACTTTTCTAAAATATTTGTTTAAAAAACCTGTGCACGTTTCACCTATTTAACATTCATCAAGACATAAAGCAATCAACACAATACCAACAAAACAATTAATGGTACCCTGAAAGCCACCTTCAGATGAATTTTCTGGCAGACATTGAGCAGACGAATCACTCATACCTGCACTCCATCTTCTCAAGACAGCTTTATTGGTGCTAACAGAGGTCTCTACTGACGACCTCCATTTCTAAGTATTTGATTTTTTATCTCTCTATTTGCTCTCAAAGAGATTGATTGCATCTTGGACACTCATTCGCCACATCTTGGACACTAATCCCGTGCTGTCGGCCAATGTTGGGTTGCTTGCGACTCCCCATAGTGACCATTGAGTTTTATTTAAACCGATTGTATGCGAAAACACTTAAATAAAGGTGAAACTAAAGTCATGCATTCACTTGGCTCCGTGTGGGTGTACGGAATTGAGAATAGGCTTGAGCGTCCTACTTCTCCCATACACTGTCACATGTAGATTTGGGCTATGAGCGTCCCGTTTCTCATGTGGTCAGGGCAAAACTATGGACTTGTGAGTCCCAGGAACCTCTAGGTGACTAGTGGCTAGCATGAAGTCAGTAACAGGGCGTCTCCCACTTCATGTATTATGATTCTAGCCAGGGTGCCTTAGCTAGAGCATGCATTCATGCATCGCATTAACAAAGATTTTTAGTTGGTTGTTTTGATTTGATTAAATGATAATATACTGCTTGCGTTTACTCTGTACCGTTATTATTATTCTTGATTGCCTTGGAAGAAATATTCCCACTATGATAGCGTTTAACGCTATCCCAAACACAATTAAGATGATACAGGTGAAGATCCAGGTATTGAACCCGATTTTTAAGAAAAAGAGTTCGATGTTCGTACGATCACATGGCGGATGACGATGTTAGAGAAACTTAATTGATGTTATCAGTTATTAAATATTTCTTTTGAGTAGTTGATACATTTATGGAATTGTAATAAGTCTTCAAGAGAAGACATGGTTTTGTATTTTAATTAATCAGTATGGATATTGGTTGATTCCCTTATTTAAACATTGATGATGACGTAGTAAGTTTGATAGAATAAGATGATAATTAGTTTCCGCCATTGTGCTTGAATGCTATATTTTATTATTTGACAAATTAGTTATTCCATAAATTACTTGGGAATTCGGCCATCATGTTATACACGAGAGTCAAAAATCTCGGGTCGTTACAGTTGATATCAGAGCACAATCGGGACCTCTGGGTGAGAAGCCCGACCATTTTCATAATAAATATCCCTTAGGGCTTAGGTTCCCATGAAATAGAAACAAAAACACTTAGGTTCATCCCCTATTGGATGCATGAGATGTTATGAATCGAGGGACTCAAACATAGGCCCCTTAAAATTATTAGGATAGTCGATGAACGTAAAAATATGAAATTTTAGGATTTTTGGGAAGTGGATTCTCACTTTTTCTAGAAGTTTTGGAGCTCTCATCATTTTCTCATATTTAGATCAGCGTTACGCTGAGTCATAGGATTCATTTCCCTCAAATTTTAAGGATAACTATTTTATTTTGAATAGTTTTTATTATAACAAATTTCCTGACCCTTTGGCAATGTCACCACTAATAATTATATTTTTAGAATTGATAAATTTTTAAAATTTTTTATAAATATTTCTAACTCATTACCCAACACTTTCATAAAATTTCAGATCCATCTGACATTTAGATAAATCGTGAAAATTCTGTTAGTAGAGAAAATCTTGCACTGGAAACTACTGGACTGTTACCTTTTTCAGACTTTTAAAGGTCAGAATCATATCTTACCATAGGAATTTCATTCTAAGAAAAATTTGAGTGATTCTTCACCTAACCTATAGATTACCATCCAAATTTCAAGCAAAAATGACGTTCGGTTTGAGAGATAAAATTCTAAGAGCGCTTATAAGTCCTATGTTCCAGATTCGACACTATCCTAGTTCCTTAGCTTTGAAAACCTCTGAACCCCTTGTTTAGGCTTAGTTAGCGTAAGATGGCACCCTTAGAAGTATTCCCTAGTGTATGCTCATACATCCTTATGAATTTTAGGCCCAACCCTCTTACTTAAAGTAGATTATCGTAACCATAAAATGCCATTTACCAATCCCTCACATAGATCTTCGACCATATCTAACAATAATAGTAAATAGGATCTCGTAAAGTTTTAATGTTTTGTATTGTTGGATTTTAATTTAAGTGATCTTCGTTGATTTTTTTTTGTTGGAGAATACATGAAAGTCCCCACAATGTTAGACTAAATCGGCCGCACGGGAGGGCAGAACCGTACTTAATATATTGTGTAAAGGATTGAATCCTCGTTCAAATCCTGAGGGTCGACACTCGGAATTTCGAATGGATACTAATGAACTCAATGCTCAAATGCGAGTAGAAGATCTAAGTATCGGATCCGAATTTACTTGAACTGTTCACCCGTGATGTCGACACAATACAAATCGCATCCTTGTTCTAACTGGATGACTTTTGTGCATTCTCTTAGAATGTGTGTGATTGTTTTCTTTGAATGACTAAAATAAGATAAATGTATAGACGACCCTAGGACGTAGAAGCTTAGCCACTTAGACCCTATAAAGAGTTAGAATAGGTATCCCTAACCTCACCTTTCTGTCGCACTTTCAGTTATTAAAGAACTGTCGATGATATCTCATTCACTTTGTTATCAGCTTGCTTATCCACTCATTCAAGTGACCATCCGATCATGCCAACCTAATCAAACTCAGATCTATCTTTTAAACTCTTGATCAGTTATTTTATTAGCGATCAGACATCCTTGATAATTATCTAACCCTAATCGTCGTAGATCCTTGACAATAAGAGCACCTACCCAAACCTGAGAAATATTAGGGCGCTAGATGATTGAATGATTTGAGAGACCAATCAATATATTCAGAACCATCTAGGAATCAGAGTGCGCAGTGAAAGTATGATAGGAAAGACATTTGGGGAAGCTTGTAAAAATCGATGTCGAGTACGGATTTATTTTTAAGGCGGGTGGATTGTGATCGCGTCTGACCCGAAATAGTATAGAAGGTTTGGCGAGAAGTCATGAAGTGAGATTGCCCTCAATCTTTTATCGACGATGCTTAGGAAACTTCGGGGACGAAGTTTGTTTTTAAGGGGGGTGGTTTGTAACGCCCAGATTTTCGAGAATTATTTGAAAATTTTTGAAAATTCATTTTTAATTTATTTTTTTATTAATCATCGTATATTTACCATTGATTTGCGAATATCGGGACATCCGTATGAGATCTGATAGGGGACCCTTTACAAAAGTTGTTTAGAATGATCCCATAAACATTGTAGAAAGAACAGATTTCAAAAATCACGCATTTTCGGATAATTACGAAAATGCTATTAGTTAAACTTAAGTTAAGATGCCATTTTTAAGTATTATAGTTTCTGACGATCACTTTCTCGTAAAACCCTGGATTTAAGCTTTGGGCACATATTAACCATACACATCAAATTTCAGCCCTTAAATCCTAGTAGAAGTGGTCCGATTGTCAAATCAACCCCTTAACCCTTGATTTTCATGTCCATCGAGTGAGGAAAGTAGATGGTTAGTCGTAGTCGAATATTTCTCTTCATATGAGTGACTCAGATTGTCTTTATCATAGACCAATATTCTGATTTGAGTGCCCCACCTTGATAAGCATCTTTCTTATGCGCGAAGTTATTCCGTTTTAGAAATTAATGAGTTACCAACTCTTTTTAAATCTGAACCTTTCAATTTACCCACTTCTCACCATCAATCGCTTCTCAAATTTGGACCACTTATTATACTCATATGACTACGAGTTTACACAAAGTTTGGACCTCGATCTATAATCCTACACCGTTGAACCACAAAGCCAGCCCCTTCCTTTTCCGTCAAAAGTTGAAATTTCAGATCTAGGCATTTCTCACCATCAATCAACCACTAAACTTTGTACAATTGTTTGCCTATCATGACTACATATTTTTTCAAATTTTTGGGCCCTGATCATCAAGCGTAGACTGTTAGTTGAGATCAAGCCCATTTTAGCACCCGTTAGGCCATTTTCAAGGATCGGCCAATCTAGAATGTGGATCATCAAGAAATTTACGTATTCTAACTCTACTCTTCGAGCTTGATAAGATGACTGGATTAAAATTGATCATAGATCACCCAAATATTGAGATTTGAGAAACCCACCTCAAGAAGTTTTTACACAAGACCTCGCGTGCACATCCCTCTCCATATTTCTACTACGCACAAATCCTTCTCCTAACCCTAGCCTCCAAGCCCTAGAGAGAGAGAGAGAGAGAGAGAGAGAGAGAGAGAAGAGAAGAGAGTTCTTTCTCATATTTTTCCAGCGGCTAGGATCTTCTACAACCCTCTTCTTCTAAGTCCATCCTATGGTGAGGATTTTCCTTCAAGCCTTTCATTAATAATATCACGATTATCATAAGTTTCTTTTGTGGCATGTAAAGTTGTTTTGTTTTAAATTACTTATCCATATAACATGAAGTTTGATGTGAGATTTGTAATGAATATCATTATATAGTGATGTGATTCCTTTTTTTAGATTTTTGACTAAGAAGCATGTGTATTTCAGTTATTTATTTTTGTGAAATCTATTCCCTTATTTTCTTAGTCCATGTATTACAAGTAACATTGGTTTTCATATTGTGATATGAAATATGTGTATAAGATCATCATATGGACATCATATTATTGTATATTCTTTGTCCTTAAGTTGGTAAAATTATTCGATGTAGAGATATGGAACCCGTGAGAGGTGTCCATGATGGAAGAATATATCTTGACTTAACTGAGAGAATGAAGTGATTGTATGTTAATGGATCCTTACATATACATGATGTTTGATTTGATCCATTTACAGTACATGGGTATTTTAATGAATTTGGTCATGATGTACAACATTGGCTTTTTGGGACATGATGAAATCATAAAACGGGACAATGAGTGAACACTAATGGTATGTAAATTCTCATGAGCCGGGGTTGGTGCTATGGACACTAATCCCGTGCCGTCGGCCTATGCCGGGTTGCTTGCGACTCCCCATAGTGACCATTGAGTTTTATTTAAATCGGTTGTATGCGAAAACACTTAAATAAAGGTGAAACTAAAGTCATGCATTCACTTGGCTCCATGTGGGTGTACGGAATTGAGAATAGGCTAGAGCGTCCTACTTCTCCCGTACACTGTCACGTATAGATTTGGGCTATGAGCATCCCATTTCTCACGTCGTCGGGCAAAACTATGGACTTGTGCATCCCAGGAACCTCTGGTGACTAGTGGCTAGCATGAAGTCGTAACAGGGAGTCTCCCACTTTATGTATTGTGATTCTAGCCAGGGTGCCTTAGCTAGAGCATGCATTCCATGCATCACATTAACAAAGATTTTTAGTTGGTTGTTTTGATTTGATTAAATGATAATATACTGCTTGCGTTTACTCTGTACCGTTATTATTATTCTTGATTGTCTTGGAGGAAATATTCCCCACTATGATAGCGTTTAACGCTATCCCAAACACAATTCAGATGATGCAGGTGAAGATCCAGGTATTGAACCCGATTTTTAAGGAAAAGAGTTCGATGTTCGTACGATCACATGGCAGATGATGATGTTAGAGAAACTTAATTGATGTTATCATTTATTAAATATTTCTTTTGAGTAGTTGATACATTTATGGAATTGTAATAAGTCTTCAAGAGAAGACATGGTTTTGTATTTTAATTAATCAGTATAGATATTGGTTGATTCCCTTATTTAAACATTGATGATGACGTAGTAAGTTTGATAGAATAAGATGATAATTGTTTCCACCATTGTGCTTGAATGCTATATTTTATTATTTGACAAATTAGTTATTCCATAAATTACTTGGGAATTCGACCCTCATGTTATACACGAGAGTCGAAAATCTCGGGTCGTTACAGTTGATATCGGATCACAATCGGGACCTCTGGGTGAGAAGGCCGACCATTTTCATAATAAATATCCCTTAGGGCTTAGGTTCCCATGAAATAGAAACAAAAACACTTAGGTTCATCCCCCATTGGATGCATGAGATGTTATGAATCTAGAGACTCAAACATAGGCCCCCTAAAATCATTAGGATAGTCGATGAACGTAAAAATATGAAATTTTAGGATTTTCGGGAAGTGGATTCTCACTTTTTCTAGAAGTTTTGGAGCTCTCATCATTTTCTCATATTTAGATTAGCGTAACGCTGAGTCATGGGATTTATCTCCCTCAAATTTTAAGGATAATTATTTTATTTTAAATTGTTTTTATTAGGACAAATTTCCTGACCCTTTGGCATTGTCACCACTAATAATTATATTTTTAGAATTGATAAATTTCTAAAAAATTTATAAATATTTCTAACTCATTACCCAACACTTTCATAAAATTTCAGATCAATCTGACATTTAGATAAATCGTGAAAATTCTATTAGTAGAGAAAATCTTGCGCTGGAAACAGCTGGACTGTTACCTTTTTCAGACTTTTAGAGGACAGAATCATATCTTACCATAGGAATTTCATTCTGAGAAAAATTTGAGTGATTCTTCACCTAACCTATAGATTACCATCCAAATTTCAGGCAAAAATGACGTTCGGTTTGAGAGATAAAATCTAAGAGCGCTTATAAGTCATGTGTTCCAAATTCGACACTATCCTAGTTCCGTAGCTTTGAAAACCTCTGAACCCCTTGTTTAGGCTTAGTTAGCGTAAGATGGCACCCTTAGAAGTATTCCCTAGTGTATGCTCATACATCCTTATGAATTTTAGGCCCAACCCTCTTACTTAAAGTAGATTATCGTAACCATAAAATGCCATTTACCAATCCCTCACATAGATCTTCGACCATATCTAACAATAATAGTAAATAGGATCTCGTAAAGTTTTAATGTTTTGTATTGTTGGATTTTAATTTAAGTGATCTTCGTTGATTTTTTTTTGTTGGAAAATACATGAAAGTCCCCACAATGTTAGACTAAATCGACCGCACGGGAGGGCAGAACCGTACTTAATATATTGTGTAAAGGATTGAATCCTCGTTCAAATCCCGAGGGTCGACACTCGGAATTTCGAATGGATACTAATGAACTCAATGCTCAAATTCGAGTAGAAGATCTAAGTATCGGATCCGAATTTACTTGAACTGTTCACCCGTGATGTCGACACAATACAAATCGCATCCTTGTTCTAACTGGATGACTTTTGTGCATTCTCTTAGAATGTGTGTGATTGTTTTCTTTGAATGACTAAAATAAAATAAATGTATAGACGACCCTAGGACGTAGAAGCTTAGCCACTTAGACCCTATAAAGAGTTAGAATAGGTATCCCTAACCTCACCTTTCTGTCGCACTTTCAGTTATTAAAGAACTGTCGATGATATCTCATTCACTTTGTTATCAGCTTGCTTATCCACTCATTCAAGTGACCATCCGATCATGCCAACCTAATCAAACTCAGATCTATCTTTTAAACTCTTGATCAGTTATTTTATTAGCGATCAGACATCCTTGATAATTATCTAACCCTAATCGTCGTAGATCCTTGACTATAAGAGCACCTACCCAAACCTGAGAAATATTAGGGCGCTAGATGATTGAATGATTTGAGAAACCAATCAATATATTCAGAACCATCTAGGAATCAGAGTGCGTAGTGAAAGTATGATAGGAAAGACATTTGGGGAAGCTTGTAAAAATCGATGTCGAGTACGGATTTATTTTTAAGGGGGGTGGATTGTGATCGCGTCTGACTCGAAATAGTATAGAAGGTTTGGCGAGAAGTCATGAAGTGAGATTGCCCTCAATCTTTTATCGACGATGCTTAGGAAACTTCGGGGACGAAGTTTGTTTTTAAGGGGGGTGGTTTGTAACGGCCCAGATTTTCGAGAATTATTTGACAATTTTTGAAAATTCATTTTTAATTTATTTTTTTATTAATCATCGTACATTTACCGTTGATTTACGAATAGCGGGACATCCGTAGGAGATCCGATAGGGGACCCTTTACAAAAGTTGCTTAGAATAATCCCATAAACATCGTAGAAAGATCAAATTTCAAAAATCACGCATTTTCGAATAATTACGAAAATGTCATTAGTTAAACTTAAGTTAAGATGCCATTTTTAAGTATTATAGTTTCTGACGATCACTTTCTCATAAGACCCTAGATTTAAGCTTTTGGGCACATATTAACCAAACACATCAAATTTCAGCCCTTAAATCATAGTAGAAGTGGTCCGATTGTCAAATCGGCCCCATAACCCTTGATTTTCATGTCCATCGAGTGACGAAAGTAGATGGTTAGTCGTAGTCAAATATTTCTCTTCATATGAGTGACTCGGATCGTCTTTATCATGGACCAATATTGTGATTTGAGTGCCCCACCTTGATAAGCATCTTTCTTATGCGCGAAGTTATTCCGTTTTAGAAATTAATGAGTTACCAACTCTTTTTAAATCTGAACCTTTCAATTTACCCACTTCTCACCATCAATCGCTTCTCAAATTTGGACCACTTATTATACTCATATGACTACGAGTTTACACAAAGTTTGGACCCCGATCTATAATCCTACACCGTTGAACCACAAAGCCAGCCCCTTCCTTTTCCATCAAAAGTTGAAATTTCAGATCTAGGCATTTCTCACCATCAATCAACCACTAAACTTTGTACAATTGTTTGCCTATCATGACTACATATTTTTTCCAAAATTTGGGCCCTGATCATCAAGCGTAGACTGTTAATTGAGATCAAGCCCATTTTAGCACCCGTTAGGCCATTTTCAATGATCGGCCAATCTAGAATGTGGATCATCAAGAAATTTACGTATTCTGACTCTACTCTTCGAGCTTGATAAGATGAATGGATTAAAATTGATCATATATCACCCGAATATTGAGATTTGAGAAACCCACCTCAAGAAGTTGTTACACAAGACCTCGCGTGCACATCCCTCTCCATATTTCTACTACGCACCTCCAAATCCTTCTCCTAACCCTAGCCTCCATGCCCTAGAGAGAGAGAGAGAGAGAGAAGAGAAGAGAGTTCTTTCTCATATTTTTTCAGCGGCTAGGATCTTCTACAACCCTCTTCTTCTAAGTCCATCCTAAGGTGAGAATTTTCCTTCAAGCCTTTCATTAATAATATCACGATTATCATAAGTTTCTTTTGTGGCATGTAAAGTTGTTTTGTTTTGAATTACTTATCCATATAACATGAAGTTTGATGTGAGATTTGTAATGAATATCATTATATGGTGATGTGATTCCTTTTTTTAGATTTTTGACTAAGAAGCATATGTATTTGAGTTATTTATTTTTGTGAAATCTATGCCCTTATTTTCTTAGTCCATGTATTACAAGTAACATTGGTTTTCATATTGTGATATGAAATATGTGTATAAGATCATCATATGGATATCCCATTATAGTATATTCTTTGTCCTTAAGTTGGTAAAATTATTCGATGTAGAGAGATGGAACCCGTGAGAGGTGTCCATGGTGGAAGAATATATCTTGACTTAACTAAGAGAATGAAGTGATTGTTTGTAATTGGATCCTTACATATACATGATGCTTGATTTGATCCATTTACAGTACATGGGTATTTTAATGAATTTGGTCATGATGTACAACATTGACTTTTGGGGACATGATGAAATCATAAAACGGGACAATGAGTGGACACTAATGGTATACAAATTCTCATGAGCCGGGGTTGGTGCTATGGACACTAATCCCGTGCTGTCAGCCTATGCTGGGTTGCTTGCGACTCCCCATAGTGACCATTGAGTTTTATTTAAATCGGTTGTATGCGAAAACACTTAAATAAAGGTGAAACTAAAGTCATGCATTCACTTGGCTCCATGTGGGTATACGAAATTGAGAATAGGCTAGAGCGTCCTACTTCTCCCGTACACTGTCACGTATAGATTTGGGCTATGAGCATCCCGTTTCTCACGTGGTCGGGCAAAACTATGGACTTGTGCGTCCCAGGAACCTCTGGTGACTAGTGGCTAGCATGAAGTCGTAACAGGGAGTCTCCCACTTCATGTATTGTGATTCTAGCCAGGGTGCCTTAGCTAGAGCATGCATTCCATGCATCGCATTAACAAAGATTTTTAGTTGGTTGTTTTGATTTGATTAAATGATAATATACTGCTTGCGTTTACTCTGTACCGTTATTATTATTCTTGATTGTCTTGGAGGAAATATTCCCCACTATGATAGCGTTTAACGCTATCCCGAACACAATTTAGATGATGCAGGTGAAGATCCAGGTATTGAACCCGATTTTTAAGGAAAAGAGTTCGATGTTCGTACGATCACATGGCGGATGATGATGTTAGAGAAACTTAATTGATGTTATCATTTATTAAATATTTCTTTTGAGTAGTTGATACATTTATGGAATTGTAATAAGTCTTCAAGAGAAGACATGGTTTTGTATTTTAATTAATCAGTATGGATATTGGTTGATTCCCTTATTTAAACATTGATGATGACGTAGTAAGTTTGATAGAATAAGATGATAATTGTTTCCGCCATTGTGCTTGAATGCTATATTTTATTATTTGACAAATTAGTTATTCCATAAATTACTTGGGAATTCGGCCGTCATGTTATACACGAGAGTCGAAAATCTCGGGTCATTACACGGCTTGTGCAATTTTTGCAGGAGAAACACCATTGTTGTTGTGTTTGACTGTATCTACTGGAAAACCATCTTGAGCTATCCCCACTACCAGTTTTCCATTGTTGTTCTTTGAATCATATGAGAAGGTTAGCTGCTCATTTACTGGATCAGTAGTTTGGTTCTTCTGGCTCAGTGATAAATACATGTACAAAGAATTCCTGAAAAGGGCAAGCATTCATCAACCCAGCTAGAGGAAGTTTTATCAACTTATCTACCGAAAAAGTAAATAGAGAAAGACAAGACGAGCCAAGTTTTAGTCTTTTATTTCAGTTTCTAAGGAAATGAAAGTGGAATAGAATCTGTCAAGGCTTGAGTTAATCCGGGATTTCCTTTTTCATATTTGCTTAAATTGAATCATGTTCCCTTGTCATGTAAAAAGGTGAATGAATGACATAAAAGGAGGAAAGAAAACTAAAATATGTGACAGAAGAGGAAAGAAAACTAAAATATTATAGCTTAGAGAGAATGGAAACCCATACATTTAGAAGCATGTTTCATTTCAATGGTGTCATTGTTGACTAGCAAAACCTGCCCATGCCATAAATATGAATGAATATGTAACCATTGTTGTGGTTAAATGCTTAAGTAGAGGAAGACAGTCTACCCTCTAATTGATAGCAGCAGATATTCAGTTCTACAGGGAACTTGACAGGAAAAACAATAGTATTCACATCAGAATAAGTTACCTTGAATCCACAGCTCCAAAATGCTCAACAAATGCTGTTAGGTCAGCAATTTTTTTAACAGAGCATGTGGAACCTACAGCCCGGTTGACAACAGAGGCTAGTTCATCCCTTAAGGCTGTTAACCTCAAGTCCATTGCTCACAATAGTTCATTCCTATCAGCATTCATCTCCTCATCCATTACTACCTATGCTAGAGCAAATGGATTTTATGGCTAGATTGGATCATTGGATTATCATTGAAATAAAGGATTTGGGAATTACCAATGAAGACAACTCTCTATCAAGCCAATCAACAAAAGTCAGGACATCATCTATTTCCGTATAAGCCGTGCTTTGAATCTTTTCATCCATTACCACTAAATTTGATATGTTCTCCTGTTACTGAAGCATACCCAAATCAATATTTCATATGTTTTCACAAGTTCTACAGTTTCATCATCATAATCATAATCATCACAAAATAGTTATGTCTCTTTCAACTTAGGCGAAAGAGATTTTCCTTTTCTAACCAATTCAAGCTTCTACAGCCAAACTTTTTCATAACTATCGCTTCTAATGCCAATGGATTGAACTGGAAAAACAACTAGTGGAATTAAATTATTAGAATATTGATTTCTCTAGTTACTTTTTTGCATACCATATGCACAAAATGTATGGCCTCATGAGTAGATGTGTGTAGGTATGTACACATATGATAGTAATTGATTGGTAGACATGTTCATGCATGTGTTCCCATCCTAGAATCCAGCGATTCCTTGATGCTTCAGGCCCTAATAAAATAACTAATCTTCAAAATCACATTGCCTAACACATAGTTGTATAATTCCAGTATGGAATCTACAATAGAATTCTTCTTCAATAGAATTTTTAGATGCTTGGTTTTGTGCCCTAAATACGGGATTTTTCCTATGTCATTTTAGATACACTGTGAGACGGTGGCTGTGGAAGATTTTTTATATGTTTGGGGTTAAGCATAATCTTAGTCCATGAGCTTTCCTAATGAAGTATTAGGCTGAGTAGGGTTGCAAGCATCAACTTAAAATAACAGTTAACCAATCGAATAACATATAGTCATATAGTCGAATGTATATGTTGTTATATGACTTTCAGAATTATTAGTTCTTAATACTGCATTCATGGTCGTAAAGAAGCAATTTTGAAAGAATTTCTACCACAACTTCCATAAAGAAGTAATTTTTAGCTAAAATATAACAAAAAGAGAAATGATCCACCTATCTTCTAACATAAATTAAACAATTCCCTTAGGGTGCATGAAATCCAGTGGTAGAAAGTTGCTAATTTGACCTACTAAATAAATTTATAGAAGTACACAATGCTATGTGTAAAAATTAAAAATTTTCATAACTATAGAGGAGTATAGAAGATTTAAGTTGAAGAGGAGATTGAAAAGAAAAATGACTAACCTCATTGAGAAACAAAGAGGAAAAGTGTGAGCCTCAAAGTAGAAGAGCGTGAGACCAAAAGTAGACATACATGGGCTACCTTAGCATCCGAAGGCTAGAAAGAAAAGCCCCACTCTTTGTAAAGTTCCACACCATTGCTTGGAAAGTCATCAGAGTATTCTCTGAAAAAACTGAATTCCCTGAAATTAGATGAAAAAAATGAAGACATTCCAAGAAAAAATGAAAGAACAACAGTACATTTTCATTTCATGAATTGAGAGTAGCAATTTTTTGTCATCAATCTATTACTCCTATGCTAATTTTAATCTGACCAAATTCATAAGAAATCCTAAAAACTTTTTAATTGAAATCCTTAAAAAGAATAATAAAAGGAAAGTACGAGGATCAAAACAAAAAATCAAAGACCATTCACATAATGATGAATAGACAGTGGTTCATAAATTGGTGCAAATTTGGGAAGACAGATGAATTTGTAGAATATTCTCAAACATGATGACAAAATAAATCAAACCACCCTTAAAGGAATACATTGTAACAAATAATAAAAAAGTAACTTCCACAAAATAAGGATAACAGGCAAGGTTTTGGAAAATATTAAAAAAACCATAGTTAGCAAAATGTATTATCAACCTGTTAGATAGGACAGAGAAAATATATCTAAGCAAGTAAAAATATATTATCATAAAGAGAAGATGGATTATCAACCTGTTAGAATTTTTCTAATTTCCCCTTGTATTATCAACCTGTTCCTTAAACAAAATGAAATTCCATTTTCCAGCAAAAGCACAAACAAATCAAATCCAAATGCCATTTATTTTCAGTATTTGCTGTCTCTTCAGTTCAAATTCTGGATTCAACTTTTGACGATTCTAAAGCTCCTAACATTGCCTATTAGAAGCTTCCTTAATGATGCCTTCCATATACACTTTCCTTGCCAAAACTGAAAACAAAATTACATATATTATCACAGAACACAAAAACTATAGATCAATACATAGCTTTCCCCAAATTTTACAATAAACCATGCTTCTAACGAGAGAGAGAGAGAGAGAGAGAGAGAGAGAGAGAGAGAGAGAGAGAGAGATGGGACATTGTTGGATGGTCTGCCTCTTCTAACGAAGCTCACGAAGCTCGTGAATGGTTGCAGAGATGAAAGGAGTTATGGAGAGCTACTGCGACAGGCCCGTCTCCTACTTTCCGTTGGAGAAGAAGAATCGCATGAGGGTCGGAGCTTCAATCCGTAATGGCGGAAACGGTAGGGCTCCAAAGCTAAAACTTCTACAGTGAGGGAGTGAGGAAGAGAGGCCCACATGGAGAGAGAGAGAGAGAGAGAGAGAGCGAGAGAGAGATTTCAGTGAAGAAGCCTCTTGAGGTCGGTTTGGACATTTCAGACATTTCAGGCCCACTTGAGCTTTGGATATGGGACGCGGATTGGCTAGTGACCCCAACACTAGCCCCGGGGTTGCTGTTAAAGTTGTGTGGGCCCCACCATGATGTATGTGTTTTATCCACGCTGTCCATCCATTTTTCCACCTCATTTTAAGACATGGGCCTAAAAATGAGGCAGATCCAAATCTCAGGTGGACCACACCATAGGAAAAAAGTGTTGATTTAACGCCCACCCTTAAAAACTTCCCAGGGCCCACTGTGATGTTTATTTTCCATCCAACCTGTTGATAAGGTCACACAGACCTGGATGAAGTGAAAACACAAATATCAGCTTGATCCAAAACTTCTGTGGCCTCCAAAAAGTTTTCAATGGTGAGAATTCAACTGCCACTATTTCCTATGGTGTGGTCCACCTGAGCCAATATCAACACTCGAGCTAGACTTTTAGCTTCAGTTTCTCACAAGGGAGGCAAAATGAAGGAGTTTTAGCCTCACTTCCTTGCTAACTGAGGTAAAATGGAAGACTTTTAGCCTCACTTCTTGGCCAACGGAGGCAAAATGATGGAGTTTTAGCCTCACTTCCTAGCTACCAGCTCATAAAATGGAAGACTTTTAGCCTCCCTTCTTGGCCAACTGAGGTAAAATGATGGAGTTTTAGCCCCCTTCCTGACTAACTGTGGTAAAATGGATGACTTTTAGCCTCACTTCTTGATCAATTGAGGCAAAATGGTAAACTTTTACCTCACTTTCTAACCAATTGAGGCAGAATTGTAGACTTTTAACCTCACTTCCTGACCATTGAGGCAAAATTGAAGACTTTTAGCCTCAATTTCTAACCAACTGAGGCAAAATGGCAGACTTTTAGCCTCAGTTTCTGACCAACTGAGGCAAAATGGAAGACTTTTAGCCTCAGTTTTCACCAATTGAGGCAAAATGGTGGGGACTTTTAGACTCATTTTCTTACAATTGAGGCAAAATGGAAGACTTTCAGCCTCAGTTTTCGCCAACTGAGGCAAAATGGTGGGGACTTTTAGCCTTATTTTCTTACAATTGAGGCAAAATGGAAGACTTTTAGCCTCATTTTTCACCAACTGAGGGAAAAGGGTGGGGACTTTTAGCCTCATTTTCGTATAATTGAGGCAAAATGGAAGACTTTTAACCTCGGTTTTTTACCAACTGAGGCAAAATGGTAGACTTTTAGCCTCGGTTTCTCACCAATTGAGGCGAAATAGAAGACTTGTAGCCTCAATTTTTTTACGAATTTGGGCAAAATATGGACTTTTAGCCTCAGTTTCTTACTAACTGAGGCAAAAAAAGACATTTAGCCTCTATTTTTTGAAGTGAGGCTAAAAAAGTGTGGCTAAAGGCCTATTTTCTTGTAGTGCCACTTTTCTTTCTAAAGAGAAGGGGAGTTGGGTTCCAAGATGTGAAAGACCTCCCAGCTGAGGTTTGTGGTCTTCTTCTCCTTGATAGAGTGGGGCTAGGGTAAGTTAAGAGCTGGTTGAGGTTTCTCTGTTTGTAGTTATAGTGTTGGGGGTGTTTTGGGTTTTATGATAGGTGGGGTCCTAGGCTTTTTGTGGGGCCACACCCGAAAGGTTGTACTTACTTTTCCTGTTCAATGAGAACTTCTTTTTCCAAAATAAAAGAGAATTGGTAAGACTGCCAAAAACCAGTTTACATGTTCCCTTCTATAAAATTCCAGTTTAGAATGTGGGGTTGGAATATGATGATGTTACCAAAGAATACAATATTGTCCACTTCTTTAATAGTCAGTTCAGCAATCGGTTTTATGAAACTAAATTCCATATGGAATGTAAAATCTTTACAATGGGCCTCTTCGATTCGTGGAGAGGTGTTGGTAGCATCCCTTATCCGCGCGTCACTTACAAACCTACCCTTGTAAATGGTGCTCTACATTGGATGGTTGAAAGTCGGTTTCTCATGAATGGATCTGCACTCATCGTATCAGTGAATCCCAGTGATGAGAAGATGGTATAATCCCTCATCGTTGGCGTAACTTAGAGGGTGCTTGAGTCTTATAGACGGTTCAACCAAGCCGCTGATGGACACATGGATGTTACAAGACTACACTAAACCCATTTGGATTAAAGCATACAACATCATTGCATTTAACATAAATGGATATATCAACACATATTGTTATATTATTCCTCTATCTATCCACAACAATCGGAATATTTTAATATCTCTAAATGTAGAACAATTGTCTAAGTACAATCCCCGGACCAAAACCATCATGAATTATGAAGGCTACAAATACCATTTTATTGGGCTTCGTGTCTATGCTGAAAGCCTGGTCCCACTAAGGAGAAGGCATCCACCCAGCCGATCTAGAAAATTAAGAATCAGAGGTAAGGATGAGAGCTGTCCGTCATACTCGTAAACGACTAAATGTAGTCATTGTGGAGGGCTTAGACACAACAAGTGAACATGTAAAGAACCCATTAATTAGTGATAGGTTTCCCGTCAGTGTGGGCCTTTGTCGAAGCACAATCATAAATCTTTTGAAATAATGACTTTATATACTTTAAGATGTCTACTTAAATATTATGTGGGATGTGTGAATGGATGGAATTATACATGGATAAAAAAAAGGTATCCACCCATGTGTAAATAAAATCTTGGGGGTAGGGCTTCCACATGCTGCCATTTATTCTTTCGATGAACCTTCTTCATTACATTTTCACAATTTTGAATATAGTATTTTTAAATGGACTACTTCAGTCATGACTGTGGGATCTCTTCTTATATAATGGTTTGAGTATTTATGGACTTATGAGGTGCGTTCTTTTGTAGTTGTAATCCTTACTGTATTCTTCATTAATATAACTTGGTTTGTGCTAACTTGGCTAGACATTGTTCTATCGAAGGCAGATTGACTTGATTGTTGTCGATCATACAGACTATTGGTTTCATCATCTGGTCTACCATCGAGAGGATGAATACATTGTCATTGGTAGTGTGACTGAGAATGACTCGTTACTCAAGCCGAAACTGGCGCATCGCTGTTTTGAGGAACCAACCAACTTTGTTTCCTTCTGTCTATTCAAGAAGATTGATGCAGACATGTTGTTCTTTATAGCGAGAGAGAATCGATCCTTCGTTCTCCTGGTCTTTTACTCATTTAACGCCCTTCTTAATAGTACATTCGTGTTTCCTCGCAAGCAAATATAAACGAGCTCTTATTACTCATTTTGATATATTGACTTGTTTCTTATTTCAAAGATGATAGTACATTTGCTTTTACACTGCTTAAGGCTTTGGGGTTATTAGTCTATGCATGGTGCAAGCAATGTTGTCAAACTATATACCCATTTACATGAATACGCACTAAAAAGAATGATATGGTCATGTCATTATGTCTGTAGAGTCGAAGTAATACCCTAAATTATCAATTTACTTATAAACCGGCATAACTATAATGAATATTTTATCGATCTTTGACTTTTTAGCCTAATTTTAATATATTAGAATTTATGAACAGTTTAAATTTGAAGAAAAACCCTCCTTTTCGTGAAATGTTAAAAATTCACGATTTGTACTTTGAGTGGAAAATTGAAATCTTTATTATTAAGAATTTAATTTTTTAATATTTTTATTGAATCCAAATGGGGGGTACTGTTGATCTCTGAATTGTGCATATTGTAACCGCAATTCATCACACATTATGCATAGTTTATAGTGTTAAAAGACATATCTTATGAGTGTATTTGTGTTTGTAGGTATGAGAGAGAGAGAGAGAGAGAGAGAGAGAGAGAGACCTCATAAATTCAAGGTTAAATGAATTATTTTAAATACATTGAAGATCAACGGAGAAAGGGCTAAGAGGTGAAGGAAAGAAGTAAGGAAGAAAGAAGAAGAAAAAAGAAGAAATCGTGAAGAAACAGTCTCCACGACCGGTCGCCCACTATCTAGGCTGATCAGCTAACAAGTCGAATTTCATGGGAAACATAATGGAGTTGCTGGATTATTTTTTGACCTACTAAACCGATCATCAGACCAGTCGTCTAACCACTCTAATATTCGATAGAGGCTAAAGTTTTTAACAAAACCTTACTGGACTAAAAATCACAGTTTACGACCAGTTAGTAGAGGCCCAGACAGATCATCCAACCGGTCTTCCAAGAAGAACTAGATTCAAATTTTAGTTATTGCCGTTGTTGATTGAGCACCGACCGGTCGGAGCCCATCACCGACCGATTGGCCACCGAATCGACTGCGTAACTTCTTATGTAATTTCAGAAGATTCTAAGGCGGTGGCAAGTTTTTGCTATAAAAGAACACTTCTACCTTCCTCCTAAGGCATCCTAGGAGAGTTCTGAACATACTGGAGGTGGAGAGGATTAAAGTGAAGCAACTACAACTCCATTCTTCAATATTTCTCTAGATCTTATGTTTTTCTTAATTTTTTTTTGTTTGTTTCTAGTTCAATCATATCTATGGTTGGCTATATCTCTTAGCTAGGGCTAAGAGGTGAAGCTTGTAGTTAGGTTTAATGCTTAATTCATTTATTCAAGTACTCTAAGCTTATATTTTGAATTTTTTAAGTTCTAGTTTGAATAACGTTGATATTTTTAGATAATTTCTGAGAGCTTGTGCACTCCAGACATAAGTTGCTTATAAGTTTCTAAGAATGATCATGTTGGTTTTATGAGATTTAAATTGTAGAAACCCTAGATCTGCCATTATCTCATGGTATGGTTGATGCTTTGAAGTGTTACAAGTTCATATTCTCCATGCTTCAATAGAACTAGAATTAGAACTTCAAGATTGAGTTTAGATTGTTTATGTGTTGAATAAGATATGTTACGATTGGATAGAGATAGGACGTTGATTCCAATTACATATGTTTGTGCCTGATGAATGAATTAGCATTAATCTACTACAAGTGATACTTGACGTTCTAGATGTTTAAATTCCTGAGTTTTTCTTATCTTAAGTTATTATTTATGCTTAATTCTAAAACTCTGAATCTCTGAACTTTTCTATTCTAAGTTGTTAGAAGAATTAGAGTCGGTTTAGTTACATAATCCCCAAGGATGATCCGATCTCACAAAAAATTATTACAACATCACAGCCTTATACTTAGGGCTAGCGAACATGTACTTCCTTATTTACATGACATTTACTTAAATGTTTTTATTTAAATAAGGTATATAGTGCAGGTATGCAGCAGCAGGCAGGTAGACATGCAGACAAACGACATGCAAGTGTGCAGTGCAAGAAGGTCGCGTGGAACATAGAGCTTCCACGCGGGTCACGCAGATAAACTCTGCAATCACTTTCTTCAATCTTCTTTCTTCGATCTTCTGATCTTCTTTCTTTATTCCACAATTGCAAGTCTTTTCGAATATTATACCTGCAATTACACATAATTGAATAAGTTATTCTGAACAATTCATATTACATTTTATTCTATAGATGAAGGGTGGAATGTTCCGGTTGAGAGTTGTCATTTTAGTGCTTGAATAGCTCTTTATAATGACAAATGTCTCTCCTTTAGCACTTGATCTGTATTAAAATATAGTTATCATTTTGTTTACACAACAAAATTGTCTTTTGATAGATAAGGGAGATAGTTGTATTCCAATAATCGACTAAGTGCACCAAAAGAAAATACATTCATCATAAATACGGTTCTTTTACTTTCCATGTATATATCCCTTGATTATATAATAGAATGTACAAAGGGTGTGAACATAGAAATTTCAGCAGAGTTTCCCCATTTTCTTCTTTCATTATGCCCAAAGGATAGATAAATGGGTTGAACAAGCTTCTAAGTTGAGATGGTTCCCTCCCTTATGCATTTCAACTTTGATCTAGCTTGATTCCTCAATAGAATTCATTTTTGACAGGGAAACAAGAGTGAAATAGCTAGGATGCACCCTTGACATCTTTCACAAAAGGGGGTGCAAATGCTGAACTTTTACTCTTTTAGGAGCTTCCACGTGAGTCGCGTGGAAGGTCTGGGCTACAGACTTATTTAAAATCACCACTTTGATCTTCGATTCTACAGTTTGACAGAGTTTCCTTATCACTCTTCCTCGATTCCCAGGATTTGCACTTTGTGCGTTTAACTGAGGTAGAAGGAGATGCACAAGGCCTCTTCCCTACTCCGGAGTTTTGAGAGAGGAGCTCCAGGACTTTGTCAATGTGCAAATGGGAATCCTAAGAGGGTATTTATAAGCAAGAGTCCAAATCTCGCGGAACAGACACCCTCACCGGGATAAAAAAAATCTAAAAATCTACATATTTCCTTCATTTTTCTACAATCTTCCTTATTTCTTCCTCCTTTCTTCCAGGACGTTCTCCCTTATTTTCCTTTGTATTTTTCCATGCCTCAACAGTTAGTCAAAGTCAGGTGGAGTGGTCTCACCTCTTTTAAAAAAAACAAACATAAAAGTTGATGATTTATTTTCCATAAAAAAAAAAAAAAAGAGTGAATCACATGCAAAGTTGAGTCTCACAAGAGTTCGACACCTCTTTAAGTTCCTATGGTACTAGTGGAGGCAGATTGCCTACTAAGTAATTCAGTATCTTTAAGCCTACTAAGTAAACTCTGTGGGTCTCCATTCATAGCTCAGCGGTGGACTTAGAGCAGCTTCAACATTGACACCAGGATCGAGTTCCCATGCGGTGTGTGTTAAAAAAAAAAAGAGAAAAAAGAGTAAACTATGTGGGGGCTCACCAGAGATGTACGTGTCTTATCCATCCTGTTTTTGGATCATTTTAATGCATGACCTCAAAATTGAAGCATATATATCCAAAGCTCAAGTGTATCCCACCACAGAAACGGTGGGAATAATGATGCCCACCATTGAAATCTTTCTAAGGCCTATAGTTTATTTGTCATCCTATCTATTCATAAGATCACACAGAAATCGAAGGAAGGAAAAATAGAAATATCAGCTTAACCCAAAACTTCTCCCGACGCGGATTGCGTCCGACCACTGGTGGGCGTCCAACCAGATCAGTGTGGGGACCCACCATAGTGTATCTGTTTATCAAAGCCGTCCATCCATTTTCTAAGATCATTTTAAAGTACGGCCATAAAATTTATGAAGATCCAACGTTCAAGTGGGCCACAGCCAAATATTGAGCGGAGCCTGGTGACGTCATCACTACATTAACGTGCTATTTTGTGATGACGTCATCGGGTTCCGAATAATATTTGGTGTGGCCCACTTGAACGTTGGATCTTCCTCAGTTTTTGGGGAAATATCCTACTATGATCTTATAAAAGGGATGGATGGTGTGGATAAACGGATACATCATGGTGGGTCCCAACACTGATCTGGTCGGACGCAATCCGCGTCCAACTTCTCTAGCCCTCAAAGAAGCTTTCAATGGTGGCATTTAATTCACACTGTTTCTTGTAGACTGAGCTTTGTATATGTTTCAATTTTGAGATTATGCTTTAAAATTATGCTGTAAAATGAATGGACACGGTGGATAAAAGACATAAAACACGGTGGGCCCGAAAGAGTTTACTCGGTACAATCTGCTTCCGGGACAGGTACCACGTAAGCGCACCTCCTCCTTTTGACTAAAAACAGTCACGTTTCTTTGGCAAATGCTCGTGATCTCCAGTAACTATAATTTGAACTCCTACTTGCAATCTTTCACTTGGATACAGCTCTAGATCGATCTAAAACGTAAATTCACTCGAGAATGCAATCTATGGACTAACAAAGAAGTTGCATGACCAAATGATTCAATCAGCCCTATTTTCTCTATCCATCAAATTTCAGAGGCATGAATCTGATGGTTATGATTGCCTAATAAAAATGTAATTTATAATGAGCCCTAACAAATAAATGGATCAAGTTGTTGGCTAGATTTGTTTTTATATAAACAATCTTGACCGTCTATATTAAATTCCTTTAATCAAATGATTAGTATTTATTTGATTGGTGTGATGTTTATATGTCAGTCCTGAAATGTTTTTGAAATTTGTAAACGGTCTAGATTAGTTTGTTGACTAAGGTCCCAACGCAAATAGGAACACAATCACTTATAGGTGCTCTTAGTTGCATTAGGACACTTAGACAATCTATTCTGTTGATCTAGACCATTCAATAAGTCCAATACACATTTCATTTGCCACTAGCGAACATGACCCTCATCTACAAAATATTGCCTATTTGAAAAAGGGAGTTAAGAAGGACGGTTAAGATTGTTTAAATGAAAAAGGTCTAATCAACAATTTGATATACATCTATTTGTTAGGACCATCATGGATTTCTGATGTTTCTTAAGAATTACTTCTGTTAGGAAATTATAATCATCCTATCCATGCTCGAAAAAAGATGGCTATACAAAATAAGGTAATCAAGGATGGATTGGATCATTCCATCAGTACAGTTTTTGTGTGCTTTTTTTATGTAGAACGGGTCGCTGATTATTTCTTGGCCTAGATGGACCAAAAGAAGACCGATCAGGGTCGAAAGTGATCCGAACCGTCAGGATCGTAAACTAGTCGTATCTCGCAATCCGGAATGAGTTTCTGGACATATAATATACATTTTGGGGTAGCTCGAGCTACTTTAGCCACCCAACCTTGCTATGCCGGGTTGCCCATGTCAGAATCGCGAGATTCGACTATATCGACGGTCTTTAGGCAAATTTATTTTCAGTTTTACTATTTATAGTAAGTTTTAATTCGATCATAACTTTGGATCTGTAGGGTTTTAGAGTTAGTGCCCAACATGAAAAGTGCTTAGAATATTTAGTAGAATAATGGTTGGGCCCGTTTAATAACTTTCTATTTTTTGCCGAAAACCAAGAGTTCTAGTAGGATTGAATGACTTCTATAAATAGTAAGCTTACTATTTATAGTAAGTTGTGTTTTCTAGGAGTTTGAGTTTGAGTTGGAGTCTGTTACTTTACCTAGGGTTTAGTTTCTTATTTATATGCATTGTAATTCCGTTTCCATTCATTCAATTTATCAAAAAAATAATTATTCAGAATCAATTTTCTCTTATTTCTTCCCATGGATTCGAGAAACAATCGATTAGGAAGACGGTGATCGACCTACCATGTCCTCCCTGCGTCACTTTCGAATTAATGTACACTTTAGATGAACCGATTGAACTGTCCAAGTGAACTGATGCAAGTAGGAGCACTATAACTTACAGTGCTCCCAGTCCACTGGAGCATTTCTCAAACAATAATGTGCGTTTTGGATAGAAGAACAAAGCAAATTAGAAACTCTAAGAACACACATAACGCTGCCAGAGTTCTTTCGTTCTTTCCAGTCCAATCCATTCCACGCGAATACCCATCTCATTTTCCCTGACCATGTCAAATGATGTCTCCTCAGTCATCCGAAATGTCTCCTCGGACATCCAAAATATCTCCTCAGACATCCAACATGCCGAAACAGTCATCGGTATCGTATCTCGCCTGTGGAATCCTGTTGCTCAAAGGGTGGGATACGTCTTCAACCTCGGACAAAATGTCGATTCCCTGACGAAGGCCAAGGACCAATTGAAATGTGTACGGGACAACGTGAAGAAAAGGGTGGATGTCGCCGAAAGGCGGCCGCTCAAAGGCAAAAGCCGTGTCCAGTCGTGGCTAGAAAGGGGAGATAACATCGAAGGACAAGTGAATGAGATGGAAACACAATTTCAGGAGATGGCTATTTGTTTTGAGAATTGCCATCCGAATTGTTGTTCAGGCTACGCGCTTGGCAAGAGGGTTGCAGAGAAGCTGGAAGAGGTAAACAAGTTGATCAGCGAAAGTGATTCTTTCAATGAGCTTCCCGATGCTGTTGAAAAGAAGCCTATAGGACTAACTGTAGGCATGGACCAGATGTTGAAGGATGCTCTCAGTAAGATTCGTGCAAGCCAGGTAGGAGTTTTTGGAATATATGGAATTGGGGGTGTCGGAAAGACGACCCTCCTCAAAATGATCAATAACTCATTCCTTGAAGGAGACCATGAATTTGAGGTCGTGATTTGGGTGGACGTGCCTAAAGAAATCTTAAAAAATTTGGGCCAGATTCAGAGGGATATTAGCGTGCGGTTGGGCTTGAATGGGCCAGAGAACGAAATCGACCAGAAACGGTCTCGAGAAATTTACAGCATCTTGAGTACGAAGAAATTCATGCTATTGTTGGATAATCTATCAGGACGGCTGGATCTAGATGCAGTCGGAATTCCTCATCCAAGCACAGAAAACAAGTGCAAGATCGTCTTCACCACACGAGATGATAAAGTCTGCGGCGACATGGTTGCGAGAGAGAAGATGAAAGTAGGATACCTCGAGGAGCAAGAAGCAATGGATCTATTTCGACAGAATGTTGGTGAACGCCTCCTGAATGATCATCCAGATATAGCGGAGCTTGCCAATAGTGTCGTTGAAAAGTGTCGTGGCCTACCCCTCCTGCTTGTCACCATTGGACAGGCCCTGGCGTCCAGGACGACCCCACAGCAGTGGGGATATGTCATATCAGTTCTGAGCAGTAGAAACCCAGCTATCAGATATTGAAGGTATGAATGATGATATTTTTTGGCTTTTGAATGTTAGTTATGATTATCTCGGTGACGAAACGATTCAATCATGTTTCCTGTACTGTTCTCTGTTTCCGGAGGGCTACTCAATTTTGAAAGAAAAACTTATAGATTACTGGATAGGCGAAGGATTCTTGGATGCGTGGGAAGGTGATCTAGATAAAGCTCGTTACAAGGGACATGATATCATTGGAAGATTAAAGGCTGTGTGCTTGTTGGAGAGTGGTTCTGATGAAAAAACACAGGTGAAGATGCACGATGTGATACGCGGTCTTGCATTATGGATAGCTTCCGAGTATGGGAGAAAGATGAACAGGTTTTTGGTGGAAACGGGCGTGGAACTGGAGAATGCACCAGAGGTTGAAAGGTGGAAGGATGCCGAGAGGGTATCTCTAATGAATCATCAAATAAAAGACCTAACGGAGACACCTCAATGCCCCAACCTCTTAACCTTGATGCTCCAAAGTGATCGGTGTGAAACTTTCCACACTGATTTTTTCCAGTCCATGCCTCTTCTTAGGGTCCTCGATCTATCACGTGCATACAAGCTTACGAATCTTCCCACGGGGATTGGTAACTTGCTAGAGCTAAGGTATCTCAATCTATCACACACAGGTATCACATCACTGCCTCGAGAGATAGGAAATTTGGTAAAGCTGCGGCAATTGAAGCTGAATAGTACATTTTCTTTGCGCACAATTCCTCCAGGGGCAATCTCCAGTCTTTCTCAGTTAAGAGTGATGAACCTATTTGATAGTTACTCGAACTGGGAAGAAGGGAGCGGTGGATTTGATATGAGTGAGTTGGAAGGCTTGAGACATTTAGTCCGTCTTAAAATCACCGTAACAACTGTGCATTCTCTTGAAAGGTTGCTCCGCTCTAGCAAGCTGCGGAACGTGACTCGGAATCTATGTCTGAGAAGGGCCGAGGGAGTGATTAATTCCACCCAACTATCATCCCTTTTTACAGTAATGAGGAGACTCAAAAGGCTTACTATTAACCTATGCAGTAAGTTGGAGGTGATGACGATTGGTGCTGATGGGGAAAGCGAGGTGCTTTATCCTGATTCGAGCCTAGAATATCTCGACTGTTTGAGTCTCATGGACTTAAATTGCATTCGGGTGGGCCGCGGACGCTTCAAAAACCTTCGCAGGATATATATTAATCGTTGTCCGGCATTGAAGAGAATTATTTGCTTACTACAACTTGAGCGTCTCGAAACAATCGAGATAGACTCTTGCTATGTGGTAGAAGAAGTAATAGGTGTGGCCGCTGCTGGAGAGGAAGTGGGAGATAAAGAGCTAAAGCATCTCAAAGCGATAAAGCTCCGGAGCCTTCCAGAACTAACGAGCTTCTATGCACTGCCTTTTCCTTCCTTGCAGGTACTCGAGGTGTTTAATTTTATTATTCAAAAAAAAAAAAAAAAAAAAAAACACAAATTCATTGATAGGATAAAAAGGTCAACCTTCAATGCACTGCCTTTTCCTTCCTTGCAGGTACTCGAGGTGTTTAATTGCCCAAAGTTGAAGAAGCTCACTCTCAAGAGCGCTCAGAAGTCTATAAGGGAGATACGTGGTAAGAAAGAATGGTGGGATAATTTAGAGGGGGAAGAAGCTAGCATCAAGTCCGATTTTCTTCCCTTTTTCAAAGAAGTGGAAGAAGATGGGATGCTACATTGAGGTCAGAGGCATTGTCAGAGTAGAAATCCTTTCATGAGTTTTTCTTAGGATGGTTAGAGTAATTTAGAAAGGAGTGAATCTTTCCTCAACTCAAAAAGAATCTAGTTCACATGAGAAAAAAAAAAGGAAAAAAAAAACATTCTAGTTGACATGATACATCTAATAAAAGTTAGTGTTAATGTCGCAAGTCGACCTCTATAAACCGCAAACCCGGTGAGTTTAACCTCAGGTGTTTACAGTTCCCAAACCTAACGTATTGGTACACGGTACGAACAAGTTTGACTTTTGAGGTTGAAGGTAGTAGAATTCCTGTACAAGGTTATCAACCAATCCGAACATGCACACCTTATGAGGCAATTTAGTTGACAAGGCCCGCCAAAGAACTTTGACCCCGAGCTACACTATGGCTTGGTAACAAACGTTTATAGGTTACGTGGGTCATACATAAACTACTCAGGCCTAGGAGGCAACTTTGGATTGTCTCTTTGGGACGAGCATCGAAGAGACTGACCAGGTCTAGTCGAACTGACACAGTCTCGACTCGACGAGACTGTGACAGTTCTACTCGACCTGGTATCAGAGCAGCCGAAGCAGAGGTTCTCTGCTCGGTTTCACCAGAGGATCCGGATTCTTATTTGATAGTCTCCAGGGACATATACTACTCAATCACCCATTTATGAAGGAGCGGATTAGGTGAGACCATCTTTCACGGCTGGGGTGGATGGGACCCGTAACTGTGGGTGACGTAGGGAAGAACTTGGATCATAAATAGCTTGAATTCTTGGATCCACTGGAAATTTTGATAAAAATTAAAATTTTGTTGCTGATAATAATAATGAAAGTTCATAAAAAACAAAACTTAGCAACCTTATATAATCTTAAACAAAATGCTACCAGCGCATTAAGAGAATCCGAAACGGAAAAGGAAACAAATGATGCAAATTCAAAAAATTTCATAATTTTCCATAGAGTCGTCGATCTAAACATGGATTGATCGACCTGATCGATCAGTCGATCAATTAATAAGACCAAAAAACATCAAAAGAGTAACCTAAAGTTTCTAACGAATTTTCGATCGTCGGCCAAATGGCCGGTCGATCCCTGTCAACTGGTCAAGCTATGTTGGATGTTTTTCAGATTTTCTTAGGCTCCTTTCTCCTGTTCATCTGTTCATCTGAGCAATGAATGCATCAACAACCCATTCTACATCAGTCCCCTCCACTAGAAAAGAAATCGTCTCCGAGTTATCTTTCAACCTCAGTTCATGATACCTGTACAAGTCCATAACATTGAATATACGTGAGATCTACATGTCGCCAGGAAGATCAACAACATAGGCATTGTCATTGATCTTACGGAGTATAGGTATCAATCTAATCTTCTTATTATTTAACTTGTCATACGTTTCAGTCGAAAATCTCTCTTTGTGTAGATGAACCATGATGTTATCACCCACATTGAATACCCTCACGCCTGATGTTTTTAGCTATTTCATTGTATTTATCATTGAATTCTTACAACTTGGCCTGACCATCAGTGTGTATGTTCATTGATTCGGTCCGCCATATGTTCTGCTGCAACACTCACATCAGGGAGTTTGGGCAATCGAACAAAATTAAGAGTAATATTGTTCACAACCTCAAGTGTAAGGTCATGATGTAGTAATAATCTCATTGAATCCAATGTCGATCCTTAAAGACTTATATGGGTATAATTCTAAAACAATATAGATCTAAAATTAGAATTAAGAACTAAAATTAAATCTGAAATTTAGAATTGATTAAAGTAGCCGTGAAAATTGAAATTTTTAAAAGATTAACAATAAGGAAAAAAACACTAAGAGTACCAAGGATCCACTCATAGCAATTCTCTATGCATAATTTACTTGAGTTTTTCTTAGGATGGTTAGAGTAATTTAGAAAGGAGTCTTTGAGTTTTTCTTAGAAAGGAGGCACGTGTTTTTCTTAGATCAAGTTTACTTTTTTCTTTTTCTTTTTTTTTAAGATCAAGTGTACTATATATGTAGATTATTTTCAATCACAATTACAGCGTTCAGCTAGAGATATTTGGCGTTTGGGCCACTCAAATTGGAGTCCACAAACGTCAAGGGTTTGGATTGCATAACAATGTGCCATGCTTGTTCAAACTGAAAACAACTTTCATCGTCTTAAGGATATGTTTGGATAGTTGGTTAGGCTTGTACATATGGAATACTCCGTTAAATCAACAGTTCCTCGTGGTTCTTGAAACCGGGTAATTGAATCACGCCTAATGATACGTCGCGGGTTCAACGCGACCAACGTGTGACCAATCCGACATTAGGTTGGGCTTGCGCAAAATGTATCGAATCCGATCTCGAGCTTGGGCTACGCAAACACCAACTCAATAAAGCTTGGGTCGGGCTTGGGTCAAGTCTCGAGTTGCCCGACTCAACTCGAACTCGATCTATATACAAGTTACTTATAACTTTATTATATTATAGTTAAGTAAATTTATAGTTTATAATCCTTTAATAAGTAAGCTTATAATGTTTGAATTTTAATATGCTTGAGTGTTAAGGGAGTAGATGTCCTATATTTAAGCTTGTTTGTTTAGAAAAAGTGAAGTTCTTTACAATAAGTAATTATACATATAATTAATAAAGCCATAGGTACAAAAAAATAAGACGTGTATTGAAATACAACAGACTAATATAAGAACGAAAATACTAGCATGTATCAACCTGACGAACCCGACGAACCTGACCAAGCCCGCTTGGGTTGATAATTCCCAACCCTAGGTTGGGTTGGGTTAGGTTAGGTTAGAGTTGAGGTATAGGAACCTTGGGTTGGGTTAGGGTCGAGCACCAACTCGACCCAACCTGCCCAACTTTTAGCCCTACATGCTACTCAATCACCCATTTATGAGGAGCATATTAGGTGAGACCATGTTTCACGGCTGAGGTGGGTGGCACCCGTGACTATGGGTGATGTAAGAAAGAGCCGAATGAGATCTATCACCATCTCTCTCAAATGATATATAGCTTGAATCGACAAGAAAATTTAATAAAAATTAGAATTTTATTGATAATAATAGTGAAAATTCATGAAAATTGAGTTTTAACAACTTTATATAATCTTAAAAAAATCCTAGAAACACAATAAGAGAGTCCTAAACGAAAAAGGAAACAAACGACGCAAATCAGAAAATTTTCACAACTTCCCATAAAGCCTCATATCTTGTAAGTGTGCATTCGAACTTATGAACTTGTGATCTTATCGATTAACTTTTTGAAAAAAAATTGTTAATCTGTATAATTTCTTGATCCATTGTCGAGTCTAGGCACATGGATGTTAGGAATTCTCTGCGATCATCTAACGAGTACTTCATAGTCAGATCGATTGGTTAAGATCACTGTCTTTAATAAAATATGCAAGTGGATTAACCATTTCATTTGCCGATTGGAACAGATCTTTACTTTATTCCAGTTGAGTTATAGTTGAACAAATGAATCAAGCATTATGGATCCCTAATGCCTTAGCCTTTTTCTTTCTTGTTTACACATACATCTTGCTTCACTCTCGTGGATTAAATCAAATTTTGTCTCTCCTATTTAAACTAATTCCACTAAGTGTTCTTAACCCCCAATCTCTGTGGTTCGACCTCAGTCTCACCAAGTATTTACTATTTCGCTACCTGCACTTGGGTGTGCAATCTTTAGATTGTAACAGTCTCATTGATGGCTGTAAAAAAAATGTTTATAATACAAAATCAAGAAACAGGTGTTCATTAATCTATCCATAAAATGTTCATTAATCTATCAATAAGATCATAACTCCAACGTAATTTTTGACATATGAAATGACCTTGGTTGATTTAATTTGAGGTAGCATCTGCCACATGTACCATACCTGTGGATGAGCATGGAAGGTCATAATCCATTGGAGTATCAATTTTTCTCTTGAATTATTATGCAATTTCATCTTTTTCTTTAAGTACCAATTTTTCTCTTTGTGCCGCTCTATTTTTTTCTCCAGAGTATCAATTTATTGGTGTTATTCACTCCTTGCAAAAAAAAAAAAAAAAAAAAAAAAAAAAAAAAAAAAAAAAAAAAAAAAGGACCAATACTAAATTTAATAGAAAATTTATACTCCAATTGATTATGATGGTCTATGCTCATATACATGGTACGCATGGCAGCAGGCGCTACCTCAACTGAAACTAAGCAAGATGATTTCATATCCCCAAAGTTACTGTAATGATATGATCCCAGTCTTGGATCAATAGATATTCTCTCAACTTAAGTTAGTATCTGCCACACGTACCATATCTATCACATGAGCATGGAAGCACTTAATCCACTGGAGTATCATACTTTCTCTTAAATTATTTTGTGGTTTTGTCTTCATCTTTAGAGTACTAATTTTTCTCTTGAATTATTGTGTCTTTCTGTCTTTTTCTTTAGAGCATTAATTTTTCTCTTGAATTATTGTACAGCTCTGTCTTTTCTTTAAAGTGTTAATTTTTCTCTTCAATTATTGTTGTTGAGCTCTGAATTGTGCATTTTCTAACCCCAATTCATCACACATTATGTATGGTTTACAAGTTTAAAAGACTAATTTAATATGTGTTTTGTGTTATAAGAATGAGAGAGAGACTTCATCGAATTCGATGTTAAATGAGTCACTTTGAATACATTTGAAGATCAAAAGGATAAGTGCCAAGAGGTGGAAGAAAGTTTGAAGAGAAAGCAGAAGATATTGAAGAGATGGGCAATTTCGATGGATCCCCAATAGATCTTCGATCGATCGAAGTACATTCTCATGGATCTCCAATCGATCGGACCATCTGTTGGACATACCTGAAAAATCGAACTTTTGAATAACTTGCTGGACAGATTTTCGATCCATCGAGCAGGAGTATTCGAATCAATCGAAGTCATATTCGAATCAATCGAAGTCATATCCGATCAATCGGAATAGTGATGAAAAATAACAACTCTCTCGACACTTTTCCGATTCATTGACCATTGTCCGATCAATCGGAGAGGAGCTTCGATCAATCAGACTTGTCTGCGTAGCTGCATAAGGAGTTACGTAATTCCAGAAGATTCCAAGTCAGTGGCGAATTTTAGCAATAAAAAGAAACCTCTACTTCATTCCTAGGGCATCTTAAAAGAGTTCTAAGTTCATGGGGAGTGAAGGAGAGCATCGTGGAGCGTCCGCAACTCCGCCGACTTCGTATTTTTCTAGTTTTCATGTTTTTCTTTAGTTTTTCTTTTGATTCTAGTTGTAGTATAACAATGCTCAGCTAAAACTTTTTAGCTAAGGTTAAGAGGTGAAGCTCGAAGCTAATTTCATGTTTAATTTGTTTTGATTCAAGTACCTTTACTTAAAGTTTGGATTTTTTAATGCTCTAGTTTGAACAAAGTTGGTATTTTTAGAAGTTTTATGAGAGTTCATGTACTTCGGACATGAATTCCTTGCAATTCTCTAGGATTGCCATATTGGAATTGATTAGATTTGAATTGTAGTAACCCTAGAGCATGTCATAGTCTCTTGGCATGGTTATTGCTTCGAAGGCTACAAGTTCGACGTCTACATGCTTCATTAGAACTAGAATTTTGAAATTCCAAATTGAGTGGAGAATGTGTGTTGAATGATCTATCTTCCAATTAGATGATAAATAGAACTTTGATTCTAATTGTGGTCATGTTTGGATAAACAGATTGACATGAGATTGCTACAAGTGGATCCTTAAAGCCTTAGTCTTCTTTCTTATATTCTCATATTTTCTCTTTAAGTTGCTATTTTAGTTATAGTTCTCATAAATTGAATTCCTAAACTATTTTAATTGAAGTTGTATGACATCACTAAGTTCTATGAGCCCCACCATGATGTATGTGTTGTATCCACACCATCCAATCATTCAGATAGATCACCCCCCATTGAAAGAAAATCCTCACTCTGGCCCTATACATCACAGTGGCCCCCACCATCAAGGATCCACCCACATGAGTGGATTGGAGATCCACCCAAGATGCGCCCCATCATTATACACTGCCAACCAGCTCAATAACTTTACACTAACATTGAAATCCATTGAAGCTTATAGGATGAATAATCAAGACCATCCATGGCAGATATCATTTATATAATTCAAATTGAATGTTTGCCTTGCCCCAGTTGTATCACATTTTTCCCGTCTTTCAACTGATAGGGATGGAGAACAGTTTGTGCGGCCCTTACATGGTGCCCACCTAGATGCATGTATTATTGTCTATCCACACCACCCATGCGTTTTTCTAGCTCATTTTATGGAATGACACAAAACATTAAGATGATATAAGTTTTATATGGACCACACCACAGGAAATAATGGTTGTGGAAAGCCCACCATTAAAAACTTCCCATAGTCCACTGTAATGCTTTTGCGACCATCCAACCTGTTGATAACGTTACACTGACACCATTCAAAAGGTTGATAAGGTCACATGAATCTTGATAAAGAAAAAAATAAATATCAATTTCATCCAAAACTTTGGCCGTCACAAATGGTTTTTAATAATCAAGAACCACTGTTTCCTACGGTGTGGTCCACCTTAAACTTGTATCTTCTTCGTATTTGGGATGATGTCCTAAAATGAGCTTGAAAAAGGGATGGTCAACATGGATATACAGTATATACATCTGCATAGCCCCACTGTCAGGGCCGTACTCACTTACTGTTCCACCATCGCAGACAAGTCGCGCTCGAAAGTGAGTGGGTGCCAGCAATAAAGAAAAAGATGGGCCGACACAATAATTCGAGATAAAAAATAATACTCTGATGTACTATGATATTCCACGCTCATGCATGATATGGTACAGTACTGATGCTATAATCTTAGCCGCATTTCTTTCGTTATTTTGCAGCGGCAACATTTTTATTTTTTGTTGTTTTAAATGGAAGCCAATGAAACAACCAATGACATCATTCCAATGAAGCTGGCGTACAACTTCAACCATTAGAATTGAGACACGTGTAATGGACGATCTTACTGTCACCGTTCGAGTACCTACTGGTGTGTGGTAGGAGTGGGTTTTAAAATAAAAATAAAAATAAAATAAAAAAGACAAAAAAGGTTATGTAGAGCAGTGAGGTCTACAATTTATACAGTCCAATTGACGCACGCATTGCCGTTTGTGCAATGGTTGTACGCCTGCATATACTTATATCCTTTTGTACCCTGCCAAGTTGAATAACTCCACAGTAGCAAAGCTTACATGATGAATAATCATGACCAACCATATGCTGACCTCTGCCTTGGATGTTACGGCTCAAAAAATCATAGGGACATGACAGCCTGGCCATCGGTTGTAGACATTGCTATTCAGTGTGTGGTTTTCATATTTACTGTTTACCCTATCATGTTGTATCATATCATTTCTCCACGACTTAGAAGTTAAGGGGATGAATTAGAAGACAGATTTCGTCCAACCGGGCGCTGGAGCCAATGGTCAGTAAATGGGTTCCGGGCCTTGCCTCGTTGGTAGACTCTGCCTCAGTCTTAAAACCCATCAGTAGTGAAATATCTACGCTGATCACACGCACCAGTGAGTGCGTTGCATGACTGACTGGGGTGAATGACTTGCGCCATTAATTGGGTGGGTGAGTTGCATGACTAACCAAAAAAGGAGAAAAAGGCAAGCATAATGAAGAACTACCAGCACTCACATGTGCATGACTGACTGGGGTGAATGACTTGCGCCATTAATTGGGTGGGTGCGTTGCATGACTAACCAAAAAAGGAGAAAAAGGCAAGCATAATGAAGAACTACCAGCACTCACATGTGTATGTACAAGAGTGGAACCAATGTCAAAAACGGCAAAATTGCTATTTTATGTATGAACTCTTTATTTGTAACTATGGACCGCAATCTATACATGTGCACGTGGAATCTTTTCATTGGCACCCTGACATAGACGCGGATTTTCTTCCAAGGGCTTTTCAGGAAGTTCCGGGTGTGGCCCACCATAATGTTAGTGAGAAATCCTCCTGTCCATCCATTTTGCTAGCTCATATTAGCACATATGATGAAAAATATGGCGAATCCAAAATTCAAGTGGGCTGCACACGAGGGAAATTTGGGGGAAGAAATTTCTGCTCCTGAAACCTTCGTACCTCCACTTGATGTTTATATGCCATCCAAACCGTTTATAAAACTTCTATCACTACCAACAGTGGTCATTGAAGCCCCACCGTTTCCTCTCTTGTTTCCCACTTGAGTTTTGGATCCGTCTTATTTTTTGTGGCATATGCTAAATTGGCTCGCAAAACAGATGGATGGGGTGGATTTCTCACAAACATGACGGTGGGCCACATCCGTTTCATGTTTAGCAGGGACAGCTCTTTCCCTTTGAAAACAAGCACAACTGAGTAATTTCATTGGGTCGACGGGAGCTGGCTATGGTTAATTGTCAGTAGGTCACTACAATGACGGAGTAAGATCATTCATGCACATGCATCTTTGATTGTACATGTGCAATGCAAGTATCTCAATCGGAAGCCGATTGGCTGGTGCACCCTACACCAGCGAGGTTGCTGGTGTATTGCTGGTGTAGGGACGTGGCAGATGCAGTGCAGTCCTCCAGCACCATGATTGTACGAATGGTGCAAAGAAGATTAAGGCTTTGTGGACCCCACAATGATGTATTTAGTATATCCAAAGCGTCCATCATTTGGCGAGATCATTTTAGTGCATGATACCTAAAATGCGTCATATCCAAAACTCAAATGAACCACACGACTAAAGGCAGTGGGGACAATGATTCTCACTGTTAAAACATACCCAGGTCCACCATGATGTTTATTTGCCATCCAAACTGTTCATAAGGTCACACAGACCTGGATGAAGGGTAAAAATAAACATCAGACTGATCCAAAACTTTTGGGACCTCCAAGAAGGTTTCAATGGTATACGTTCAATCTCCCACTGCTTTCTTCAGTGTGGTTCACTGGATCCTTAGATCTGTTTTATTTTTTGGCTAAAGCCTTAAAATGATCCCAAAAAAGCCTTAAAATGATCCCAAAACATGGACGAACGGTTTGGATATAACAAGTACCTCATGGTGGGACCCACAGAACTTGATGACGTTCCTACACCAGCAACCTCTACACCAGCAACCTCGCTGGTGTAGGGTGCACCAGCCAATACGCTTCTATCTCAATCCTATTTGGTAAAATTACTTGTTAGTCTCGTGAGAATGCTGTCGCTGGTTGTCTCATTGATGGCTATAAAAAAAATTAAAATTAAAAAACAAATATTAACAATACAAAATCAAGAAACAAATGTCCCGTATTAATCTAAAACTAGGATTATACCATCTATTCAATTTTGAGGATATAAAATGATCTTGGTTAGCTCCAATGGAGGTAGTGTCTACCAAGTGGGGTAGTGCGGCCCACATGTGCATGCGCATGCGCATGGAAGATCATAATCCACTGGAGTATCAACTTTTCTATTGAATTATTGTGTGGGTCCAGTGTTTTCTTTATTGCGAGTGGAGGACACCAATAAAGAAAGAGACACCCATGAATTATTGGTGTGGGTCTATTTCTTTTCGAGTGGGTGTGGATAAAACTGGTAAGGAGAAAGATAGACCCGCACAATAATTGAAGAGAAAATTTGATACCAAGATCTTCTATGCCCATGTAGAGATACACGTGGCAGACACTAATTCCACTCAAACCAAATAAGATTATATTACAAAAGTTGCATTGACGATGTGATCCTAGCCTTGAGGTAATGGATTTTTGTTTCTTGTATTTGTAGTGTCAACATTTTCCATTTTATTTTTGACAACTACGGTTGTATCTTATTTTTCGCCGGAAAGATCTTAATCCCAAGGAGACATGGGTCATTGCACAAGAAATGTACAACACACATGCAATCTATCCAAACACGTGGAGTGTATTCCTTGGAATAACAGCTGGCATTGGATGATTGGAACACGTCATCCAAGAAGACTTAGTGGCCAAGAAATAAAAGAAGTGTCCAACAGATTAAGGGGGCACTACTGAGCATTCACCATAATGACCGAATAAGAAAGGCATCCATAGGGTTTTATGCCTCTTGAAAGGCTATAAATAACATAAAAAAAAAAAATGAATGAAGCAAAGATCTCACACTAACCGGACCAAATCAAACTTATCATTTATCTTACATTTTTAGCATTCCTTAGCTTAGTAATTTGAGAGTAGTTGTCCGTAAGTGTAATCCAAGTCTATGCTCGTATGCTAGACTAACTTATCTCAATACAAATAGTTCTATTTTTGAAGAGGTGTTCAATAGTTGATTCTTGCAACTGATTGTAAGTGTTTCCGAATTATATGTGAAAATCCATTTCTTGTGGAAGGCAAGGTACAACACATTTTCGAAGGAAGAACCCTATCCTTTAATAATCGCTTGATCATGATAAACAACATCTTGCGAGTGGCTGAATAAGCAACTGATCTCCACAAGTCTCGGTCATATATGATTGAGTTCGACGTATCTGCGTATCTTGGTACTTGGGGTCAAAGTTTTTCAATTAGAATCGAGCTGCACAGTCGGCTCTAACACACTTGTACACACCACATGTGGCCAAAAGTGAAACCGAGAGGACAATTTAAACAACTACCAATGAGGACAATTAGTTACATTGTACCTATGAAACCCGACGGACATTTTAAATGATTCAGATTGAGATACTTTTATTATACATGTGCAATCACACGATGCATGTGCATGGATAATCTTACTCCATCAATGCATTGAAATATCAACAATTCAACATAAATGGCTAATAAATAGGGCTGTTAATGGACCGGGTTAGCCTGATAGGTTTTCAGGCTTGGCTCGCATTGGGCTGGGCTTGGACTAGAGTATCAGGCTCACAGGTTGGGTTCGGGCCTAAAGTATAGGCTCGTTTTACAAACCGGTTGGACTTGGACTAAGCTATTTAAAAGTCCGACAACCCAACTCGACCCGAATATATTTTCCATCCTTTTGAAATTTAAATTTTACATAATTTTTTCTTAAAAGTCCATCTTCCTCCTCGAACTCTTTTTATTCTCTACAGTGTTGCTGCTTTTTTTTATATATGAAAAAGCGCGGGATTAAAGGATAATTTCTTTCTTTATGCGAAAGGTCAGGCTCCGACTAGGGCTGGACCCTACATTTGTATCTTGGGTTGGGCTTGGGCTAGACTATTGTGGCTTGTCACGGGTTTGGGCCAGGTTTGGGCATAAGTTGAGAGAGGCGGGCTGAGCTTGGACAGAGCTTGACCCGGCTCTAACCCGTGAAATTGCGTCGAGTAGTCTAAAACGACACCCTATGCATACACGTGCGAAAGCTTAAAGAGCAACTAGAATTATGGCTAAGTCCTATAAGGGGGGGGGGGGGGGGGGGGGGGGGTGATTAGGACCTTTTTAAATTCTTTTCGCTTACTAACACAATTTAACACTTTAAACTTAGTAAGCAAGAACACTTCAGCTTCCAAGCCTAAGTGGGTCCAATCACAAGACTAGCATATAGTTTAAGCAATAAACAACCTAGTCTAAGCATGCATAGGTAATCAAATGATTTAACTAATCAAGCTCCCAACCTATGCAACCTATGTAGACTTATGAGAATGGATCAATGAGCTCAAGTCTACACAACTAGTGAAAGTATATCTTGTGTGTGGATGTGCCTATCCAGTGCCTAACATACATTCCTATCAAGCATTCATAATTAAACAATTAAACTTACAATGCTAAGATATCAATGTGGTCAATTCAATCACAAACACAGGCATGTATAGTGGTTCGACTTTGGGTCTACTCCACTCCTGATTCAAGTACTCAACTCCTTTGAGCACACCGACATTCACTATAGGAGGTTTTAAATGAGGTTCACCTCTCGACCTTTACATGGAGGTTTTACCGGTTCACCTCTCAACCATAATCGGAGTTTTGGACAAAGGGCTAACTCTCAACCCGAACGGAGTTTTGGACATAGGCTAACTCTCAACCCGACGCATGTTCACTCCCGTATCGGAGGCTCCCCCTTGGAGACTTTGTTTAGGCCCGGCTAATGGGCCAAGGAGTGCCAAACAACCCCTAGTCTTTAGGCCGACAAGCAGGCCAAGGAACGGCCAACGTCCCTAGTTCGAGTTTGACTAACAAACTTTACACAGGGAATTGAGTGGATGGATTCTCAATAAAGACAACATTATTAATTGGATGAGCCCCTTGTTCAACGCCAGTTCGGGTAGCTTGATCTCCGCTCTCTCGTGCTTCAATCAGCTTCTGTTGAGCTCATAATTGTGCATATTCTAACCCCAATTCATCACTCATTGTGCATGATATACATGTTTAAAGGACCAACTTAATACATGATGTGTGATTGTAGGAATAAGATGGAGAGTTCACCATTTGAAGGCTAATTGTAGCTTCTTACAAGTATTGAAGACTATAGGATGAAGCAGGAAGAAGGATCAAGGAAAGACAAGCAAGGAGAGAAGAGAAAAGAAGAAAGAAAGAAAGAAATAGAGAGAAAAAGAGGCCAGACCGGTCGGCTGACTGGTCGGCCACCCCCTTTGATACACTCTATATGATGGATAGCTTGGTCCGATCGGTCATGACCGGTCGGCCATAGTCGCTGGAAGAAGAATATACAAGCCCGACCGGTCATGACCGGTCGGGCATAGTTGCTGGAACCATCAGGAACGCAGCCGACCGGTCATGACCGGTCGGCCATGGTTGCTGAGACCTTGCTGAAGACCTCCGACCGGTCATGACCGGTCGGACAACGTTGCTGGAAGAACTGTCTATTGAGGCTGACCGGTCCAGACCGGTCAGCCATGCGTAATTGCCACTTTCTATTCCTGGAACTCCGATTTCTTCTGCGCAATAGCGTAAGATTACGCAAATTCTGGAACGTTCCTGCGTATTGGACTCCTCCAAGCTATAAAAGGGCTTCATCCCTTCATACCAAGGGGGGCTACGACGTGGAGATTGCTGAGGAGACGGATTCTACTTCAGATTTCCTGTTTTAGTTGGTTTTTCTATGTTTTTAGAGGCTTTTAGTTCAAGGATGTTAGAGATGAACTAAACCCTATTAGCTAGAGCTAAGAGGGGAAGCTTTTGATTCGTTTTTGATGGATTAATGCAACCTAGGTTTCCTTTTATGTTTTAATTGAAGAATTTTAGTTCAATTTGAGTTTGATTCACGTACTATATTTGTTTCTACTTTGATCTCTTGATGACTCCGGGCTCATGTGATTCTTAGTGATCCTAGCATAGTATCTTAGCTTTTGAGCATTGTTCATGCTTGTGTAATGCATTGATCTACCATCGACTCCGGGCATGGTAGACGCTTTGATTACCTTGTATACAATGGCCTGATTTTCATGTGGGAACTCATGTAACTGAAGTTCTTATATTTTGTGTATGATCTGGAATATGTGTTTCGTGATTGATTTTGATTTAAATAGAGTTCAAATCATGAGTTGTAATCAGGTCTAGTGACAGGACTTGGTGTAGGCTATGGTTATGAATCTCAAATAGATTGGAAAGAGGCTTGGCCTATACAATTAAGTGTGCCCAAGGCCTGAGCGTAGTTGTGGGAATCAAATCAGTTATTAAGTACTTGTTCCAGATAATTGTGATTCAATCGCTCTATATTCCAATCGGATAGAGAAGGAATTCGATTCCGATTAAGTTATGAGAAACCTAGTTGTGTTAATGCATTGAAACGTATCAAGAGTGGATCCTTGGCGCTCTAGTGACTTTTTAGATTGAATTTACCTTACCCATTCACTGTTTAAAAACAATTTCCTATTTTCTAGTTTTAGTTCTTAATAGGATCTTAATTATTAGTTGTTTTAGTTAAATTCTGAGGATACCCATTCATAAATCTCTGTGGGAACGATACTCGGTCTTACCGAGTTTATTACTACATCGCAGCCCTACACTTGGGGAAGCGAACAAGTTTTTGGCGCCGCTGCCAGGGATTTCTATGCGGTATTTTTAGAATTTTCTGAAATAACTCTTGGTTGAGATTGTGTTAAGATAGATTTAGGATTTGTTTTGCTTTTTAGAGTAGGTTTTCTTCTAATTACTAACTTAGTTGTTTTGATTTTTGCAGGATTTTAACATAGGTCTAATCCAGGGATTTTTAGGAAGTTGAAGAAGAACAAGGCATCTTAAGTTGCAAATCAGGTTTTATTGTCCTAACCTTACTCTTCTTCTTCTTCTACTCATTCCTATCACATTCATCTATTGTAGAGTGGGTGGGGACTCCTTTTGGATCTCTGAAAGGTAGGCCTTGTGCCACCTGGATTCCTATTGGTCGGCTCTGCCGCCTTGGATCACCTTGTGCTTATAGATTTCTCTTCTCAACCTACTCTTCTTTCTTCTTTTTCTGTACTTTCTCTCAAAAGACTCAAAGAGTGGGTGGGGAGTTCTTTGAACCCCTATTGACTAGGAGAAATCGGTCTCTATCCTTGCTTCTGGCTCAGCCATTGCAAGACACCCTGTGCTTAAGTTTTAGAGAGGAGTAAAGGAAGGAAGGAAGAATTCTTTTTCCTTTTCACTCATTCTTTTTGGTTTTGCATGCCACATTGGGCTAGGACTTATAATAACCGACTTGTAAGGGACGGCGTAATTGTTGAAGGGATTGATAGAGAGCCACGTGCTAGGAGACATCTAGACTCTCCAATTTTATCTGAAAATATGGCTGCAAATCAACCTAACCCGGTCCAAAATCAAACTGAAACAGGGGAGAATGTGGTTGAGGATGTTCCCCGACCAAGGACTTTACGTGATTTCTTGCAACCTGCAAGAACGAGCACTCCCTCATGCATAATTTTTTCACAAAATGCAGGGAATGTGGATTTGAAACCGGGAGTGATCAATCTTCTCCCTAAATTCCATGGTTTAGACAGTGAGAGTGCCTATCAACACCTTAGGGAGTTTGATGAGGTAATCACCACCATGCACTTTGCAAATGTGACTGAAGACATAGTAAGACTTAAATTCTTCCCTTTCACTCTTAAGGATAAAGCCAAGGGTTGGCTTTATGCATTGAGGCCAAGATCAATTGGTTCATGGACTGATATGCACAGAGAATTTATAAAAAAATTCTTCCCTACTCACAAAACAAACATGCTTAAGCGCCTTATCATGAACTTTGCCCAAAAGGAAGATGAAACCTTCTCCCAATGTTGGGAGAGGTTTAAGGACCTATTAAACACATGCCCACATCATGGCTATGAGATTTGGCGGATTATAAGTTTTTTCTATGAAGGACTGACTTCATCCATGCGCCAATTTGTAGAGATGATGTGTAATGGGGAGTTCATGAATAAGGAAGCTGATGAAGCATGGGATTATTTGGAAGAATTGGCTGAGAGTGCACAGTCTTGGGACACATCCAAACCAACAAGTTCCAAGACTGGCCAACAAAAGGAAAAGGAAGAAATGTATGTCTTATCAGAAGAAGATAGCATAAGTGTACGATTGGCTAGCCTTGCAAGAAAGGTCGAAGCCATGGAATTAAGGAAAGGAGAAACAATCAACTCCATTGACGTTGAAACTGTTTGTGGGATTTGTGCTGGAAATCAACATGCTACACAAGATTGTCCCACAATTTCAGCAGTCCAAGGCATCTTACAAGAACAAACGAATGCCATAAACAGTTATCAACAGCAATATGATGCTCCAAACTCAAACACGTTTAATCCTAATTGGAAGAACCATCCCAACTTCAGTTGGAGGAATGGGCCCAATGCAAATGCAAACAACACTCCAAAAGTATCACTAGAAGAGATGTTGGGTGCATTCGTATCAGTCCAGCATGAGTATAACAAGACAAATTCTCTAAAAATAGATGGGTTCATGCAGGAGCAATTGAAATTCAATCAAAATACAACCCAAGCCATCAATGACTTGAAAACCTCAATGGCTAGGGTTGAATCTCACCTCAGTGCTAGGGAGAAAGGCACACTTCCTGCCCAACCTCTTCCTAACCCAAGAACCCAATTTGAGATACATGATGCAAGCTCAGCTTCCCAACACATGGAGCATGTTCAAGCTATCACCACTTTGCGAAGTGGGAAAATAATTGATAAATCTAATCCGGTGAAGGCCCCACAGCCTAATGATCCGGAAAATTCCAAAGAGGATGATAACATGAACAACACTTCACAAGAGAAGGAACCGGAAAGGCAATACAAGCCGGTTGCCCCATTTCCCCAAAGGTTGATTTCACCCAAACCTTTGGATAAAAATCTGAAAATTCTAGAGGTTTTCAAGCAAGTGAAGATCAACATCCCATTGTTGGATGCCATTAAACAGATACCGTCATATGCTAAGTTTTTAAAAGACCTTTGCACGGTCAAAAGAAAAATACATGTGCAAAAGAAGGCAATTTTGACAGAGAATGTAAGTGCCATTATCAACCACGGGATGCCCAAGAAATACAAAGATCCCGGTTGTCCAACCATATCATGTATGATTGGAGATTACCGGGTGAAACATGCTTTACTTGATCTAGGGGCAAGTGTGAACTTAATTCCCTATTCGGTCTATGAACAATTGGGTTTAGGTGAATTAAAACCCACCAAAACCACATTACAACTTGCTGACCGATCAATTCGTATTCCAAGAGGGGTAATTGAGGACGTCCTTGTCTAAGTTGATAAAGTTTACTACCCGGTGGACTTTATTGTCTTGGACACGCGACCGATGGTTAATATTGGCCCTCAAATTCCTGTCATACTTGGCCGCCCATTCCTAGCTACATCAAACGCTATCATAAATTGTAGGAGTGGGGTCATACAAATGTCTTTTGGCAACATGACGATTGAGTTGAATGCTTTCAATGTTGATAACCAACATGAGGATGAGGATGAGGAGGTCCACGAAATAAACATGATCAATTCTATTGTGAAAAATGAGTCCCTCTCACCTTTTTACTCCGGTCCCTTAGACGAAGAAGTGACTCACTCCCTTGATGAGAACGATGATATAATACGGGATATGGTCACACTTTTTGAGTCGGTATCAGCACATGACACTAGCCGAGAGAAGGATGTGGAAACAATACCTTGTTGGGCTGAAAAATCAATTCAGATTTCCACACCTTTGTGGATCATGCATACCGAACTCCACCAACCCTGGGATGATCCTTACTTGCAATATCATTGCCCAGGAAAATCTGATTGGAGACATGTTTTTTCTGATAATTATGATGGTGTCTCCCCTGTTACATGTGGTGCGCCCGCTAAGGAACCCACTGAAATTCCTTTTTGGGATTTTGAGTGGTTTATCTCAATCACCCACACACATGTACATTGCAAAGCAGGATATTGGATGACCTTACTGTGAAACCTTTTGATCCATCTAATGATTCTGCTTGACTTTATACTTTTGGATGAGTTGTTGGGATTAACCTCCTAGTCTGACGGAGGATAATTTGCTAGAATGCTTTCCCATTAGGATTTACTTTGATAGTTGATTTAGTTGTGAAGTAATCCATCTCCAAAAGCTAACCTTGCCATATGCTTCAGGTGATATCTCTCTTTCTCACTCTCCTTTATTTTATGTCATTGCTCTCATGTCATACATATTGCATATCTTATTACATTGAGGACAATGCAAAGTTTTGGTTGGGGGGTGAGAGATTCCTCTGATGAATCTGCTAGCTTTTGTGACATGTCGAGCAAAGATGTAGAAATTTTTCGATTTTTCTGAAATTTGAAACTCTTTTGGAAGACTTTAATTCTATAGATTCGAGATAGCATGGGTATAAGAAGATGAGATACGAAGTGAGGGATGTTGTAAACTTTAAATTTCTCTTAATATAATGGTTTTATATGTGAATTCACCTATTTTTATTGATAGAAAATTTGAACACCTTTTGCACCCAGTTCACGTTACATGATTTTCATGAGTTGAAAGGATTATGTGATTTGTGGATTAGCTAGACTTTGATTTAAAGGTATTGAGAAACCAAGCCGGGGTATTTCGTCCATCCTTGTCCATGGGAAAATAACGGAAGATATGGATTTCTAAAAATCCTATCTAATTTAAAAGAAAAAGGAAAGAAAGGATGAAATCGGGAAGGAAAGAAAAATGGTGGAAATTCCGATTAGGGCTACCTACTACCAACCGGGGGATGGTCTACTCGTAACCAAAGCCGGAAATGGGACGTAGTGTGAAAGTCGTCGGAAGGACGGTAAGGCAAATTCCTATCATAGGCCTGTTGTTACTCTATATACCTTGAGATCGGAAGTTTAGTTGATTTATGAAGAAAATAATCCTGGAAACTCATGAGATGAACCTTCACTATGCACACTGGGTTGAAATTGTTCAAGTTCTTCTATTTATCAAGCAATCAGCGTGGATTTCATATAAACACTTGTTATGTTCTGAGAGTTTAAGGTTTCAACCTCTTTCACTGAATCTCTCTGATTCTTATGCTTATCTGTCTTGGAATGTATAGAAGAATAGTTTCCAGAGGAGAGTTGAGTTTTGGAGAATGAAACTAGTTTCACGCATGTTTTGCTCGGGACTAGCAAAATGCTGGTTGGGGGGTGTGTTGAGCTCATAATTGTGCATATTCTAACCCCAATTCATCACTCATTGTGCATGATATACATGTTTAAAGGACCAACTTAATACATGATGTGTGATTGTAGGAAGAAGATGGAGAGTTCACCATTTGAAGGCTAATTGTAGCTTCTTACAAGTATTGAAGACTATAGGATGAAGCAGGAAGAAGGATCAAGGAAAGACAAGCAAGGAGAGAAGAGAAAAGAAGAAAGAAAGAAAGAAATAGAGAGAAAAAGAGGCCAGACCGGTCGGCTGACCGGTCGGCCACCCCCTTTGATACACTCTATATGATGGATAGCTTGGTCCGACCGGTCATGACCGGTCGGCCATAGTCGCTGGAAGAAGAATATACAAGCCCGACCGGTCATGACCGGTCGGGCATAGTTGCTGGAACCATCAGGAACGCAGCCGACCGGTCATGACCTGTCGTCCATGGTTATTGAGACCCTGCTGAAGACCTCCGACCGGTCATGACCGGTCGGACAACGTTGCTGGAAGAACTGTCTATTGAGGCTGACCGGTCCAGACCGGTCAGCCATGCGTAATTGCCACTTTCTATTCCTGGAACTCCGATTTCTTCTACGCAATAGCGTAAGATTACGCAAATTCTGGAACGTTCCTGCGTATTGGACTCCTCCAAGCTATAAAAGGGCTTCATCCCTTCATACCAAGGGGGGCTACGACGTGGAGATTGCTGAGGAGACGGATTCTACTTTAGATTTCCTGTTTTAGTTGGTTTTTCTATGTTTTTAGAGGCTTTTAGTTCAAGGATGTTAGAGATGAACTAAACCCTATTAGCTAGAGCTAAGAGGGGAAGCTTTTGATTCGTTTTTGATGGATTAATGCAACCTAGGTTTCCTTTTATGTTTTAATTGAAGAATTTTAGTTCAATTTGAGTTTGATTCACGTACTATGTTTGTTTCTACTTTGATCTCTTGATGACTCCGGGCTCATGTGATTCTTAGTGATCCTAGCATAGTATCTTAGCTTTTGAGCATTGTTCATGCTTGTGTAATGCATTGATCTACCATTGACTCCGGGCATGGTAGACGCTTTGATTACCTTGTATGCAATGGCCTGATTTTCATGTGGGAACTCATGTAACTGAAGTTCTTATATTTTGTGTATGATCTGGAATATGTGTTTCGTGATTGATTTTGATTTAAATAGAGTTCAAATCATGAGTTGTAATCAGGTCTAGTGACAGGACTTGGTGTAGGCTATGGTTATGAATCTCAAATAGATTGGAAAGAGGCTTGGCCTATACAATTGAGTGTGCCCAAGGCCTGGGCGTAGTTGTGGGAATCAAATCAGTTATTAAGTACTTGTTCCAGATAATTGTGATTGAACCGCTCTATATTCCAATCGGATAGAGAAGGAATTCGATTCCGATTGAGTTATGAGAAACCTAGTTGTGTTAATGCATTAAAACGTATCAAGAGTGGATCCTTGGCGCTCTAGTGACTTTTTAGATTGAATTTACCTTACCCATTCACTGTTTAAAACCAATTTCCTATTTTCCAATTTTAGTTCTTAATAGGATCTTAATTATTAGTTGTTTTAGTTAAATTCTGAGGATACCCATTCATAAATCTCTGTGGGAACGATACTCGGTCTTACCGAGTTTATTACTACATCGCAGCCCTACACTTGGGGAAGCGAACAGCTTCCCTTGCTCCCACGATCATGTTGCCGTTGCATCACCAATGCCTCAGCTACACTCGATCAATCACCTTGCTTGTGATGCCTTTGAGATGCCCAGGGTGATAGGAGGGTAGGTTTGAAAACTTCACAACTAATAGGAATGGGCTGCCTAGAGTTTCTCTCCTACAACGATCTTATCTTAGAGTTTTGGACAAGGATATGCCTATCAAGGAAGGTCCAAACTCTAGAGATCAAGAGGGGATGAAGGTCATCTTCTTCATGGGCTTGGAATGCTTCAATCTTGTGTTAAAGCACAAGGAAGATGCCTTGCATAGGTTGGGAATGAGCCTCAAATGGTCTCCAACAATGGTGGCTTCACTCCTCTCGATATCCGTCTTCATGCCCCTCAAAATGAGCCAAGCCGCTTATAAAAGATGTTCAAACGGACATAAAACGGGCAGAAAACGGCTACTTTCGACCTGTCCCGACCGGTCCTGACTAGTCGGCCAAACGGCCAATGAAGATAGAGAGTTTACTGTCTGAGGGGGGGTCTGTCTGACCGGTCTTGACCGGTTGGACCAGCCCAGCCGACCAGTCAAGACCGGTCGGTCCATTGCCTGCATATTACAGCAGCTTGCTGTATGGACTGGAAGGTAGTCTTGACCGATCGGTCCAGTCCAGCCGACCGGCCGGGACCGGTCGGACAGGCCTGGGTTCAGCCTGTTGATTGCTGACCCACCTATTCCACAACCCACTCACATTGGCCAAAGTTTGGGTGATCTTTTGGGACACCTAGGGCCAATCTATGATGACTAAAGGTTTCCTAATATAGTCAGGGTCATCAAAGAGGTTAAAGGGTTGGGTTTTGGTCAAGGTGAAGGCACATCAAGGCATCACTTTTACCTGTTTCTTCTTTCTTGATGCAGCAGGGCCACTTGAGTTTTTGGTCCTTATTTTCATTAAGATCAACCGACACTAGACTCACTGACCTAAGTGATTGACAAACAAGGTGCACTAGTATGCCACGAAAAAGTGCAATAAACAACCTGGCCCATTGACACCCCTACTAATAAAGCCACCAAATCAATGAAAATACTCACTTGTGCTTATTTTTGAAACGTGTGAGCTGACCAATTATACTTAAAAGGGAAATCTCAAAGGCTATACCTAGGTGGGTTTGCACTTTGGACCGAGCCTTCTATTATTATTATTAATTTTTTTTTTTTTTGTGTTAGTTCACACACCCCACTTGTTAGTACATACAGCTACCCCTCCTAGTCACATTGCACTCTTAGCCACCCCCACTATGGGAATCGATACCATGACCTCAGTGTTGAAAATGAGGCTATCTTCACTCATTCTGCCACTTGAGCTATGGACCTGGGTGTACTTTGGACCGAGCCTTGTTAGACTCAGACGGGACCCAGAGGCATGAAACTCAGCTGAAAGTCCTTGGGTGTGTTTCAATATTGCATTGAATATCACGAAATTTCAAGATATTTAATGATTGATCAGTCTAGTTTGTTGCGTGATATTGTGTGCAACCAAACGTACCCTTACTAGTAGACTTGCCTCGTAATATTGTTATTTATATCTACATCTTTTTTAAGATGGCCATTTAACTATATCTGGATAAGGTCCTGACAGGCTTCAAATGTTGGTGTCAAGCATAGGTCTAAAACTCAGTTAACTCCAGGCAAATCTTGGCTGAGTCAATTCAACTCGACAATACTTTTGAGTCTGGTCACTAAGAAACTTGCTGCCAGTGGAGCGCGGTACTGACTTGTCAAGTTAGCTGGCGAACTCAGCTGACTGGACTCAACTTGAACAGAGTCACTCACTGATTTGATTGGCATTTAAATAAATTAAAAAAAGAAAGAAAGAAATCGAGTCTTTATGCATCACCTCAAAGGTGGAATGCATGTCTCACAGCAGCTGGAATGCATGTCTCACAGCAGCTTGCGAAGCGCTATAGTTGTCACGGCCTATGCCATTTTAAGTACTCACAGCCATTCAAACATCTATGATTAACCAAAACATTTCTCAACTAACTTATTACATATCAAGTCCGATCAAGTCAACCTAACCTGGCTAAATAGAATCAAGCCGAAATTTTGGTCTTTTTTCGAACTATGGTGTCAAAGCCAGCCCAATTAACAATCAGGCATGAACTGTTAGGGCAAAAACCAACATGCGAACCTGATGGTCGAGCGAGACATCATCTATTGCAATGACTGGCCGAGGAATAGATCGTCAATAGAGACCTAGATATGTAGGTTTGAATAATGTCACTCTACTGTAATGATTGTTGGGGTTAGGAACCCTGTAGCGGAAGCAATCAAAGTAATGAGGAACAAACCACAATGGCAATTACATACAGAGCAAATCGATTCACACAAGGGGCAATTCAAATTTACCGTGGAAAAACCCCTCACGGGTAGAAAACCACGTCACAAAGCGACACCAATGCACTATGAATCAGAAGTTACAAGAGATTATATGATAATTCATGATGATGGTCCTGACCTGATTTCAGGAGATTTTGATCATGATGATATGTGGGACCCACCTAGTGTCTTTTACTAAAAAATGACTAAGGCCGATTATCATGAAATGTTGGCTGAATTTTAGGGTGCGCTGACTCATGATTGTATGGATGTGCTAACCTGTTAAACATTGTAAATATCAATCTTTTATATGTGCTAAGGGGTGTTTTGTGGGGTTCTCTCGAGGCGTGTGGGTAGTTTTGTACACCGATGTTTGCTTTGAAGACCCCAACAGATGCCCATTCGGTGTGTTGTGATAGACGCGTGATTGTCTAATGCAACGCATCGGATTTTGAGGTCTCTACTATAAATAGGAAAGTTAGTTTTATTTTTCATTATTTCTCGTTCGTTATTGTTCGTTTCCACTTCTGTCAGCGCACCCTTTTATTCACCGACACACCCAAAAAATATCGCCAACGCACTCAAAATTTGTCGCACGCATCCAAATATTTGAGGTGATTGATTTTTTAGGTGCGCTACCCCCTGACGCACCCTGATTTGGGACTTAGCCAATTTTTCAAAATTTTGGGGTGCGTCGGACCTTACACACCTTGATTTGGGACTTAGCCATTTTTTAAGAATTTTGGGGTGCGTTAGGCCTGATGCACCCAAATTTAGGACTTAGCCAATTTTTTAAGAATTTTGGGGTGCGTCAGGCCTGATGCACCCAAATTTAGGACTTAGCCAATTTTTTCAGAATTTTGGGGTGCGTCGGGTCTGACGCACCCGAATTTGGTACTTAGCCAATTTTTTCAGAATTCTGGGGTGCGTCGGGTCTGATGCACCCAAATTTGAGACTTGGCCAATTTTTTCAGAATTTTGGGGTGTGTTGGACTTGACACACCGAAATCCTTGACTTAATGAATGTTGTGATTTTTAGGGGTGCGTTGGGCCTGACGCACCCTGATTCTCGGACTTGTGAAAATTTCAGAATTTTGTGCTTAAGTAACTTAATGGAGTCTATCATACTTGTGTTTTGGCTGAGCAAAGCCACTCCCATGGCAACAAGGACTATTATTTTGAAGGGTGTAGGATGTCGTAACTCCATCTTAAGTTTTCATACGCACGATTGTTATTTGGAGGAGGTATCGGGCCCCACATGCTTAAAAATTTTGGGCTATGCCGAGCTAAATATGATACCTTCTCGTTGTCCTAGTGATTAATTTAAATAAAGTATACTTGTGTGCATTTTCCTTTGTTTTAAGCTGGACTTGAACTTCTTATGCGCTTTTGCAGATTATAATGGCTGGTGGTTCTTCAAAAGCTGGCTCTTCAAAGGCTGGTCCTTCTGGCTCGTCATTGACTCCATTTAAGTGTAAATGTACCGCACCTAAGAAGGTTAGCAGACCATCTGATCAAAACCCGCAATGGTTCCTTACACTAGAGACCTTCAACTTTTATGAGCTAGCGCATCCTAACATTGCCAAAAGACATACAACGGAAGATTCTCTGTGATAGAGTTCTGCCACCTCCTCTAGATAGGGGTACATAAGAAGAATGGGATGCTTGGTATGCTCCACTGGGTGGTTTTTGTACTGATGAGGTCATGGGGTCCGAAGAGGGTGAGGCGAGCCCATTTGTTCCTGTCCAATCTGCTAAACACAGTCGCCGAGCATAACTGGTAAAGGTGCCAAGCAAGTGTACTTGGAGAAGCAAACTAAGTCCAAGTCTAATAAGATGAAGATCCTCTGGTCCACTATTAAGCTAACTGTATCATCTCTTTTGATATGAAATCCTTATACAAGGCAATACATCATATATCTTAAAAGTTTCCAACGACAGCACTCCCTTCTAAGCATTGAGCTCTCTAATACACACCGTGCCAATTCTTTTTTCAGTGTGAAGACTTGGACATCCATCCCGGCACTGTTCTTCAACTGTTCTTTATACAAGAATGCTCAATGTCAGACTGTTCTTGGTAAGAAAGATATGATTTTCTTAGAACCGAATCATGATCTTCATCAGCCCTTCCCGACACACTATTTCGAGAATCTCCGTCGGAGATTTTGTCATTTAGGAGATACGAAAGTTTGGCTATCGGGTGCATTTCGGACCCGGGGACTTCTGAGTCCTCATCCCAGTTATGAAGCTTGGGCGAATCGGATTTTAGAACAACATAAGGATACTCTGCGGGCAGTATTTCAAGGCTATCGAGGTGATGTCAAGCCATTTCTATCGTGAGCCGTGGGTTTACAAAGGGTTCTTGAACCACTGGTGTTCTATCACCAATTCTTTCCATCTACCGTGTGGGAAAATGAGCATCTCGCTCTGGGATTTAAACTAAATCACAGGTCTTCCAATTTGTGGGAAGATTTATGACGAATGGGTCCCTAGCGATGATGAGCTATCGAGGAAGAAAAAGGATGTGGACAAGGGTTTCTTTTCTGCGGCTTGTTACGAGCTGTTTGCGGAGCTTCTGTAATTTTAGGGCTTCAAGGATTGGCTAGTCTATTTCAGTCATAGCTTAGAGTAAGTATCTTGTTGTAAATTATGTGCTAGTATTTCATTCCATCTTTCCTTCTATTAATAGTCTCTTTCTTCTTTCAGCTTAGATTACACGGCCTACGACAAGGGTCGTGGAGACAAGGATTTCTTGAAGAATAGGATGAAGGGAAAATTTCTTAGACAGAACAAGCTATCTCCGACGTGCAAGCTGGCTGGTTTCTTGGCGTATTAGCTAAGCTGTGTAGCCTTACCGAGTTCCAAACAGGCAAATAGTATAAAGGTTTCTTGTTTTGCCGTTGCGGGAGCCTTAGAGAATGGTCATCGTTACACAATAGCCCCAGTGGTTTTGTGTTCTCTTTATTGGGCCTTGGTTGGTAACAAAGATCGTGCCACTTTCGAGATGAATTCCGCTTATTGTAGATGACACTATCTATCTGAGTGGCTTGGAGTATACTTTTCCTGGGTGTATGGAATAAAATCTGGGGGTTATGTTCAGGAAGGAGTGATTTCGCTATACTTTTTCCAGAAGAGGAAGATGGTTGGGCAAAACCTGACCACCATCAACGCGAAGATCGCTCGATTTGACAAGGTTTATTTCTTCCACTTTTCGGTCACTAGATGTAAGGATTCGATATTATGTGATGATGACGACAATATTGATTACTACGAGCGCTCATTCTCGATAGTAATTCATCCATCATCGCTTCCTTTGCGCGAAGGGTTGGAATTCTGGAGGGAGCCATGCTATCATAATCGTTTTGCTAGTCAATTTGGCTACGAATAGGGAGTGCCTGAGACATTGGAACCAGTGACGTGTGAACAACAAGCATATGTTGTTGGGCTAGTTCACTGGAAATGGATGTGGCGGCAGCTCTTACTAACTAGAACCAGATGCTCTTTTATTATTCATGGAATGAAGTACATCACCGGAGCTTCTTATGGATGGATGAGATGGTGGGCCCACCAGTATTCGTTAGTTTGAAACAATCTTCATGTGAATGAGGATATCTTTATTGTGCCTCCAATCGTCGATCCTGTTCCTGCTGATAAACTTGGGTATGTGTCGGAACATCTCCATCAACTTACCACTCTGGGTACACGGAAACTCACAACTTCTCTAAATGTAGTAATTGACTATGAGAAGCCTGAGCATACACTTGAGGGTTAGATTGCTTACAAATAAAGGAACATAACACAAGATGGGCCAGAGTTCCCACCTCTCGAGCTTATTGACGAGGTACAAAGAGGAGGTGGCGTTTTGAGTGATAATGATAGTGATGATGGTAATGATGAGCATGACAACAATGGTGATGATGGTCATGATGGTGATGGTGGTGATGATGATGAGGGTGGACATGATGGTCATGATGGTGATGGTGGGGATGATGATGAGGGTGGACATGATGGTGATGGTGGCAATGATGATGATGTGGGTGATGATGTAGATGTGGGCAATGTCACAACGGGAACCGCATCGACGAGTGGTCAGAGGAGCCAAGGGATTCTGTCTAAATGTTATGTTCCTAGCGATAGTGATGACGAATTATCACCTAGGCAATCTGGACCTTGAGTGAAAACTGCCCCTTACCCATTATCACCTATGGGGAAAAAGATTAGTGAAATGTAGAAATCGTACAACGTCAAGCTGTGACAGAGCCAAATTTCTAAAGCCGCTGGTAATGCCCTGGTTGATAATGCAGATGAAGTCAGGGAAGAAGGGGAGTTGAGCTCTCAAGCTAATCTGAGCGGAAACTGCAATACCGAGGAGGGCAACGATGATGAGCCAATAAATGATAGATCTGTCCCTGAAGTAGTTATAGAAGTCATCCCTATGGATCTTGATGGTGGGGTGTGAGCTGAAGATCCCCCTACTTCAAATCCTCCTGCGGTCGAAGCTGAAGCCAATCAAAGTTCTGTTCCTGAGATAATGATTGCCACTGCAACAGAGGGGGCTGTACCTCCCTCGACCCTTCCCCATACCGAAGATACCATAGTCGAGGATGTTGGTCCACCTTCTCGAGAGGTTGTGGCTTCTGATGCTGAGTTGAGCGCACACGAACCTACCACAGAAGCATCTCTTGCTGCTGAGCCAACTCAAATTGCCACTGTCCCTGTCGTCATACTCTCTTCTCCAGAACTGCTTAAGCCATCAATAGAGAAAATAGTTGAGTGTGCCCTAGGGCTGCCATCGCCCGTTGCTTCGACCAGCGCACCATTCATTAGTGTTCTTGCAGTGACCAGTATGTATTTGCTTCGTTGCATTTCTTGTGATTCTGGTCTTTAAATTGCAATGTCTGGTATATTTCTTCTCATTGTTATTATTGTCTATTGTAGTTCATGTCAATGCCCCTGCCCCGGCCGATCTTCTCGATTCCGTGATTTCTTCCCTTCGAAACATGTCGATGATCAAGGCGACAATGTTCAGAACTTTGCTCACCACCAACTTGAATTCTCTGATGAGAGTTGAAGAATGGCCACTACTTGCGGAGGAAATGGAGGCTCTCGATGTGAATGCTCGATGGCTTGACATTGACGCCTCTATGATTAATCGACATGTGGCCTTGTTTCGAGAATCTATCACTCGGACTAACAACGCCAAGTAGCTTAGGGTCGATCCTTCCATTGAGTTAAAGTGGGGCTAGCTACAAACTTTACTTCCTATACTCGAGAGGCAAAGACGACATGAAGCTGTCGCACTACAAGACTTAGATGTTGTTGATGCCCAATGTCAAGAATGTGCAGCTCGTATTGCTAAGATAGATGAAGAAATCGGTCGATTGCAGGCAGAGTGCGCTTTACTCCACATCAACATATTGCTCATAAACAATCAAAGACCTCGTTTGGAGATGGTGGCTGAGCAGCGTAGTGCAACGGAGAGCCAAGTTGCGATGCTAAAGAAAGCGATTCAAGAAACCCCAGACCCTGTCTAAGCCCTGACAAGAGCAGAAGCAACACAGAAGGAGGTCCAGGACTCGATGATGCAACTATTAAGCCAGTATCTCAAAGCCTGAATCCGTAGGCTGCGCTTCCTCTTTTCCTTATAATAATTGAAAATACTTGGTTACATGTGTGTAAATTTTGTATGATTTTGTAATGATATTGGTGATACTTGTGTTATCTCGACCACGTTTCAACTTATCTCATTGCATTCTTCTCCTCTTATGCGACTAGCTATTAACGCAGCATGAGCATCGCAATGAGATATTGCTCGCCCGCCTCAAGTGTAAGGCTGCGATGTAGTAACAAAACTCGGTAAGACCGAGGTCGATCCACAGGGATCTAGAAACAACTTTTAAACTATCCCAGCAACTCAGTTTTGCAAGAAATAGGATTCAATTGAGTAATTAAACTAAAACAGTAACTTAATGGAAAATCAGTAATTTAAGATACTAAGGCATTCAAGGATCCACTTGTAGCAATCCCATGTCAATTCAATCAATCCAAGTAGAGAACACAACTAGATTTGAAGTCCTATCTCTCATCTAGTTGGAAAATAAAGCATTCACACACATTCAATTCCATTTAAGTTGAACTTCCAAGTTCTAGTCCCATTCAACATATGTAGGATTCGAAATCATAGCCTTTGAAGTAACAACCATACCGATGGACTATGGCTTGCTCAAGGGTTACCATAATTTGAACCTAAACAAACACAATATGATAATCTCAGAGAATTGCAAGGAATCCATGTCCGGAGCACATGAACTCTCATAAAACATCTCAAACTACCAACTTAAGAACTAGAATATGAAAAATCCAAACTTGAATTGAAAATTACTTGAATTAAACTGAATCAAACATGAAATTAGCTACAAGCTTCACCTCTCAGCCTTAGCTGAGAGATTCTAGCCGAGCATTGTCATACTACAACTAGAACTCATAATAAAAAGCATAAAAACTAGAAAAATCAGAAATTGGAGGGTTGCAGACGCTCCACGACGACTTCCGTCCTCTCCCACGACCTTGCTTAGCTTCTATGATGACCCAGGAAGAGCCCATACACTACAAGAAATTCCATTTTTACCGACGAATGATTTCGTCGGTAATCAGTAAAATTTCGTCGGGAAATCTTTTTCCCGACGAAATTTTTCGCGGCTAACATCGTCGCAGAAAGGCCGTCGGTAAAGGTTTTTACCGACGAAATAATTTTTCGTAGGTAATAATTGCACCATTACCGACGAAATTATTCGTCGGCCAAACATATGAATTTTGTCGGGATTGAAAATGATACGTCGGCGAAAAAACTTTTACCGACGAAATAATGCGTAGGTAAAAACATGTTAAAACTTTTACCGACGAAATATTTCGTCGGTAAAAGCAAGGAAAAACTTTGTACCGACGAAATAATGCGTAGGTAAAAACATGATAAAACTTTTACCCACGGAATAATTCGTCGGTAAAAGCATGTAAGAACTTTTTACCGACGAAATATTTCGTCGGTAAAAAGTTTTTTCTTGCTTTTACCGATGAAATATTTCGTCGGTAATAGTTTTTCCTGTCTCGGTTCCATTTGTTTTCAAAATTCAGGAAAATTCCTGATATACACCTGTAAAAAAACCTATACATTTTGAATCCTATTCACATCCACAAACATACAAATAAACAAAAACTACATCAATACACAAATAATCCATTCCACATCCACAAACAAACAATATTCATCCACACACAAATACATACAAGTTAAAAGTCGTATATTAAAAAAAATAATCAGGAAGATGAAGGCGGAGGTGGTGGAGGTGGCGGGGCATCGGCGCCAAGGCGTGCAGCGAGAGCCTGAAACATCTCCTACATCCGTCGCTCATGCTCCTGCCGCAACTCCTCCATCCTCCTCTCCTGCTCCTCCCGTCGCCTCTCCTCCTCCTCCCTCTGCCTCTCCAGCTGCTCCCGAATCCCATCGACGACGACCCGTAGCTGCTGAACCTCTCTCTCTGCGATGTCAGCTCGGCGTTGAGCGCTCTCACCAGCTACGGATCGGTTGGAGCCAGCTCTAGTTTGTGCCATGAGCTTAGCACCATGGCCAAGCCCACGCACATATCCAGAACGGGTGCCAAGCACCTTGCTCAGGATTTCTGGCTCACTCCGCTGACTACCATCGGGAGTGGGCTGACTGCGTATGGTGTCCATCGCCGCCTGTAATGAAAAGATATGAAATTTCATAAAAAATGACATGAATGACATTATTATCAATCAATGCGTAATTAAATTTAACAAAGTAAAGATTTTTACCCAATGCTCACTGGCTCTAGGATGAACCTAAGATCCCGTCGCCTGCCGACAGTGAGTCCCTCTGTAGAGGTCTACTGGTCCAGGCTCCTGGCCGGTGACGGAATGCCGCTGCGCAATCGAAAGGAAAAAAGACTTATAATAAATGCCAATCAAAATAATATATTAACTTAATAATCATCAATAATTTCTTACCATGTCGCAACGATTTCGTACAAATGACTTTGAACCAGCTACGTGGTTCACTTGTAACTTTTTCCTGTTCGCAGAATTTATTCTGCTCCTCTTCTGAACACATTATACAAAATACATTTCTATTAATTGCGAAATTAATTGCGAATTTAATTGTTACCGTAAGATATCGTACATGTAAATATTACCTGAAAAGCCTCCGACGAAAATCTCTCACAGAGTATCCGCTAGTCGTCTGTAGTAACGTGTGGCGGTGCGGACAGTACGGCCTCATCGTGTGTCCTGCACCGCTTGTACCGCTGGTGCAACTCTCCGCGGTACTCCTTGAACCGCTCTCTAATCATGTCGTCGACGGCAGGAGAAATGTAGGGAACATTCAAATCGAATTCAAATTTATCCTGCAGTTTCGTAAATAATAAATTAAGGCAATAAACTTATTAACAATAGGACTTAATCGTAAATGAACTTTCACAAAAGAAAATTTCAATTTACTAAACTTTACCTGAAGGCGCTGACGGATGAGCTGTCGCACATCATCTGTCACGTCAGTCCAACGGGGGGTGGTGGCGGGGATCAGAGATCGGCATAGGACACCGACCTCAGACGTAAACAATCTGGCACTGTCCCCAACAGGTCTAAGGCAGTCCTGTGGGAACTCTACTGCCACCCTACCCTCACGCGTAAGTCGCTCTAAAACTAACCCACGCGTGGGTCCACGTCCTCGTCGGCTGGTAGAAGATGCTGCTGCGAAAAGATATATGTAAGTAACAATATAAACAGAAATCACTAAATAAATGTCTAGACTTACATGCAGTGCCCGGTGTATGCTGAACCGAAGGATCAGATGACTGTGATGCACCGTGCGACGTCGATGCTGTCTGCGTCGCATCACGGGTGGAAGGGGTAGATCCAGTGCGCGAACGACCTGATCTCCCACCTGGTGCCATGACTGAATATATCTGAAATACAAACTTATAAATTTAAACAATGTCAATGCAAGTTTATGAACATCATTGCAGAGTGAATTTGTGCTTATGCTTAGAGAAATGATAAAAATATGATTAGACCATTACACTATAATGCAAGCAGAATATAATAAAACCGTAAACAGAATATAATAAAACTGTAAACAGAATATAATAAAACCGTAAACAGAATATAAAAGTTGAAAAATCCATTACACATTGTCATTCTATATTAAATACATATATCTCATTGTAATACAAATCAACTTCGGATCAACTATCCGAAATACTCCCTGTGTAAGTTATCGTACGCTACAGATGTATATTCGATGCTGTATGAAGCACTCGACATTGTTACAGCCAACATGCCAGTTACAATAGGAGAAATCTGATCTCTCGGGACTCCATTCAGATGTGCAAGTGATAATGTCGCATCTTCCATACGAAGTTTTCCGCGATTATATTCCTCAATCAGGTCCGGAATTTTTTTGAGATTATATAATCTTTCATCTGAGTCATCGTCTTCCTCCCTACATTTCTCGACCAGACCGGGTATCTCTCTGGCCCTACCAGAAGAATATAGGGCCGAAAAGTCCATCCGCAACAGCTGATGAAGTATGCTGCGTGCTTCCGCTACGCTCCAGTTTGTGGAGGACATGATCAGAAAGTGACTTAACTGTAAATGTAGATTATCAACAAGTCAATTCAGGAAAAAAATCATGACTTGTAAAACATATATACATGTAATAATCAAATTAATCGAAGTTAAAAATTACATGTAAATCTTGTATACATTTAATAATCGTCGTCTGAATCATTATCGCTTATGACTCTTTCTTCTTCACCATCACTATCGCTGATCAGAATTTCCTCTTCATCGTCTGCAACATTGTAATCGATGAAAGCGCTATCATCTCTAACAATGTCATTTATGATTGAGGCATCAACATGATCAGGTGGCACATCATCTCTATTCAATTGCACCACATCAATATCAACATTTGGATCATTCCCTCTATCCCAAGATGGCATGTCTTCTTGGTATGCTTGTTCAACTGACGACGTTCTATTACTCCCTTCATCGTTATCTTCAATGTCTACTTCGGGAACGTCAAATATGTTCCTGGGCTTTATTTTCTGCACCACGTGCCAAGAGCCGCCTAACTTGGTGTCAGCGAGGTAGAATACTTGTTCGGCTTGGCCGGCTATGATAAATGGGTCATCTTTAAACCACTTCCGAGATAAATTTACGCTCGTGAAGTAATTATCAGTCTGTATTCCCAACTTTTTATTTCCAATGTCCCACCAATCGCATTTAAATAAGTACACCCGCTTTCTCATACAATAACTCAGCTCAATAATATCCGTCAAAACGCCATAAAAATCAATTTCGACCTCCTCATGTGTTCCCTTCACAACCACACCACTATTTTGTGTGGTCCTATATTTCTCACGCTCCTCAGTGTGGATCCGAATCCCGTTTACAATACAACCTGTATATCTAGATACACGTCTATCAGGGCCACACGCCAGTGAGTAGAGCGCATCAGATGCATCCGCAGAGTTGCTAGCGCGCAACATCTTCATCTATCATCACGTACAGAATATAAATGTACGTTTAGGCATTTAAAATTACGTGTAAATATTATGCAATACAACAATATTGTAAGTGTGGTGAGATAGAAGGTAAATTAATCTTACACGTTTTGCAAACCATTCTGGAAACAAATCCTGATGCATTCGATCATAATTTGTAGGGTATTGGGACTTCATCTCCTCGATGTGTTCGCTATACACAATTGGTACGTTGTAAGCAAGAAATTTTGAGATTAAAACTGTCTGTAGATATACAATAATTATGTGCGAAGACTTACTCCAAGTACGACTCTATTTCTTCACAGTTATGCAACACATACCACCGCGCCTTTGCAAGATCCCGAGGGTCCATATCCTGAAACGTCGGCGATCCTAAAGGACGGACGTTATGTGCGAATACAGATATGAGTCCTTGTTCATGCTCCTGCCCTGCATCGGCATTACGATCTTCTCGGTTGAATCTAGTCTCTATGCCACGAAGATACATGGAGCAAAATGTCAGGCACTCATTATCAATGTACGCCTCAGCAATGGATCCCTCTGGACGTGCCTTATTCCTCACATACTGTTTTAATGTGTGAAGGTATCTGTACACAAAATCAATATGTTTAGGACATGTAAACATGGATATACGTAGTTTATGGAATGAAAAAAAATTTATGATCATTGTTCTATCACCTTTCGATCGGATACATCCAACAATATTGTACTGGGCCTGCAAGCTTCGCTTCGTGCGGTAAGTGAATCGCTAGGTGTACCATGACATCGAAAAACGCAGGTGAAAAAATTCTTTCATGTTTGCAAAGGATTACGACAATATCCTTCTCCAGTCGTTTAATAACCTCTACATTCAAAGATTTCGAACACAAATCCTTAAAGAATATCCCCAACTCAATCAGCGTAGCACTGACATCCTTGTTAAGGAATCCACGAATTGCAACCGGTAGTAGGCGTTGAAGAAGGACGTGACAGTCATGACTTTTCATTCCTGTTACCTTACAGTCCGTAATGTTGACGCGCCGAGAGATATTCGATGCATACCCGTCGGAAAATTTCACCTTGTTCAACCATTCACATACACATTTTTTCTCTAGTTTTGTCAATGTGTAGCAGGCTGCTGGTATAGTATATGAATTTCCATGTGGTTGCAAGTGCAACTCTTTCCTTAAACCCATTGCTTGTAGATCCAATCGAGCCTTAAAACTGTCTTTTGTTTTCTTCTCTATGTTCATCAATGTTCCAAAGACATTGTCACATATATTCTTCTCAATATGCATGACATCCAAGTTGTGTCGTAATTTCAGATGACTTCAATAAGGCAACTCAAAAAAAATGCTCTTCTTCCTCCAGTTGTACTCCAATACTGTACGTTTTCTCTTCTTCAAGTGCGGTGCCTTACCAAATCTAACTTCTTCAATGTTACTCAGCTGTTGCAACACATCTTCTGCAGATAGTTCTTTCGGTGGTGGCCTATGATCTTGTTTGCCATCAAAGATTACCGTCTTCCTGCGCCAACTATGATCCCTCGGAAGGAAGCGACGATGGCCCATATAACACGTTTTCTTACCATGCTTCAATGACAATGAACAAGTCTCAGTACTACATGTAGGACAAGCCAACTTTCCCTTCGTGCTCCACCCAGACAAATTTCCATATGCAGGGAAGTCATTTATTATCCACAAGACCGCTGCGTGCAATCGAAACGTCTGTTCTGCAAAAGTGTCATACGTCTGGACACCTTGACTCCACAACTCGTTTAACTCATCTACTAACGGTCGGAGATACACATCAATGTCATTCCCCGGTGACTTGGGTCCAGGAATAAGCAACGACATCATAAAAAATGATTCCTTCATACACAACCAAGGAGGTAAATTGTAGGGCATAAGTATCACTGGCCATATACTGTACGAGCTACTCATATTACCAAATGGATTAAAACCATCACTTGCAAGACCTAGCCGAACATTGCGAGAATCCTCTGCAAACCAGTCATATTGCTTATCAAAATGTTGCCAGGCTTCAGAGTCAGCGGGATGCCTCAATGTATTATCATCATGAAGGCGTTTCTCCTTATGCCACCTCATATCTTCAGCCGTCTTGCTCGACGTAAACAATCTTTGTAATCTGGGTTTCAATGGAAAGTACCTTAACACCTTTTGTGGAATTTTCTTACGCTTAGCTTCGTCATATTTCCACCTAGACTCTCCACATTGTGGACACTCCTCAACATTTTCATGTTCTTTCCAATACAATACACAATCATTTATACATGCATGTATGAGGATGTAACCAAGGCCCAAGTCTCGCATTAAGGATTTTGCCTCGTAATGAGACTTAGGCAATGTCTCACCTTCAGGTAATACTTCTTTCAACAAGCCAAGTAACATGTCGAACGATTTGTTACTCCAACGATTTATTGTCTTTAAATGAAGTAACCTTGTAAGAAAATTCAACTTGGAGAAGTTCCGACACCCCGGATAGAGTGGACGTTGCGCATCCCTCAACAACCAACTAAACTTTTCTGATTCGGCATCACCCATAGGAGGAATATCCTGGCTAGTACTTGTCGCTGCAAAATCAGTATCCGCAATGGTTCCCCTTAACACATCCCCAATGATATCTTGCATATCGTCAACATCTTCATCCTCGTCATTACGCACAATTGGGTCAGCAAGGACTTCAGTGGCCTCAACTCTTTGGTGGAAGTCTTCACCATGATGAATCCACCATGTGTAACCCTGGTCAATCCCAACTATGAACAAATCATCTTCCACTTTGTCCAATGTCTTGTGAATCATGTTCTTGCATTTTCGGCATGGACACCTAATTCTATTACCTGAATCTGCCCGATCTCTCGCAAATTCCATGAACTCCTTAACACCTTCTTTATACTCTGGGCCAAACCGATTCTTAGCTTGCATCCAACTCTTATCCATATCTACAATGCAAAGATTAGAGTCAGGTTTAGTTTAGGTGACATGAGTTTAGGATTAGGTTTAGGGCATAAGTTGAGATTTTCGGGTTCGGGATCGGGTTTCGGGTTTGGTTTTCGAGTTTGGGTCTAGGTTTAGGCTAGGTAAATGGATTTAGGAATAGGTGTAGGTTTAGTTTAGGTGATTTGAGTTTAGGATTAGGTTTCGGGGATAGGTTTAGATTTTTGGGTTCGGGATCGAGTTTCGGGTTTGGTTTTCGTGTTTGGGTCTAGGTTTAGGCTAGGTGAATGGATTTAGGAATAGGTGTAGGTTTAGTTTAGGTGACATGAGTTTAGGATTAGGTTTTGGGGATAGGTTTAGATTTTTGGGTTTGGGATCGGGTTTCGGGTTTGGTTTTCGTGTTTGGGTCTAGGTTTAGGCTAGGTGAATGGATTTAGGAATAGGTGTAGGTTTAGTTTAGGTGACATGAGTTTAGGATTAGGTTTTGGGGATAGGTTTAGATTTTTGGGTTCGGGATCGGGTTTTGGGTTTGGTTTTCGTGTTTGGGTCTAGGTTTAGGCTAGGTGAATGGATTTAGGAATAGGTGTAGGTTTAGTTTAGGTGATTTGAGTTTAGGATTAGGTTTCGGGGATAGGTTTAGATTTTCGGGTTCGGGATCGGGTTTCGGGTTTGGTTTTCGAGTTTGGGTCTAGGTTTAGTTTAGGTGAATGGATTTAGGAATAGGTGTAGGTTTAGTTTTGGTGACATGAGTTTAGGATTAGGTTTCGGGGATAGGTTTAGATTTTTGGGTTCGGGATCGGGTTTCGGGTTTGGTTTTCGTGTTTGGGTCTAGGTTTAGATTTTTGGGTTCGGGATCGGGTTTCGGGTTTGGTTTTCGTGTTTGGGTCTAGGTTTAGGCTAGGTGAATGGATTTAGGAATAGGTGTAGGTTTAGTTTAGGTGACATGAGTTTAGGATTAGGTTTCAAGGATAGGTTTAGATTTTTCGGTTCGGGATAGGGTTTCGGGTTTGGTTTTCGTGTTTGGGTCTAGGTTTAGGCTAGGTGAATGGATTTAGGAATAGGTGTAGGTTTAGTTTAGGTGATTTGAGTTTAGGATTAGGTTTCGGGGATAGGTTTAGATTTTTGGGTTCGGGATCGGGTTTCAGGTTTGGTTTTCGAGTTTGGGTCTAGGTTTAGTTTAGGTGAATGGATTTAGGAATAGGTGTAGGTTTAGTTTAGGTGACATGAGTTTAGGATTAGGTTTAGGGCATAAGTTGAGATTTTCGGGTTCGGGATCGGGTTTCGGGTTTGGTTTTCGTGTTTGGGTCTAGGTTTAGGCTAGGTGAATGGATTTAGGAATAGGTGTAGGTTTAGTTTAGGTGACATGAGTTTAGGATTAGGTTTAGGGCATAAGTTGAGATTTTCGAGTTCGGGATCGGGTTTCGGGTTTGGTTTTCGAGTTTGGGTCTAGGTTTAGGCTAGGTGAATGGATTTAGGAATAGGTGTACGTTTAGTTTAGGTGATTTGAGTTTAGGATTAGTTTTCGGGGATAGGTTTAGATTTTTGGGTTCGGGATCGGGTTTCGGGTTTGGTACTCATGTTTAGGTGACATGAGTTTAGGGATCGGGTTTAGGAAAAGGTTCTCGTGTGCAAACCAAGGTTTAGGTTAGGAATTGGTGTAGGTTTAGGTTTGGTGATTTGAGATTAGGATTAGGTTTACGCATTGGTTTATAGTTTCGGGTTCGGGATCGGGTTTATGGTTAGGTTTTCGAGTTTGGGTCTAGGTTTAGAGTTATGGCCCGTTTGGCACCATGGATTCTAGGAGAAAGGAGGAGAAAGGAGGAGAAACTGGTTGCTTTATTCTGTTTGGCACCATGGATTTGATGAGAAGTGGATTTGAGAGGATTAAAATTTACACCGTCCATTCCTTCATGTTTGATTTCTCTCCAAATCTTGACTGCCAAACAGAAAATCTGAAATTGGTAAGAACTGGAATTGATGAGAATTCATATCATGGAATCCACTTCTCCTCAAATCCATGGTGCCAAACGGGCCATTAGATGAATTGAGTTTAGGTTTCGGTTTAGCCGTAGCTTATAGGTTTTAGTTTTAGGTTTATGGTTTCGGGTTTAGGGTGTAAGTCTTGGAGACTCAAGCAACTCAAGGATAGCTCCGACGCACATCCGGGTCTTCTCCACACAAAGCGGGCCTGTCCAAATGGCCAGGCCACCCATATTGTTGTCCATAGGAAATGGACAGCTTCCTCATGGTCATAACAGCGGTTCCCACCTTCCAGGGACCCCCGCTCAACACCCGGATAGCTCCGACGCACATCCGGGTCTGCTCCATTAATTTCGAGCTAATACATAAACACGGGCATGCCCAAATGGCCAGGCCACCCATATTGCTATCCATAGGAAATGAACAGCTTCATCATGGTCATAACAGCGGTTCCCACCTTCCAGGGACCCCCGCTCAACACCCTGATAGCTCCGACGCACATCCGGGTCTGCTCCATTAATTTTGAGCTAATACATAAACACGGGCCTGTCCAAATGGCCAGGCCACCCATATTGTTGTCCATAGGAACAGGACAGCTTCAGCATGGTCACAACAGCGGTTCCCACCTTCCAGGGACCCCCGCTCAACATCAACATCAATCAACTACTCTTAATCACAAGTATCATATTCGTCATCTAATTTGCCACTAAATGATAATATAATAAAATCAGTCGCCCATCCAAGGATGGATAGATTGAAATGCTATCATTATTTCCATTTACATGCCCAAGCCTAAATTTCGACAGCATCTCCCCCTATCTCTCCAGATATATTTATCTTACATTTCATTTCCACGTCAACTATCCACACATTGTGTGGATTAAATTGACAATGGAATTAAACATAAGAAACATATCCAGAGAGAATAGGAGAGTTACTGCACGAAACTAATGACCCTACGCATGTAAATGACAAACAACGATAACATTCCAATCTATCCAACCTTGGACTGTCCAACAGGACAATTTGGCAGATTTCTATACCTCCAAAACACACTTTATCTATGCTCGGCAATATAGAAATCTCCAAATGGGCTAACTGATTCTATTATACTACCATTTGTGGACAAAAAATAATTATTAATAATAAGCCAAATACATCCACAACATACATATCCATATAAATCAACCACGGATAGCTCCGACGCACATCCGGGTTTGCTCTATCAATTCTAGATACACAAGCACATGAAAATGGCAGAATCATCAACACCATGAATCAAGTTTAATCAAATACCTAATGACTATTTTGTGAACAAATAAGTATGGGCAGCCCACCATGGGAATCGGATTGCGTGCGGAGTGTAGAGTAAACTCAGTTGGGCCCACCTAGAATGTATGTGATTTATCTATTCCGTCCTTATGTTTTTCCACCTCATTTTAGTGGTTGAGCCCAAAATTTAAGCATATCCAACTCTCAAGTGGACCATGCCATGGGAAACAGTGGGAATAATGATTTCCACCATTCCCAGGCCCTACAGTGATCTTTATTTGTCATCCAACCTGTTCATAAGATCACATGGATATGGATGAGGGAAAACACAAATATCAGCTTCATCCAAAACTTCTGTGTCCTCCAAGAATTTTTCAATGATACACATTCAGTTCACATTTGTGGTGTGGTCCACTTTAGATTTTGATATGCTTCATTTTTGGGCACCATACCTAAAATTTTTTGCTAAGATGGATGGACGGAGTGGATAAAATACGTAAATCACTGTGGGCCCCACGAGCAGTGGACAGCGACGGTGGGCCCCACATTTATTGTATATCATGATTTTTATTAATTTGTAAATCACAAATTAAAATCCCTAATTAAGGAAGGAATTAGGGGATTTTAATTTTGAAATTCCTAATTAGGGGATTTTAATTTCAAAATCCCTAATTAGGGATTTACTAAATCAGTGGGCCCCACCAAATCGTGGACAGCTAAGGCGGACCCCACGCACATGCAATGGACAGTGATAGCGACGGTGGGACCCACATGCAATGGACAGCAACGGTGGGATCCACATGCAATGGACAGCAACGGTGGGACCCACATGCACTGGACAGAGATGGCGCATGGGACCCACATGGGCCCCACAATGAACAACGAGGAGAGAGAGAGAGAGAGAGAGAGGAAATGGAGGAAGAAGGAAGGGGGAGACGCTTACCGGCGGAGGCGGCGGCGAACGGTGGCTGGTGGAGGAGCGTGCTCACACGGGTGGCGTCGGTGACGGCGTACGGCGGCGCGGCTGGGGGTCGGTGGTCGGGTGGCGGCCGGCGAAGGACGGCCGGTGGTCGGCAGTGAGGGATGGCCGAGAGAGAGAGAGAGAGAGAGAGAGAGAGAGAGAGAGAATGAGAAAAGAGGGCGATCGGGTAAGTTAAAAAGACCACTTTTACCGACGAAAATTTTCGACAGTAAAAGTTTTGTTTCGTCGGTGAAACTCCTTTTCAAAACTTTTACCGACGAACATTTTCGTGTGTAAAAGTCACCTCTTTTCTTGGCGGGAATCACATATTGCACATTATTACCGACGAAAAGTTTCGTCGGTAAAAGTTTTCGCTTTTACCGACAGGAATTTTCGTCGGTAAAAGTAAAATTTGCAGTTTTCTTTTTTAACGACAGGTATCTTCGTCGGCAATAAACTTTTTACCAACGAAATTATAATTTCGTAGGTAAAAGTGTATGGCGGCAATGAATTTGGTGGTGGAGGGAGATTTTTACCGACGATTTTTCCATTTCGTCGGGAAAAATGGTTTTTCCCAACGAAAATTATTTCGTCGGGAATACTTTCGTCGGTAAAAATTCGTTTTCTTGTAGTGATAGGTGTCCTTTTATAGTGGGAAAACCCCCTTGCGTCGGAAACATCCAGAAATTGCGTAAGGTTACGCACTGCGTAGAAATTTTCGGAATCCCGTTTTAGAAACTGCCTGATTTTTAACGTGGCCGACCGGTCGGACGACCTGTCGGACTGGCCTAGCCGACCGGTCACGACCGGTCGGACCTGTCTGTTTTTAGTCCAGAGGGTTTCCCCAGCATCCACGACCTGTTGGCCGACCGGTCGGACCAAACTGGTCATGTGTCCAGCGAGCTCAACATCAGCACCGACCGGTTGGCCGACCGGTCAAGACCGGTCGGACCAACTGGTCCTTGTTCCAGTGGTGTCCAGAGGCGTGGCCGGCCGGTCGGACGACCGGTCGGACATGGTTTTCTTGTTCTTTTTCTTCTTTTCTTCATTCTCTTTTCTCCCTCTTTCTTCTTCCTTCTTTGGTCCACCTTGGACCTTCCTTCAAAGGTTCTAAATGGACCCTTTTTGGTCTCCAATTGAGTGAAGTCTGCTCTCATCCCTACAATCACAAAACATGCGTTAGATGGGCCTTTTAATCATGAAAACCATGCATACAATGTCATGTAGTGAGCAATGCAATGTATAAATTGGAGGTTCAACACACACCCAACCAGCTTTTTGCTAGTCCCGAGCAAAATATGCGTGAAACAATTTCAAACCTCCAAACCCAACTCTCTTTCAGAAACCATGTTTCTATCCATTCCAAGATATACAAGTATAAAATTTGGAGAAACTAGGTGATAGAAATTGCAAACTTAAACTCTCAAACCATAAGAAGTGTCTACATGAAATTCCTGCTGATTGATTGATAAATAGAAGAACTCGAACAATTTCAACCCAGTGTGCATAGTGAAAGTTCATCTCATGAGTCTCTGGGATTACCTTCTTCATAGATTAAGTAAACCAAGGATTTTAAGGTGAATAGAGCAACAACAAGCCTATGACAGGAATTTGCCTTATCATCCTTCCGACGGCTTTCACACTACATCCCATTTCCGGCTTTGGTTACGGTTCGACCATCCCCCGGTTGGTAATAGGTAGCCCTTTTCAGAATTTTCCACCATTTTTCTTTCATTCTCGATTTCATCCTTTCTTTCCTTTTTCTTTTAAATTAGATAGGATTTTTAAAAATTCGTATCTTTCGTTATTTTCCCATGGACAAGGATGGACAAAATACCCCGGCTTGGTTTCTCAACACCTTTAAATCAAAGTCTAGTTAATTCACAAATCACATAAACCTTTCAACTCATGAAAATCGTGTAATGTGAACTTGGTGCAAAGGTGTTGAAATTTTCTATCAATCACAACAATATGGAACTAACATATAAAACCATTATGTTGGGAGAAATTCAAGACTTACAACATCACACACTTCATATCTCCTCTTCTTATACTCATATCATCTCGAATGCATGGAAATAGGGTTTTCTAAAAGAGTTTTGAAATTTTAGAAAATTCGAAAAAATTTGCGCATGAAGCTCAAAATGTTGCAAACTGCTAGATGAAGGATCTCATCTCACCCCCCAACCAAATCTTGCATTGTCCTCAATGTAAAAAGATATGCAATGAGCATGAACATGAGAGCAATGGTAAAATATGAGAGAGTCAGAACAATAATACCTGAGAGGGCGATCATGGAAGTCTACAACCCAACAACTAAAATCTACTAAAACAGTAAAACTAAATAAAACTAAACCTACCTATGCTATACCTCCATCAGACGAGGAGATCAATCATCCTGATATACAGGATCATTTAGAGTGATGGACATGTCCTCTAAATCAAATTTCTTTACAAATGGTTCAAGGCGTTATCCATTAACTTTAAAACAGTTACCATTTGTTGCATTTTCAATCTCAACAGCCCCATGAGGAAAAACTTCTTTGATAATATATGGGCCGGTCCATCGAGATCGTAATTTTCCCGAAAAAAGATGAAGTCGGGCATTGTACAAGAGCACTTTCTGTCCTTCATGGAAAGATTTGCTTAATATGTGCTTGTCATGAAAGGCCTTCATCTTACTCTTGTAAATTCTCGAATTCTCATATGCATCGTTCCGGATCTCATCAAGCTCATTTAATTGAAGTTTGCGAAGCGAGCTGGCCTTGTCAATGTCAAAATTTAAAGCCTGAATTGCCCAATAGGCTTTGTGTTCTATCTCCACAGGCAAGTGGCAAGCTTTCCGATAGACAAGTCTATAAGGGGACATTCCAATGGGTGTCTTGTAGGCTGTACGGTGAGCCCAAAGTGCATCATCTAATCTTAGGGACCAATCCTTGCGATCCGGTCTCACCGTTTTTTTTCAAAATCTGTTTAATTTCCCTATTGGATATTTCAGCTTGCCCACTTGTTTGTGGGTGGTATGGGGTACTCACTTTATGCCTAATACCGTATTTCTTCATTAAAGCTTCAAAAGGTTTGTTGCAAAAGTGAGAACCACCATCACTAATGATGGCTCGAGGCGTCCCAAATCTAGAGAGTATGTTTTCTTTGAGGAACTTGAGAACCGTGTGATGATCGTTGGTTCTGCATGGGATAGCCTCTATCCATTTAGACACATAGTCTACGGCAAGCAAAATATAGACATGTCCAAAAGATGAGGGGAATGGTCCCATGAAATCGATGCCCCAACAGTCAAAGACTTCAAGATGTTGAATTGGGGTGAGAGGCATCATATTTCGACGAGATAATCCTCCTAACTTTTGGCAACGCTCACATGCTTTGCAAAACTCGTGGGTGTCCTTAAATAGCGTGGGCCAATAAAAACCACACTGCAGAATTTTGGCAGTGGTTTTCTTGGTGAAAAAATGACTCCCACATGCTTGATCATGACAAAAGGAGATGACGGAATTATGTTCATCATCAGGGACACATCTCCTTATGATTTGGTCTGGGCAATATTTAAACAATAAAGGTTCATCCCAGAAAAATCTGTGCACTTCCCTTAGAAATTTATGTTTTTCCTGCACAGTCCAATGAATCGGCATCGCACCTGTGGACAGATAATTAGCTATGTCAGTGTACCATGGTGGATACAAAGCAACAAAGAGTTGCTCATCAGGGAATGAGTCCTCTATAGGTGACTCGTCAATGGAATTAGGTAGGACTAGGCGGGAGAGATGATCTGCCACCACATTTTCTACCCCCTTCTTGTCTTTGATCTCCAAATCGAATTCTTGAAGGAGTAGGATCCATATAAGCAAACGGGGCTTGGCATCCTTCTTAGAAAGAAGGTGTTTCAGCGCCGCATGATCTGTGTAAACGATTACTTTGGATCCTATTAAGTAAGGCCTGAATTTGTCCAAGGCAAAGATGACGGCTAGGAGTTCTTTCTCCATAGTCGAGTAATTAACTTAAGCGGGATTCAAGGTCCTATTTGCGTAGTAGATAACATGGGGCTTCTTATCCTTCTTTTGGCCTAACACCGCCCCAATAGCGTAATCGCTCGCATCGCACATCAACTCGAAAGGAATAGACCAATCTGGTGGTTGCATGATAGGAGCGGTTGTCAATATGTCTTTTAGCTTTGAAAAAGCTAATTGACATTCGGCACTCCACTCAAATTGGTTCTCCTTTTGTAGAAGGTTACATAAAGGCCTTGAGATATGACTAAAATCCTTTATGAATCTTCTATAGAAACCGGCGTGTCCAAGGAAGGACCGCACATCGCGTATGCTTTTGGGTGGTGGTAGATTGGAAATTATGTCAATTTTTGCCCGGTCTACCTTTATTCCATTGGACGAGATGATATGTCCAAGGACTATTCCTCTATGTACCATGAAATGGCACTTTTCCCAGTTTAAAACGAGTTTCTTCTCTTCACACCTCATCAAGACCAACTTCAAGTGATTGAGGCACTCATCAAAAGTACAACCAAAAACAGAAAAGTCATCCATGAATACCTCAAGAAACTCCCCCACCATGTCCGAGAAAATACTCAACATGCATCGTTGGAATGTGGCGGGTGCATTACATAGCCCGAATGGCATTCTTCGGTATGCGAAGGTACCAAACGGGCTTGTAAATGTGATTTTCTCTTAGTCCTCTGGGGCTATTTCAATTTGGTTGTATCCGAAATAGCCATCTAGGAAGCAATAATAGGAATGGCCTACTAACCTCTCCAAGATTTGATCCATGAATGGGAGAGGGAAGTGGTCTTTCCTAGTAATCGTGTTGAGCTTCTGATAATCAATGCACATACGCCAACCGGTGGTCACCCTAGTCGGTATAAGCTCGTTGTTGGTGTTTTTTATGATGGTAATACCGGATTTCTTGGGGACAACTTGGGTAGGACTCACCCATTGGTTATCCGAGATGGGGTAGATGATACCCACATCTAATAGCTTTAACACCTCGACTTTGACAACCTCCATCATATTTGGATTTAGCCGTCTTTGAGGTTGTCTAGTCATTTTTGCATTTTCTTCAAGGTGTATACGGTGAGTACAAACCGAAGAATCTATCCCGTTGAGATCCGCTATTGTCCAACCTATGGCTTCCCTATGTTCTTTGAGTAGCTCAATCAACTTGAGCTCTTGGTATTTCTCTAGGTGTGAGGCAATGACAACTGGAAAAGTTTCCTCTTGACCCAAATATACATATTTAAGCTCAGATGGCAATGGTTTAAGGTCAAGCTTCGGTGGTTTGATGTTAGACGGTAGAGGCCTTGATGTGGTTGGTGGTAACTTTTTAAAATGGGGCCTCCACTGGCTAGTACCAACTACCGGTCTCTCTATATTCAATGCTTGCACAATTCCACTAATGATGGGATCGTCGGAATCCATGAAATGTGCCAAGCATGTCTCCAAGCTTTCTAGTGGTTCGAGTTGGAGGAGTTCTTCTTCTTCAAAAGATTCGAGCATGTTCACCTCGAAGAACTCATCATCATCAACATCCCTATGTCTTTTGCCCAAGTGGAACACATTCACCTCTAATGTCATGTTCCCAAAGGATAATTGCATCACCCCATTCCAGCAATTGATGATTGCGTTTGATGTAGCAAGGAACAGGCGGCCTAAGATCACTGGTATTTGAGTGCTAGCATCTAAAACCGGTTGTGTGTCCAAGACGATAAAATCTACCGGGTAGTAGAATTTGTCAACTTGGACTAGTACATCCTCAACTATCCCCCTCGGTACACGGATAGATCTATCAGCGAGTTGCAACGTGGTTTTGGTGGGTTTTAATTCACCAAAACCCAATTGCTCATATACCGAGTATGGGATCAAGTTCACACTTGCCCCCAAATCTAGCAACGCATGCTCAATCCGGTAGTCTCCAATAATACATGAGACGGTGGGACTACCGGGATCTTTGAATTTTGGGGGGTCTTTTGAGTGAGAATGGCACTCACTTGCTCATTTAAGAAGGCCTTTTGCTGCACATTATATTTGCGTTTTGTTGTGTATAGGTCCTTTAGAAACTTGGCATAAGAGGGGATTTGTTTGATGGCATCAAGCAAAGGAATATTAATCTTAACTTGTCTGAAAATCTCTAGAATATCATGAGAGTTTGGGAGAGATTTTGGAGCAACCAATCTCAAAGGGAATGGTGCTACGGGCTTATAAATACGTTCCGTTTCTTGTGGGGCTAAGTAGATCCATCCTCATCCTCAGAATTTACCGGATCGTTAGGCTTGTCGGCCTTCACCGGAATAGATTTGTCAATTTGTTTACCACTTCTAAGAGTGGTGATGGATTTGGCTTGCTCCATATGTTGGTTGGAAGGATTAGGAATGCTCACTTCATGTACTTGCTTTGGATTGGGCTGAGGTTGGGCCGGAAAGGTCCTTTCCCTAGCATTCAAGCGTCCCTTAATCTCATCAACCGAGACTTTAAGCTCTTGGAACATTTGCTGATTCGTTTGATTAATTTGCGTTTGCCCTCGTATAAACGCTTTCAAGGTATCCTCCATTGAGAATTGAGGTGGGGCCATATTTTGCATGGGTGGCCCTCCTTGAGAGTTGGTAGGATTGCCCGTGGGAGCATTCTTCCAACTGAAAGTTGGGTTGTTCTTCCAACTAGTATTGTACGTATTACCCACCGGTCCATTGAAAGGCCGTTGATAACCATATGTGCCATTGGCGTGCTCATGTAGCACTTCTTGAAACGCAGGAATTGTGGGACAATCTTGCGTAGCGTGTAAATCAGTGTGACAAATCCCACATATGGTCTCAATAGCTTCATTGGACTTTGGAACCACTTTTACTAAGTTCCATGGCTTCGATCTTCCTTGTGAGGTTGGCTATCCTTGCACTCACGTCATCCTTCTCCTTGAGGATATAACTTCCTCCTTTCTCTTGAGTAGGCTTGGGGTTATTGGGCTTATCCGAGGTATCCCAAGATTGGGCATTTTCAGCCAACATGTCCAAATAACTCCAAGCCTCATATGGATTTTTGCTCATAAACTCGCCATTGCACATCATCTCTACAAATTGGGGCATATTGGAACTTAATCCATCATTGAAAAAATTTATAATTCGCCAACTCTCATAGCCATGATGTGGGCAAGCAAGTAGGAGGTCCTTAAATCTCTCCCAACATTGGAAGAAAGATTTACCCTCTTTAGCCGAAAAAATCATTATGGCTCTTCGAAGGGTGTTTGTCTTATGGGCTGGTAAGAACTTTTTCAAGAATTCCCGGGTCATCTCATTCTATGACCCAATCGAATGCGGTCTAAGAGAGTGAAGCCAATCCTTGGCTCTTTCTTTCAATGAAAAGGGAAAAAGTTTAAGCTTAATGGTATCTTCAGAAACATTGGTGTATTGCAAGGTAGCCACCACTTCTTCAAATTCTTTCAAGTGCAGATATGGGCGGTTAGAGTTTAGCCCATGGAACTTTGGTATAAGTTGAATTACACCCGGCTTTATGTCAATGTTTCCCCCGTTTGGTGGTAGAACCACGCAAGAGGGTGTAATTGCACGGGCTGGTTGTAGGTAATCCTGCAGTGATCTCATTGGAGGAACGTTATGTACCTCATTCTCTCCTACTTCCTCTTGATTTGCATTTGTAGTTGGAGTAGGGGGGAGGATTCCTTAAAGGTGTTTGATCCATACTCCCCAAGCTTTCACAATGCTCTTGGTAATTTCGGACTCGTCTATGGACTGACAATGGTCCAACTAAACCACCTTCAGATTGGAGACGATTTGAGTGGTTATGTTCCCAACGGGACATAAACCACTCAACAAAAGCTAAACTATTCCTAAATCTAAAAAGTCTGAAATTAATCTGAAAATAGAAAATCTGTAAAAAAGCTAAGTTAGAAAGGTATTACCCGATGCGCTTGAACTAAAGAAGAAATCCTACAAAACTAAACAACTTGTTAGTTCTAAAAAAATCAGAAAACCTATCTACTTCTACTTCTACAGCCACTAAAACAATTTGAAAACCGTTATGTAAATTCCCCGGCAACGGCGCCAAAAACTTATTCGCTCGCCTCAAGTGTAAGGCTGCGATGTAGTAATAAAACTCGGTAAGACCAAGGTCGATCCACAGGGAACTAGAAACAACTTTCAAACTATCCCAGCAACTCAGTTTTGCAAGAAATAGGATTCAATTGAGTAATTAAACTAAAACAGTAACTTAATGGAAAATCAGTAATTTAAGATACTAAGGCATTCAAGGATCCACTTGTAGCAATCCCATGTCAATTCATCAATCCAAGTAGAGAACACAACTAGATTTGAAGTCATATCTCTCATCTAGTTGGAAAATAAAGCATTCACACACATTCAATTCCATTAAAGTTGAACTTTCAAGTTCTAGTCCCATTCAACACATGTAGGATTTGAAATCATAGCCTTCGGAGTAACAACCATGCCTATGGACTATGGCTTGCTCAAGGGTTACCATAATTTGAACCTAAACAAACACAATATGATAATCTCAGAGAATTGCAAGGAATCCATGTCCGGAGCACATGAACTCTCATAAAACATCTCAAACTACCAACTTAAGAACTAAAATATGAAAAATCCAAACTTGAATTGAAAATTACTTGAATTAAACTGAATCAAACATGAAATTAGTTACAAGCTTCACCTCTCAGCCTTAGCTGAGAGATTCTAGCCGAGCATTGTCATATTACAACTAGAACTCATAATAAAAAGCATAAAAACTAGAAAAACCGAAAATTGGAGGGTTGCAGACGCTCCACGACGACTTTCGTCCTCTCCCACGACCTTGCTTAGCTTCTATGATGACCTAGGAAGAGCCCATAGGTGTCCTTTTATAGTGGGAAAACCCCCTTGCGTCGGAAACATCCAGAAATTGCGTAAGGTTACGCACTGCGCAGAAATTTTCGGAATCTCGTTTTAGAAATTGCCTGATTTTTAACGTGGCCGACCATTCGGACGACCGGTCGGACTGGCCTAGTCGACCGGTCACGACCGGTCGGACCTGTCTGTTTTTAGTCCAGAGGGTTTCCCCAGCATCCACGACCTGTTGGCCTACCGGTCGGACCAAACTGGTCATGTGTCCAGCGAGCTCAACATCAGCACCGACCGGTTGGCCGACCGGTCAAGACCGGTCGGACCAACTGGTCCTTGTTCCAGTGGTGTCCAGAGGCGTGGCTGACCGGTCGGACGACCGGTCGGACATGGTTTTCTTGTTCTTTTTCTTCTTTTCTTCATTCTCTTTTCTCCCTCTTTCTTCTTCCTTCTTTGGTCCACCTTGGACATTCCTTCAAAGGTTCTAAATGGACCCTTTTTGGTCTCCAATTGAGTGAAGTCTGCTCTCATCCCTACAATCACAAAACATGCGTTAGATGGGCCTTTTAATCATGAAAACCATGCATACAATGTCATGTAGTGGGCAATGCAATGTATAAATTGGAGGTTCAACAGATACATGCTTTGAAATAACAATGAACTGGCTAATGCTTCCTAAGCTATTTATGCTAATACCATGAATATTAAACAATGCTAGTTCGGGACAAGCCATAATATGGTTTTACATGCGGTGAATCATAACATTGTTAATGATAATCAAGTCAACTATGGGTGACCCCTTTTAGGACTAACTTGGATACTAAATGTGAAATAAAGTAAAGCATTAAAATGAATGAACATCCCCTTTCACACTACCAAAAAAATGGCTAAAGGCTACAGACTATGGCTACTTTTAGCAACGTAGCTATAGCACTACGGATTTAATCCGCAACAATAGCCTAATACCCCACCAGGGCGTAACCAAGGTTGATGGTCCCTTAAGGGACTCTTATGAGGCACAAAAAAATGTTTTTGTATGATCTAAGCCATTTATCCATTTTGACAGCTCAGTTTGTAGTAGGATCCAAAAAAAAAGGTTGTTCAAAACCTTAGGTGGACCACACCATAGGATACAATGATATAAACCTCCTATCATTGATGAACCGTTGATTATTGGAATGGTCGATGGGAATTGGATCTGCCTCAGTTTAGGTATCTGGCCATAAAATGAGCTGTTAAAATGGATGGACGGAGTGGATACACTATATAAATCATGCTGGGCCCCACTACTCTATCATCACAGTGTCCACCCCTACTTGTCGATTTTAATTTTTGGGAAACCCCCGCCTGCACCCTCTCTCTCTCTCTCTCTCTCTCTCTCTCTCTCTCTCTCTCTCTCTCTCTCTCTCCGCCAGTGCCCTCTCCTTCTCCATCACTCACTCCCTCTCCCTCTCCATCTCCCTCGCCCCTTGTCATCTCCTTTTCCTTCTCCATCACTTACTGCCCGAAATCCTGCCCCGAATACGTCAGATCGATCCATCTCTCAAATACCTCGCCAGATTTCCTGGATTTAGTATCTCTCTCTCTCTCTCTCTCTCCTAATTATAGTTTGCATCTATTTTTTTGTTTAATTTTGTATTGCTTTTTCATTTTTTGGGGGTTTTCAGGGGATGTTCTTTTTTAATTTCTTTTTTCTTTTTTTTAAGGCTTATTTCTATTTTAGGGCAGATTTTTGTTTCTTCATATTTGTGTTGAAACGACAGAGTCTATGTTAAGCCTCGAATTGTGCATATTCTAACTCCAATTCATCACTCATTATGCATAATTTTTATGTTTAAAGACTTATCTAATACATGTTTTTGTGATTGTAGGAATGAAAAGGAGACTTCACCAATATGATGTCAAAAGAGTCACGTCGTATGCATTGAAGATCAATAGAACAGGTGATAAGAGGTGGAGGAAAGAAGTAAGAAAGAAAGAGAAGAGAAAAAGAAGAAAAGATGAAACAATATCTCTTAGACCTGTCCTAAGATCGGTCGGAGACAGGTCGCCAGACATGTCTAAGGTGCTCCAGAAACTCTGATTTTCAATTTTGGGTTTCCAAATTGCGGAAGGACTCCACGGATTCTCGAAGTTTCCAAGTCGGTGCGGGATTTCTCTTATAAAAGGCCACCTCCACTCTCTTCCTAAGGCATCTAGGAACATGGGGAGCAAACAGATCAAGACCTAGGAGGCTTCCTAGCCTCCTACAACTAGTTTTCTTCTTCTTCTAATTCTAGTTCTAGCTTTTAATGCTTTCTTTTAGCTAACCTCTTAGTTTGTAGTTAGTTTTAATGCTTTAATTCGTTTCTTGAAGTACCATTTACTTATTTATGGATTTTCAAGTTCTAGTTTGAATAAAGTTTGGATTTTTAGAAGTTTTGTGAGAGTTTGTGTACTCTGGATATGAGTTCCTTGCAATTCTTTGAGATTGCCATGATTGGTTTGTTTATATTCAAATTGTAGTAACCCTAGAGCATGCTATAGTCTCTTGGCATGACTATTACTTCGAAGGCTACAAGTTTGAGTTCTATGTGCTTCATTAGAACTAGAAATCTGATTTTCAGATTTAAGTGGGACTCTTTGTGCTTGAATATTATATCATCCAAATAGATGAGAGATTAGGACTTTGATTCTAATTGTATTGTGCTTTAATGAATGGATTGGTATTGAACTACTACAAGTGGATCCTTGATGCTCTAGTTCTTCCTAAATCTTAGATTTTCCTAATTTATGTTAAAAACTGTTTTCATAAACTTCTTAGATTTTAATTATTAGAGTAGTTAGAATTGTTTACTTCTTTCCCTGTGGATCGACCTCGGTCTTACCGAGAATTATTACTACATCATAGCCTTGCACTTGAGGTGAGCGAACAAGTTTTTAGCGCTGTTGTCAGGGAAAAGATTAAATGGTTCTAATTGTTCTAGTAGCTATAGAGTAGTTTTAATTAGTTAGGATTTTCAGTTTTCTAGAAGTAGGATTTTTTATTTTTTCTAGATTGCTAACAATTTTTATTTTTGATTTTGTAGGACATTGTTGTTGACATAGTCTCATCTTTTGGGTAACATCTCCCCATCTCCCTTCATTTTATTTTGTTCTTTTTCTTAGATTTGGGTAATTTTTAATTCCTTAAAATTTCATCATGTATGATTGGACGAATGGTGCATACAAGTACATTTTAGAGGATGAGACGTCGGATTGTGGGACCCAAACTCATTGTGATTGGGATCCCTCCAAGCATGAGTATTTTTCTGAGATTCAAAGAACCTCCACTACCACCTCACGTAAGACGATGCGTGATTACATTAATGAAAGCAATACACATGTTGAGACATGGCATAAGACGATGGGGGAGTACCGGAATAAAGTAAAATCGAATAATGACCAACCGGGGAAAACATTACGTGATTACCGGATTGAAAATAACATGAGTGTTCCACCGGTTATGGTAGGAGGTGTGAAACATCAAAAGGAACGAGTGAATAATGGCCAACAGGTTAAGACAATGTGTGATCACTCGTATGGATATGCCTATCAACCATCATATAACTCTTCATCCTACAATGCGTATGGTCTTAATTGGGGAAGCCATCATTCTCCTTGTTCAAGGGAAACCAACCATGGTTATCAACAATCACCCAAAAACGTCTTCCTCCTATGACATGTATATACAAATCCTTGAGGACTTAGAGAAAGAATGCGAGTACAAGCAATCAAATCAAGCCTACTTACCATCTTGTGAAGACATTGAGCCTGAATTTGGGGGCATCGAATCAATCTCTTCTAATGAGGATGATGGGGCTATCCAAGTCCCACCTTCTTCGAATATAATAAATAAACTTTTATAGGAGATTGATCTCGATGATCCCAATGTCATCATCAATTATGGTGAGTCCACTATCTCTTTTGGATGTTTTAAACTTAATTATAAAGACATTTCAATGACGGTTGACGAACCCAAGGAATCCATAAAATCTGAAAGCGATAGCGAGGTTACCTACAATGAGGGTTCGGTGGATGTTTATGAACCTATGGTTTCTTTTTCCCAAGGGCATAATGATTATGAGTCTTTAGAGGATATGCATGCTAGAGATTTTGTCGAGGTTGATATTTTTTAGTCACTCCACCAACTTGACATGCTTAATTTTAATGTAGAGAATGAGACTCCCATGAGTGAAAATTCAGATTCTTTAGACGAATGCTTGGCTCACTTTGAAAATTCAAATGACCCCATTATTTAAGAGATTGTTAAAGCCTTGCATATTTCCGACTTGGTGCCTCATACTAGTCATGGAGAACATAGTTTGGAAGAATTCCACTCCATGGAGGGCGAGTCCCTCACCATCGAAACTGAATTTTTGCACTCACTCAAACAAAATCACGATCCTTGATCCAACTATCTCGATTTTCTAGAGGAATGCTTGGCCCACTCCGATAATCTTGAGGATGAGATGATTAAGGAGTTGGACATTTTGTTAGACACGGTGTCGATGCCTGAAGAACACCATTCCACTGATTTACACTTTTACGATTGTATGTGGAAGCACCACGCAATTCTGAAATTGTGGAGAGACAACCTTAACTGAAGAATACTTGATGAACGTCTCTCCACCATCATGGGTTCTTCAGCCCATTGAGAATTCTTACTGGGAGGACCCATTTTTAATCAATCATAACCCAATCCAGAATTTGAGGAGATATCTTTTTGCCGCTCTTATCTCCTCCTATCATGCATGTAGTGCACATAAATATTGGACTTCAATGAAGAAAAGTACCAATGTTTACTATCGAGCAGGACTTTGGATGGTCCTCATGAGAAAGTTGTTGAAATTCATGAAAATCCTGCTCAGATTTAATCATGTAGTCAATCAAACTAATCAAAAGTAAGTAGGTAGGTTAGGATTTATTTTTCTACATTTAAGATTGAATAAGTCTCATGAAGACAATGGAAGATGCTAGAATTGATCAACTTGCTACCCTAGGTACTCTCGTTCTCACTCTCCTTTATTTTATGTCATTACTCTCATGTCATGCTTATTGCATATCTTGTTACATTGAGGACAATGTAAGATTTTGGTTAGGAGGTGAGATTCCTAATGTTGGAACTAGAAAATGGATCATAATGACATTTTCTGAAATGTGGTGTTTTTTGCTCTGGGGTTCTGAATAATAGGAACATTCGTAGACAATCACAAGCATTCACAAAAGTACACGAGAGAAGAGATATCGCAAGGCGAATTTTATTCCAGAGATCCTGAGATCTTGTACATTCCAGGCCGTGATCTGGCACGAGCCCTTAATTACATCGGATGATCGATGACCCTTGATTAAAAGGCAAAAGACTAGTCAGCAGAGACTATGGTTTTAGAGTTTGTGGTCGTAGAGACCTGTATTTGTTTTGCTGTGTACTGAACCACCTTTGTGTTAGTCAGATGTCTATGTCCCATATTTTGGCCGGAGATCCGAGCTGAGACTGTCAGGGTTTATGACTGAGATGGACGACTCTGGGCCCGCGCCTGTCAATGTAGGGACAGGTGACCTCGGGAAGTCTATTCTACAGTTGTGTGTACCTGCGCAGCCCAACCAACGGATACCATTTGGATGGGTAGGGCATCGACTGTTGTGATGTGGCAGTTGAGAGCAATTGGTTTGTAGAGAATCAAAACTCTTTGGCATGGCTTATCGTGGTAACCATAGCCCTGCTTGTCTAGCTTTTGACCCAAATCGGATCATGCCTTTACAGTAAACATAAATGATGGTATATTTGCATAGCTCTGGATGCTGGCGGCTCCTTTCCGGGAAGTCACTTCGTTCATCGCGTCGAATCGGGTCAAACCTCGAAGATGCTCGATTCCGCATGTTTAGAGTTCCCGGAACGCTCGTTCAACCGTTCCATTACGTCCGAAATGCTTGAAATACCCAAGATAGGCTCAAGCGGACCTTGACAACACTTAAAATTGAGCCCGATGCACCTGCGAACATGTTCTGCAATTGGCTGAATTTTTAGGTGCGTGGGACTTATTAAACGGGTGCGTGGGGCTCCACGCACCTAAAAATTAAGTACAGAATTTCTGATTAATTTAGGGTTGCATGGGTCCATATTCAGGATGCGTGGGACCAAATTTACAAATCTGATTTTGATGAATTTACAGACGCGTGGGACCCGAATTAATGGACGCGTGGGCCACTTTTCGGGTGCATGGGAGTCCTATGTACTTGTTCGATTTGTCGATTTTATGGATGCGTGGGGCCGAATTCACATATGCGTGGGCCACTTTCGGGTGCGTGGGGTCCTTTTACGGGTGCGTGGCCAAACTTATGATTGTAGGATTCAGACATGTAGTGGAGTATCTGTGATCGGAAAGGGTACTCCGATGGTCGGAAAAGTATTCCGGCGAGGATTCGTGCGGGGATTTTGGGTTTCCGATGGCGGCAGCTCTCTCTCTCTTTGGAAATCGTCCCGAATGAATGGGTGGAGGGGGTATTTATAGCCGAAGAAGCCGGAAGTCAGCCAATGAGGGGCTGCCACGTGCCACGCACCTGTTAAATGTCCCCACGCACCTGTTTAATGATGTGCGGATGTCCGACGCTCCCAGAAACATGTTCTGAAAATAGTCAATTTTTTAGGTGGGTGGGACTTAATTTACGAGTGCGTGGGGCTCCACGCATTTGTAATTTAATTCCTAAAAATTTGTGGAATTTACGGGTGCGTGGACCCATTTTCAGGGTGCGTGGGAGTCCGAACACCTCCGTAATGAGAATCACAAAATGTCATTTTTAAGGGTGCGTGGCACCATTTTCAGGGTGCGTGGGACTCAAAAACACCCTTGGATGAATTCCTGTTTTTGCTTATTTTTTGGGCGCGTGGGGTGTCCGAATTTATGGGTGCGTGGACACGTAAATGTAGGCTCCATTAATTGGGTTTTGAATTTTGGGGGGTTTGTGGGGCCCGTTTTGTTGCGCAATCACTTGCACCGTTCATCATGAGTAGTAATGAGGTTGCGGGTCCACTTCCGGGCGGTTCTGAACACGGTGATCGGCGGGGCCCACTGGAGAATTTGGCTAAGGAAATCCTGTATATTTCCGTTTTGCGTGCACTGGAAGGCGTTTTGCGTGATTCCTTCAGAGGTATACGGTTATTTTTTTTATTTTAAGAGTCCCTACCTTTTGGGACCCCAACAGATGCCCCTCCCGTGGGTCGCGACGGACGCACGATCGTCTGGTGCGACGCGCCGGACTTCCTGGGTCCCACTATAAATAGAGGAGACGGCCTATTCTCGTCATTTCACTGTTCCTCATTGAATTTTTCAGACCCATCTCACGCACTCGTTTATTCGCCAGCGCACCCAACAATTGTCTCCAACGCACCCTTTTAATCCGCACGCACCTGTTTATTCGAGGTAAAGATGATTTTTCGGGTGCGTGGGACCTCAACGCACTCAATAATTTCAAACTTTTTGAATTTGAATCCTTTAGGGGTGCGTGGGGAGTCACGCACCCATAATTTTTTGAACTTTGGCAAATTTCTTGGAATTTCGGGGTGCGTGGGGGCCTACGCACCCTTCGTCACATCATGGAGGGTTTTAACCCCTGCACGCACCTAAGAATTGGGTTTTACATGGGTGCGTGGGGCCTCACGTACCTCAAATCCTAACTTGGCAAATTTTTCATGTATCATGTATTACGAGGTGTGTGGGACCCTACGCACCCAAAATTCAACTTTCACACTCCGGTCATGATTGGGGCGCGTGGGGCAGCACACACCTGGAAAATTGGACTTGGCATTTTGAGGTGCGTGGGGCCTCACACACCTGGAAAGGCAACTTGGTATTTTGAGGTGCGTGGGGCCTCACACACCTGGAAAGGCAACTTGGTATTTTGAGGTGCGTGGGGCCTCACGCACAGTCCATGGGACTTGGTGGATTTCGGAATTTTGCATACTTTATTTTAATGATTTTGCTAGGTCTCTAAAGAGTGTGAGCCCCTACTCCTCTGCTTCATATTTTGCGTATATGTGTCCGTTGTTTTAAGGAGGCGTAGGGTCTCATACTCTTAAGATTTATGGATTGCACCAGCTTAACGGGTAGTTCTAGTGGTTAATTTAAGTGATGTTTCGAGCATACCTTTGCATGTCTCTGTTAGCCTTTCTGACTTCACGCGACTAGCTTCTCTTACTTTCTCTTTTTTTGTCGGACTGCCGTATCGGTTCATCAGTCTTATTTCTTAGCAGACAATGGCCATAACGCGTGCTTCTCTTCGTGTGACTCGAGATTGTCTGAGGCAGCTGCTGGGCTCTCTGGATCATCCTGAGACTTGGTCATCTCTCGCTGTTCAGTGTGACGAGGTGGCCGAGGCCTCGACCCGACTGGGCGTGGACTCTCACCCTATTCTTCAAGCTATTCAGAATGTCTCCCTGATGGCCTCCATTTCTGATGAACATAAGGAGGTCATCTTTGACTTCATCGGCGATTCTTTCCTCTTGGAAGAGTTAGTGATCCTCGAGGCGCCTTCCCTAGCCGCTTCTTTCTTTTCCTTGTCGAGCCGGTTTCACTCCCTGAAGGAGGAAAAAAGGGAGAGCAGACGATTCTTAGCTTGGCTTGTCCCGCTGGCGGAAGCCGAGTTTTCGGATTGCCGCGCTGGTATCTGGAGGATGGTCAGGAAGGCCCTACGGGAGCATGACAGGCTGGCGATTGACGTCTCCATTATGAGGAACTATGCCAATGCTGAGCACCTGAACTTCGACTTTGTTCAGCAATGCATTTCCTTCCTAATGGACCTGATTTCCAAGGAAGCCCAGGTCTAGGCGAAGGTGGACGAGTTGAAAGGTCGGGTTCTTCCGCTGGTGCAGGACTAAGATCCTCTCTTTCTGGCTATGGGGAAGGGTCCCCGCAATTTTGCGTCATTTTACATCGATTATTAATTTCTAATTTAAACAGTTGATATAACAATCTAGACATTTGGAATTGTCCTTGCGGTTGATGGATGAATGATAATTGTATCTTTCTTCTTCCATGCTGTCCTTCCTTGTTTGTATGTTTGTGATGATGATGTTGTGGTTGTGGTTGTTACTTTATTTCTTTCTCCGTTGCTTTGGGTGTGCTCTGCCAGGGCTTTGATTGACGCTCGTATTTTTTTTACCTGCCACTTTGTATTTGTTCGCTCGCCTCAAGTGTAAGGCTGCGATGTAGTAATAAAACTCGGTAAGACCGAGGTCGATCCACAGGGAAATAGAAACAAGCTTCCAAACTACTCCAGCAACTCAGTTTACGGAGAAAATTCATATTCAATTGAGTATTTAACTAAAACAGCAACTTAATGAAGAATCGGAGATATAAAGTACTAAGGCTTTCAAGGATCCACTTGTAGCAATCCTATGTCAATTCAGTTAATCCAAGTAGAGAATACAACCAGATTTGAAGTCCTATCTCTCATCTAGTTGGAAAATAAAGCATTCACACACATTCAATCCAAATCAAGTTGAACTTCCAAGTTCTAGTCCATTCAATCAATGTAGACTTCAAAACCATAGCCTGCGGAGTAACAGCCATGCCTATGGACTATGGCCTGCTCAAGGATTACTATAATTCGAATCTAAATAAGCAACATGTAATAATCTCAGAGAATTGCAAGGAATTCATGTCCTGGGTACATGAACTCTCATAAAACATCTCAAACTACCACTTCTGGAACTGAAACATAAGAAAAATCCAAACTTGAATTGAAAAATACTTGAATTAAACTGAATCCAACATAGAATTAGCTACAAGCTTCACCTCTCAGCCTTAGCTGAGAGGTTCTAGCCGAGCATTGTCATGCTGCAACTAAAATCTCAAAATAAAAGCATAAAACTAAAAAAATCCAAATAGGAGAGTTGCAGACGCTCCACGATCGCTTTCCTTCCTTAGAATCACGTTCCTTAGCTTCTCTGATACCCTAGGAAGAACCCCTAGGTGTCCTTTTATAGCAATAAACCTCCCTTGCGTCGGATTCTGCGAAAGATTACGCATTGCGCAGTAATTTTCGGAGTCCTAATTTAGAAAGAACTCTCCATACGCAGTGCCGACCGGTCGTGACCGGTCGGACTGGCTTTTCAAACAGTCCAGGGAGCGCTGCCGACCGGTCAAGACTGGTCGGACAGACTTGCCCAACAGTCCAGCGTGTGTATCCGACCGGTCATGACCGGCCGGACCAAGTTGGCCACCTTCCAGTGTGCATGGCCGACCGGTCAAGACCGGTCGACCTGTCTTCAATGTGTACAGCCTTCATGGCCGACCGGTCAAGACCGGTCGGTCATGCTTCCTTGTTGCCCCTTTGATGTGGCTGACCGGTCGGACGACCGGTCTGCCTTGTTTTTCTTCAACTTTTTCTTCTTTTCTTCATTCTCTTTTCTCCCTCTTTCTTCTTCTTTCTTTGGTCCATCTTAGGACTTCCTCCAATGTCTTCAAATAACCCTTGTTAAGCTCCAATTGGATGGAGTCCGCTCTCATCCCTACAATCACAAAAACATGTGTTATGTGGGCCCTTAAATCATGAAAATCATGCAAACCATGTCATGTAATGGGTAATGCAATGTATAAATTGGAGGTTCAACACACCCCCCAACCAGCTTTTTGCTAGTCCTGAGCAAAACATGCGTGAAACAATTTCAAACCTCCAAACCCAAATCTCCTTCAGAACCCATGATTCTATCCATTCCAAGATGTATAAGTGAAAATTTTGGAAAAATTAGGTGCTAGAAGCTGAAACCTTGGATTCTCAAAACATAAGAAGTGCCTACATGAAACTCCCGCTGATTGATTGATAAATAGAAGGACTCGAACAACTTCAACCTAGTGTGCATAGTGAAAGTTCATCTCATGAGTTCCTGGGATTATCTTCTTCATAGATTAAGTAAACCAAGGATTTTAAGGTGCACAGAGCAACAGCAAGCCTATGACAGGAATTTGCCTTACCGTCCTTCCGACGGCTTTCACACTACGTCCCATTTCTGGCTTTGGTTACGGTTCGACCATCCCCCGGTTGGTAATAGGTAGCCCTTTTCGGAATTTTCCACCATTTTTCTTTCCTTCTCGATTTCATCCTTTCTTTCCTTTTTCTTTTAAATTAGATAGAATTTTTAGAAATCCATATCTTCTGTTATTTTCCCATGGACAAGGATGGACAAAATACCCCGGCTTGGATGCTCAACACCTTTAAATCAAAGTCTAGCTAATCCACAAATCACATAACCCTGTCACTCATGAAAATCGTGTAATGTGAACTTGGTGCAAAGGTGTTCAAATTTTTCTATCAATCACAACAATAGGGGAACTATCATATAAAACCATTATGTTGGGAGAAATTCAAAACTACAACATCACACACTTCGTATCTCCTCTTCTTATACTCAAAGATCTCAAATGTATAGAAACAAGATTTTCTAAAAGAGTTTTGAGATGTTAGAAAATTTGAAAAAAATTTGCTGCATATGAAGCTCGAAATGTTGCAATATGTTAGATGAGGGATCTCATCTCACCCCCCAACCAAATCTTGCATTGTCCTCAATGTAAAAAGATAGTCAATTAGCATGAACATGAGAGCAATGGTAAAATATGAGAGAGTGAGAACAATAGTACCTGAGAGAGCGATCATGGAATTCTCCAACCCAACAACTAAAACCTATTAAAACAGTAAAACTAAAGAAAACCTAACTATGCTATACCTCCATCAGACTAGGAGATCAATCATCCTGATAGACAGGATCAATCAGAGTGATGGACGTGTCCTCTAAATCGAATTTCTCAACAAATGGTTTAAGGCGTTGTCCATTAACTTTAAAACGGTTACCATTCGCTGCATTTTCAATCTCAAGAGCCCCATGAGGAAAAATTGCTTTGATAATATATGGGCCGGTCCATCGAGATCGTAATTTGCCCGAAAAAAGGTGAAGCCGGGAATTATACAAGAGTACTTTCTGTCCTTCATGGAAAGATTTCCTGAAGATGTGCTTGTCATGGAAAGCCTTCATCTTACTCTTGTAAATTCTCGAGTTCTCATATGCATCGTTCCGGATTTCATCAAGCTCATTTAATTGAATTTTTCGAAGCGAGCTAGCCTTGTCCATGTCAAAGTTTAAAGCCCGAATTGCCCAATAGGCTTTGTGTTCTATCTCCATAGGCAAGTGGCAAGCTTTCCCATAGACAAGTCTATAAGGGGACATTCCAATGGGTGTCTTGTAGGCGGTACGGTGAGCCCAAAGTGCATCATCTAATCTTAGGGACCAATCCTTGCGATCCGGTCTCACCGTCTTTTCCAAAATCTGCTTGATTTCCCTATTGGAGATTTCAGCTTGCCCACTTGTTTGTGGGTAGTATGGGGTGCTCACTTTGTGCCTAATACCATATTTCTTCATCAAAGTTTCAAAGGGTCTATTGCAAAAGTGAGAACCACCATCACTAATAATGGCTCGAGGCGTCTCAAATCTGGAAAGTATGTTTTCTTTTAGGAACTTGAGAACCGTACGATGATCGTTGGTTCTACATGGGATAGCCTCTATCCATTTAGACACATAGTCTACGGCAAGCAGAATATAGACATGTCCAAAAGATGAGGGGAATGGTCCCATGAAATCGATGCCCCAACAGTCAAAGACTTCAAGATATTGAATTGGGGTAAGAGGCATCATATTTCGACGGGATAATCCTCCTAACTTCTGGCAGCGCTCGCACGCTTTGCAAAACTCGTGGGTGTCCTTAAATAACGTGGGCCAATAAAAACCACACTGTAGAATTTTCGCAGTTGTTTTCTTGGCTGAAAAATGACCCCCACATGCTTGATCATGACAAAAGGAGATGACTGAATTGTGTTCATCATCGGGGACGCATCTCCTTATAATTTGGTCTGGGCAATATTTAAACAATAGAGGTTCATCCCGAAAAAATCTGCGCACTTCCCTTAGAAATTTACGTTTGTCTTGCGCAGTCCAATGAGTCGGCATCGCACCTGTGGAAAGATAATTGGCTATATCAGCGTACCATGGTGGGTGCATAGCAACAAAGAGTTGCTCATCAGGGAATGAGTCCTCAATAGGTGACTTGTCAATGGAATTTGGTAGGACTAGGTGGGATAGATGATCCGCCACCACATTTTCTACCCCCTTCTTATCTTTGATCTCCAAGTCGAATTCTTGAAGGAGTAGGATCCATCTTAGCAAACGGGGCTTAGCATTCTTCTTAGAAAGAAGGTATTTCAGCACCGCATGATCCGTATAAACAATAACTTTGGATCCTATTAAGTATGGCCTGAATTTTTTCAAGGCAAAAATGACAGCTAGGAGCTCTTTCTCCGTAGTCGAATAATTAACTTGGGCAGGATTCAAGGTCCTACTGGCGTAGTAGATGACATGGGGCTTTTTATCCTTCTTTTGGCCTAACACCGCCCCAATAGAAAAATCGCTCGCATCGCACATCAACTCAAAAGGAATGGACCAATCTGGTGGTTGCATGATAGGAGCGGTTGTCAACATGTCTTTTAGCTTTGAAAAAGCTAATTGACATTCGGCACTCCACTCAAATTGGTTCTCCTTTTGTAGAAGGTTGCATAAAGGCCTTGAGATATGACTAAAATCCTTTATAAACCTTCGATAGAAACCGGCGTGTCCAAGGAAGGACCGCACATCGCGTATGCTTTTGAGTGGTGGTAGATTGGAAATTATGTTAATTTTTGCCCGGTCTACCTCTATTCCATTGGACGAGATGATATGTCCAAGGACTATTCCTCTTTGTACCATGAAATGGCACTTTTCCTAGTTTAATACAAGTTGCTTTTCCTCACACCTCATCAAGACCAACTTCAAGTGCTTGAGACACTCATCAAATGTACAACCAAAAACAGAAAAGTCATCCATGAATACCTTAAGAAACTCACCCACCATGTCCGAGAAAATACTCAACATGCATCGTTGGAAGGTGGCGGGTGCATTACATAACTCGAATGGCATTCTTCGATAAGCGAAGGTGCCGAACGGGCATGTAAATGTGGTTTTCTCTTGATCTTCCGGAGCTATCTCAATTTGGTTGTATCCGGAATAGCCATCTAGGAAGCAATAATAGGAATGGCCTGCCAACCTCTCCAATATTTGATCCATAAATGGGAGAGGGAAGTGGTCTTTCCTAGTAACCGTGTTGAGCTTCCTATAATCAATGCACATACGCCAACCGGTGGTCACCCTAGTCGGTATAAGCTCGTTGTTGGCGTTTTCAATGATGGTAATACCGGATTTCTTGGGGACAACTTGGGTAGGACTCACCCATTGGCTATCTGAGATGGGGTAGATGATACCCACATCCAATAGCTTTAACACCTCAGCTTTAACAACCTCCATCATGTTTGGATTTATCCGTCTTTAAGGTTGTCTAGTCGTTTTTGCATTTTCTTCAAGGTGTATACGGTGAGTGCAAACCGAAGGATCTATCCCTTTGAGATCCGCTATTGTCCAACCTATGGCTTCCCGATGTTCTTTGAGTAACTCAATCAACTTGAGCTCTTGGTTTATCTCTAGGTGGGAGGCAATGACAACTGGAAAAGTTTCCTCTTGCCCCAAATATACATATTTAAGCTCGGATGGCAGTGGTTTGAGGTCAAGCTTCGGTGGTTTGATGTTGGACGGTAGAGGCCTTGATGTGGTTGGTGGCAATTTTTCAAAATGGGGCCTCCACCGGCTAGTATCAACTACCGGTCTTTCTGCCTGCACAATTTCACTAATGATGTGGTCTTCAGGATCCATGAAGTGTGCTAAGCATGTCTCCAAGCTTTCCAGTGGTTCAAGTTGGAGGAGTTCTTCTTCTTCGAAAGTTTCAAGCATGTTTACATCGAAGAACTCATCATCATCGACATCCCTATGTCTTTTGCCCAAGTGAAACACATTCACCTCTAGTGTCATGTTTCCAAAAGATAGTTGCATCACCCCATTCCGACAATTGATGATTGCGTTTGATGTGGCAAGGAATGGGCGGCCTAAGATTACCGGTATTTGGGTGCTAGCATCCAAAACCGGTTGTGTGTCCAAGACTATAAAATCTACCGGGTAGTAGAATTTGTCAACTTGGACTAGAACATCCTCAACTATCCCCCTCGGTACACGGATAGATCTATCAGCGAGTTACAATGTGGTTTTGGTGGGTTTTAATTCACCAAGACCCAATTGCTCATACACCGAGTATGGGATCAAGTTCACACTCGCCCCCAAATCTAACAAGGCACGTTCAATCCGGTAGTCTCCAATGATACATGAGACAGTGGGACTACCAGGATCTTTAAATTTTGGGGGGGTCTTTTGAGTGAGGATGCCACTCACTTGCTCAGTTAAGAAGGCCTTTTGCTACACATTATATTTGCGTTTTGTTGTGCGTAGGTCTTTTAGAAACTTGGCATAAGAGGGAATTTGTTTGATGGCATCAAGCAAAGGGATATTGATCTTGACTTGTCTGAAAATCTTTAGAATATCTTGAGAATTTGGGAGAGATTTTGGGGCAACCAATCTCGAAGGGAATGGTGCTACGGGCTTGTAAATGCGTTCCGGTTGTTGTGGGGCTAAGTTAGATCCATTTTCATCCTTAGAATTTACCGGATCATTAGGCTCATCGGCCTTCACCAGAATAGTTTTGTCAATTTGTTTACCACTTCTAAGGGTGGTAATGGATTTAGCTTACTCCATGTTTTGGTTGGAAGAATTAGGGATGCTTACTTCATGTACTTGCTTTGGATTGGGCTGAGGTTGGGCCGGAAAGGTCCCTTCCCTAGCATTCAAGCGTCCCTTAATCTCATCAACCGAGACTTTAAGCTCTTGGAACATTTGCTGATTCGATTCATTTATTTGTGCTTGCCCTTGCATAAACACTTTCAAGGTATCCTCCAATGAGAATTGAGGTGGGGCCATATTTTGCATGGGTGGCCCTCTTTGGGAGTTGGTAGGATTGCCCGTAGGAGCATTCTTCCAACTGAAATTCGGGTGGTTCTTCCAACTCTCATTGTACGTATTACCTACCGGTCCATTGAAGGGCCGTTGATAACCATATGTGGCATTGGCTGTCTCATGTAGCACTTCCTGAAACGCAGGAATTGTGGGACAATCTTGCGTAGTGTGTAAGTCGGTGAGGCAAATCCCACATGTGGTTTCAACAGCTTCCTTGGACTTGGGAACTCCACTTTTGCTAAGTTCCATGGCCTCAACCTTCCTTGTGAGGTTAGCTATCCTTGCATTCACGTCGTCTTCCTCTTTAAGGACATAGATCCCTCCTTTCTCTTGAATGGGCTTGGGGTTCTTGGGTTTATCCGAGGTATCCCAAGATTGGGCGTTTTCAGCCAACATGTCCAAGTAACTCCAAGCCTCATCTGGATTTTTACTCATAAACTCGCCATTGCACATCATTTCCACAAATTGGCGCATATTGGAACTTAATCCATCATTGAAAAAATTTATAACTCGCCAACTCTCATAGCCATGATGTGGGCAAGCAAGTAGGAGATCCTTAAATCTCTCCCAACATTAGAAAAAAGATTCACCCTCTTTAGCCGAAAAATTCATTATAGCTCTTCGAAGGGTGTTCGTTTTATGAGCCGGGAAGAACTTTTTCAAGAATTCCCGGTTCATCTCAACCCATGACCCAATCGAGTGTGGTCTAAGAGAGTGAAGCCAATCTTTGGCTCTTTCTTTTAAGGTGAAGGGAAAGAGTTTAAGTCTGATAGTATCGTTGGAAACATTGGTGTAATGCAAGGTGGCCAACACTTCTTCAAATTCTTGCAAGTGTAAGTATGGGCGGTCAGAGTCTAGCCCATGGAATTTAGGTAAAAGTTGAATTACGCCCGATTTTATGTCAAAGTTTCCACCGTTTGCTGGTAGAACTATGCAAGAAGGTGTAATTGCACGGGCAGGTTGTAGGTAGTCCCGTAGTGATCTCATTGGAGGAACATTATGTACCCCATTCTCTCCTACTCCTTCTTGATTTGCGTTTGTAGTTGGAGTAGGGGGGGAGGATTCCTTACAGGTGTTTGATCCATACTCCCCAAACTTTCACAATGCTCTTGATAATTCCGGACTCGTCTATGGACTGACAATAGTCCAACTAAACCACCTTCAGATTGGAGACGATTTGAGTGATTACGTTCCCAACGGGACATAAACCACTCAACCAAAAATCAAAGCTAATCCTAACCTAGAAAACTGAAATCTGAAACTAATCTAAAAAAAAACTAAGTTAGAAAGGTATCACCTGATGCGCGTGAACTTAGAGAAGAATTCCTACAAAACAGAAAACTTTGTTAGTTCTAAGAAAATCAGAAAAACCTATCTACTTCTACAGCCACTGAACTATTTGAAAACCGTTATCTAATTCCCCGGCAGCGGCGCCAAAAACTTGTTCGCTCCCCTCAAGTGTAAGGCTGCGATGTAGTAATAAAACTCGGTAAGACCGAGGTCGATCCACAGGGAAATAGAAACAAGCTTCCAAACTACTCCAACAACTCAGTTTATGGAGGAAATTCAGATTCAATTGAGTATTTAACTAAAACAGCAACTTAATGAAGAATCAGAGATATAAAGTACTAAGGTTTTCAAGGATCCACTTGTAGCAATCCTATGTCAATTCAGTTAATCCAAGTAGAGAATACAACCAGATTTGAAGTCCTATCTCTCATCTAGTTGGAAAATAAGGCATTCACACACATTTAATCCAAATCAAGTTGAACTTCCAAGTTCTAGTCCATTCAATCAATGTAGACTTCAAAACCATAGCCTGCGGAGTAACAGCCATGCCTATGGACTATGGCCTGCTCAAGGATTACTATAATTCGAATCTAAATAAGCAACCTGTGATAATCTCAGAGAATTGCAAGGAATTCATGTCCTGGGTACATGAACTCTCATAAAACATCTCAAACTACCACTTCTGGAACTGAAACATAAGAAAAATCCAAACTTGAATTGAAAAATATTTGAATTAAACTGAATCCAACATAGAATTAGCTACAAGCTTCACCTCTCAGCCTTAGCTGAGAGGTTCTAGCCGAGCATTGTCATGCTGCAACTAAAATCTCAAAATAAAAGCATAAAACTAAAAAAAACCCAAATAGGAGAGTTGCAGATGCTCCACGATCGCTTTCCCTCCTTAGAATCACGTTCCTTAGCTTCTCTGATACCCTAGGAAGAACCCCTAGGTGTCCTTTTATAGCAATAAACCTCCCTTGCGTCGGATTCTGCGAAAGATTACGCATTGCGCAGCAATTTTCGGAGTCCTAATTTAGAAAGAACTCTCCATACGCAGAGCCGACCGGTCGTGACCGGTCGGACTGGCTTTTCAAACAGTCCAGGGAGCGCTGCCGACCGGTCAAGACTGGTCGGACAGACCTGCCCAACAGTCCAGCGTGGTATCCGACCGGTCATGACCGGTCGGACCAAGTTGGCCACCTTCCAGTGTGCATGGCCGACCGGTCAAGACCGGTCGGCCTGTCTTCAATGTGTACAGCCTTCATGGCCGACCGGTCAAGACCGGTCGGTCATGCTTCCTTGTTGCCCCTTTGATGTGGCTGACCGGTCGGACGACCGGTCTGCCTTGTTTTTCTTCAACTTTTTCTTCTTTTCTTCATTCTCTTTTCTCCCTCTTTCTTCTTCTTTCTTTGGTCCATCTTAGGACTTCCTCCAATGTCTTCAAATAACCCTTATTAAGCTCCAATTGGATGGAGTCCGCTCTCATCCCTACAATCACAAAAACATGTGTTATGTGGGCCCTTAAATCATGAAAATCATGCAAACCATGTCATGTAATGGGCAATGCAATGTATAAATTGGAGGTTCAACAGTATTCATTTGGATCTTGTGACTGTTTGATTGTCTTTATGCAAACATCTTCCCTTTGTCCTGTATTTGAGTCTTTTACATACCGTTGCAGGTTACAATGGCCAGCGATCCCTCACAAGCCGGTCCTTCGGGTCCACCCCCAACTCCGTCAAAATGCAAGCGCGCCGCCACTTAGAAGGTTTCCAGGCCATCGGCTGAGATTCCGCAATGGTTCCTTCCCCCGGAGACGTTCAACTTCTACGAGCGCATCCTTATACTATCCAAGGACATACAGAAGAAAATCCTTTGTGATAGGATCGTGCCACCCCCTCCAGATAGGGGTACACAAGAGCAGTGGGATGCCTGGTATGCTCCTCTTCGTGGCTTCCGGTCGGACGGGGCCGTAGGTTCTGAGGACGGCGAAGTGAGCCCGTCGATCCCTGCTCAGGCTACTAGGCGCGGTCGCCCGAAAAGGGCTGGTAAAGGCGCCAAACAAGTATATTTGGAGAATCAGGCTAAATCTAAGTCGGATAAAATGAAGGTGGCCTGGTCTAGCACTAAACTTGTCACTGCACCGCTTGTCGTTAGAAACGTCCCCTATACTCGGGAATACATTCGTTACTCAAAGAGTTACCAGCGACAGCGATCCCTCCCAAGTATCGAGCCGTCTGATATTTGCAGGAACAACTCTTTTTATAGCGTCGACGCTTGGACGTCCGGCCCGGCATCGTTTCTCAGTTGTTCTTTATCTAAGAACGGGAAGCATCAGTCAGTCCTAGGCGTGAAGGACATGATCTTCTTCGAGCCGAATCACAGCCCCCATCAGCCCTTTCCCAAGCATTATTTTGAGACCCTCCGCCAGCGGTTTCATCATTTAGGGGATACTGAAGTCTGGTTGACCGGGGCATTTCGAACCCGCGACCATCTGGTCCTCCACCCGGGCTACGAAGCGTGGGCGAACCGGATCTTAGAACAGCACCGGGCTACCCTACGGGCGGTGGGCTTATATAAGGCGATCGGACGTCAAGTTATTTTTGCCGAGAGCCCTGGGTATACAAGGGCTTCCTTAATCACTGGTGCTCCATTACCAACTGTTTTCATATGCCGTGCGGCGAGATGAGCATCTCGCTCTGAGATCTTAATAGGATCGCAGGTCTCCCAATTCGTGGGAGAATCTACGACGAATGGGTCCCAAGCGACGATGAGCTGTCGCGAAGGAAGAAAGGCGTCAAGGAAGGCTTCTTCTCTGAGGCCTGTTATGAGTTGTTCGTGGAATTACCCCAATTTTGGGGCCTCAAAGATAAGCTCCTATTTGAGGACTGGCTGGTCTATTTCAGCCATGGCTTGAAGTAAGTGTTCTGCAATGAGTTGTACCTTACTGCTTAGTCACACTTCTTTCTTTCTGCTAATGCCTTGTTTCTTTCCCTTCAGCTTAGACTACGCGGCCTATGACGAGGTCCGTGGTGATAATGCACTTCTGGAGAAACGGATGAGAGAGAACTTCCCTCTTCCTAACAAGCTCTCCCCCACCTGCGAGCTGGCTGGTTTCCTAGCGTACTGGCTCAGCTGTGTGGCGCTTCCAAGCTCTAAGCAGGCAGATAACATCAGGGTGTCTTATTTTGCCATTGCGGGGGCCCTAGCAAATGGTCATCGGTACGCGCTGGTTCCAGTGGTCCTATGCTCCATCTATCGGGCATTCGACTACGTTATCAGCAATAAGGAGCGTGCCGCCTACGGGATGAACTCCGCCTACTACGGATGGCACTTTTTCTCTGGTTGGCTCGGGGTGTACTTCCCCTGGGTCTACGGCGTGCGGCGCGGGGATTATATCAGAGAGGGGAAGCTCCTGCTACACTTCTTTCAGAAGAAGAGGATGATTAGTCATAACCTGACCACTATTGAGGATAGGATCACGCGGCTCGACGATGTATATTTTTATCACTTCTCTGGTACCCGGAGTGAAGAATCGGTCCTGTGCATGGATGATGATAGCGTCGATTATTACGAGCGTTCCTTCTTGATTGCGATTCATCCTTCGTCAATGCCGCTTCGCGAAGGGTTGGAGTTCTGGAGGGAACCCTATTATCCGAATCGTTTCGCCCGCCAATTCGGGTACAATCAAGGGGTGCCAGCCACATTAGAACCGGTGACGTGCGAGCAGCGGGCGTATGGTGTTGGGCCCATTCATTGGAAGTGGATGTGGCGGCAACTTCTGCTGACCGGAACCAGCTGCTCCTTCATCATCCCGGGGACGCAGTGTTTTGCCGGGGCTACCTTCGGATGGATGAGGTGATGGGCCCATCAGTATGCGCTGGTTCGGAATAAAATGCTCGTCACTTAGCCCGTCTTCGTCACGCCTCCTATCCTTACTCCCTCCCCTGCCAACGGACTTGGCTATGTATAAGAAAATCTTCATCAACCTGCGGTGCCGGGCACGGAGAGATTGCAGACCTCCTTGAATGTAGTGATCAACCATGAAAAGCCGGAACATACCGTGGAAGGTTGGATCGCCGATGGAGTGAGAAATGTCACAACAGAGGGGCCAGAGTTCCCGTCCCTCGGGCCCATTGATGAGTTACCCACAGAGGGCGATGTTCTGAGAGGGGGGAATGAAGGTGATGATGGCGAAGAGGGTGACGATGATGATGATGTCACGGGCGAGGCAGGGGGTGATGAAGATGATGCTGCCGCTGAGGGCGACGGTGGTAGGGATGGTGATGATGCTATGGGCGGAGCTGGTGGAGGTGATGAAGATGTGGGTGGCGGTGAAGGCGGAGGCTTTGATGGTGATGACGGTGATGACGATGGTGGTGATGGTGATGATGGTGATGAGGGGGTATGGGTTGAACGCATTGGTCATCGGGTGAAAACTGCCCCTAGTCTCCCTGCCATTTGCGGTGGCAAGAAGATAAAGGACTTGTGGAAATTGCGCAGAGCCGAGCGTCTGCGGGAGCGGCTTTCCAAAGAGGTCGGCGACGCTCCGGCCGTCAACGTAGGAGAGGCTAGGGAAGAGGGTGAGTTAAGCTCTCAAGCCAACTTGAGTGAAGGCTGCCATACCCGGGGGAGTAACGAGAGTGAGCCTATATATGATAGATCTGTCCCTGAGGAGAACGTGGGGGCAATCTTCATGGACCTGGATGATGAAGCACCTGCTGAATCCGTCCTTCCCACAATCCTCATGTGGCAGACGTTGAAGCTCAGAGCACGGTTCCAGAAGTGGCCGTCGCCGCCGTAGTGGAAGAGATCGCGACCCCTACTATCGAGTTAAGTGAGCCCGAACCTGTTGTGGGAGCTCCTCCTTCTGCTGAGCCGTCATCAACCGGACCCGTTACTGAAGTTCCTCCTGCCGTTGGGCTAGCATCTGATGCCAATATTCCCAAGGTTTTGGTGATATCTTCTCCAGAATTACCCAAACCATTGACTGAGGGAACAACGGAACTGGCCCCAGTGTCACCCATGCCCACTGCTCCATCCGGTGCTCTTGCCGCCGACATTCTTGAAATTGCCGGTATATCACTTGCTCTTACTGCCTCGACTGCTTTCTTTCTGATGGCACTTTTCCTGTATTGACGTTTGTCATTTGTTTTGTCAGCAGTAGTTCCGACCTGTGCCCCTGCCCCTGTGGTTTTGCCCGAAGCACTCACTTCTTCTTTTCGAGGTTTGTCGAAGATAAAGGCGAACCTCTTGAAGAGTCTTTTGATGACTATCATCGATTCTTTGAAGAACGAGGATGAATGGTGCATTCTGGATGAATGGCTACAAGCGCTTGAGCATAACGCTACGTGGCTCGGGGTTGACGTCTCTTCGATGGTCGATCACGTGGTCCGGTTCAAAGAGGGGATGGCTCATGTCGTTGGCGCAAAGCGTCTCAAACCTGATCCCTCTACTGAGGAGAAGCGTAGCCAGCTGCAGTCTCTTCTTCCAAAGCTAGAACTTCACAGGGCAGACGTGGCCGTGGCGAGGCAAGATTGGCAAGTCGATAGCACTGGATGTCAGGGGGCCACAGATCGTCTAGAAGAGATTGACAGTGAAATAGCACGGCTGCAGGCCGAGCGTTTGATTGTTCACCTGAACTTTTCCAAGTTTACCAGTCAGAAGGCTCACTTGCAGTTGTCTATCGATCAACACGAGGCGAAGTGCAATGACATAGAGGCCCAGGTCACAGAACTGCAGCAGTTTCTTCAGAACGTCCCCGACCCTGCACAAGTTTTGGCTGAAGCAGAGGCGGCACAAAGGGATATCCAAAGTTCTACGATCGATATGTTAGAACAATGCATGAAGAACTTAGATGGCTGAACAGTGACGATTTTTTTTGTTTGTAATTTTAACACACGTTTGTGACGGATATTGTATCAATATGTATACTATCGCAGATAATGTATCAATATGTATATCATCGCAATTAATGTATCAATATGTATACTATCGCAATTAATGCATCAATATGTATACTATCGCAATTTCAGATTTATGCTGGGTTTCTAGTTTATTTGCGAGAATGTAAACTGATTGAGCTATTTGGGAAAGAACGTCCCCCTGTCAGGACCCAAACCTGTGCTTGTATGAGCAGGGATGCGACTGAGCCTTTGTTAAGGGCTTATCCCCTTTCTTAATGGTCTTGAAGGGCGGGGTGCCATACTTGACGTGTCTTGAGTCTTAACGACTTTCTGATACCTGTGGAAGCAAAAGAAAAAGTAGATAATTAGTACTTCGCTTCAAACCCTATGCGGTATCATTTCTTTCGGTATTTCCTTCATTACATTCTCCCTCTAATGGGGTGTTTACAAAATATAATGATAAGCTTGCGTCAAGTATAATATGTTTTCAAGAATCGACCGTTCACCAGTGAGCTGATGCCTTGTCCTTTGTCATCTGTCACCCGGTAGGCTCCATTGGAGTACACTTCATTGATGATACACACCGGATCCCATTTCGGATCGAATTTACTCTTTGGGCCTTGAGCCGGTGCCGGACGTTTCATCATTAGCACCAAGTCGCCTCTTTTGAATGACCTACCACGGACTCGTTTATCGTATGAAGCTGAGATTTGTTTTTGATACATTTCGAGCCTTTGCTGAGCAGCGAGTCTCTTTTCGTCCAGATCGTCCAGCTCGACCATTCTGATTTTAGCATTGTACTCAGTCGTCAAGGAGTGACGGAGCGCAACCCGTAGTGACTCCACCTGTATCTCCATCGGGATCACAGCTTCCGTACCGTACACCAATGAGTAGGGTGTGGCTCGAGTGGCTGTGCGGTACGTGGTCCTATATGCCCATAACGCTTCGGGCAATCGTCTGTCCCAGTCCTTCTTATTCTTTGCCACCATCTTCTTCAGGATTTTCACGATAGTCTTGTTGAACGCCTCGGCCAGCCCATTCGCGGGAGGGTAGTAAAGCGATGAATAGCAATGCTTAATCTTGAACTTTGCGCATAGCCTATCGATAGTGACATTTTTTAAGGACGTTCCGTTGTCGGTGGTGATTCTTTCGGGGATACCATGCCGGTATAATATGGAGTGACGGATGAAACTTTCTGTAATACCCCAAGTTTTTCAAAAACAATTAAAGTAACAAATCAGTAAATTAATTAATAAATTATGTGGATCATTATAAATTAATAATCTATAGGGGATTCATGTAGGATTCTTTACTAAATTTGCTCAACACAAGCCCTAGATCAGTGTAGAAGTGGTAGGTTTATCAAAACTCACCATAAATATGAAAAATACCGTTAATTTAACTTAATCTATATAGATGATTTTAAGTGTACCAGTTTCTGACGATCCGTTTCATGTAAAACTTCATATAATAGTTTAGAGACCTAATCTAACCATACACGTCAAATTTCAGCCCTCCGATCATCCTACAAGTACCCTAATCAGAAATCGGGCCATAAGTGGGCCATCTGAACTCGGAACTACCTCAAATTTTGTGTCATGCCTTAAAATCATGTGGTCTACATGATGGTAGGTATAGATTTTTCACATACATCATGGTGGGACCCATGTGCACTGCGTGCACGTCACGCACCCAGTCAACACGCGTTGACCGCGTGTTATGAGAGGTCGGGCGTCTTCTTCGCCCGGACGCTACAACAGCAGCGTCCGCTGTTTAGTTCAGCGGATCACACCGTCCATCGCTGTGGGCCCCATCTGTATATCCACTCCGCCCATTGAGTAGCCATCACTTGGGTCTACTAGGGGAAGGAATTATCTTAGTGAACAGTGACTTGAGTGGGCCGCAAAAGCTGTTGAAACTTATAACTAAACGAGAGAGAATGTGCAAGATCGGGGCCGATACTATGCATGGGCCCCTGAAACTTAAAAGGATTGTTTGCGTGGGCCACACCTACGATTTTAATGGTTTACATAGTACCAAACATTAATGTAGTGGGAGATCCGAAATCTTGATCTTTCCTTCTCCCACTCAAACTCGGCTACGCTCGTCCGGAGGTTCCGTCCGCATTACGCCACCTCCAGCGTATTGGTGGGATATATAACTTGTAGTTGTCCCTCCCCTTCTCCAGAAAAACGTAGAAGGTGAGAGAGAGAGAGAGAGTCGTTAGAGAGAGAGAGAGCCATTAGAGAGAGAGAGAGAGGAGAGAAAGAGTTAACGTAGGGGGGGCTTCCTGTTGCTGGTTGCTGCTCCTGTTGCTGGAGCAACATTACAGAAAAATAAGGAGAAGAAGAGGAAGAAGAAGAAAGAGAAAGAAAAGGAAAAGAAAGAAAAAGGAGGAAAGAAGGATAGAAGAAGAAAAAGAAAAAAAGAATGTTAGTTCATCTCGTATAGTTTTCACTCGATAAATCTTGCATTTAAATTCTCTATTTATCTTCACAGTTTTGAAGAAGATCCCTTGGTTTGTTGTACGGAATTTTGATTCGTGAATCAGATTTGTGACGTCCATATTTTGCATGATCTACATTCACGTCGGTTTAAATATTAATGTTGCTTGATTCAAGTTGGTTTCCAAACGTTGGATTTGTTATTATCAGTAGAAATTGACATAGAAATTGTTTAATTACTTTACATAGAGGAAGCATAACTTCATTATGAAATTATGGTGATTTTGTTGCTTTGAGAAGGCTAGAAGGTTGTGTGTTTGGTTTTGGAATTGTTGGGAAAAGTGAGTGGCATGAATCATGCATCCCATGCGATTGAGGATTCCAGTATGTGGTTAATCACTTGAGTTGATTTGGGCTAAGCACACGTGAGTGTTGCAATAAGCCGTTGCTCCATTGATCGAGGCCGGTTGGGTGAGCACCCAAGTGTGTGCAACAGACCAGCTACGCAGACCAGGTGGAGGCTCCGTTGATCGAGGCCGGTTGGGTGAGCACCCAAGTGTGTGTAACAGACCAACTACGCAGGCCAGGCGGAGGTGTGGGATAGTTCGTGATCCGAGTTGGCTATGCCGCTAGGGACCGATGTTCCAGGATGATAGTGTTAACCAACTGGATGTTCTGTTGATAACCGTACTGAGATTGTTGGGATACACTTGCATACCTTACATCATGTGCATGTTTAAGAGATTTTGGTTGGAGAAATTATCATTAGATTTGTAATGAATTGTATTTTAGTAGTTATGTATCTCCTATGTTGAATTACATGTGCTAAACCGTACGAGATTACTCACCGGCTTTTATAGCTGACGCAGTGTTATGCGATTAACCGTAGTGACAGGTGATGATTTAGACTTCGAGGAAGCGGTTCCAGATGAGGGAATACTCTAGAAGATATTTTCTTTGAGTTAGTTATTTTAATTTTTGGTTTGAAAGCATTGATGTAATAAGGCCCATTAGATGGCCATTAGTTTAGACAGTTTGGAACAATTTCATAGACTCGTTGATTATAGTTTAATTTTCAAAGTTGGTTTATTTTTATTCCATATATTTGGTACCTTGTGAATGGAAAGGATAAAAGTTTCAATTGTGATTGTAAATAATTCATTCATAACACCCTTGATTTCGAGATTTGAGTTATATACTCGAGTGTCGAATTTTGGGGGCGTTACAGTTGGTATCAGAGATTAGGAATGAGATAAACTGTGCCTTGGGAAAAAGTCCGTGAAAGTTTTAGGATATAGGGTAGCTTCATGAATGTAGAAACTCTAAACATAGGCTCCCAAATATTTTTAGGATAGCCATTGAATTTAGACACATGTATCTAGGTACCATGAGAAGTGGATTCCCACCTTAGTGAGCGTGTTGCTAAATCATAAGTAATCGAAATTAAAATTTTTAAACCTCTGTGACCTTTCTTAGAGTTATAAGGACATTCCCACGAAATCACAACAAGTGGATTAACTAGGAATCGATATTTTTGAATTTTTCCTTAATTTTCACTTGTAGGACTGAAATTATGGACCATATTCATACCTATGATCACACCTGACATAATACAAGCCTAAATTTTTTTTAAATTTTTCTAAAGGTCAGTAACATACCCATTGATATCCCTACAAAATTTCAGAACAAACGGAATTGTAAAAAAATTTTAGATATTCTAGTAGTAGACTGAGAAACGTGAAATCTGCTGCTGGACAGCAACATATTACTACCTTTATCAGGGAGAAAATCTAAGAATTATTAGGTATTTTGAGCTAAAATTTTTTCTGATGATACATCTTGAAGTCAGTAACATTTGTTCCAAATTTTAGGTCGATTGGATGTATGGTTTGGAAAAAAATAAATTTTAAAGTAACTGCCTGTTCAGCCACCCGATTTTCTTGCAAAACCTCCATCAAACAAACATATGGAGAGACATAAGGGACCTAGATCAAAGAGTAGATAAGTAAATTATTATTAATGAAATATTAAATCATGTGTGGATATTTGGATGATCTGATATTTTAAGGAGTACTAAAATAAATTTTGTTGGTTGTATGATTCTCCCTTTGTGGCTTATGATAATTGAAGATTGAAACATATGTACTCTAATCTCGAGGACGAGATTCTTTTAGGGGGGTAGATTTTCAGAACCCGAGTTCATATGATGAATTATGCAAACTATCATCTCTATACATCGTGTAAGTTTTTGAATTTCGGGACGAAATTCCTTTAAGGAGGGTAGAATGTAATGACCCGGGATTTTGGGTGCGTGTAGATACGCACATGAGTATGTACACTACATTAGTTCAAGCATATACATGTATAAATCCATTAACCGTTGATTTCCAAGATGAACCATCAATTACACTTACTTATCAAAACCAGCTATTCGATCAATAAGGTAAATTCGAGACGAAATTCTTTTTCATTATAGTGCGAAACACTTCATATTTACATTCCATATATGCATTCGATTATACATTTCATCATATTGTGGAAGACTTTAACTTACCTTAAAATAAATTTCGGGACGAAATTTCCTTAAGGAGGGAAGAATGTAATACCCCAAGTTTTTCAAAAACAATTAAAGTAACAAATCAGTAAATTAATTAATAAATTATGTGGATCATTATAAATTAATAATCTGTAGGGGATTCATGTAGGATTCTTTACTAAATTTGCTCAACACAAGCCCTAGATCAGTGTAGAAGTGGTAGGTTTATCAAAACTCACCATAAATATGAAAAATACCGTTAATTTAACTTAATCTATATAGATGATTTTAAGTGTACCAGTTTCTGACGATCCGTTTAATGTAAAACTGCATATAATAGTTTAGAGACCTAATCTAACCATACACGTCAAATTTCAGCCCTCCGATCATCCTACAAGTACCCTAATCAGAAATCGGGCCATAAGTGGGCCATCTGAACTCGGAACTACCTTAATTTTTGTGTCATGCCTTAAAATCATGTGGTCTACATGATGGTCGGTATAGATTTTTCACATACATCATGGTGGGACCCATGTGAACTGCGTGCACGTCACGCACCCGGTCAACACGCGTTGACCGCGTGTTATGAGAGGTCGGGCGTCTTCTTCGCCCGGACGCTACAACAGCAGCGTCCGCTGTTTAGTTCAGCGGATCACACCGTCCATCGCTGTGGGCCCCATCTGTATATCCACTCCGCCCATTGAGTAGCCATCACTTGGGTCTACTAGGGGAAGGAAATATCTTAGTGAACAGTGACTTGAGTGGGCCGCAAAAGCTGTTGAAACTTATAACTAAACGAGAGAGAATGTGCAAGATCGGGGCCGATACTACGCATGGGCCCCTGAAACTTAAAAGGATTGTTTGCGTGGGCCACACCTACGATTTTAATGGTTTACATAGTGAGATTGCGTCGGGTAGTCTAACACGACACCCTATGCATACACGTGCGGAAGCTTGAGGAGCAACTAGAATTATGGCTAAACCTATAGGAGGGGGGGTGAATAGGACCTTTTTCAAAATCTTTTCGCCTACTTAACAAATTCAACAAATTATACTAAGTAAGCGATTAACACTTCGGCTTCCAAGCCTAAGTGGGTCCAATTAAAAGACTAGCAAGAGATAAGAGCAATAAGCAACCTAGTCTAAGCAAGCATAGATTAATAAAATGATTAAGCTAATGAAGAACCTAATCTATGCTACTCAAATAGACTTGAATGAGGATGGATCAATAAGTTCAAGTCTACTTGAGGTAGTGAAAGTACATCTTATGAGTGTGGATGTGCCTATCAAGTGCTAAGCATACATTCCTGACTAAGCATACATAATTAACAATTAAACCCAATGCATAAAGAGAAATGTGCTCAAAAACAATCACAAACACAAAGATGTATAGTGGTTCGACTACTTGTCTACTCCACTCCCGGTTCAAGTACTCAACCCCTTTGAGCACACCGGCATTCACTGGGGAGTTTAAATCTGGTTCCTCCCAACCAAGGTGTTTTAACTCGGATCCACCCAACCGGGGAGTTTACAGGTTCCTCCCAACCTACATGTTTGCACCCGTGTTGGTGGCTCCCCCTTGGAGACTTTGTTTTAGGCCCGACTAACGTGCCAAGGAACGGCTGACGTCCCTAGATTTTAGGCCCAACTAATAGGCCAAGGATCGGCTAACGACCCCGGGGCGAGTTTGTCAAACAAACTCTACACTCAACTCCCACAGGGAATTGAGTGGATGGACTCTTAACAAGACAACCTTACTTGTCGGATTGAGCCCCTTATTGCGCCGTCTTGGGTTGCTTCTTCTCGCTCTCCCGTGCTTGAATCAGCTCCCCTTGTGCTCCCCCGATCGTTGACGCCGTTGCTTTGCCAAGGCTTCAGCTCCAAGATCAGCTACCTTGCATGTGATGCTCCATTGGAGATGCCCAAGGTGCTAGGGAATGATGAAACCTCTACAAATGGTAGGAAATGGGTTTCCTAGAGGAATGCACCTAAATGGACTCCTAGGTAGTGTTTAGACAAAGGATTTAACTATCATCAAGGTGTCTAAACCCTAGGAATCAAGAGGGAACAAGTCCTATTCTCAAGATGCCATTGAATGGCCCAAGCTTGTGATGAAAACACAAGGAGAATGGCTTGCTATAGGTTTGGGATAGAGCCTCTAATGATCTCTAGCAATGGTGGCTTCTATCTCCTCAAAATCCCCTCTCTTGGCTCAAAAACGAATCCCCCATCTTAAATAGATTTTCTTCCAACGGTCAAAAAACGGGCAGATTCGCACATCTCCGATTAATCGGAAGAAGGTCCGATGGATCGGAGACCAGTCCGATTGATCGGAGACAAGTCCGATTGATCGGAAATCTATCCAGTGAAGTCTCTGAAAGATATTCCGATTGATCGGAACACTGTCCGATTGATCGGACGGACCCCTTCCGATGGATCGGAAATCTGTCCGATTGATCGGAAATATGTCCAGTGGATTTTTAAGGTTGCTGAAAAAATTTTCGATTGATCGGAGCTTCTGTCCGATTGATCGGAGTCCTATCGGAGCCAGTGTCCGATTGATCGGAGTCCTATCGGAAACTGCTGTTTGAGCCTATTTGATTACAGCAGCTTCCACCTCTTTTAATTAGTCTAATTTATCATGTTTTTCATGGAGTTCTAAGACTAATGATGATGACTAAAGGTATACCTAGTTGGTGCAAGTCATCTAAGAGGTTATGGGTTAGGTTTTGGTCAAGGCAAGGCACACCAAGGCATCACTTTTACCTGTTTCTTCTTCCTTGATGCAGCCGGTCCGTCTTGAGTCTTCGTTCTTCGTCTTCATTAAGCTCAACTGACACTAGACCCACTGACCTAAGTAATTGACAAACAAGGTGCACTAGTATGCCATAGAAAAGTGCACTAACAATCTCCCCCTTTGTCAATTACTTACAAAAACCTAACCTACCAAAACAAATACATGTACAAGAGATTACATTGATATGAAATAAAATACAGGACTCTTGACATGCCTAAACTAAGCTGCTCCTCTTCAGATTGCTCCCCCATAACCTGTCAATCCCTGCATCACAAAACATAGTAAACTAGTTTTGGTGGGACTTAATCTTTCTCCCCCTTTTTGTTAGCAATTGACACACTATTCTCTCCCCCTTAATGATATATCAATTAAGGTTAAGGTAAGAGAAGATAGTATGTCGCAGTTATAACTATAAGTATATGCTAACTAGAGAGAGTATAGGGTGCATGAACATAAATCATGGAGCATGCTAAAGAACATGATTAACAAGAAAATGTAACTATCTAAGCATAGTTAATCATGCTTAATTGGTCATCTATGATATACACTAAGCATTAAAGCTCAAGGGCTTATAGCCCAATCAACCAACCTCCCCTATTGGTATATCAAGACAAATACTAAGCAAAGATTAGCATACAATGAAGCATAAAACTCAAGATGATTAGCTAATCTAAGCATGGTGATAATCTAGCAAGAAAATATATTAATTAAAAGCAAGGCTAAATTATCAAAAATTGGGCTAATGAGGCTTGAATCCTCTGATTTGCCCATACACACAGAAATGAGGCTGAAATCCTCAGATTTACCTATATAAGCATTTCTAGCTACCCTCACTAATTATGTTTAGTTTGATAAGCCCAAGGGTAACTAATTTCCTCAACACCCTCATAAAATGTAGCATGAGGTGAGGGGTTGGGAACTCCTTCTACTCCTAGAAGGGATAGCAGTTGGGATCCCCTCTTAGATAAGCGGGAAGAGGGGTAGTGGTGGAGGCCGAGAGAGCTAGATCATTATGTTGGCTCCCATCACTAGTAGAGTCATCGGATTTGGAGTCCGACTCCTCCGTATTATCCCACGTGGCAGCCATCGCCTTTTTACCTTTCGGTTTAGGTGTTTCCGGACAGTCCGGGGCAATATGGCCACGTTGACCGCAACCGTAACATCGGACGGATGAAGGTTTGGATGATTTTCCTTTATGTTTATCACCCTTCTTGTCCTTCTTGTCACGGCTATTTCCTCTATCAAATTTGAGGAATCTCTTGAATTTTTTGTTTAATTTTTCTTCCTCATCATCCTCATCATCGCTATCTTCCTCCGACTCACTCTTAATTTTCTTATGTTTGTGAGAGGATTTTAGGGCGATGTTTTTCTTCCTAGAGGGGGCCTTAAAGTGTAGTTCATGAGTTTGTAGGGAACCTATGAGTTCTTCTACTTTCATATTATCTATGTCTCTACACTCCTCTAAGGCAACTATCTTGGAGTCAAATCTTCCCGGGAGGGACCTAAGTATTTTTCTACAAATCCTTCCTTCCGGAACCCGATCCCCCAAGACAAACATGGAGTTACAAATATCTGACAATTTAGTATAAAACTCCATGAAAGTTTCAGTCTCTTCCATCCTAATATTTTCAAATTTGGTGGTTAAGAGCTGAAGCTTCGAGCGTCTTACTGTGCTAGTTCCCTCGTGGGTAACCTCAAGTATATCCCACGCTTCTTTTGTAGTTGCGCATGTGAGAATGCGCTGAAATTCTTCCGGGGAGACCGCACAGCAAATCGCATTGAGAGCTTTGGCATTTGCCATGTATTGAGCTCTCTCTATGTCATCCCATTTGGAATCATCTTTGGGAATGACAATATTTTTCCCATCAACCTCCACTTGCTCGGTGGGCAAGGTATATCCAGTTTGTGTGATAAGCCACACCGGACGGTCCATGGATTGGAGAAAAATTCTCATTCTCGCCTTCCAATAAGCATAGTTGGACCCGTCAAAGAAAGGTGGACGGTTGGTGGCACTCCCATCTCGGTTAGACATGATGCTAGTGCTCCGGTATCGGATCTTACTCTAGACGGTTACGTCCTTGAAGAGCAACCCGCTTTGATACCAATTGCAATTGCGTCGGGTAGTCTAACACGACACCCTATGCATACACATGCGGAAGCTTGAGGAGCAACTAGAATTATGGCTAAACCTATAGGAGGGGGGGTGAATAGGACCTTTTTCAAAATCTTTTCGCCTACTTAACAAATTCAACAAATTATACTACGTAAGCGATTAACACTTCGACTTCCAAGCCTAAGTGGGTCCAATTAAAAGACTAGCAAGAGATAAGAGCAATAAGCAACCTAGTCTAAGCAAGCATAGATTAATAAAATGATTAAGCTAATGAAGAACCTAATCTATGCTACTCAAATAGACTTGAATGAGGATGGATCAATAAGTTCAAGTCTACTTGAGGTAGTGAAAGTACATCTTATGAGTGTGGATGTGCCTATCAAGTGCTAAGCATACATTCCTGACTAAGCATACATAATTAACAATTAAACCCAATGCATAAAGAGAAATGTGCTCAAAAACAATCACAAACACAAAGATGTATAGTGGTTCGACTACTTGTCTACTCCACTCCCGGTTCAAGTACTCAACCCCTTTGAGCACACCGGCATTCACTGGGGAGTTTAAATCTGGTTCCTCCCAACCAAGGTGTTTTAACTCGGATCCACCCAACCGGGGAGTTTACAGGTTCCTCCCAACCTACATGTTTGCACCCGTGTTGGTGGCTCCCCCTTGGAGACTTTGTTTTAGGCCCGACTAACGTGCCAAGGAACGGCTGACGTCCCTAGATTTTAGGCCCAACTAATAGGCCAAGGATCGGCTAACGACCCCGGGGCGAGTTTGTCAAACAAACTCTACACTCAACTCCCACAGGGAATTGAGTGGATGGACTCTTAACAAGACAACCTTACTTGTCGAATTGAGCCCCTTGTTGCGCCGTCTTGGGTTGCTTCTTCTCGCTCTCCCGTGCTTGAATCAGCTCCCCTTGTGCTCCCCCGATCGTTGACGCCGTTGCTTTGCCAAGGCTTCAGCTCCAAGATCAGCTACCTTGCATGTGATGCTCCATTGGAGATGCCCAAGGTGCTAGGGAATGGTGAAACCTCTACAAATGGTAGGAAATGGGTTTCCTAGAGGAATGCACCTAAATGGACTCCTAGGTAGTGTTTAGACAAAGGATTTAACTATCATCAAGGTGTCTAAACCCTAGGAATCAAGAGGGAACAAGTCCTATTCTCAAGATGCCATTGAATGGCCCAAGCTTGTGATGAAAACACAAGGAGAATGGCTTGCTATAGGTTTGGGATAGAGCCTCTAATGATCTCTAGCAATGGTGGCTTCTATCTCCTCAAAATCCCCTCTCTTGGCTCAAAAACGAATCCCCCATCTTAAATAGATTTTCTTCCAACGGTCAAAAAACGGGCAGATTCGCACATCTCCGATTAATCGGAAGAAGGTCCGATGGATCGGAGACCAGTCTGATTGATCAGAGACAGATTGATCGAAAATCTATCCAGTGAAGTCTCTGAAAGATATTCCGATTGATCGGAACACTGTCCGATTGATCGGACGGACCCCTTCCGATGGATCGGAAATCTGTCCGATTGATCGGAAATATGTCCAGTGGATTTTCAAGGTTGCTGGAAAAATTTTCGATTGATCGGAGCTTCTGTCCGATTGATCGGAGTCCTATCGGAGCCAGTGTCCGATTGATTGGAGTCCTATCGGAAACTGCTGTTTGAGCCTATTTGATTACAGCAGCTTCCACCTCTTTTAATTAGTCTAATTTATCATGTTTTTCATGGAGTTCTAAGACTAATGATGATGACTAAAGGTATACCTAGTTGGTGCAAGTCATCTAAGAGGTTATGGGTTAGGTTTTGGTCAAGGCAAGGCACACCAAGGCATCACTTTTACCTGTTTCTTCTTCCTTGATGCAGCCGGTCCGTCTTGAGTCTTCGTTCTTCGTCTTCATTAAGCTCAACCGACACTAGACCCACTGACCTAAGTAATTGACAAACAAGGTACACTAGTATGCCATAGAAAAGTGCACTAACACATAGTACCAAACATTGATGTAGTGGGAGATCCGAAATCTTGATCTTTCCTTCTCCCACTCAAACTCGGCTACGCTCGTCCGGAGGTTCCGTCCGCATTACGCCATCTCCAGCGTATTGGTGGGATATATAACTTGTAGTTGTCCCTCCCCTTCCCCAGAAAAACGTAGAAGGTGAGAGAGAGAGAGAGAGAGTCGTTAGAGAGAGAGAGAGAGAGCCATTAGAGAGAGAGAGAGAGGAGAGAAAGAGTTAACGTAGGGGGGGGCTTCCTGTTGCTGGTTGCTGCTCCTGTTGCTGGAGCAACATTACAGAAAAATAAGGAGAAGAAGAGGAAGAAGAAGAAAGAGAAAGAAAAGGAAAAGAAAGAAAAAGAAGAAGGAAAGAAGGATAGAAGAAGAAAAAGAAAAAAAGAATGTTAGTTCATCTCGTATAGTTTTCACTCGATAAATCTTGCATTTAAATTCTCTATTTATCTTCACAGTTTTGAAGAAGATTCCTTGGTTTGTTGTACGGAATTTTGATTCGTGAATCAGATTTGTGACGTCCATATTTTGCATGATCTACCTTCACGTCGGTTTAAATATTAATGTTGCTTGATTCAAGTTGGTTTCCAAACGTTGGATTTGTTATTATCAATAGAAATTGACATAGAAATTGTTTAATTACTTTACATAGAGGAAGCATAACTTCATTATGAAATTATGGTGATTTTGTTGCTTTGAGAAGGCTAGAAGGTTGTGTGTTTGGTTTTGGAATTGTTGGAAAAAGTGAGTGGCATGAATCATGCATCCCATGTGATTGAGGATTCCAGTATGTGGTTAATCACTTGAGTTGATTTGGGCTAAGCACACGTGAGTGTTGCAATAAGCCGTTGCTCCATTGATCGAGGCCGGTTGGGTGAGCACCCAAGTGTGTGCAACAGACCAGCTACGCAGGCCAGGTGGAGGCTCCGTTGATCGAGGCCGGTTGGGTGAGCACCCAAGTGTGTGTAACAGACCAACTACACAGGCCAGGCGGAGGTGTGGGACAGTTCGTGATCCGAGTTGGCTATGCCGCTAGGGACCGATGTTCCAGGATGATAGTGTTAACCAACTGGATGTTCTGTTGATAACCGTACTGAGATTGTTGGGATACACTTGCATACCTTGCATCATGTGCATGTTTAAGAGATTTTGGTGGGAGAAATTATCATTAGATTTGTAATGAATTGTATTTTAGTAGTTATGTATCTCGTATGTTGAATTACATGTGCTAAACCATACGAGATTACTCACCGGCTTTTATAGCTGACGCAGTGTTATGCGATTAACCGTAGTGACAGGTGATGATTTAGACTTCGAGGAAGCGGTTCCAAATGAGGGAATACTCTAGAAGATATTTTCTTTGAGTTAGTTATTTTAATTTTTGGTTTGAAAGCATTGATGTAATAAGGCCCATTAGATGGCCATTAGTTTAGACAGTTTGGAACAATTTCATAGACTCGTTGATTATAGTTTAATTTTCAAAGTTGGTTTATTTTTATTCCATATATTTGGTACCTTGTGAATGGAAAGGATAAAAGTTTCAATTGTGATTGTAAATGATTCATTCATAACACCCTTGATTTCGAGATTTGAGTTATATACTCGAGTGTCGAATTTTGGGGGCGTTACACTTTCTACGTGTCTGGCTTTCACATTTCTCAAGGCAATGGCTTCAGCCCATTTAAAGAAATAATCGATCGCAGCAAGAATGTACTGGTGCCCTTGAGAGGATGGCGAATTGATCGGCCTTATCACGTCCATGCCCCAGGCGGCGAAAGACTAAGATATTACTGATTGATGTAACTCTTTCGGTGGCGAGTGTATTATATCTGCGTGTATCTGGCATTGATGACACTTCCTGACGTATTCCATCGCGTCTTTCGTCATTATGGGCCAATAATACCCCATGTGTCGAACACGGTGATGTAAGTTCTTGCCCCCTGGTGAGCACCGCACTCTCCTCCGTGAGCTTCTTTTAGTGTGGCGTATGCTTCATCCTGGTCTAGGCAGCGTAGCAACACTCCCTCATACGAGCGCTTGTAAAGGACGTCATTCTGTATTATAAATGAACCGGCGCGTCTTCTGACCTGTGTGCGCATCTTGGGCTCTTCCGGTAAAAATCCGTATTTCAAGTAGTCGACAAATGGCCTTCTCCAGTCGTTTTCTTCTGTGACTTCGAAGCAGCAGATGGGATTCACGCTCGATTCGTCGCCGCGCGACATGGTAGTTGGTAAGATCCTTCTTTCTTCGATTGTTACTTGAAGTGGGCTGCCTCCGGGATTAGCCAGAGCACCGGCTAGGCTGGCCAATGCGTCGGCCTATACATTCTCTTGCCTTGGTATATGTGAAATGCTACCATTACGAAACTGGTCAAACAACGATTGTGCTTGGTGGCAAAAGGGCGACAACTCGGGTTTGCGAACCTCATATTCTGTCGTTAGCTATCTGATGACCAACCTGGAGTCACCGTAGATCTTATTGCCTTGATACGCATCTCGAGGGCGAGCTGTAGTCCGATAATGAGGGCTTGATATTCTGCTTCGTTGTTGGTACAGGCTGGCACGATCGTAAATGAATAGGGCAGTAGATCTCCCTGCGGGCTAATAAATATAACTCCTGCTCCTCCCCCTGTGGACCTAGAGGCTCCGTCGAAGTACATTTGCCAGAGTCGCGGTTCTTCAATTATCATAACCTGGTCGTCTAGGAGGTCACATTCCATTTCTTTGTTGCTTGGGACGGGGTGCGCAGCGAGAAAATCCACAATCGCTTGTCCTTTAATGGCTCGGGCCCGGACGTAAGTGATATCGAATTCAGAGAGGAGAAGGGCCCATTTCGCTAAGCGTCCAGACAACATAGGCCGATTCATGAGGAATTTGATCGGTTCGGCCTTGGATATTAACATTATTTTGTGCGAGAGGCAGTAATGTCTGAGTTTCTTCACGGCGAAGATGAGAGCCAGACATATCTTCTCGATAACCGAGTAGTTAAATTCGGCCCCTACTAACGTGCAGCTCAAATAATATAGCGCGTTTTCCTTGCTTTCCTCGTTTTTCTGTGCCAGGAGTGCCCCTAGCGAGTTATCACGTACTGCGATGTATAGAATCAGTGGCTTTCCCTTGATTGGTGCGGCAAGGACTGGCGAATTCCCGAGCATCCCTTTTAATGAATCGAAAGCTTTCTGACAGGCGGCGTCCCATTCAAACTTGACATCTTTCTTGTTGAGGCGAGAGAACGGCTGACAACGACCAGCCAGGTTCGAGATGAATCTTCTCAAATATGCTACACGGCCTTGGAAACTCTTCAATTGCTTCAGGTTCTTCGGAGACGGCATTTCTATGATGGCCTTAATTTTTGCGGGATCGATTTCTATGCCCCTGTGTCTGACCACGAAGCCTAAAAATTTGCCAGACGCAACTCCGAACGCGCATTTTAGTGGATTCATACGGAGACTCTTCTTGCGCAACCGTTGGAACACTTGCCTTAAGTGCTCCCTGTGCTACTCATGATCGACCGACCTTACGACTAAATCATCTACATAGCATTCAACGTGTTTATGCATCATATCCTGAAATATGATGTGCATTGCGCGCTAGTATGTTGCCCCTGCATTCTTTAATCCGAAGGGCATTACACGATAATAGTAGATGCCGAGAGTTGTGCGGAAAGCCGTGGCTTCTTCATCTTCTGGGGCCATACGAATTTGATTGTATCCCGAATACCCGTCCATGAAGGACATCACTGCATACCCTGTCGTGCTATCAATCAACAGCTCTGGAATTGGGAGAGGAAAATTGTCTTTAGGGCAGGCTTCATTTAGATTTCGAAAATCAACACATACTCGGATTTGTCCGCTCTTCTTCTTGACCGGCACGATGTTTGAGATCCATAGGGGGTACTTCACCTCTCGAACGAACCCGGCCTGAATCAGTCTCTTGACTTCTGCTTCAATCTTGGGTATAATGTCCGGATGAAATCGTCGCTACGGTTGTTTCACTGGCTTCTTTTCCTTCATGATACTTAGCTTGTGCATGGCGATCGTCGGGCTGAGCCCGGGCATTTCTGAATATGTCCAGGCAAAGATATCCTTATTCTCCTTTAATAGCTGCAGGTATCTCTCTCTCTCTCTCTCTCTCTCTCTCTCTCTCACTCACTCACTTTCCGAGACGCTTCTGCTCAAGGATGTATTCCTAGGTTCTTCGGGGGTGCCCAGATTTATCTCTTCGAGTTCATCGATCGTCGGTTGCCCACCATCTTCTAGTTGCACGGGTGCGACACTTGGCTAGACAATATCGATAGGCTCCTGCGATTGAATCTCTTCTGTCGGGCCGATGGTTACCATCTTTACACTTGCCCTAGCCCCTAGACCTTCTCCGTTTCGGTATACTCGCTTATGTTCTTCAAATGGAGCCAGTAACCTCTTCTTTTTGTCTGTCCCTTGGTCGGAGAATCCCATATTCTTCATGATCTTCCGGCTGGCTCTGCTATATCTCTTCTCTTCTATCGGTCGAGGTTGGGAAAGTCCCCTTCCCTCCTCTCTTTCTTCTGATGGTACTGGTTGGCTTGGCCCTGAGTGAAACGCGATGTCTTTCTGGGTGACGTCTCTTGACGGCACGATGAATTGGCTTGGAGCTTTTAAAAATGGTTTGGTTCTTCCTATCTTGGGTACCGGCATATTGAAGCTGGACTTGAGCATGCTCATGTCTTGATCTGAGATCAGTTTTAACACAGACTGCCCTGGCTGACGCAGATGTTGCGGTACCACATAGAACTTCTTCGTAATCGGCTGAGAGTGATTTTCTAGCTAATGCCGGGATCTCCCCTGGGCGACGGTTTGAGGCTTACTTCTCTGCACGAACTTCTCTATTCGAGGCTTTGCCCATTGCCTCTTCTTCGATACCTCGAACCTTTCGCTGGTTTCACTGCCGTCGGTCGAGTTGTAGTACTTTGTATTGGCTAAAAATGACTCGGCTATTGTGTATGGTTTTGGATCCGCCGCTACCCTGCGTTGGACCCCGTCTCTGCTATATTTAAAACACTGGTGATATGTCGAGGGGATTATGCGATTTTGATAGAGCCAAGGCCTTCCTAGAAGGAGGTTGTATGTTGTCACTGCATCGATTACCTGACATGTCACTTTCGTTGTCAGTTCTTCGATCTCTAACATTACTGTGATTGATCCGAGCGTACGCTAACTGTCTTGATTGAAACCTTGAATCATCATGAAACTCGGGCGTAACGTCGATTGCCTGTAACCCAGTCTCTGCAATGTTTTCAAGGGCATGATATTCACGGCAGACCCATCGTCCAGCATACACCTCTTGATCTCGGTATCCCTGATTATTCCTGTGACCATTAACGGGCGATTGTGGTCCATTGATTCTATCGTGTGGTCTTCTTCTGAGAAAGTGATGGTCGAAGGATGGTTGACAGGCATGACTTGTGACACCGGCATATACCCTTCCCAAAATTTATCTAAATTATTCATTTCTTCTTTTATCTCTATTATTGTGACCTCCCTGACTTCATTGTCAAGTAAAGCGTTGATTAACATTTCCCTGTACACTTTCGAGAGACATAGAGCATAGTATATGCTTAGGCGGGCGGGAACCTTTAGTAGGTGCGACACGATGTCGTATGCCACTGGCCTAGGGTTTGGCTGACTGGTCGTAGCTTCGACGACCTTTTCTTTCAACTTTTGCATGCGAGGTCTTTCCTGTGATCTGTCAGGGGTACCGTCTTCTGGCATTGGGTTGTCTGGTCTTGGGGGAGTACGGTCAGGCATTTGCTTTCCTGACCGTAGGATGACTGCATCAACTTCCCTCTCCATTACTTGTGGGGACTCTTCAGGCGATGCTTGTTCGGTGAACGACACCATTCTGCAGTGGGCCATGCTTGTCATGAGTCGTCCCTGCCCCTACGACCTCTCTCTTTTTCCTCTTCCTCTGCTCTTCTTTCGTTTCACGAATCTTCGTCTGTTCTCAAGTCTTTTCTTGCTACTGACTAGAGTCCATGGTTCCTTCGCCTCAGGGAACGAGGTTGATTGGCTGGTTTCACCTTTTATTGGGGCTGTTGAAATTGTCCCGGCTGCCTCCTTCACTGTCTCAGGTACCTTCATGCTGATGACCCCTTGATTGATCAACCTCTGTATTCTTCCTTTTAAGGAGAAGCAATCTTCTGTTTGGTGACTGATGCACCGGTGATATTTGCAGTATTTAGGATCGTTTGTTTGTCCAATTTCGTTTGGACGAATTGGCTCTGGTAGGCATATCAAGCCCTCTTCGATCAACTGTTCCATGATCAGAACCAGATCGGCCATGTCGAATGTGTATGGGCCGTTCGCCCTCTCTCTCTCGGCTATCGACACACGCTTTGGTACATAGGGCTTTTTACTCTTGTCTTGTATATCTGCCACCTTCACCTCTGACCCATGATCGGTAGCGGGACATTTTCGGTCTTTCTGGTCCCTACTTCTGTCGACCTGGTGAGTCTCCACTACTCTTCCTATCTCTCTTTTCTGTCTCTCGGGTCTGAAGTTTACCCGAGATGCTGCTTCCTCTACTAAATATGCTTTCGTTGCCAGTTCGAGAAAGGAATTGAAGGTATTGCCTGACAAGCCATACAAGATCATCAGGTCTAGGGCCCTTAGACACATCTTCATCTGCTCGCCTTCACTGGGTAATTCACGACATTGAGCTGCTGTGGTTCCCCATCTGTCGATGAACTTTTCGACTGGTTCCCCATTTCTCTGTCTGACCATTGCTAGATCTGTTAGGGAGATCTCTCTCTCGGTCGCGAAGAACTTTGAGATGAAGGCATCTTGCATCTGCTCCCATGTTCTCACAGAGCCGGCCGGTAGCGACATGTACCATTGAAAGGCTTTCCCTGTCAAGGTAGATCCAAATAGCCGCATACAATACTGCGGGATTGCGGACCAGTTTCCCAATGTGGTCAAGAAGTGGGTAATGTGCTCCTCAGGGGACCCTCTGCCGTCAAACTTTCCGAAGTCCGGGCATCTAAAATTGGCCAAAAATGGCACCTCCTCTACCTCTCACGGGTATGGGACCCAATATTTATAGCTGCCTCTCCTTTCTTTCTCCTTTTCTTGCTGCATCATATGAGCTATTGTTGCTATTGTTTGAGACAACTCTTCTCGTGATACATGAGATGTGGCAAGCGGCGCACGTCCTATTGGCACGATTCTGGGTTGGATGGGTGGTTCAGGCTCAACCAGACCTTCTGCCGCGCCTTGAGATTCCTCCGCTGACTAACGGGTGGGCGGCGCGATACTTCTTGTGGCATTCTACGCTATCAGAGTGGTCAAGGCCTCCTGGATAGCCTTCATTCACTCATTTGCCTCGCAGTTAGCCTCAACCAATCTGTCGATCTGATCTTCTAATGGAGGTAATTCTTCTGTCTCATAGGGTTCTTCTTCTGCCTCTGCGGCCACTTGGACCATTACTACTTGCGCCAACTGGATTTTTCGAGCTGGGCTTTGTTTCTGTACAAGGATTGTCGCGGTCTTAGACTTTACACTCGCGGGCCTAGTGGTCTTTTGCGCGGTGCGAGCGATTTTGAATAACAGCGGGAACTGCTCAACCGTCATTGCGGGCATTGCGGGCTCGGCTGACGCAACCCTCCTATCTATAAGGGTCTTCTGCCCTTGCTTTGGCTGCCACTGTTTCCTGATCACGGGGCGAGGTCTTGTAATGTTTGCCTTCCTGTATGCTGCTAAGATGGCAGCTTTCTTCTGTTCCTTCTTCTGCCTTCGAGTCTCAACCATCTACCACTCTGGTTTCGGATTTACAGTTGCAGTGAAACGGGGGAAGCTGAAGCCTCCGGTGGCAAGGAAGGTGCATGAACCGGTCATCGGGCCTGCCATTTCTTTTGTCTGTCCTGATATCTTGCTAATTCTGTAGTGTCAGAAAATCATTAGAACAGTTCATAAACGCGGCCGGGGACGTGAATCCATCGATCGCTGTACATAAACTAGTAAGAATAAGCAAGGAGAAGACAAACGTGCGTAGTTGTAGTGGTTTGTGGTTAAACCTTTGATTTACCGTCTACTGCATTAAAGATGAAGGGAGGAACGTTCCCGTTGAGAGTCGCCAGTTTGGCGCCCGAGGGCGCCGAAACATTATGCCTCGCGATAAATCTCCTGTGTACACATTCGCATATGTGAATGATTGATCTTAGAGCGTTTCTATACTCAGAACTAACTAGAGATTCTGGGTTCGATCCCCAGCAGAGTCGCCAGTTTGTTGGAACTAGAAAATGGATCATAATGACATTTTCTGAAATGTGGTGTTTTTTTGCTCTGGGGTTCTGAATAATAGGAACATTCGTAGACAATCACAAGCATTCACAAAAGTACACGAGAGAAGAGATATCGCAAGTCGAATTTTATTCCAGAGATCTTGAGATCTTGCACATTCCAGGCCGTGATCTGGCACGAGCCCTTAATTACATCGAATGATCGATGACCCTTGATTAAAAGGCAAAAGACTAGTCAGCAAAGACTACGGTTTTAGAGTTTGTGGTCGTAGAGACCTGTATTTGTTTTGCTGTGTACTGAACCACCTTTGTGTTAGTCAGATGTCTATGTTCCATATTTTGGCCGGAGATCCGGGCTGAGACTGTCAGGGTTTATGACTGAGATGGACGACTCTGGTCCTGCGCCTGTCAATGTAGAGACAGGTGACCTCGAGAAGTCCATTCTACAGTTGTGTGTACCTGCGCAGCCCAACCAACGGATACCGTTTGGATGGGTAGGGCATCGACTGTTGTGATGTGGCAGTTGAGAGTAATTGGTTTGTAGAGAATCGAAACTCTTTGGCATGGTTTATCGTGGTAAGCATAGCCCCGCTTGTCTAGCTTTTGATCCAAATCGGATCATGCCTTTACAGTAAACATAAATGATGGCATATTTGCATAGCTCTGGATGCTGGCGGCTCCTTTCCGGGAAGTCACTTCGTTCATCGCGTCGAATCGGGTCAAACCTCGAAGATGCTCGATTCCGCTCGTTTAGAGTTCCCGGAACGCTCGTTCGACCGTTCCATTATGTCCGAAATGCTCGAAATACCCAAGATAGGCTCAAGCGGACCTTGACAACACTTAAAATTGAGCCCGGTGCACCTGCGAACATGTTCTGTAATTGGCTGAATTTTTAGGTGCGTGGGACTTATTAAACAGGTGCGTGGGGCTCCACGCACCTAAAAATTAAGTACAGAATTTCTGATTAATTTAGGGGTGCGTGGGTCCATATTCAGGATGAGTGGGACCAAATTTATAAATCTGATTTTGATGAATTAACGGACGCGTGGGACCCGAATTAATGGACGCGTGGGCCACTTTTCGAGTGCGTGGGAGTCCGATGTACTTGTTCGATTTGTCAATTTTATGGATGCGTGGGGCCAAATTCACGGACGCGTGGGCCACTTTTGGGTGCGTGGGGTCCTTTTACGGGTGCGTGGCCAAACTTATGATTGTAGGATTTAGACCTGTAGTGGAGTATCTGCGATCGGAAAGGGTATTCTGATGGTCAGAAAAGTATTCCGGCGGGGATTTTGGGTTTCCGACGGCGGCAGCTCTCTCTCTCTTTGGAAATCGTCCCGAATGAATGGGTGGAGGGGGTATTTATAGCCGAAGAAGCCGGAAGTCAGCCAATGAGGGGCTGCACGTGCCACGCACCTGTTAAATGTCCCCACGCACCCGTTTAATGATGTGCGGATGTCCGACGCTCCCAGAAACATGTTCTGAAAATGCTCAATTTTTTATGTGCGTGGGACTTAATTTACGGGTGCGTGGGGCTCCACGCATTTGTAATTTAATTCCTGAAAATTTGTGAAATTTACGGGTGCGTGGACCCATTTTCAGGGTGCATGGGAGTCCGAACGCCTCCGTAATGAGAACCACAAAATGTCATTTTTAAGGGTGCGTGGCACCATTTTCAGGGTGCGTGGGACTCAAAAACACCCTTGGATGAATTCTTGTTTTTGCTGATTTTTTGGGCACGTGGGGTGTCCGAATTTATGGGTGCGTGGACATGTAAATGTGGGCTCCATTAATTGGGTTTTGAATTTTAGGGGGTTTGTGGGGCCTGTTTCGTTGCGCAATCACTTGCACTATTCATCATGAGTAGTAATGAGGTTGCTGGTCCACTTCCGGGCAGTTCTGAACACGGTGATCGGCGGGGCCCACTAGAGAATTTGGCTAAGAAAATCCTGTATATTTCCGTTTTGCGTACACCAGAAGGCGTTTTGCGTGATTCCTTTAGAGGTATACAGTTATTTTGTTTATTTTAAGAGTCCCTACCTTTTGGGACCTCAACACCTAAGATGAATCTACTAGCTTTTGTGACATTTCAAAATTTACGTAGAAAATTTTTCAATTTTTTTGAAAATTCAAAACTCTTTTGAAAAACTTTGTTTCTATGTACTTGGGATGTTATAAGTGTAAAAGAAAGAGTGATTAAGTGATTAATTTTGAAAGCATTGAATTACCTATGATATAATAGTTTTCTATATGAATTCCCCTATTGAGTTAATTGGTAGAAAGTTTTGAAAACTTTTGAGTCTAGTTCACATCATACGATTCTCATGGTTTAAAGGGATTATGTAGATTTATAGATTGGCTAGACTAAGATTTAAGGTATTGAGGAACCAAGCCGGAGAACTTTGTCCATCTTTATTCATGTGAAATAAGAAAAGAATGAAGGATATGAATTTCTAAAAATCCTATCTATATTTATAGTGAATAAAAGAAAAAGAAAAAAAAAAAGTGGTTATATTAAATATATGTTGAAAATTTCGAAAAGGGCTACTTATTACCAACCAGGGGATGGTCTACCCGTAACCAAAGCTGGAAATGGAAAGTAGAGTAAAAGCCGTCGACGGAATGATAAGGAAAATTCTTGTCATAGGCTTGTTGTGGATCTGTACACTCTTAGATCTTTCGTTTCGTTAATATATGAAGAAGGTAATCCTGAAAATTCATGAGATGAACTTTCACCATGCACACTAGACTACACTTGTTTGGATCTTTCTATTTATCAATCAATCATTGGGGATTCTATGCAAAACACTCATTATGTTTAGGGAGTTTAAGATTTCAACTTCTATCACTTGGTTTCTATGAATTTTGTACTCATATGTCTTAAAGTTTATAGAAGTATAGTTTTCGAGAGAGAGTTGGGTTTTTGAAAAGTTGGATTTGTTTCACACATGTTTTGCTTGGGGCTAGCAAAAAGCTGGTTAGGGGGTGTGTTGAGCCTCAAATTGTACATATTCTAACCCCAATTCATCACTCATTTTGCATGATTTTATATTTAAAGACTTATCTAATACATGTTTTTGTGATTGTAGGAATGAGAGGGAGACTTTACCAATATGATGTCAAAAGAATCACTTTGTATGCATTGAAGATCAATAGAACAAGTGCCAAGAGGTGGAGAAAAGAAGTAAGAAAGAAAGAGAAGAGAAAAAGAAGAAAAGATGGAAAAATATCTCTTAGACTTGTCCTAAGACCGGTTACAGACAGGTCGCCAGACAAGTCTAAGGTGCTCCAAAAACTCTGATTTTCAATTCCGGGTTTCTAAATTACGGAAGGACTCCGTGGATTTTCGAAGTTTCCAAGTCGGTGCAGGATTTCTCTTATAAAAGGCCACCTCCACTCTCTTCCTAAGGCATCTAGGAACGTGGGGAGCAAAGAGATCAAGACCTAGTAGCCTCCTACAACTAGTTTTCTTCTTATTCTAGTTCTAGTTTTAGTTCTAGTTTTTAATGATTTTTTTAGCTAACCTCTTAGCTAGAGCTAAGAGGTGAAGTTTATAATTAGTTTCAATGCTTTAATTCGTTTCTTCAAGTACCCTTTACTTATTTATGGATTTTCAAGTTCTAGTTTAAATAAAGTTTGAATTTTTAGAAGTTTTGTGAGAGTTTGTGTACTCCGGACATGAGTTCCTGTTGAACCTCCAATGTATACATTTGCCAACCCATTACATCACATTATAATTAATCGGAAATGTTCCAATTGATCCAAAAAATGTCCAAAGAGTTGTTTCAAAATTTTGATTTTTCTGGTAAGTTCGATGGATGGTCTGATGGATCGGATACCCATCGGAAACTCCTCTGATTGATCGAACACCTATTGGTGATCCATCGAAAGTGTTGTATTCTTCTTTTTCTTTTACTTTCTCTTCAGACTTCTTCATTCTTTGGCCCACCTTTGATCTTCATCCAAAGCTCCTAAATGTGTACTTTTAGCCATCAATTGGGTGAAGTCTCTCTCTCATTCCTACATCAACAAAATATTCATTAGATGGGTCCTTTAAGCATGCAAACCATGCATATAATGTGATGTAATGGGTTAAAAATTGTATAAATTAGAGGCTCAACACCCGAGGCTTTTCAAATCTAGATAATATGTTTTCTTTAAGGAACTTTAGGACTGTACGATGATCATTGGTTCTACATGGAATAGCCTCTATCCATTTAGACACATTGTCTACGGCAAGCAATATGTAGACATGTTCAAAAGATGAGGGGAATGGTCCCATGAAATTGATGCCCCAATAGTTAAAGACTTCAAGATGTTGAATTGGGTTAAGAAGCATCATATTCCGAAGGGACAACCCTCCTAGCTTTTGACAGCGCTCGCATGCTTTGCAAAACTCGTGGGTGTCCATAAATAGAGTGGGCCACTAAAAATTGTACTGTAGGATTTTGGCAGTGGTTTTCTTGGCGGAAAAATGACTCCCACAAGCTTGATCATAGCAAAAGGAGATGATAGAATTTTATTCATCATCAAGGACACATCTCCTAATAATTTGATCTTGGCAATATTTAAAAAGTAAAGGTTCATCCCAAAAAAATCTGCGTACTTCCCTTAGAAATTTTTATTTATCCTGCGTAGTCCAATGAGTCAGCATCGCACCTGTGGAAAGATAATTTGCAATATCAGCGTACCACGGTAGATGCGTAGCAACAAAGAGTTGCTCATCAGGGAATGAGTCCTCAATAAGTGACTCGTCATTGAAACCTGGTAAAATTAGGCGGGATAGATGATCCGCCACCACGTTGTCTACTCCTTTCTTGTACTTGATCTCTAAGTCGAATTCTTGAAGGAGTAGGATCCAGCTAAGCAGACGGGGCTTAGCATCCTTCTTAGAAAGAACGTATTTCAACACTGCATGATCCGTGTAAAGTATGACCTTTGATAGCCCTGAACTTATCCAAGGCAAAAATAATGGCTAAGAGCTCTTTCTCCGTAGTCAAGTAATTGATTTGGGCGGGATTCAAGGTCCTACTCGCATAGTAGATAACGTGGGGCTTCTTATCCTTCCTTTGTCCTAATACTGCCCCAATAGCATAATCGCTCGCATCGCACATCAACTTAAAAGGAATGGAACAATCCGGTGGTTGCATGATAGGAGCGGTTGTCAACATGTCTTTTAGCTTTGAAAAAGTTAATTGACAATCAGCACTCCACTCAAATTGGTTCCCCTTTTGGAGAAAGTTGTATAAGGGCCTAGAGATGTAACTGAAATTCTTAATGAACATTCTATAAAAACTGGCGTGTCTGAGAAAGGACCGCACATCGTGTATGCTCTTAGGTGGTGGTAGATTGAAAATAATATCAATTTTAGCACGGTCTACCTCTATTTCATTGGACGAGATGATATGTCCAAGGACTATTCCTCTTTGTACCATAAAATGACACTTCTCCCAGTTTAAAACAAGGTTCTTCTTCTCACAACTTGTCAAGACCAACTTCAAGTGATTGAGGCACTCCTCAAAAGTACAACCAAAAATAGAAAAATCGTCTATAAAAACTTCAAGAAATTCACACACCATGTTTGAGAAAATACTCAACATGCAACGTTGGAATGTGGCGGGTGCATTACATAGCCCGAATGGCATCCTTCGGTATGCGAAGGTTCTAAGTAGGCATGTAAAGGTGGTCTTCTCTTAGTCTTTCGAGGCTATCTCAATTTGGTTATAACCGGAATAGCCATCAAGGAAGCAATAATAGGAGTGACCCGCTAACCTCTCCAAAATTTGATCCATGAATGGGAGAGGAAAGTGGTCCTTTCTAGTGCCCCTGTTTAGCTTCTGATAATCTATACACATACGTCAACCGGTGGTCACTCTAGTCGGTATAAGCTCGTTATTGGCGTTTTCTATGATGGTAATACCAGACTTCTTAGGGACAACTTGGTTAGGTCTCACCCATCGGCTAGCCGAGATGGGGTAGATGATACCCACATCTAGTAGTTTTAACACCTCAGCTTTGACAACCTCCATCATGTTTGGATTTAGCCTTCTTTGAGGTTGTCTAGTCGTTTTTGCATTTTCCTCAAGGTGTATACGGTGAGTACAAACCGAAGAGTCTATCCCCTTGAGGTCCACTATTGTCCAACCTATGGCTCCCCTATGTTCTTTGAGTTGCTCAATCAACTTGAGCTCTTAGTATTTTCCTAAGTGAGAGGTAATGACAACCAGGAACGTTTCTTCTTGACCAAAATATACATATTTCAGCTCAGATGGCAATGGTTAGAAATTCACCCACCATGTCTGAGAAAATACTCAACATGCAACGTTGGAATGTGGGGGGTGCATTACATAGCCCGAATGGCATCCTTCAGTATGCGAAGGTTCTAAGTAGGCATGTAAAGGTGATCTTCTCTTGGTCTTTCGAGGCTATCTCAATTTGGTTGTAACCGGAATAGCCATCAAGGAAGCAATAATAGGAGTGACCCGCTAACCTCTCCAAAATTTGATCCATGAATGGGAGAGGAAAGTGGTCCTTCCTAGTGCCCGTGTTTAGCTTCTGATAATCTATACACATACGTCAATCGGTGGTCACTCTAGTTGGTATAAGCTCGTTGTTGGCATTTTCTATGATGGTAATACCAGACTTCTTAGGGACAACTTGGTTAGGACTCACCCATTGGCTATCCGAGATGGGGTAGATGATACCCACATCTAGTAGTTTTAACACATCGGCTTTGACAACCTCCATCATGTTTGGATTTAGCCTTCTTTGAGGTTGTCTAGTCGTTTTCTCATTTTCCTCAAGGTGTATACGGTGAGTGCAATCCGAAGAGTCTATCCCCTTGAGGTCCACTATTGTCCAACCTATAGCTCCCCTATCTTCTTTGAGTAGCTCAATCAACTTGAGCTCTTAGTCTTTTCCTAAGTGAGAGGTAATGACAACCGGGAATGTTTATTCTTGACCAAAATATACATATTTCAGCTCAAATGGCAATGGTTTAAGGTCAAGCTTCGGTGGTTTGATGTTAAACGGTAGAGGCCTTGATGTGGTTGGTGGCAATCCTTAAAAATGGGGCCTCCACCGATTAATACCAACTACCAGTTTCTCAATATTCAATGCTTGCACAATTTTACTAATAATGGGGTCTTTAGAATCCTCAAAATGTGCAAAGCATGTCTCCAAGTTTTCTAGTGGTTGAAGTTGGAGGAGCTCTTCATCTTCGAAAGATTTGAACATGTTTACCTCGGAGAGCTCACCATCATCATCATACCTATGCCTTTTGCCCGAGCGGAACACATTCACCTCTAACGTCATGTTTCCAAAAGACAATTTCATTACCCCATTCCGGCAATTTATTATTGCATTTGATGTAGCGATGAAGGGGCGGCCTAAAATCACCGGTATTTGAGTGCGAGCATCCAATACCGGTTGTGTGTCCAAGATAATGAAATCTAACGAATAGTAGAATTTATTGACTAGGAACAAGACATCCTCAACAATCCCTCTCGGTACACAGATGGATCTATCAGCGAGTTACAACGTGGTTTTGATGGGTTTTTTAATTCACCAAGACCCAATTGCTCCTACACCGAGTATGGGATTAAATTTACACTCGCCCCCAAGTCTAGTGTTCGCTCGCCTCAAGTGTAAGGCTGCGATGTAGTAATAAATCTCGGTAAGACCGAGGTCGATCCACAGGGAATTAGAGAACAACTTCTAACTATTCCAGTAACTAGGATTGCAGTGATTAAGGGATTCAATGGAAATAATTATGCTAAAACAGTAACTTAAGAAAAACAGTGATTAAAGGCACTAAGGCTTTCAAGGATCCACTTGTAGTAATCCCATGCCAATCCAATCAATCCCAGCATGATACACAACTAGATTTGAAGTCCTATCTCTCATCTAGTTGGAAGATAAAGTATTAAACACATTCAATCCCACTCAAGTTGAACTTCCAAGTTCTAGTCCCATTCAACACATATGGAATTTGAAATCATAGCCTTCGGAGTAACAGCCATGCCTATGGAATATGTCATGCTCAAGGGTTACCATAATTCGAGTCTAATCAAGCAAAACATGATAATCTCAGAGAATTGCAAGGAATCCATGTCCGGAGCACATGAACTCTCATAAAACGTCTAAAACTATCAATTTTATAAGAACTAGAATATCAAAATTCGAACTTGAAGTAGAACTACTTGAACTAAACTGAATCAAACATGAAATTGGTAACAAGCTTCACCTCTCAACCTTAGCTGAGAGATTCTAGCCGAGCATTGTTATACTACAACTAGAACTCATAAAAGAAAACTAAAAAACATAAAAACCCAGAGTTTGGAGAGTTGCAAACGCTCCACGACAGCTTCCTTCCTCTCCCACGAAGTTCCTTAGCTTCTATGATGCCCTAGGAAGAGACCCTAGGTGTCCCTTAATAGTGGGGAAGCTCTGTTGCGTTGAAAACATCCAGAAACTGTGTAAGGTTACGCAATATGCAGAGAATTTCGGAGCCCGGAATAGAAAGTTGTTGTCTTTACATAGGGCCGACCGGTCGTGACCGGTCAGACTAGGCTGGCCGACGGGTCTTGACTGGTCGGACCCATCTGCTATTACTCCAGCAAGCACAGGAAGGCGTCCGACCTGCTAGCCGACCGGTCTTGACCGATCAGGGCTCCCATGGCCGACCGGTCGGACCTTCTTCTCTCCATTTTTTTCTTCCTTTCTTTCTTCTTCTCTCTCTTATACTTGATTTCTTCTTTCTTTGGTCCTCCTTCAATCTTCATTCAATGGCTCTAAGTGGACTCTTTTGGTCTCCAATTGGGTGAAGTCCGCTCTCATTCCTACAATCACAAAACATGCGTTAAATGGGCCTTTTAAAAATGCAAACCATGTATATAATGTGATGTAATGGGCTATGCAATGTATAAATTAGAGATTCAACATCTAGCAATGCACACTCAATCCAGTAGTCACTAATGATGCATGAAATTGTGAGGCTACCGGGATCCTTGAATTTTGGGGGGCTCTTTTAAGTGAGAATGGCACTCACTTGCTCATTCAAAAGGCCTTTTGTTGTACATTATATTTTTGTTTTGTTGTACATAGGTCCTTTAGAAACTTGGCATAAGAGGAGATTTGTTTGATGGCATCAAGCAATGGGATGTTTATCTTGACTCGTCTTAAAATCTCTAAAATATCATGAGAGTTTGAGAGAGATTTTGGAGCAACCAATCTCGAAGGGAATGGTGCTATGGGCTTATAAATGAGTTCCGTTTCTTGTGGGGTTGAGTTAGATCCGTCCTCATTCTCAGAATTTACCAGATCATTAGGCTTCCTGGCCTTCACTAGAATAGATTTGTCAATTTGTTTACCACTTCTAAGAGTGGTGATGGATTTTGCTTGCTCCACATGTTGGTTTGGGAGATTAGGATGCTTACTTCATGTACTTACTTTGGATTGGGCTGAGGTTGGGCCGAAAAGGTCCTTTCCCTAGAATTAAAGCGTCCCTTAATCTCATCAACCGAGACTTTAAGCTCTTGGAACATTTGCTGATTTGATTGATTGATTTGCATTTGCCCTTGCATAAATGCCTTTAAGGTATCCTCCATTGAGAATTGATGTGGGGCCATGTTTTGCATGGGTGGTCCTCCTTGAGAGTTGTTAGGATTACCCGTGGGGTTGTTTTTCCAACTAAAATTTGGGTGGTTCTTCCAAGTAGAGTTGTACATGTTACCCACCGATCCACTAAAAGGTCGTTAATAATCATATGTGGCGTTTGCTTGCTCATGTAACAACTCTTGAAACACATGAATTGTAGGACCATCTTATGTAGAGTGCACATTAGTGGCACAAATACCACATATGTTCTCAATGGCTTCCATGGACTTAGAAACCCCGCCCTTACTAAGTTTCATGGCCTCGATCTTCCTTGTGAGGCTAGCCATCTTTGCATTCACATCATCTTCTTCTTTAAGAATATAGATGCCTCCTTTTTCCTCTTGTTGAAGAGGCTTGAGAGTACTAGATTTGTTCGAGGTATCCCATGATTGGGCATTCTCGGCCAACATGTCCATGTAGCTCCAAGCCTCGTCTGGATTTTTGCTCATAAACTCACCATTGCACATCATCTCTATGAATTGGCGTATGTTGGAACTTAATCCATCATTGAAAAAGTTTATGATTTGCTAACTCTTGTAGCCATGATGTGGGCAAGCAAGTAGGAGTTCCTTAAATCTTTCCCAACTTTAAAAGAATGACTCATTCTCTTTAACCGAAAAGTTCATTATAACTCTTCGAAGGGTATTTGTTTGATGAACCGAGAAGAACTTTTTCAAGAATTCCCGGGTCATCTCATTTCATGACCCTATCGAGTGTGGTCTAAGAGATTGGATCCAACTCTTGGCTCTTTCTTTCAATAAGAAGGGGAAGAGTTTAAGTTTGATGGCATCTTCCGAGACATTAGCATATTGTAAAGTAGTCACCACTTCTTCGAATTCCTTTAAGTGTAGATATGGGCTCTCAAAGTCTAGCCCATGGAACTTTGGTAGGAGTTGAATCATACCCGGCTTTATGTTAATGTTTCCCCCGGTGTTTGGGAGAATCACGCATGAAGGTGTAGTTATATGAGCCAGTTGTAAGTAATTACGTAGAGATCTCATTGAAGTAGCATTATGCACCCCATTCTCTCCTACTCCTTCATGATTTGCATTAGCGGTTAGAGTAGGGTGGGGAGGATTCCCTAATGGAATTTGATCCATACTTCCTAAATTCTCACGATGTTCTACAAACATTCGGACTCGTCTATGAACGGAGAGTGGTCCAACTAAACCACCTTCGAATTGGAGACGATTGTTGTGGTCACATTCCCAATGGGACATAAACCACAAAAGCAATAATCTAAACTAATCCTAAGTCCTAAAACAGAAAGTAAACAAGATTTAAAATCTGAAAAACAAAAATCTGTAAAAGTGCTAAGTTAAAAGGATGTTACCTGAATCGCTTGAACTGGAAGATCTTCCTACAAGACAAAACAAAGCTTGTTAGTTTTAGAATTCAGAAAAACTAATCCTAAGAAAATAGTAAATCCTATCTGCTTCTACTTCTATAGTTACTAAAACAATCTAAAACCGTTTCTCTAAATTCCCTGGCAACGGTGCCAAAAACTTGTTCGCTCACCTCAAGTGTAAGTTTTGCGAACTAGTAATAATCTCGATAAGACTAAGGTCGATCCATAGGGAATTAAAAAACCAATTCTAAACTATTCCAGCAACTTGGATTGGAACAATTTGGACTTTTCAATTAAGAGAACTAACTTAAAACAGTAACTTAGAAAATTCAGTAATTTAAAGGAACTAAAGCTTTCAAGGATCCACTTGTAGCAATCACATGTTAATCCAATTAATCCAAGCATAAAACACAACTAGATTCGAAGTTCTATCTCTCATCTAGTTGGAAGATCAAGCACTGAAGCACATTCAATCCCACTTTAGTTGAACTTTCAAGTCCTAGTCCTATTCAATCACATAGCATTCAAAATCATAGCCTTCAGAGTAATAGCCATGCCTATGGACTATGGCATGCTCAAGGGTTACCATAATTCGAATCTAATCAGGCCAAACATGATAATCTCAGAGAATTGCAAGGAATTCATGTCCGGAGCATATGAACTCTCATAAAACTTCTAAAAATATCAACTTTTTTCAAACTAGACCATTAAAAATCCAAAGTTAAAGTAAAACTACTTGAATCAAATTGAATTAAACATGAAATTGGCTATAAGGTTCACCTCTCAGCCCTACCTGAGAGATTCTAGCCGAGCATTATCATACTACAACTAGAACTCAATGAAAAAGACATAAGAACTAAAAAAATCGGATTTGACAGAGTTGTGGACGCTCCACAGTGCGCTCCTTCACTTCCCATGACCTCCAATCTCCTCTAGGATGCCTCTAAACGAAGCTCTAGGTGTCCTTTTATAGAATAGCGCGGAAGAATTTAGATTACACAAGGAATTTCGCACTTGCGCAGCAAAATTCAGAGGTTTCCAGAGTTTTCTGGACACCGGCCGGCCAGTCCGGCCCCCTATCATCCTACAACTAGAACTCAATGAAAAAGACATAAGAACTAAAAAAATCAGATTTGACAGAGTTGTGGATGCTCCACGGTGCGCTCCTTCACTTCCCATGACCTCCAATCTCTTCTAGGATGCCTCTAAACGAAGCTCTAGGTGTCCTTTTATAGAATAGCGCAGAAGAATTTAGATTGCACAAGGAATTTCGCACTTGCGCAGCAAAATTCAGAGGTTTCCAGAGTTTTCTGGACACTGGCCGGCCGGTCGGGCCCCCTGTCCGGCTGACCGGAGAAAGTGGCTGCAATCATCAAATTCTCTAGAGTGTTTTTTTCACAGTCTGACCTGCTAGACGGCCGGTCGGAGGAAACGTCTGAAACAGCAAAAACTCTGGAGTTGTTTTTACAAAGGCCGACCTCACGGCCAGCCGGTCATGTGGCCGGCCTTCACAAATACAACACAACAAAAACGCTGTTTGCAGGGCATTTGGCTGGCTGGCCGGTGGTAGTGGCAGGCTAGCTGATGGGTGTTGAGCCTCCAATTTATACATGATCTAGCCCATTACATTACATTATGGGCATGGTTTGCATGTTTAAAAGACCCATCTAATGCGTGATTTGTGATTGTAGGAGCAAGACAGAGATTTCACCAATTCAAAGCTAAAAAGATCACTGAAGGTACATTGAAGACCAAAGAAGCAAGTGCCAAAGGATGGAAGAAAGAAGCAATAGAGATATGGAAGGAAGAAGGAAGAAGTGTAATATTCTGCACTAAAGACCAGTCGTCCGATTGGTCTGCCAAGGCACAGGATCGGTCGTCCAACCGGTCTGTAATCCAACGGAGACCCCCCATTGCTGCACTTCTCACTAGACCAAGCTAGACCGGTCGTCAGACCAGTCGAGCACTCAATAGAGAGGGGGAGGAAATTTTAAAAAGTCACTAGATTGTTTTTGCCGTTTTACGACCGGTCGTCTGACCGGTCATCCAGGAGCTCAGACTGGTCGTCCGACCAGTCATCTGCAGAATAGAGCTTATCCTACAAGCTCCGATTTTCTCTGCGCAGTTCCATGATTTCTTACGCAATCTGGAATCCTCCGCACTATTCTATAAAAGAGGACATAGGGCTTCGTCTAAAGGTATCCTAGAAGAGATTGGAGGTCGTGGGAAGTGAAGGGGAGCATCGTGGAGCATCCAAAACTCCGTTGATTCCGGTTTTTCTAGTTTTTATGTCTTTTTCATTGAGTTCTAGTTGTAGTATAACAATGCTCGGCTAGAATCTCTCAGCCAGGGCTGAGAGGTGAAGCTTGTAGCCAATTTCATGTTTAGTTCAGTTTGATTCAAGTACTTTCACTTTAAGTTTGAATTTTGAATGTTCTAGTTCATATAAAGTTGATATTTTTAGAAGTTTTATAAGAGTTCATGTGCTCCGGACATGGATTCCTTGCAATTCTCTGAGATTATCATGTTTTGCTTGATTAGATTCGAATTATGGTAACCCTTGAGCATGCCATAGTCCATAGGCATGGCTGTTACTCCGAAGGCTATGATTTCGAATGCTATGTGATTGAACAGGACTAGAACTTGGAAGTTCAACTTAAGTGGGATTGAATGTGTTTCAATGCTTTATCTTCCAACTAGATGAGAGATAGAACTTCAAATTTAGTTGTGTTTTATGCTTGGATTGATTGGATTGACATGGGATTGTTATAAGTGAATCCTTGAAAGCCCTAGTTCCTTTAAATTATTGAATTTCTTAAGTTATTGTTTTGAGTTAGATTTCTTAATTGAATCTCGAAATTGTTTCAATTCAAGTTGCCGAAATAGTTTAGAATTTTTTTTCTAATTCTCTGTGGATCGACCTCGATCTTACCGAGAATTATTACTACATCGCAGCCTTGCACTTGAGGCAAGCGAACAATGGGCCTATAAAATGCTGATTTTCTCAGCTTTTCTTCCTCTGTCTTTGATGCATTCTTGCTCCAACTTTGGCCTTTTAATCCTTTGATCTTCGATGTGTATAACGTGGCCCTTTTAAGCATCAAATTGGTGAAGTGTCCTTCTAATCCCTACAATCACAAAACATGCATTAGGATGGTCTATTAAGCCTGCAAACCATGCACAATGTGTAATGAATTGGGGTTAGAAATGTATGAATTTGAAGCTCAACACATCCTACTTCATTCGGCAGGAGGGCTTTGGTAATCGTAACTCTCCCTCTTTGATTAACTGTTCCATAATCGAGACTAAGTCGTCCATATCGAATGTGTGTGATCTGTTTGTCCCATCTCTTTCAACAATCATCACCTACTGCGGGTCCTTAAATCCCTTGCCCTTGTCTTGAGCCTTTGATATCTTGATTTCCATATTGTATCCTTGCCTTGGTTTCTTTTGATCCTTAGGGTTCTTTCTCTCGTCAATGCCGGTCACCTCTCCCATTTTTTGTCTTGGTCTTTTGCCTTCGACTATTTGAGACAACTCTTCCTTCGTCATCTGCGATGGCAGTGTAGCTGTACACTCGGATAAAAAATTTCTTTACCGAACCTGTGGCTCTGCAACTATAGGTCCCTCAGCTGCCCCTTACGATTCCTTCATCGATTGTCTAGTGGGCACAATGGTGCCTCAGACTTCCCCTTGTGCAACCAGTGTTGCCAAGATCTCATCGATTTCTCTCATTTCCCTCATCATGTCTTTTTTGGAATTGAGCCAACTTGTCGATTTATTCTTGGACAGTTGGCAATTAGTCTTTCTGGTCACTTTCCTATTCTTCCACAATGACTTGGACCATTTCGATCTGTACTAGCTGTGGTTTCTGCTTTACCATCGCAGCATTTGTGATGGATGCCCCTATTATTTCTTTCCCTTCTCATTGAAAGAAAGAGCCAAAGGTTGGCTTCACTCTCTTAAACCACATTCGATAGGGACATGGACTGAGATGACCTTGGAATTCTTGAAAAAGTTCTTCCCTACTCATAAAACTAACACCCTTCGAAGATCTATCATGAACTTTTCAGTAAAAGAGGGTGAGTCATTCTTCCAAAGTTGGGAAAGGTTTAAGGACCTCCTTCTTCCTTGCCCACATCATGGCTACGAGAGTTGGCGAATTATAAATTTCTTTTATGATGGATTGAATTCCTACATGCGCCAATTCATAGAGATGATGTGCAATGACGAGTTCATGAGTAAAAATCAGGATGAGGTATGGAGTTACTTAGACATGTTGGCCAAGAATGCCCAATCATGGGATACCTCAGAGAATTCTAGTAACCTCAAGCCTCCTCAATAAAAAGAGAAGGGAGGAATTTACATCCTTAAAGAGGAAGATGATGTTAATGCAAGCATAACCAACCTTACAAGAAAAATCGAGGCCATGGAACTAAGGTGAGGTTCCTAAACCCATCGAAGCCATTGACAACGTATGTGGAATTTGTGCCACTAATGTGCACTCCACACAGAATTGACCTATAATTCCTGCATTTCAAGAGGTGTTACATGAGCAAGCAAATGCTGCATATAGTTATCAATGACCTTTCAATGGACTGGTAGGTAACACATACAACTCTACTTGGAAGAACCATCCAAATTTCAGTTGGAGGAACAGTCCCATGACCAATCCTACCAACTCTCAAGGAGGGCCACCCATGCAAAACATGGCCCCACCTTAATTCTCAATGGAGGATACTCTAAAGGCGTTCATGCAGAGGCAAACACAAATAAATCAAACAAATCAACAAATGTTCCAAGAGCTTAAAGTCTCGGTTGATGAGATTAAGGGACGTTAGAACGCTCAGGAAGGGACCTTTCCGACCTAACCTCAGCCCAATTCAAAACAAGCACATGAAATAAGCATCCCTAATCTCCCCAACCAACATGTGGAGTAAGCAAAATCCATCACCACTCTTAGAAGTGGAAAGCAAATCGAAAAATCTATTCCAGTGAAGCCCGATAGGCCTAATGATTCGGTAAATTCTAAGAATGAGGATGGATCCAACTCAGCGCGCCCACGAGAAGTGGAATGCATTTTTAAGCCCGTAGCACTATTCCCTTCAAGATTGGTTACTCCATGTTGAACCTCCAATTTATACATTGCATTGCCCACTACATGACATGGTATGCATAGTTTTCATGATTAAAAGGCCCATCTAATGCATGTTTTGTGATTGTAGGGATGAGAGCGGACTTCACTCAATTAGAGACCAAAAAGGGGCCATTTGGAGCCTTTGATGAAGGCCCAAGGTTGACCAAAGAAAGAAGAAAGCAAAGAGAGAGGAAGGAGAGAAGAAAAGAAAGAAGAAAAACAAGCAAAACTGGGTCCGACCGGTCATGACCGGTCGGATGCACTCCCTGGAGCAAGGCCAGCTTTGTCTGACCGGTCATGACCGGTCGGCCAGCCCTGTCCGACCGGTCGTGACCGGTCGGCCATGCAAAGTTCAACTTCCAGATTGCATACAGCAGGCCATTCCCGTTTCTGGTTTTTCGGACCACTTTTCTGAAGCCATCTTGATGATATTTGGAAATCCAACACATCCATGTCGAAGAGGAGCTCGACGCCGAACTAACCCAAGTGGTTTCGTGTCGATCGGAGCTACAGATTGACCGTGGTGGCCAAAACAATACGAACTGTCCAGAAAGTTCCAAATTTCGCTGTTCAACTCTGGGCCGGTCCAGAGGACTCATCATTGATGATATGAAGAATCTACTTTGACCATCTTTTAGACCACATCCATATATGAATAACCACAAAAGTTTCAGATCAAAAGGATGTGTGGTTTGATCGTACCGGTTGAAGAAAGATGGACCATTCAGAAAGATCCAACTGCGCAGAGTTTATAAAAGGGCTGAGTGTTCTAATTTTCGGACCATATTCTGGGGTTATTTTGCACAATCTAATCCATCCATCATGTAGAGGAGGAATTTTTCTACCAATGTTCATAATTTGAGATCAATCCGACCTCTATACACTCCGGGGCGTTGAAAGCAAGATGACTGGTTCTTAAGGTACCCAAAGTGCGCGATTTTGAGAGGCAGTCGGTGATGTGATTGGTGGGCCCATTCAGAGGATAATCTTGGAAATCTAAATCATCTATGAGGAAGATCACATTACAAGGAAGCTACAAACCAAATTTGAAGGCAATCCGACCATTGGTTAAGCCGTACCAGGCGAAACAAATTCTGCTATGTTGCTGTACTATTGCTGCACTATAAAATGAGGTGCTCTCTTCTATTCCAAATCAAGCAAGGACGTGGGAAGCAAGGAGTTCAAGTCATAGGAGGCTTCCTAGCCTCCTCCAGCTAGTTTTTCTTCCTTTTCTTAATTCTAGTTCTAGTTTTAATATGCTTTTCCTTAGCTAACCTCTTAGCTAGAGCTAGAGGTGAAATTTGTAGTTGGTTCCAATGCTTTAATTCTTTTATTTCAAGTACCATTTTCTTAATTTTGGATTTTGAAGTTCTAGTTTGAATAAAGTTTGGATTTTTAGATGAAATATGAGAGTTTGTGTGCTCCGGACATGAGTTCCTTGCAATTCTCTGAAATTACCATTATTGGGTTGTTTGAATTTGAATTGTAGTAACCCTTGAGCATGCCATAGTCCATAGGCATGGCTGTTACTCCGAAGGCTACAAGTTCAAGTTCTATGTGCTCCATTAGAACTAGAAATCTGATTTCCAGATTTAAGTGGGACTGTTTGTGCTTGAATGTTATATATTCTAATTAGATGAGAGATAGGACTTTGATTCTAATTGTGTTGTACTTGGATGAATGGATTGGCATTGGACTACTACAAGTGGATCCTTGATGCTCTAGTTCTTCTTAATTTCAGATTTTCCTATTTCATGTGAAAAACTACTTTCTTAAACTTCTTAGATTCTAGTTATTAGAGTAGTTGGAATTGTTTACTTCTTTCCCTGTGGATCGACCTCGGTCTTACCGAGATTTATTACTACATCGCAGCCTTACACTTGAGACGAGCGAACAAGTTTTTGGTGCCGTTGCCGGGGAAAAGGTTAAACGGTTCTAATTGTTCTAGTAACTATAGAGTAATCTTAGTTAGGTAGGATTTTCAGTTTTTATATAAGTAAATTTTCTTCACCACTTTTTTTTTTTTTTTTTTTTTAGATTACTAATAAATTTTTTTGATTTTGTAGGACATTGTTGCTGACATAGATCTCACTCTATTGGGTAACATCTCCCCATCTCCCTTCTTTTTGTTCTTTTTTTTTATATTTGGGTAGTTTTCAATTTCTTAAAATTTCATCATGTATGATTGGACGAATGGTGCATATACGCATCTTTTGGAAGATGAGATGTCAGACCATGAAATTGAAACTCTTTATGATTGGAACCATTATAAGCATAAGTATTTTTCTAAGACTCAATCTACTTCTAATACTTCCCCACGTAAGACGATGCGTGATTACATTAATGAAAACAATACACATATTGAGGCACAACGTAAGACAATGGGAGAGTATCGGAAAGAGATGAATAATGTTCCACCGGTTAGGACAATGTATGATCACTTGTATGGCTACACATATCAACAACCATCTGAAAGCCCAACATATGACATGCATAATCCAAATTGGTCGGAGCATCAAAATTTCAACTTGGAAGATGAGCCAACCATGGATGCCAACAACTATCCTCAAGAGTTTCTTTCTCATGAGCCGCAACCGACACGAACTCTTGAGGATGTGCTGCGAGAGTTTATGGAAATAACTGAGCAATGCATACAAAACCTCTCGCCATCTCAAAATCCTAAACCCGACATTGGGAACACCAAATCATTCCCCAACAATGAGGAGGATGAGGCTATCCAAGCCCAACCCTCTTCTGATTTAATGACTAAACTTTTAAGGGATGTAGATCTCAGTGATCCCACCATTACTATTGATTATGGTAAATCAACTATCTCTTTTAGCTATTCCGATTTGAATGATGAAGAGATTTCAAGGACGGTTGACGAACCCGAGGAATCTACAAAATTTGAAAGTGATAGTTTGATTACCTACAATGAGGGTTTGAAAGATGATTGTGAGTCCATGATTTCTTCTTCCAAAGGGCATAATGATTATGAGTCTCTAGAGGATATGCATGCTAGAGAGATGGCCGAAGTCGATCTTTTTGAGTCCTTCCACCAACAACACATGCCAAATTCTAGTGTGGTAGACCTCCCTTTGATTGAAAATTCTATTCCTTTGGATGATGAGGTGGCACAATCTGAAATTTTCAAAGATCAACCAATGTTAGATGATGTGCTTACCACTGAATCTGAAGAATTCTCTTTGGAAGACCTCCTCTCTATAGAGGAGGAATTCCTTACCATTGAAACAGAATTTCTTCAATCATTAAGGGAGAATGAGGACCCTTCATCCGACTATCTCGATTTTCTAGAGGAATGCTTGGCCCAATCTTATGATCTTGATGATGAGATGATTAAGGAGTTGGACATTTTGTTAGACATGGTGCCGGTGCCTGAAGAACACCTTTCCACTGATTTACACTCTTTACCATTGTTTGTGGAAGCACCGTACAATTCTGAAATTGTGGAGGAGACAACTTTAACCAATGAAAACTTGATGAGTGTCTCTCCACCATCATGGGTCCTTCAGCCCATTGAAAATTCTGATTGGGAGGACCCATTTTTAATCAATCATAACCCAAATCAGAATTTGAGGAGATATCTTTTTGCTGCTCTTATCTCCTCCTTTTATGCATGTGGTGCACAATACGATTGGACTTCAATGATAAGAAGCACACATGTTTACTGTCGAGCAGGACTTTGGATGGTCCTCATGAGAAATTTATTGAAATTCATGAAGATCCTGCTCAACTTTGATCATGTAGTTGATCGGACTAATCAAAGGTAGGTAGGTAGGTTAGGATTTATTTTTCTGCAATTAGGATTGAATAAGTCTCATCGAGACAATGGAAGATGCTAGAATTGATCAACTTGCTATCTCAGGTACTATTGTTCTCACTCTCTCATATTTTACCATTGCTCTCATGTTCATGCTAATTGCATATCTTTTTACATTGAAGACAATGCAAGATTTGGTTGGGGGGTGAGATGATTCCTCATCTAGCATGTTGCAACATTTCGAGCCTCACATGCGCAATTTTTTTCGAATTTTCTAAAATTTCAAAACTCTTTTAGAAAACCTTATTTCCATGCATTCGAGATGATATGAGTATAAGAAGAAGAGATACGAAGTGTGTGATGTTGTAAGTCTTGAATTTCTCCCAACATAATGGTTTTATATGTTAGTTCCCCTATTGTTGTGATTGATAGAAAATTTGAACACCTTCACACCAAGTTCACATTACACGATTTTCATGAGTTGAAAGGTTTATGTGATTTGTGGATTAGCTAGACTTTGATATAAAGGTGTTGAGAAACCAAGCCGGGGTATTTTGTCCATCCTTGTCCATGGGAAAATAATGAAAGATATGGATTTTTAAAAATCCTATCTAATTTTAAAAGAAAAAGGAAAGAAAGGATGAAATCGGGAATGAAGGGAAAATGGTGGAAATTTTCGAAAAGGGCTACCTATTACCAACCGGGGGATGGTCGAACCGTAACCAAAGCCGGAAATGGGACGTAGTGTGAAAGCCGTCGGAAGGACGGTAAGGCAAATTCCTGTCATAGGCTTGTTGTTGCTCTGTGCACCTTAAAATCCTTGGTTTACTTAATCTATGAAGAAGATGATCCCAGAAACTCATGAGATGAGCTTTCACTATGCACACTAGGTTGAATTTGTTCGAGTTCTTCTATTTATCAATCAATTAGCGGGAATTTCATGTAGACACTTATTATGTTTTGAGAGTCCAAGATTTCAGCTTCTATCACCTAATTTCTCCAAATTTTATACTTGTATATCTTGGAATGGATAGAAACATGGTTTCTGAAAGAGAGTTGGGTTTGGAAGTTTGAACTTATTCACGCATGTTTTGCTCGGGACTAGCAAAAAGCTAGTTGGGGGGTGTGTTGAACCTCCAATTTATACATTGCATTGCCCACTACATGACATGGTATGCATAGTTTTCATGATTAAAAGGCCCATCTAATGCATGTTTTGTGATTGTAGGGATGAGAGCGGACTTCACTCAATTAGAGACCAAAAAGGGGCCATTTGAAGCCTTTGATGAAGGCCCAAGGTTGACCAAAGAAAGAAGAAAGCAAAGAGAGAGGAAGGAGAGAAGAAAAGAAAGAAGAAAAACAAGCAAAACTGGGTCCGACCGGTCAAGACCGGTCGGCCAAGAAGGCCCGACCGGTCATGACCGGTCGGATGCACTCCCTGGAGCAAGGCCAGCTTTGTCTGACCGGTCATGACCGGTCGGCCAGCCCTGTTCGACCGGTCGTGACCGGTTGGCCATGCAAAGTTCAACTTCCAGATTGCATACAGCAGGCCATTCCCGTTTTTGGTTTTTCGGACCACTTTTCTGAAGCCATCTTAATGATATTTGGAAATCCAACACATCCATGTCGAAGAGGAGCTCGACGCCGAACTAACCCTAGTGGTTTCGTGTCGATCGGAGCTACAGATTGACCGTGGTGGCCAAAACAATACGAACTGTCCAGAAAGTTCCAAATTTCGCTGTTCAACTCTGGGCCGGTCCAGAGGACTCATCATTGATGATATGAAGAATCTACTTTGACCATCTTTAAGACCACATCCATATATGAATAACCACAAAAGTTTCAGATCAAAAGGATGTGTGGTTTGATCGTACCGGTTCAAGAAAGATGGACCATCCAGAAAGATCCAACTGCGCAGAGTTTATAAAAGGGCTGAGTGTTCTAATTTTCGGACCATATTATGGGGTTATTTTGGACAATCTAATCCATCCATCATGTAGAGGAGGAATTTTTCTACCAATGTTCATAATTTGAGATCAATCCGACCTCTATACACTCCGGGGCGTTGAAAGCAAGATGACTGGTTCTGAAGGTACCCAAAGTGCGCGATTTTGAGAGGCGGTCGGTGATGTGATTGGTGGGCCCATTTAGAGGATAATATTGGAAATCTAAATCATCTATGAGGAAGATCACATTACAAGGAAGCTACAAACCAAATTTGAAGGCAATCCGACCATTGGTTAAGCCGTACCAGGCGAAACAAATTCTGCTATGTTGCTGTACTATTGCTGCACTATAAAAGGAGGTGCTCTCTTCTATTCCAAATCAAGCAAGGACGTGGGAAGCAAGGAGTTCAAGTCATAGGAGGCTTCCTAGCCTCCTCCAGCTAGTTTTTCTTCCTTGTCTTAATTCTAGTTCTAGTTCTAATATGCTTTTCCTTAGCTAACCTCTTAGCTAGAGCTAGAGGTGAAATTTGTAGTTGGTTCCAATGCTTTAATTCTTTTATTTCAAGTACCATTTTCTTAATTTTGGATTTTGAAGTTCTAGTTTGAATAAAGTTTGGATTTTTAGATGAATTATGAGAGTTTGTGTGCTCCGGACATGAGTTCCTTGCAATTCTCTGAAATTACCATGATTGGGTTGTTTGAATTTGAATTGTAGTAACCCTTGAGCATGCCATAGTCAATAGGCATGGCTGTTACTCCGAAGGCTACAAGTTCAAGTTCTATGTGCTCCACTAGAACTAGAAATCTGATTTCCAGATTTAAGTGGGACTGTTTGTGCTTGAATGTTATATATTCTAATTAGATGAGAGATAGGACTTTGATTCTAATTGTGTTGTACTTGGATGAATGGATTGGCATTGGACTACTACAAGTGGATCCTTGATGCTCTAGTTCTTCTTAATTTCAGATTTTCCTATTTCATGTGAAAAACTACTTTCTTAAACTTCTTAGATTCTAGTTATTAGAGTAGTTGGAATTGTTTACTTCTTTCCCTGTGGATCGACCTCGGTCTTACCGAGATTTATTACTACATCGCAGCCTTACACTTGAGACGAGCGAACAAGTTTTTGGTGCCGTTGCCGGGGAAAAGGTTAAACGGTTCTAATTGTTCTAGTAACTATAGAGTAATCTTACTTAGGTAGGATTTTCAGTTTTTATATAAGTAAATTTTCTTCACCACTTTTTTTTTTTTTTTTTTAGATTACTAATAAATTTTTTTGATTTTGTAGGACATTGTTGCTGATATAGATCTCACTCTATTGGGTAACATCTCCCCATCTCCCTTCTTTTTGTTCTTTTTTTTTTATATTTGGGTAGTTTTCAATTTCTTAAAATTTCATCATGTATGATTGGACGAATGGTGCATATACGCATCTTTTGGAAGATGAGATGTCAGACCATGAAATTGAAACTCTTTATGATTGGAACCATTATAAGCATAAGTATTTTTCTAAGACTCAATCTACTTCTAATACTTCCCCACGTAAGACGATGCGTGATTACATTAATGAAAACAATACACATATTGAGGCACAACGTAAGACAATGGGAGAGTATCGGAAAGAGATGAATAATGTTCCACCGGTTAGGACAATGTATGATCACTTGTATGGCTACACATATCAACAACCATCTGAAAGCCCAACATATGACATGCATAATCCAAATTGGTGGGAGCATCAAAATTTCAACTTGGAAGATGAGCCAACCATGGATGCCAACAACTATCCTCAAGAGTTTCTTTCTCATGAGCCGCAACCGACACGAACTCTTGAGGATGTGCTGCGAGAGTTTATGGAAATAACTGAGCAATGCATACAAAACCTCTCGCCATCTCAAAATCCTAAACCCGACATTGGGAACACCAAATCATTCCCCAACAATGAGGAGGATGAGGCTATCCAAGCCCAACCCTCTTCTGATTTAATGACTAAACTTTTAAGGGATGTAGATCTCAGTGATCCCACCATTACTATTGATTATGGTAAATCAACTATCTCTTTTAGCTATTCCGATTTGAATGATGAAGAGATTTCAAGGACGGTTGACGAACCCGAGGAATCTACAAAATTTGAAAGTGATAGTTTGATTACCTACAATGAGGGTTTGAAAGATGATTGTGAGTCCATGATTTCTTCTTCCAAAGGGCATAATGATTATGAGTCTCTAGAGGATATGCATGCTAGAGAGATGGCCGAAGTCGATCTTTTTGAGTCCTTCCACCAACAACACATGCCAAATTCTAGTGTGGTAGACCTCCCTTTGATTGAAAATTCTATTCCTTTGGATGATGAGGTGGCACAATCTGAAATTTTCAAAGATCAACCAATGTTAGATGATGTGCTTACCACTGAATCTGAAGAATTCTCTTTGGAAGACCTCCTCTCTATAGAGGAGGAATTCCTTACCATTGAAACAGAATTTCTTCAATCATTAAGGGAGAATGAGGACCCTTCATCCGACTATCTCGATTTCCTAGAGGAATGCTTGGCCCAATCTTATGATCTTGATGATGAGATGATTAAGGAGTTGGACATTTTGTTAGACATGGTGCCGGTGCCTGAAGAACACCTTTCCACTGATTTACACTCTTTACCATTGTTTGTGGAAGCACCGTACAATTCTGAAATTGTGGAGGAGACAACTTTAACCAATGAAAACTTGATGAGTGTCTCTCCACCATCATGGGTCCTTCAGCCCATTGAAAATTCTGATTGGGAGGACCCATTTTTAATCAATCATAACCCAAATCAGAATTTGAGGAGATATCTTTTTGCTGCTCTTATCTCCTCCTTTTATGCATGTGGTGCACAATACGATTGGACTTCAATGATAAGAAGCACACATGTTTACTGTCGAGCAGGACTTTGGATGGTCCTCATGAGAAATTTATTGAAATTCATGAAGATCCTGCTCAACTTTGATCATGTAGTTGATCGGACTAATCAAAGGTAGGTAGGTAGGTTAGGATTTATTTTTCTGCAATTAGGATTGAATAAGTCTCATCGAGACAATGGAAGATGCTAGAATTGATCAACTTGCTATCTCAGGTACTATTGTTCTCACTCTCTCATATTTTACCATTGCTCTCATGTTCATGCTAATTGCATATCTTTTTACATTGAAGACAATGCAAGATTTGGTTGGGGGGTGAGATGATTCCTCATCTAGCATGTTGCAACATTTCGAGCCTCACATGCGCAATTTTTTTCGAATTTTCTAAAATTTCAAAACTCTTTTAGAAAACCTTATTTCCATGCATTCGAGATGATATGAGTATAAGAAGAAGAGATACGAAGTGTGTGATGTTGTAAGTCTTGAATTTCTCCCAACATAATGGTTTTATATGTTAGTTCCCCTATTGTTGTGATTGATAGAAAATTTGAACACCTTCACACCAAGTTCACATTACACGATTTTCATGAGTTGAAAGGTTTTTGTGATTTGTGGATTAGCTAGACTTTGATATAAAGGTGTTGAGAAACCAAGCCGGGGTATTTTGTCCATCCTTGTCCATGGGAAAATAATGAAAGATATGGATTTTTAAAAATCCTATCTAATTTTAAAAGAAAAAGGAAAGAAATGATGAAATCGGGAATGAAGGGAAAATGGTGGAAAATTTCGAAAAGGGCTACCTATTACCAACCGGGGGATGGTCGAACCGTAACCAAAGCCGGAAATGGGACGTAGTGTGAAAGCCGTCGGAAGGACGGTAAGGCAAATTCCTGTCATAGGCTTGTTGTTGCTCTGTGCACCTTAAAATCCTTGGTTTACTTAATCTATGAAGAAGATGATCCCAGAAACTCATGAGATGAGCTTTCACTATGCACACTAGGTTGAATTTGTTCGAGTTCTTCTATTTATCAATCAATTAGCGGGAATTTCATGTAGACACTTATTATGTTTTGAGAGTCCAAGATTTCAGCTTCTATCACCTAATTTCTCCAAATTTTATACTTGTATATCTTGGAATGGATAGAAACATGGTTTCTGAAAGAGAGTTGGGTTTGGAAGTTTGAACTTATTCACGCATGTTTTGCTCGGGACTAGCAAAAAGCTGGTTGGGGGGTGTGTTGAACCTCCAATTTATACATTGCATTGCCCACTACATGACATGGTATGCATAGTTTTCATGATTAAAAGGCCCATCTAATGCATGTTTTGTGATTGTAGGGATGAGAGCGGACTTCACTCAATTAGAGACCAAAAAGGGGCCATTTGGAGCCTTTGATGAAGGCCCAAGGTTGACCAAAGAAAGAAGAAAGCAAAGAGAGAGGAAGGAGAGAAGAAAAGAAAGAAGAAAAACAAGCAAAACTGGGTCCGACCGGTCAAGACCGGTCGGCCAAGAAGGCCCGACCGGTCATGACCGGTCGGATGCACTCCCTGGAGCAAGGCCAGCTTTGTCTGACCGGTCATGACCGGTCGGCCAGCCCTGTCCGACCGGTCGTGACCGGTCGGCCATGCAAAGTTCAACTTCCAGATTGCATACAGCAGGCCATTCCCGTTTCTGGTTTTTCGGACCACTTTTCTGAAGCCATCTTGATGATATTTGGAAATCCAACACATCCATGTCGAAGAGGAGCTCGACGCCGAACTAACCCAAGTGGTTTCGTGTCGATCGGAGCTACAGATTGACCGTGGTGGCCAAAACAATACGAACTGTCCAGAAAGTTCCAAATTTCGCTGTTCAACTCTGGGCCGGTCCAGAGGACTCATCATTGATGATATGAAGAATCTACTTTGACCATCTTTTAGACCACATCCATATATGAATAACCACAAAAGTTTCAGATCAAAAGGATGTGTGGTTTGATCGTACCGGTTGAAGAAAGATGGACCATTCAGAAAGATCCAACTGCGCAGAGTTTATAAAAGGGCTGAGTGTTCTAATTTTCGGACCATATTCTGGGGTTATTTTGCACAATCTAATCCATCCATCATGTAGAGGAGGAATTTTTCTACCAATGTTCATAATTTGAGATCAATCCGACCTCTATACACTCCGGGGCGTTGAAAGCAAGATGACTGGTTCTTAAGGTACCCAAAGTGCGCGATTTTGAGAGGCAGTCGGTGATGTGATTGGTGGGCCCATTCAGAGGATAATCTTGGAAATCTAAATCATCTATGAGGAAGATCACATTACAAGGAAGCTACAAACCAAATTTGAAGGCAATCCGACCATTGGTTAAGCCGTACCAGGCGAAACAAATTCTGCTATGTTGCTGTACTATTGCTGCACTATAAAATGAGGTGCTCTCTTCTATTCCAAATCAAGCAAGGACGTGGGAAGCAAGGAGTTCAAGTCATAGGAGGCTTCCTAGCCTCCTCCGGCTAGTTTTTCTTCCTTTTCTTAATTCTAGTTCTAGTTCTAATATGCTTTTCCTTAGCTAACCTCTTAGCTAGAGCTAGAGGTGAAATTTGTAGTTGGTTCCAATGCTTTAATTCATTTATTTCAAGTACCATTTTCTTAATTTTGGATTTTGAAGTTCTAGTTTGAATAAAGTTTGGATTTTTAGATGAATTATGAGAGTTTGTGTGCTCCGGACATGAGTTCCTTGCAATTCTCTGAAATTACCATGATTGGGTTGTTTGAATTTGAATTGTAGTAACCCTTGAGCATGCCATAGTCCATAGGCATGGCTGTTACTCCGAAGGCTACAAGTTCAAGTTCTATGTGCTCCATTAGAACTAGAAATCTGATTTCCAGATTTAAGTGGGACTGTTTGTGCTTGAATGTTATATATTCTAATTAGATGAGAGATAGGACTTTGATTCTAATTGTGTTGTACTTGGATGAATGGATTGGCATTGGACTACTACAAGTGGATCCTTGATGCTCTAGTTCTTCTTAATTTCAGATTTTCCTATTTCATGTGAAAAACTACTTTCTTAAACTTCTTAGATTCTAGTTATTAGAGTAGTTGGAATTGTTTACTTCTTTCCCTGTGGATCGACCTCGGTCTTACCGAGATTTATTACTACATCGCAGCCTTACACTTGAGGCGAGCGAACAAGTTTTTGGCGCCGTTGCCGGGGAAAAGGTTAAACGGTTCTAATTCTTCTAGTAACTATAGAGTAATCTTAGTTAGGTAGGATTTTCAGTTTTTATATAAGTAGATTTTCTGATTTTTTTTTTTTTTTTTTTTAGATTACTAATAAATTTTTTTGATTTTGTAGGACATTGTTGCTGACATAGATCTCACTCTATTGGGTAACATCTCCCCATCTCCCTTCTTTTTGTTCTTCTTTTTTTATATTAGGGTAGTTTTCAATTTCTTAAAATTTCATCATGTATGATTGGACGAATGGTGCATATAAGCATCTTTTGGAAGATGAGATGTCAGACCATGAAATTGAAACTCTTTATGATTGGAACCATTATAAGCATAAGTATTTTTTTAAGACTCAATCTACTTCTAATACTTCCCCACGTAAGACGATGCGTGATTACATTAATGAAAACAATACACATATTGAGGCACAACGTAAGACAATGGGAGAGTATCGGAAAGAGATGAATAATGTTCCACCGGTTAGGACAATGTATGATCACTTGTATGGCTACACATATCAACAACCATCTGAAAGCCCAACATATGACATGCATAATCCAATTTGGTGGGAGCATCAAAATTTCAACTTGGAAGATGAGCCAACCATGGATGCCAACAACTATCCTCAAGAGTTTCTTTCTCATGAGCCGCAACCGACACGAACTCTTGAGGATGTGCTGCGAGAGTTTATGGAAATAACTGAGCAATGCATACAAAACCTCTCGCCATCTCAAAATCCTAAACCCGACATTGGGAACACCAAATCATTCCCCAACAATGAGGAGGAAGAAGCTATCGAAGCCCAACCCTCTTCTGATTTAATGACTAAACTTTTAAGGGATGTAGATCTCAGTGATCCCACCATTACTATTGATTATGGTAAATCAACTATCTCTTTTAGCTATTCCGATTTGAATGATGAAGAGATTTCAAGGACGGTTGACGAACCCGAGGAATCTACAAAATTTGAAAGTGATAGTTTGATTACCTACAATGAGGGTTTGAAAGATGATTGTGAGTCCATGATTTCTTCTTCCAAAGGGCATAATGATTATGAGTCTCTAGAGGATATGCATGCTAGAGAGATGGCCGAAGTCGATCTTTTTGAGTCCTTCCACCAACAACACATGCCAAATTCTAGTGTGGTAGACCTCCCTTTGATTGAAAATTCTATTCCTTTGGATGATGAGGTGGCACAATCTGAAATTTTCAAAGATCAACCAATGTTAGATGATGTGCTTACCACTGAATCTGAAGAATTCTCTTTGGAAGACCTCCTCTCTATAGAGGAGGAATTCCTTACCATTGAAACAGAATTTCTTCAATCATTAAGGGAGAATGAGGACCCTTCATCCGACTATCTCGATTTCCTAGAGGAATGCTTGGCCCAATCTTATGATCTTGATGATGAGATGATTAAGGAGTTGGACATTTTGTTAGACACGGTGCCGGTGCCTGAAGAACACCTTTCCACTGATTTACACTCTTTACCATTGTTTGTGAAAGCACCGTACAATTCTGAAATTGTGGAGGAGACAACTTTAACCAATGAAAACTTGATGAGTGTCTCTCCACCATCATGGGTCCTTCAGCCCATTGAAAATTCTGATTGGGAGGACCCATTTTTAATCAATCATAACCCAAATCAGAATTTGAGGAGATATCTTTTTGCTGCTCTTATCTCCTCCTTTTATGCATGTGGTGCACAATACGATTGGACTTCAATGATAAGAAGCACACATGTTTACTGTCGAGCAGGACTTTGGATGGTCCTCATGAGAAATTTATTGAAATTCATGAAGATCCTGCTCAACTTTGATCATGTAGTTGATCGGACTAATCAAAGGTAGGTAGGTAGGTTAGGATTTATTTTTCTGCAATTAGGATTGAATAAGTCTCATCGAGACAATGGAAGATGCTAGAATTGATCAACTTGCTATCTCAGGTACTATTGTTCTCACTCTCTCATATTTTACCATTGCTCTCATGTTCATGCTAATTGCATATCTTTTTACATTGAGGACAATGCAAGATTTGGTTGGGGGGTGAGATGATTCCTCATCTAGCATGTTGCAACATTTCGAGCCTCACATGCGCAATTTTTTTCGAATTTTCTAAAATTTCAAAACTCTTTTAGAAAACCTTATTTCCATGCATTCGAGATGATATGAGTATAAGAAGAAGAGATACGAAGTGTGTGATGTTGTAAGTCTTGAATTTCTCCCAACATAATGGTTTTATATGTTAGTTCCCCTATTGTTGTGATTGATAGAAAATTTGAACACCTTCACACCAAGTTCACATTACACGATTTTCATGAGTTGAAAGGTTTATGTGATTTGTGGATTAGCTAGACTTTGATATAAAGGTGTTGAGAAACCAAGCCGGGGTATTTTGTCCATCCTTGTCCATGGGAAAATAATGAAAGATATGGATTTTTAAAAATCCTATCTAATTTTAAAAGAAAAAGGAAAGAAAGGATGAAATCGGGAATGAAGGAAAAATGGTGGAAAATTTCTAAAAGGGCTACCTATTACCAACCGGGGGATGGTCGAACCGTAACCAAAGCCGGAAATGGGACGTAGTGTGAAAGCCGTCGGAAGGACGGTAAGGCAAATTCCTGTCATAGGCTTGTTGTTGCTCTATACACCTTAAAATCCTTGGTTTACTTAATCTATGAAGAAGATGATCCCAGAAACTCATGAGATGAGCTTTCACTATGCACACTAGGTTGAATTTGTTCGAGTTCTTCTATTTATCAATCAATTAGCGGGAATTTCATGTAGACACTTATTATGTTTTGAGAGTCCAAGATTTCAGCTTCTATCACCTAATTTCTCCAAATTTTATACTTGTATATCTTGGAATGGATAGAAACATGGTTTCTGAAAGAGAGTTGGGTTTGGAAGTTTGAACTTATTCACGCATGTTTTGCTCGGGACTAGCAAAAAGCTGGTTGGGGGGTGTGTTGAACCTCCAATTTATACATTGCATTGCCCACTACATGACATGGTATGCATAGTTTTCATGATTAAAAGGCCCATCTAATGCATGTTTTGTGATTGTAGGGATGAGAGCGGACTTCACTCAATTAGAGACCAAAAAGGGGCCATTTGGAGCCTTTGATGAAGGCCCAAGGTTGACCAAAGAAAGAAGAAAGCAAAGAGAGGAGGGAGAGAAGAAAAGAAAGAAGAAAAACAAGCAAAACTGGGTCCGACCGGTCAAGACCGGTCGGCCAAGAAGGCCCGACCGGTCATGACCGGTCGGATGCACTCCCTGGAGCAAGGCCAGCTTTGTCTGACCGGTCATGACCGGTCGGCCAGCCCTGTCCGACCGGTCGTGACCGGTCGGCCATGCAAAGTTCAACTTCCAGATTGCATACAGCAGGCCATTCCCGTTTCTGGTTTTTCGGACCACTTTTCTGAAGCTATCTTGATGATATTTGGAAATCCAACACATCCATGTCGAAGAGGAGCTCGACGCCGAACTAACCCAAGTGGTTTCGTGTCGATCATAGCTACAGATTGACCGTGGTGGCCAAAACAATACGAACTGTCCAGAAAGTTCCAAATTTCGCTGTTCAACTCTGGGCCGGTCCAGAGGACTCATCATTGATGATATGAAGAATCTACTTTGACCATCTTTTAGACCACATCCATATATGAATAACCACAAAAGTTTCAGATCAAAAGGATGTGTGGTTTGATCGTACCGTTTGAAGAAAGATGGACCATTCAGAAAGATCCAACTGCGCAGAGTTTATAAAAGGCTGAGTGTTCTAATTTTCGGACCATATTCTGGGGTTGTTTTGGACAATCTAATCCATCCATCATGTAGAGGATGAAGTTTTCTACCAATGTTCATAATTTGAGATCAATCCAACCTCTGTACACTCCGGGGCGTTGAAAGCAAGATGACTGGTTCTGAAGGTACCCAAAGTGCGCGATTTTGAGAGGCGGTTGGTGATGTGATTGGTGGGCCCATTCAGAGGATAATCTTGGAAATCTAAATCATCTATGAGGAAGATCACATTACAAGGAAGCTACAAACCAAATTTGAAGGCAATCCGACCATTGGTTAAGCCGTACCAGGCGAAACAAATTCTGCTATGTTGCTGTACTATTGCTGCACTATAAAAGGAGGTGCTCTCTTCTATTCCAAATCAAGCAAGGACGTGGGAAGCAAGGAGTTCAAGTCATAGGAGGCTTCCTAGCCTCCTCCAGCTAGTTTTTCTTCCTTTTCTTAATTCTAGTTCTAGTTTTAATATGCTTTTCCTTAGCTAACCTCTTAGCTAGAGCTAGAGGTGAAATTTGTAGTTGGTTCCAATGCTTTAATTCTTTTATTTCAAGTACCATTTTCTTAATTTTGGATTTTGAAGTTCTAGTTTGAATAAAGTTTGGATTTTTAGATGAATTATGAGAGTTTGTGTGCTCCGGACATGAATTCCTTGCAATTCTCTGAAATTACCATGATTGGGTTGTTTGAATTTGAATTGTAGTAACCCTTGAGCATGCCATAGTCCATAGGCATGGCTGTTACTCCGAAGGCTACAAGTTCAAGTTCTATGTGCTCCATTAGAACTAGAAATCTGATTTCCAGATTTAAGTGGGACTGTTTGTGATTGAATGTTATATATTCTAATTAGATGAGAGATAGGACTTTGATTCTAATTGTGTTGTACTTGGATGAATGGATTGGCATTGGACTACTACAAGTGGATCCTTGATGCTCTAGTTCTTCTTAATTTCAGATTTTCCTATTTCATGTGAAAAACTACTTTCTTAAACTTCTTAGATTTTCGTTATTAGAGTAGTTGGAATTGTTTACTTCTTTCCCTGTGGATCGACCTCGGTCTTACCGAGATTTATTACTACATCGCAGCCTTATACTTGAGGCGAGCGAACACTCCAAAACCAAGGGTGTCAATGGGTCGGGCCTGGGGTAGCTCTCGCCCTGATTTTACACTATTTCGGGTCGGACCATAAGGCCAGCCCTATTCAAAATTCTGATTTTTCAGGCCCAGGCTCGACCCATTGACACCCCTATCCAAAACCTCTCCCAAAATCTCATGACATTCTATAGGTTTTCAAACAAGTCAAAATAAATTCCTTTACTTAATGCCATTAAACAAATCCCCTTATATGCCAAGTTTTTGAAAGACTTATGCACCACTAAATGCAAATATAATGTGCAGCAAAAGGCCTTTTTGAATGAGAAAGTGAGCGTCATTCTCACCCAAAAGACCCCCCCAAAATACAAGGATCCCGGTAGTCTCACAATCTCATATATTATTGGTGACTACCGGATTAAGCGTGCATTGCTAGACTTGGGGGCAAGCGTAAACTTGATCTCATATTCGGTATACGATCAATTGGGTCTCAGTGAATTAAAACCTACCAAAACCACGTTGCAACTTGCTGATCGATCCATCCGTGTACCAAGATGGATAATTAAGGATGCATTGGTCCAAGTCGACAAATTCTACTACTTAGTTGATTTTACCGTCTTGGACACATAACCGATTATGGATATAAGCACTCAAATACCGGTGATATTAGGCCGCCCATTCTTGGCTACATCAAACACAATTATAAATTGCCGGAATGGAGTAATGCAATTGTCTTTTGGGAACATGACATTGGAGCTAAACGTGTTGCATATGTGTAAAAAGCAGAGGAATGAGGAGGATGAGGAGCTCTTCGAGATAAACATGCTCGAATCCTTTGAAGAAGAGGAACTCCTCCAACTTGAACCACTAGAAAGTTTGAAGACATGCTTAGCACATTTTAAAATTTTTAAAGACCTCATCATTAGTGACATTGTGCAAGCATTGAGTAGTGAGAAATCGGTAGTTGATATTAGCCGGTGGAGGCCTCATTTTAAAAGATTGCCACCAACCACATCAAAGCCGCTACCGTCTAATATCAAACCGCCGAAGCTTAACCTTAAACCTTTGTCATCCGGGCTGAAATATGTATATTTGAGTCAAGAAGAAACATTCTCAGTTGTCATAGCCCCTGACCTAGAAAAAGACCAAGAGCTCAAGTTGATTGAGCTACTCAAAGAACATAGGGGAGCCATAAGATGGACAATAGCGGACCTCAAAGGGATAGACTCTTCAATTTGTACTCACCCTATACACCTCGAGAAGAATGCAAAAATGATTAGACAACCTTAAAGAAGGTTAAATCCAAACATGATGGAGGTTGTAAAAGTCGAGGTGTTAAAACTACTAGATGTGGGTATCATCTACCCCATCTCTAATAGCCAATGGGTGAGTCCTACCCAAGTTGTCCCTAAGAAGTTCGGTATTACCATTGTAGAGAACGCCAACAATGAGCTTATACCGACTAGAGTGACCACCGGTTGGCATATGTGCATAGATTATCGGAAGCTAAACACGGTCACTAGGAAGGACCACTTCCCTCTCCCATTCATGGATCAAATTTTAGAGATGTTAACTGGTCACTCCTATTATTACTTCCTCGATAGCTACTCCGGCTACAATCAAATTGAGATAACCCTAGAAGACCAAGAGAAAACTACTTTTGCATGCCCATTTGGCACCTTCTCATACCGAAGGATGCCATTCGGATTATGTAATGCACTCACCACATTCCAACGATGCATGTTGAGTATTTTTTTAGACATGGTGGGTAAATTTCTTGAGGTATTTATGAATGAGTTTTCTATTTTTTGTAGTACTTTTGATGAGTGCCTCAATCACTCGAAATTGGCCTTGGCAAGGTGTGAGGAAAAAAACCTTGTCTTAAACTGGGAGAAGAGTCATTTTATGGTATAAAGAGGAATCGTCCTTAAAAATATCGTCTCGTCCAATGGAATAGAGGTAGACCGGGTAAAAATCGATATTATTGCTAATCTACCACCACCAAAAATCATACGCGATGTGTGGTCCTTCCTTGAACACGCCGATTTTTATCGAAGATTAACAAAGGATTTCAACCAAATCTCAAGACCTTTACGCAATCTTCTTCAAAAGGATACCCAATCTCAACCAATGTCAATTAGCTTTTTCTAACTTAAAGGATATGTTGACAACCGCACCCATCATGCAACCACCGGATTGGTCCATTTCTTTTGAGCCGATGTGTGATGCGAGCGACTATGCTATTGGGGTGGTGTTAGGATCAAAGAAGGATAAGAAACCCCACATTATTTACTATGCGAGCAAGACTTTGAATCCTGCCCAAGTTAATTACTCGACTACAGAGAAAGAACTCATAGCCATTGTTTTTGCCTTGGACAAATTCAAACCTTACTTGATAGGATTGTTGAGCTCTTAATTGTGCATATTCTAACCCCAATTCATCACTCATTATGCAAGGTTTCCATGATTTAAGGACTAATCTAATGCATGGTGTTATGATTGTAGGAATGAGATGGACTCCGCCCTATTAAAGACTAGAAAGATCCCTTTAAGAGCCTTAGATGAAGACCCAAGGTGGGCCGAAGAAAGAAGGAAGCAGAGAGAGAAGAAAGGAAGAAGAGAATGTAGAAGAAAAAGGCCAAGACCGGTCGGCCAGGGGGGGCCACGACCGGTCTAGACCGGTCGGCCATCTCTTGTTTTCCCTCTGGACCAGCAACACAACAGGTCTGAAGAGGTCCGACCGGTCCAGACCGGTTGGCCATGGGTTCAAACAGCAGTTTCTATTTTGGGCTCCAGATTTCTCTGCGCACTGCGTAACCTTACGCAAATTCTGAAAGATTCCGACGCTGCGGAGCCTCCCCACTATAAAAGGATACCTAGGGATCATTCCTAGGGCATCGAAGAACGGATTGAGCACAATGGGAGACGGCGGAAGTGGATTTCGGAGTTCCACAACTCCTCCTAGTTTGTTTGTTGTTTTTATATTTTCTTTAGTTTGTTTCATGTTTCTTTGGATCATGAACGGCTAAACCTCTTAGCTAGGGCTAAGAGGTAAAGCTTGTAGTGAATCTAAGATGTTTCAATTCGTTTGGTTTTAAGTTGGATTTCATGTTTAAGAACAATGGTTTGAAGTTTACTTCAAGTACTAAAGTAGTTTTTCTTAGTCTTATGATGACTCATGGATGTTTAGAAGAATTACTTGAGTTCTTAATTGTTATGTGTTAATCTAGACCTGTATGATTCGAGGAATTGGAGTACGCTCTAGTACTACGATCTTCATGTGGAAACTTCATACCAAAGTTCTATTTTTATGGATTTATGAAGTATGTGTGAGACTGTGCATGTGATTTGAATCAAGTTCAAATCATAATCTAGTTTTATCTTGTGACAGGATTTAATGATGGTTATGGTTGTGATCTTAGCCTATTGGAATTGCGACTGACCTATACAATTGAGTATGCTCGTCCTAGCTTGTATTGAGTGAATCATATGCATGGATCTTACATATAGTAGATTGTTGGTTTAACTGTTCTATCATCCGACTAGATAGAACTTAATTTCAATTCTAGTTAAGAAAGTGTGAGACCACAACGAATTGAGCATCAAGGATTGCTACAAGTGGATCCTTGAACCCTTAATGCCTTTTAGTAATTGTTTACTTTCAGTTTAGTTCAAAATTATTGTTTTCATCAATCTTCTACAAAATCTGGTTGTAACTTTTTAGTAGAAACTATTGGAAGTGTCTTGTGAATTCCTACATAAGTCCCTGTGGATTGACCTCGGTCTTACCGAGATTATTACTACATTGCAACCCTACACTTGGGGAAGCGAACAAGGATCCAAAGTCATTATTTACATAGATTATGCGGTGTTGAAACATCTTCTTTCTAAGAAAAATGCTAAGCCCCGTTTGCTTAGATAGGTCCTACTCCTTTAAGAAGTCGATTTAAAAATCAAGGATAAGAAGCAAGTAGAGAACGTAGTGGCAAATCATCTATCCTGTTGAGCGATGAATATTACATATTCTAGAGCCCCTTTTCATAATCACATTACGCATGTTTTCTATGACAAAGACCTATCTAACACATGATTTTGTGATTATAGGAATAAGAGAGTGATTGCATGTTTTCTATGCCTAAAGGACCCTTTCTAACACCCTTGAAGATCAAAGGAAAGGAAGAACAAAAGAGGTAAGAAGGCAGGAAAGAAGAGAAAGAAGGAAAGAATGGAAAAGGAGCCCTATAAGGTGGTCCGACCAGTCGGCCACTATGGTAGTAACCTCCAGAACACGCTGGACCAGCCCACGATGGGTCAGACCAGTCAAGCCCGGTTGGCCATGCACTTTCTAAATTCAGATTTCAAACAGTAAGGCTGTTCCTGTTTTGGAATTTTTGGCCCAGTTTGTAGGGCCCATCTTGATGATTATTTCAAATCCAATCCGTCCATATTGAAGATTAGCTCGACACCAAAAAAATCCAAATCGTTTTGTGTAGATAGGAGCTACGGATTGACCGTGGGGCCAAAATAATATAAACTGTCCAGAACGTTTCCTGATTCCGCTGCTCAACTCTGAAATGGTCCAGGTGGCCCATCATTGATGATATGAAGAATCTAATTTGATAATCTTCTAGACCACATCTATATATGAATAACCACAAAGTTTCATGTCAAAAGGAAGTGTGGTTTGATCGTACCAGTTGAAGAAAAATGGATCATCCAGAAAGATTCAACCGCGCAGATTTTATAAAAAGCTCAAAGTATTCTAATTTTTTCACATAATTTTGGAATTAATTTGGACAATCCAAGCCGTCTATCATCTAAAGGAGGAACGTTTCTACTAATGTTCAAAATTTGAGACCAATCCGACCTCTGTACACTCCGTAGCGTTGAAAGCAAGATGACTGGTTCCGGAGGTACCCGAATTACAAGATTTTGAGAGGCGGTCGCTGATATGATTGGTGGGCCCATTCAAAAGATAATCTTGGAAATCTAAACCATCTATGAGGAAGGTCAAGTTCCAGGAAAGCTACAAATCAAATTTGAAGGCAATCCAATCATTGGTTAAGCTGTACGAAGTGAAATAAAATCCGTTATGTTGTTGTACTCTTGCTATATTATAAAAGGAGGTGTTCTCTTCTCTTCAAAAGCAGTAAAGGACGTGAGAAGTAAGAAGTTCAAGTACTAGGAGGCTTTCTAGCCTCCTACAGCTAGCTTTTCTTCATTTTCTTAGTTCTAGTTCGAGTTCTTCTATACTTTCTTCATGTTAACTCTCAGTTAGAGCTGAGAGGTGAATCTTCTTAGTTTTTAATCATGCTTTGATACATTGATTTTGGTTTATGCTTTAAGTATTGAACAATTCATTATGGTTTGAATAAAGTTGATAGTTTTATATGATATAAGGAGTTTGTATTCCAAGTGCATGAGTTCTTGTTGGATTTCTGAGATTAATCAGATTGGTTTATGGGTTATTGATTGATGAAAGCTTTTGATTCGAGTTCTCCATAGATCAAAACAGTGCCATAGATCAAAACAGTGGAATCTCTATTAGAATTATGATGAAAAGTTCATGTATCTTCTATAGAATTTGAGATAGTTGGTGTTGCTTATTGAAGTTGGTTTAATTGGAGCTCTAATTAATCATTGCTCATAGTCAAGTCTAGTGACAAGATTTAATGAAAGTTATGGTTGTGAATCTCAACTAGAATGGAAAGAGGCTTGGCCTATACAATTGAGTGTGCCCAAGGCCTGAGCTTGAATGAGGGAACCAAATCAGTAAATGCCCATCTATTTCAGATTATTTATGCGCTTTGATTGTTATATCTCCCAACTAGATAGAGATAGAACTTCAATTCCAGTTGTGATACGGTCGAATCATTGGATTGAGCATGGTTAAGACTAGAAGAGGATCCTTGATGCTGTAGTCTTTCTTAGTTCTCAGATTTCTTATTTAGTTCTTAAAAACTGTTTTTCTAAAATCTTCTTAAATTCAAGTTATTGGAGTAGTTTGAATTGTTTACCTCTTTCCTTGTGGATCGACCTCGGTCTTACCGAGAATTATTACTACATCGTAGCCTTGCACTTAAGGTGAACGAACAAGTTTTTGGTGCCATTGCTGGAGAAAAAGGTTAAACAGTTCTAATTCTTCTAGTAGCTATAGAGTAGTCTTAGTTAAGTAGGATTTTTAATTTTTCTAGAAGTAGAATTTTTTTTTCTAGATTACTAACAATTTTTTTTTGTAAGACATTATTGTTAACATAGTTCTCATATTCACGATTAACATCTCCCCATCTCCCTTCTTTTTATTTTTAGATTAGGGTAGTTTCAATTCCTTAAAATTTCATTATGCATGATTGGACGAATGGTGCGTATAAGTACATTTTGGAATATAAGATGCCGGACTATGGGATTCAAACTTATTGTAATCAGAATCCCTCCAAGTATGAGTATTTTTTTAAATTCAAACAACCTCCACTCCCCCCCCCCCCCCCCCCCCCCCCCTCTCACGTAAAACGCTGCGTGATTAGATTAATGAAAGCAATACACATGTTGAGACACGGCGTAAGACAATGGGGGGGTTCCGGAATGAAGTAAAATTGAATAATGATCAACCGGGGAAAACATTACTTGATTATCAGATTGAAAATAACATGAGTGTTCCACCGGTTAAAGGAACAAGTGAATAGTGGCCAACCGGTTAAGACAATGCGTGATCACTTGTATGGATATACCTATCAACCATCATATAACTCTTCATCCTACAATGTGTATGGTCTTAATTGGGGAAGCCATCATTCTCCTTGTTCAAGGGAAGAACCAACCGTGGTTATCAACAATCACCCTAAAACGTCTCCCTCCCATGATAACGAATATATAAAAATACTTGAGGAATTATGGAAAGAATACGAAGATGAACAATCAAATCAAGCTTACTCGCCATCTTGTGAAGACGTTGATCCTGAATTTGGGGGCATCGAATCAATCCCCTCTAATAAGGAGGATGGGGCTATCCAAGTCCCACCTTCTTCAGATATAATGAATAAACTTTTAGAGGAGATCGATCTTGATGACCCCAATATCATCATCAATTATGGTGAGTCCACTATCTCTTTGAATGCTTTGAACTTAATGATGAAGAGATTTCAATGACGGTTGACGAACCCCAGGAATCCATAAAATCTGAAAGCGATAGTAGGGTTACCTACAATGAGGGTTCGGTGGATGCTTATGAACCTATGGTTTCTTTTTTCCAAGGGCATAATGATTATGAGTCTCTAGAGGATATGCATGCTAAAGAGATGGCTGAAGTCGATCTTTTTGAGTCCTTCCACCAATAACACATGCCAAATTCTATTGTGGAGGACTTCCCTTTGAGTGAGAATTCAAATTCTTTGGATGAATGCTTGGCTCACTTTGAAAATTCAAAAGACCCAATTAATCAAGAGATTGTTAAAACCTTGCACACTTCCGACTTAGTGCCCCATACTAGTTATGAGGAACCTAGTTTTGAAGAATTTCACACCATGGAATGTGAATCCCTGACCATAGAAACTGAATTTTTTCAATCACTCGGGGAAGATGAGGACCCTTCATCCGACTATATTGATTTCTAAGAGGAATGTTTGGCCCACTCCCATGATCTTGATGATGAGATGATTAAGGAGTTGGATAGTCTGTTAGACACGTTGTAGGTGCCTAAAGAACACCATTCCACTGATTTACACTCTTTACCATTGTTTGTGGAAGCACCGTACAATTTTGAAATTGTGGAGGAGAACTTTAATTGATGGAAACTTGATGAATGTCTCTCCACCATCATAGATTATTCAGCCCATTGAGAATTCTAACTGGGAAGACCAGTTTTTAATCAATCACAACCCAGTTCAGAATTTGAGAGGATATCTTTTTGCTGCTCGTATCTCCTCCTTTTATGCATGTGGTGCACATTATGATTGGACTTCAAGGAAGAAAACCACTCATGTTTACTGTCGAGTAGGACTCTGGATGGTCCTCATGAGAAACTTATTGAAATTCATGAAGGTCCTGGTCAAATTTGATCATATAGTCGATTGGACTAATCAAAAGTAGGTAGGTAGGTTAGGATTTATTTTTCTGCATTTAGGATTGAATAAGTCTCATCGAGATAATGGAAGATGCTAGAATTGATCAACTTGCTAACTCAGGTACTCTCGTTCTCACTCTCCTTTGTTTTATGTCATTGCTCTCATGTCTTGCATAATGCATATCTAGTTACATTGAGGACAATGTAAGATTTTGGTTAGGGGGTGAGATTCCTAAGATGAATCTATACTATTTTTTGTAATATTTTGAGCAATTATGTAGAAAATTTTTAATTTTTTCTAAATTCAACTCTTTTGGAAAACTTTGTTTCTATGCACTTGGGATGTTATGAGTATGAAGAGAAGATAGATGGAGTTATTGATTTTGAAAGCATTGAATTACCTGTAACATGATAATTTTCTATATGAATTCTCCTATTTAGTTGATCGATAGAAAATTTGAACACTTTTCAGTCTAGTTCACATTACACGATTCTCATGATTTGAAGGGATTATGTAGATTTGTAAAATAGCTAGATTAAGATTTAAGGTGTTGAGGAACCGAGCAGGGGAACTTTGTCCATCCTTGTTCATGTGAAATATGAATTTCTAAAAATCCTATCTAATGTATACGAAAAAGAGAATGAAAAAGTGATTATATTGAATATATTTTTGTGAAAAATTCCGAAAAGGGCTACCTATTACCAACCAGGGGATGGTCTACCCATAACCAAAGCTGGAACTGGGAAATAGTGTTAAAGTCGTCGAAGGAACGGTAAGGCAAATTCTTGTCATAGGAATGTGGTTGATCTGTGCACTTTTAGATTTTCAGTTTCGCCAGTCTATGACGAATGTAATCCTGAAAATTCATGAGATCAACTTTCACCGTGCACACTAAACCGCACTTGTTCGGATTCTTCTATTTATCAATCAATCGGTGGGGATTTCATGCGAAACACTTATTACGTTTAGGAAGTTTTAAGATTTCAATTTTTATCACTCGGTTTCTCTGAATTTTGTACTTGTATGACTTGAAGTTCATAGAAGCGTAGTTTCTGAAAGAGAGTTGGATTTTGGAGATTTAGATTTGTTTCACGCATATTTTGCTCGGGACTAGCAAAACGATGGTTGGGGGTGTGTTGAGCCATGAATATTACATATTCTATCCCCTTTTCATAATCACATTACGCATGTTTTCTATGACAAAAGACCTATCTAACACATGATTTTGTGATTGTAGGAATGAGAGAGTGATTGCATGTTTTCTATGCCTAAATGACCCTTTCTGACACCCTTGAATATCAAAGGAAAGGAAGAACAAAAAAGGGAAGAAGAAAGTAAAGAAGAGAAAGAAGGAACAAATGGAAAAGGAGCCCCACAAGGTGGTCCGACCGGTCGGCCACTATGGCAGCCACCTCCAGAACACGCTGGACCAGTCCACATATGAGTCAGACCGGTCAAGACCGGTCAGCCATGCACTTTCTAAATTCAGATTTCAAACAGCAAAGTTATTCCCATTTTGGAATTTTCGGCCCAGTTCGTGGGGCCCATCTTGATGATTATTTCAAATCTAATTCTTCCATATTGATTAGCTCCATGTCGAAAAAACCCAAGTCGTTTCGTGTCGATCAGAGCTACGAATTGACAGTGGCGGCCAAAACAATACGAACTTCCCAGAACGTTTCCTGATTCCGCTGCTCAACTCTGGAATAGTTCAGGTGCCCCATCATTAATGATATGAAGAATCTAATTTAACAATCTTCTAGACCACATCTATATATGAATAAGCACACAGTTTCAGGTCAAAAGGATGTGTGATTTAATCATACCGGTTGAAGAAAGAAGGACCATCCAAAAAGATTTAACTGCGCAGATTTTATAAAAATCTCGAAGTGTTCTAATTTTCATGCCCAATATTGGAATTGATTTGGACAATCTAAGCCTTCTATCATCTAGATGAGGAACATTTATACTAGTGTTCAAAATTTGAGACCAATCCGACCTCTGTACAGTCCGTAGCGTTGAAAGCAAGATGACTAGTTCTGGAGGTACCTGAATTGCGCGATTTTGAGAGGTGGTTGCTGATTTTGATTGGTGGGCCCATTCAAAAGATAATCTTAAAAATATAAACCATCTATGAGGAAGATCAAGTTCCAGGGAAGTTACAAATCAACTTTGAAGGCAATCCAATCATTGGTTAAGCCGTACGAAGCGAAACAAAATTTGTTATGTTGCTGTACTCTTACTGTATTATAAAAGGAGGTGCTCTCTTCTCTTCTAAGGCAATAAAGGATATGAGAAGCAAGAAGTTGAAGTACCTCCTACTGCTAATTTTTCTTCCTCTTCTTAGTTCTATTTCTAGTTTTTCTATGTTTTCTTCTAGTTAACTCTCAACTAGAGCTGAGAGGTAAATCTTCTTAGTTTTTAATCATGCTTTGATACATTGATTTTAGTTTATGCTTTAGGTATTGAATAATTCATTATGGTTTGAATAAAGTTGATAGTTTTAGATGATTCAGGGAGTTTGTATGCCAAGTATATGAGTTTTTGTTGGATTTCTGAGATTAATCAGATTGGTTTATGGATTGTTGAATGATGGAGGCTTTTGATTTGAGTTTTCTATGGATCAAAACAGTGAAATCTCTAATAGAACTATGATAGAAAGTTCATGTATCTTCTGTAGAATTTGAGATGGTGTTGCTTATTGAAGTTAGTTTAATTGGAGTTCTAATCATTGGTCATAGTCAAGTCTAGTGACAGGATTTGATGAAAGCTATGGTTGTGAATCTCAACTAGAATGGTAAGAGGCTTGGCCTATACAATTGAGTGTGTCCAAAGCCTGAGTTCTTTTTTTTTTTTTTTTGTCAGTCATGCAACCCACCCACCCAGTCAGTCATGCAACGCACCCCACTGGTGCTGTCAGCAGTGTGGATTTTCACCACTATAGGTTTCGAAACCGAGACCCCCTGTTAAAACTCCACGGAGTCTACTAACGAGGCAAGGCCCCGAACCCGCCCAAGGCCTAAGCTTGATTGAGGGAACCAAATCAGCAAATACACATTTATTTCAGATTATTTATGTGCTTTGATTGTTATATCTCCCTGCCGGATAGAGATAGAACTTCGATTCCATTTGTGATAGGGTCGAATCATTGGATTGAGCATGTTTAAGACTAGAAGAGGATCCTTGATGCTCTAGTCCTTCTTAGTTCTCAAATTTTTTATTTAGTTTTTAAAAACTATTTTTCTAAAATCTTCTTAGATTGAAGTTATTAGAGTAGTTGGAATTGTTTACCTTTTTGCCTATGGATTGACCTCGGTCTTATTGAGAATTATTACTACATCACAGCCTTGCACTTGAGGTGAGTGAACATATCCCGCTTGGTTTTAACGGATTCCATTGACGAGTAATCTATTGTGGACTCATTCCCTGATGAACAACTTTTTGTTGCAATGCATTCACCGTGGTACGCTAATATTGCAAACTAGCTTTCCACAAGCGCGATGCCGACTCATTGGACTATGCAGGACAAACGAAAATTTTTAAGGGGAATACACAGATTTTTCTTGGATGAACCATTACTTTTCAAATATTACCCAAATCAAATAATTAAGAGATGTGTCTCTGATGATGAACAAAATTTACTCATCTCCTTTTGTCATAGTCAAGCATGTGGGGGTCATTTTTGCGTCAAGAAAACCACTGCAAAAAATTCTACAGTGTGGTTTTTATTGGCCTACCTTGTTTAGAGACACCCACGAGTTTTGCAAAGCATGCGAGCGCTATCAAAAGCTAGGAGGATTGTCCCATTAGAATATGATGCCTTTTACTATCTTGAAGTCTTTGACTATTGGGGCATCGATTTCATGAGACCATTCCCCTCATCTTTTGGACATGTCTATATACTGCTCGCCATAGACTATATGTCCAAGTGGATAAATGTGATTCCATATAGAACCAATGATCATCACAAGGTTCTAAAGTTCCTTAAAGAAAACATACTTTCCAGATTTGGAATGCCTCCAGCTATCATAAGTGATGGAGGTTCTCACTTTTATAATAGGCCTTTTGTTCGCTCGCCTCAAGTGTAAGGCTACGATGTAGTAATAAAACTCGGTAAGACCGAGGTCGATCCACTGGGAATTAGAAACAGATTCCAAACTATTCCAGCAACTCAGTTTGCAATGAATAGAGGATTCAATTGAGTAATTAAACTAAAACAGTAACTTTAATGAAAACAGTAGTTTAAAGGTATTAAGGCATTCAAGGATCCACTTGTAGCAATCCCATGTCAATTCAATTAATCCAAGTAAGGTACACAACTAGATTTGAAGTCCTATCTCTCATCTAGTTGGAAAATAAAGCTTTAAACACATTCAATCCCATTCAAGTAGAACTTCCAAGTTCTAGTTCCATTCAACAATGTAGAATCCGGAATCATAGCCTTCGGAGTAACAGCCATGCCTATGGACTATGGCCTGCTCAAGGATTACTATAATTCGAATCTAAACAAGCATAATATGATAATCTTAGAGAATTGCAAGGAATCCATGTCCGGAGCACATGAACTCTCATAAAACATCTCAAACTACCAACTTTTGGAACTGAAATATGCAAAAATCCAAACTTGAATTGAAATTACTTGAATTAAACTGAATCACACATGAAATTAGCTACAAGCTTCACCTCTCGGCCTTAGCTGAGAGATTCTAGCCGAGCATTGTCATACTACAACTAGAACTCATGAAAGAAAACATAAAAACTAGAAAAATCAGAGTTTGGAGGGTTGCAGACACTCCACGACGACTTTCGTCCTCTCCCACGACGTCCCTTGGCTTCTATGATACTCTAAGAAGAGCCCCTAGGTGTCCTTTTATAGTATAGCACGAAAGGTTCTAGATTGCGCAAGAAATCCCGGACTGCGTAGAGAAAATCGGAGCTTCACGGAGAAGCTCTGTTACGCAGACGACCGGTCGTATGACCGGTCTGAGCTCTTGGACGACCGGTCGCACGACCGGTCTCAAAACCGCAAAAACAGTCCAGTGAGTTTTGCCGAAATCCAACTTTAAACTTTTAATGTAAGGACCGGTCGCATGACCGGTCTGAACAGTGGACGACCGGTCGTGAATGGTCCAGTGGCCTTTTGCAGAATAATCTTCCTCTGTGAATAGTCGGACCGATCGGACGACCGGTCTTGGCGATGGACGACCGGTCGCACTACCGGTCTTGGCTGATTTCTCCTGCTCTCTCCTTTGGCTCCTTTCTTCCTTTCTTCTCCTCTCTTTCTACTTTCTTTGGTCTTTCTTCAATCTTCATCCAATGGCTTTAAATGGCTCTCTTTAGTCTCCAATTGGGTGAATTCCCCTCTCATTCCTGAAATCACAAAATATGCATTAGATGGGCCTTTTAAGCATGCAAACCATGCATATAATGCGATGTACTGGGCAATGCAATGTATAAATTGGAGGTTCAACACCTTTCGAAGCCTTAATGAAGAAATATGGCATAACGCATAAAGTGAGTACCCCATACCACCCACAAATAAGTGGGCAAGCTGAAATTTTCAATCGGCAAATCAAACAAATTTTGAAGAAGACAGTGAGACCGAATCGCAAAGATTGGTCGTTGATATTAGTCGATGCTCTTTGAGCTCACTGTACTGCTTATAAGACCCCGATTGGAATGATTCCCTATAGACTTGTTTATGGGAAAGTTTGTCACTTGCCCATGAAACTTGAATACAAAGCCTATTGGGCAATTTGGGCATTGAATTTTGATGTTGACAAGGCTAGCTCGCTTCGCAAACTCCAATTGAATGAGCTTGACAAGATCTGGAACGACACTTACGAGAATTTGAAGATTTACAAGAGTAGGATGAAAGCCTTCCATGACAAACATATTTTCAGAAAAAGTTTTCATGAAGGTCAGAAAGTACTCTTGTACAATTTCTGACTTCATCTTTTTTCGAGAAAATTAAGATCTCGATGGACTGGCCCATATTTTGTTAAAGAAGTTTTTCCTCATGGAGCTGTCGAGATAAAGAATATGACGAATGGTAACTGTTTTAAAGTGAATGGACAACGCCTTAAACCATTTGTCTAGAAATTTAATTCAGAGGATGTGTCCTTTCCTCTGAGAGATCCTGTATATCGAGATGATTGATCTCCTAATCTGATGGAGGTATAAAGTAGGTTAGGTGTTTGCTTCCCCAAGTGTAGGGTTGCGATGTAGTAATAATCTCGGTAAGACCGAGGTCGATCCACAGGGACTTGTGTAGGAATTTACAAAACACTTCTAATGGTTTCTACTGAAGAACTAACTAAACCGATTTTAGTAGATTGATGTAGACAGATGCTATTAAACTAAACTGAAAGTAATCAATTAATAAAAGGCACTAGGGGTTCATAGATCCACTTGTAGCAATCCTTGATGCTCAATTAGCTGTGGTTTCTTACTTTCTCAACTAGAATTGAAATTAAGTTCTATCTAGCCGGATGATAGAGCTGTTAAACCAAACAATCTGTCATATGTGTGAATCATGTACATGATTCTCTCAATTCAAGCAAGGACATGAGCACACTCAATTGCATAGGTCAGTCCCAATTCCAATAGGTTAAGATCACAACCATAATCATCATTAAACCCTGTCACAAGATAAAACTAGATCATGATTTGAACTTGATCCAAATCACATACACAATCTTACATAATCCAGAATTTCCAGAAAAATAGACTTTTGGTATGAAGCTCTCACATGAAGATCATAGATCTTGAGCGTATTGAATCCAATTCCTCAGATCATACAGGTCTAGACTAGCTCAAAACAATTAACAACTCAAGCAACTCTTTTAAACATCCATGAGCCATCATAAGATTAAAAAAAACTACTTAGAACTTTATTTAAACTTCAAACCATTGTTCTTCACTAATAAATCAACTTGAAACCAAATCAACGAATTGAAACATCTTAGATTCACTACAAGCTTCACCTCTTAGCCCTAGCTAAGAGGTTTAGCCGTTCATGATTAAGGAAACATGAAACAAACTAAAAAAAGCATAAAACTAGCAAAATAAACTAGGAGGAGTTGTAGAACTCCAAATCCGACTTCCGCCGTCTCCCACTGTGCTCAATCACTTCTAGAATGCCTTAGGAAGAAGCCCTAGGTCCCCTTTTATAGAATAGTACGGAAGGTTCCAGATTGCGCAAGAAATCCCGGACTGCGCAGAGAAAATCGGAGCTTGTGGAACACGCCCAGTTACACTGACGAACAGTCGCACGACCGATCTGAGCTCCTGAATGACCGGTCGCACGACCGGTCTGAGCAGTGGACTACCGGTCGCACGACCGGTCCTAATAGGTCCAGTGAGATTTGCAAAGGGCCTCTTCTGTTGAGTATTCGGACTGGTCGGACGACCGGTCATGGGCTATGGACGACCGGTCTTGGCTGCATTTTCCTGCCCTCTTTTCTTTCTCCTTTTGCTTCCTTCTCCCATCCTTTGACGCTTGGTCTTGTGATCTTCAATGCCCATAAATAGCGTCTTTAAGCCTTCTATTGATGAATCTTCACTCATTCCTATAACCACAAAACCATGCATTAGTTGGATCCTTAATCATGTATTTCAAGCATAGTTAGTGATAAAATGGGGTTAGAATATGCACATTTAAGAGTCCAACATTAGGTTTAGCTTATTTTCCTACTTTATGTTTATTTCTTTGGTAGATTTAGTTGTCGGAATTGTAAACTTCCATGATCGGCTTGTTCGCTCGCCTCAAGTGTAAGGGTGCGATGTAGTAATAAATCTCGGTAAGACCAAGGTCGATCCACAGGGAAAGAAGTAAACAATTCTAACTACTCTAATAATTAAAATCTAAGAAGTTTAGGAAAATGAATTTTCACATCAAATAGAAAAATCTGAAATTAAGAAGAACTAGAGCATCAAGGATCCACTTGTAGTAGTCCAATGCCAATCCATTCATCCAAGTACAACACAATTAGAATCAAAGTCCTATCTCTCATCTAATTGGAGGGTATAACATTCAAGCACAAACAATCCCACTTAAATCTGGAAATAAGATTTCTAGTTCTAATGAAGCACATAGAACTTGAACTTGTAGCCTTCGGAGTAACAGCCACGCCTATGGACTATGGCATGCTCAAGGGTTACTACAATTCGAATTCAAACAACCCAATCATGGTAATCTCAGAGAGTTGCAAGGAACTCATGTCCGGAGCACACGAACTCTCACAAAACTTCTAAAAAACCAAACTTTATTCAAACTAGAACTTGAAAATCCAAAATTGAAGTAAAGGGTACTTGAAGAAATGAATTAAAGCATTGAACAAACTACAAACTTCACCTCTTAGCTCTAGCTAAGAGGTTAGCTAAAAGAAAACATTAAAAACTAGAACTAGAACTAGAAGATGAAGAAAACTAGTTGTAGGAGGCTAGGAAGCCTCCTAGCTCTTGATCTCTTTTCTCCCCACGTTGTTAGATGCGTTAGGAAGAGGCTGTAGGTGTCCTTTTATAGCTTGGAGGCGTCACCGAAAACCCGAAAATCGGATTTAGAATGTGCACATTGATGTTTGCATGTGGCCGACCGGTCTTGACCGGTCATACTGGCCTGGCCGACTGGTCACGACCGGTCGGACCTGTCTATGGAGAGTCTAGGGATTGCAAATGGGAGCGACGACTTGTTGGCCGACTGGTCTTGACCGGTCAGACCTTCCTGGTCTTCTGTCCAATGTCCACCAGTGGTGTGGCCGACCGGTCGGACTGCTTTGGCCGACCGATCACGACCGGTCGGACTCTTTTCCTCTTCATTTTCTTCCTTTCTTTCTTCTCTTTTCTTCTTCCTTCTTTCTTCTTTCTTTGGTCCTCCTTCAACCTTCATCCAATGTCTCTAAATGGCCCCCTTTTGGTCATTATTTGGGCGAAGTCCGCTCTGATTCCTAGAATCATAAAACATGTATTAGATGGGCCTTTTAAACATGTAAACCATGCATATAATGTGATGTAATGGGCTATGACATGTATAAATTGGAGGCTCAACACTGCTCTCTTAGGTACTCTCGTTCTTACCCTCTTTTATTTTTATCATTGCTCTCATGTTTTTGCTCATTGCATATCTTTTACATTGAGGACAATGTAAGATTTGGTTGGGGGTGAGATTCCTAGATGAATTTAAAATGTTTTGTGACATTTCGAGCAATTTGTTGAAAATTTTTTAATTTTTATAAATATTTAAAACTCTTTTGGAAAACTTTGTTTCTATGCATTCGGGATGGTACGAATATAAGAAAAGGAGATATGAAGTGAGTGATGTTGAAAATCTTGAATTAACTCTAATATAATGGTTTTCTATATTAATTCCCCTATTTATATGATTGATAGAAAATTTAAATACTTCTGCACCTAATTCACGTTACACAGTTCTTATGGTTTGAAGGAGTTATATAGATTTATAGATTAGTTAGACTTAGATTTAAGGTGTTAAGGAACCAAGTCGGGGAACTTTGTCCATCCTTGTTCATGTGGAAATAAGAGAAAAGAATGAAAGATATGGATTTCTAAAAATCTTATCTAATGTATATGAAAAAGAGAAAGAAAATATGCTTATTCATTAAATATATATTCCGAAAATGGCTACCTATTATCAACCAGGGGATGGTCTACCCGTAACCAAAGCTGAAAATGAAAAGTAGTGTGAAAGCTGTCGAAGGAACAATAAGGCAAATTCTTATCATGGGCTTGTTATTGATCTGTACACTTTTAGATCTTTAGTTTCGTTAATCTATGAAGAAGGTAATCCTGAAAATTTATGAGATGAACATTCACTACGTACACTAGGTTATAATTGTTCAATTTCTTTTATTTATCAATCAATCAATGGGAATTCTATATAAACACTTGTTATGTTTAAGAGTTTAAGGCTTCAACTTCTATCACATAGTTTTTCTGATTTTTACATTTGCATGTCTTAGAGTGTATAGAAGCATAGTTTCCGAAAGAGAGCTGAGTTTTGGAAAATTGAATTTGTTTCACGCATGTTTTGCTCGGGATAGCAAAATGCTGGTTGGGGGTGTGTTGAGCTCTAAATTGTGCATTTTTTAACCCCAATTCATCACATATTATGCATGGTTTACAAGTTTAAAAGACTAATTTAATATGTGTTTTGTGTTATAGGAATGAGAGAGAGACTTCATCGAATTCGATGCTAAATGAGTCACTTTGAATACATTTGAAGATCAAAAGGATAAGTGCCAAGAGGTGGAAGAAAGTTTGAAGAGAAAGCATAAGAGATTGAAGAGATAGGCATTTTCGATCGATCCCCGATAGGTCTTCGATCGATCGAAGGACATTCCAATGGATCTCTAATCGATCGGACCATCCATTGGACATACCTAAAAAACCGAACTTTTGAATAACTTGCTAGATAGATTTCCAATCAATCAGAGTATTTTCAATCCATCGAGTAGGGGTGTTCCGATCAATTGGACTCATGTCTGATCAATCAAAATAGTGATGAAAAATAGCAACTCTCTGGACACTTTTCTGATCCATCGACCATTTCCGATCAATCGGAGAGGAGCTCCGATCAATTGGACGTGTCTGCGTAGCTGCGTAAGGAGTTATGCAATTCCAAAAGACTCCAAGTTGATGGCGGATTTTGGCTATAAAAGGAGACCTCTACTTCATTCCTAGGGCATCCTAAAAGAGTTCTAAGTTCGTGAGGAGTGAAGGAGAGCATCATGGAGCGTCCGTAACTCCGCCGACTTCGGGTTTTTCTAGTTTTCATGTTTTCTTTAGTTTTTCTTTTGATTCTAGTTGTAGTATGACAATGCTCAACTAGAACCTTTTAGCTAAGGCTAAGAGGTGAAGCTTGTAGCTAATTTTATGTTTAATTCATTTTGATTCAAGTACCTTTACTTAAAGTTTGAATTTTTAATGTTCTAGTTTGAATAAAGTTGGTACTTTTAGAAGTTGTATGAGAGTTCATGTACTTCAGACATGAATTCCTTACAATTCTTTGAGATTATCATGTTGGGGTTGATTAGATTCAAATTGTAGTAACCCTAGAGCATGTCATAGTCTCTTGACATGGCTGTTACTTCGAAGGCTAAAAGTTCGAAGTCTATATGCTTCATTAGAACTAGAATTCTGAAATTCCAGATTAAGTAGTGAATATGTGTTGAATGATTTATCTTCCAATTAGATGATAGATATAACTTTGATTCTAATTGTGGTCGTGTTTAGATAAACGGATTGACATGGGATTGCTACAAGTGGATCCTTAAAGCCTTAGTCTTCTTTCTCATATTATCAGATTTTCTCTTTAAGTTGCCGTTTTAGTTCTAGTTCTCATAAATTGAACTGTTTTGATTGAAGTTGCTGGAATAAATTTGGATTGCTTACCTAATTCCCTGTGGATTGACCTCGGTCTTACTAAGATTATTACTACATCGCAGCTTTGCACTTGAGGCGAGCGAACAATTGTGCGGTCTTGTCTCTTTCTTTATTTGTGTCATCCACTCCCATTATTGGTGTCATCCACTCCAAGCAAAAAAAAAAAAAAGAAGCAATACAATAATTCAATAAAAAATTGATACTCCAATTAATTATGATCTTCTATGCTCATGCACATGTGGTACACATGGCATACGCTCGCCTCAAGTGCAAGGCTGCGATGTAGTAATAATCTCGGTAAGACCGAGGTCGATCCACAGGGAAGGAAGTAAACAATTCGAATTTTCCTAATAACTAGAATCTTAAGAGTGGTGTATGAAATCAATTTTAAACATCAAACAGGAAAATCTGATAATAAAGAAAACTAGAGCATTAAGGATCCACTTATAAGTATCTTTAATGTATAATTCGCAGAGGTTTCTCAATTACACAACTAGAATTGAAATTAAATCCTATCTAGACAGAAGATAGAGCGGTTATAACAAACAATCTGTCTTATGTATGATTCATATACATGATTCCCTCAATTCAAGTTAGGACTTGAGTATATTCAATTGTATAGGTCAATCCTAGTTCCAATGGGTTAAGATCACAACCATGATAATCATTAAACTCTATCACAGAGCATAACTATATCATGATTTGAACTTCATTCAAATTACATAAACAATCACACATAATTCAAAATTTTCAAAAAAATAGAACTTTGGTTTGAAGTTCCCACATGAAGATCCAAGCTTTAGAGCGTCTTGAATCCGATTCCTCGGAGCGTACAGGTCTAGATCTTTGCAAAACAAGTAAGAAACTATTGTAATTCTTCCAAACATCCATGAGTCATCATAAGATTAAGAAAAACTACTTAGAACTTTATTCAAACTTAAGCAAAACCATTGTTCAACATTAAATTCAAACTTGAAACCTAAAAAACGAATTAAACAATCTAAGAAAACTATAAGGTTCACCTCTTAGCTCTAGCTAAGAAATTAGCTAATGAAAAGCATATTAAAAACTAAAACTAAAACTAAGAAAATGAAGAAAAACTAACTGAAGGAGGCAAGGAAGCCTCCTATAACTTGAACTCCTTACTCCCCACGTCCTTGCTTCATTTGGAATAGAAGAGAGCACCTCCTTTTATAATGCAACAATAGTAAAGCAACATAGCAGATTTTGTTTCGCTTGGTACGGCCTTCAAATTCGATTTATAGTTTCCTTATAATATGATATTCCTTATAGACGATTTAGATTTTCAAGATTATCTTCTGAATGAGCCCACCAATCAGATCAGCAACCACCTCTCAAAATCGCGCAATTCAGGTACCTTCAGAACCAGTCATCTTGCTTTCAATGCTACGGAGTGTACAGAGGTCGGATTGATCTTAAATTTTGAAAATTGGTAGAAAACTTCCTTATCGACATGATAGATGAATTAGATTATCCAAAACAATTCCAGAATATAGTCCGAAAATTAGAACACTTAGGGCTTTTTTCTAAATTCTGCACAATTGCAATCTCTCTAGATGGTCCATCTTTCTTCGACCGGTATCATCAAACCACACATCCTTTTGAAATGAAACTTTGTGGTTATTCATATATCTATGTGATCTAGAAGATAATAAAATTAGATTCTTCATATCATCAATGATGAGCCACCTGAACCAGCCCAAAGTTGAGTAGGCGGAATCTGAAAACTTTCTGGACAGTTCATATTGTTTTGGCCACCACGGTCAATCTGTAGCTCCGATCGACACGAAACCACTTGGGTTATTTCGGCGTCAAGCTCATCTTCGAAATGGACAGGTTGGATTTCCAAATATTATTATGGGCCAAAAAACCAAAAACGAGACTGCCTTTTTTAAATCTAAATTTAGAAAACACTTTGGCCGACCTGTCAACCGGCCAGCCGGACGATTAAGGGGCCGGCCTTCACAAAATTCATCCAGGGATTATGGTGTTTCTAGAGGGTTTGGCTGGCCGGCCGGCTGGCATGAAAAATGTGATTTTTTTCTATCTTTTCTTCCTCCATTTCATTGCATCTTTCCTCCATCTCTTGTCCTTTATTTCTTTGATCTTCATGGTATATAAGAAGGGCCTCTATGCATCTGAATGGTGAGGCATCTCTCTCATTCCTACAATCACAAACCATGCATTAGATTAGTCTTTAAATCATGAAAACCATGCATAATGAGTGATGAATTCGGGTTAGAATATGCACAATTTAAAGCTCAACACATTGCAGGCACTACCTCAGCTCAAACTAAGCAAGATGGTTTGGTATCCCCAAAATTGCATTGATGACATGATCCTAGTCTTGGATTAATAGATATTGTCTCAATTTAAGATTGTGTCTGCCATGTCGCACGATTATGGACAGCAGGATTGGACAACTAAGATCTGCTCTACGACCTTTGATCCATGTGTCAGAGTCTTCTACCATCCACCGAACCTGTGATGGAAGAGAAAGAGAAAGCAGAGGGGAAGTGCTGCTGTCCGGCGGGGAACTCTCTGATGCCTAAGTCAGGTCTGGGAAATAGATAAGGGGTTTGAAGGTTTAGATCTTCGTTACCTTTGAGGTGTGGATCCAAGCTGTATTTATAAGAGCTTGGAGGCAGTTTGGAGAGACGCATCTTGCTAAGATATGTCAGTAGAGTTTCAGTAGAGGAAAGATTCTCTCCCTCGATCATATCAAGGGATCTCTCCGAATAAGGCAGTAGATCTAGAGGTATATGGATCTTTGTTTGCTTCCCCAAGTGTAGGGTTGCGATGTAGTAATAATCTCGATAAGACTGAGGTCAATCCATAGGGACTTGTGTAGGAATTCACAAAAACACTTCTAATGGTTTCTATTGAAGAGTTAACTAACATGATTTTAGGAAATTGATGTAAATGGATGCTTTGCATTAAATCGAATGTAATCAACAATAAAAAGGCACTAAGGGTTCAAGGATCCACTTGTAGCAATCATTGATGCTCAATTCGCTGTGGTTTCTCACTTTCTCAACTAGAATCGAAATTAAGTTCTATCTAGTCGGATGATAGAGCAGTTAAAACAAGCAATCTGGCATATGTGTGAATCATGTACATGATTCTCTCAATTCAAGCTAGGACTTGAGCACACTCAATTGCATAGGTCAATCCTAATTCCAATAAGTTAAGATCACAATCATAATCATCATTAAACTCTATCACTAAGCATAATTAGATCATGATTTGAACTTGATCCAAATCACATACACTATCTCAAATAATCCAGAAATACTAGAAAAATTGAACTTTTGGTATGAAGTTCCCACATGAGAATCATAGATCTAGAGCGTATTGAATCCAATTCCTTGGAGCATATAGGTCTAGAAATACTCAAAACAATTAAGAACTCAAGCAATTCTTCTAACATCCATGAGCCATCATAAGATTAAGAAAAACTACTTAGAACTTTATTTAAACTTCAAACCATTGTTCTTCACTAATAATCCAACTTGAAACCAAATCAAATGAATTAAAACATCTTAGATTCACTACAAGCTTCATCTCTTAGCCCTAGCTAAGAGGTTTAGCCATTCATGATCCAAGGAAACATGAAAATAACTAAACAAAACATAAAACTAGAAGAACAAACTAGGAGGAGTTGTAGAACTTCGAATCCGACTTTCGCTGTCTCCCACCGTGCTCAATCTCTTCTAAGATGCCTCTGGAAGAAGCCCTAGGTCCCCTTTTATAAAATAGTGCAGAAGGTTCCGGATTGCGCAAGAAATCCCGGACTACGCAAGAAATCTTGGACTGCGCAGAGAAAATCGGAGCTTGAGGGACACGTTCTGTTACGCAGATGACCGATCGCACGACCGGTCTGAGCTCCTGGATGACCGGTCTCACGACTGGTCTCAAAAGTACAAAAGCTGTCCAGTGAGTTTTCATAATTTCAGAACCCAGAAATTTAATTCAAGGATCGGTCGGACGATCAGTCTAAGCATTGGACGATCGATCGTATGACCGGTCGTGGATGGTCCAACAAGGTTCGCAGTAAGGCCTCTTCTATTGAGTGTTCGAACCAGTCGGCCAACCAATCTTGGGCTATGGACGACCGGTCTTCAGTGTATTCTTCTGCCTTCTTTCTTCTCTTCTTTGCTTCTTTATTCCATCCTTTGACAATTATTTCTTTGATCTTCCATGTATCCAAGATGACTCTTTTAACCGTGAATTTGTGAAACCCCCCTCTCATTCCTATAATCATAAAACCACGCATTAGAATAGTCTCAATGACTTGAAAACCATGCATAATTAGTGATGAAATGGGGTTAGAATATGCACATTTAAGAGCTCAACAATCTTCCACAAATGTTTCGAACCGATCCTGGGTGGTCAGTCCTTCTTGGGACTGAGCTGGGTGCTCAGTCAATCTGGTGCTGAACCGTCGGTACTTCTTGGGACTGAGCTTGAGTTGTTTATGTTAGGACCTCGACCCTACTGTTCCAACCAGTTGAACTAAAAGCTTAAGTTGTTAGCCAAAGGTGGAACAATAGTTTTATAGCCAAGTTGGGGGATCGATATATGTCGGTATAACGATTCATTCACGGTTGGGGTGCTGGCACATACCAATAAATCCCCCCCCCCCCCCCCCCCCCCCCCCCCAGCATCACCACCCGCTGCGACTCGAACCCTCGACCTACCAAACTCTGATACCACTTGTTAGGACCACGGCCCTACTGTTCCAACCAATTAAACTAAAAGCTTAAGCTGTTAGCCAAAGGCGGAACAATAGTTTTATAGCCGTCAGGGGATCAATATATGTAAGTGTAACGGTTCATTCATGGTTGGGGTGCTAGCCTATACCAACAGTTCAGTTTATCTGTTGTCGAGCCTGGGTGGTCGGTACTTCGTGGGACTAAGCCTGGAGGGTCAGTCTATCTAGTGCGGAGCCTGGGTGGTCGGTACTTCTTAAGACTGAGCATGGATGGTCAGTTTATCTGGTGCCAAGCCTAGGTGATCGGTACTTCTTGGGACTGAGCCTAGGTGGTCAGTCTATCTGAGGCCGAGCCTGGGGGGCCATCCTCAATGAGGTGAAGGTCGCGGGAAAGTTCCTGGACAAGGCCACTGGGAATGGGCTTCCTCGTGGTCCGTAGTCCAAGGTCCGGCTCGGAATATCTCCATAACAGTTGCCCCCCTGCTCCTAAGCCGAGCATACGAGGTCTAGGGGCATTATAAATTGGCCGAGACGGTCTGAAGGGCGATATCTGGAGGCTAGTGCGCTGAGTTTAAATTTCTCAAGGGGCCTTACCAGTCCTCGTCTGGTGCAGATAGCGTCACATTTTGTGATTTGATAAGTTGTACTTGAGGCGTGGAGAACTGAAGGGAATTAACTATAGCTTTTAAATTTCGTGATCTCCGATGAGCGATCGTTCAACACGTGGTGACGGTTCAAATTTCGGGGAGCACTATTCTAGGCATCCAATTGTAGGTGGCCATGTCGTGAGGGCGCGTAGCGGTAGGTGGATGTGGCCAATTACTAGCAGACACCTGGCTTGCATTGGAAGGCAAATAAGTGGAAAGTGATTTATAAATAGCCCGTCCTTTGGTGCATTTCGGTAGGGATGACTTTGCGAGAATTAGCTCTGGGTGTCTCTGTCATACACCTCTGGTTCTTCGAGTGGGGGGAAAAGATTTGCAATAACAATCCTTGAAGATCAAGCGTTGTTTGATGTTGGCAGTAGCTTCTCGAGTGGTGTACAATGCCTTGTGCTTGAGTTTTGAATGAAGGAGCAGGAGGTCACATTTTGTGGTGATTTTCTTCCTGTTTTGCTGCATGCTGTCACAGTCTAAGTGTGTGCATCTTTTTGGCCTGTGCCTTCATTTCTCTGGTTGTCTAGTCCCTGGGGTTGAATTCGGTAGAGCTCCCCCAGGGGATGCTCGTCACTATCCAGCTTAAGCCGCTGGTTGAATAGCAAAAGAGGAAAAAAGAAGCGACTTCGGAAAAGAGAGCGGATTGCAACAGTGGGCTGTTCTTCCTCTCTTTGTTTGTCGAAGGTTGTTTTCCGTGGTGGAGTTCGTAACATGATAGGCCCCCTTTTTTTATATAGCTTTGTCGGTATATGATGCTTGTTGTAAGTGACCCTTGTAGGTATTCCATAATAAAAGACGTCTTAATATTATTATTTTTTATCTTTTTCCTTTTCATGTTGGGCGAAAGACATCTCCGATATGTAGGCCCTGCTCTATTGGGGGAGCAGGGTGACGACCAGATCTGGTCGACCGAGTAGAGACTAGTTTGGTCAGGCCTAGACAGTTGAGGCCTCAGTGGCCAAGCTTGAGCGGCTTATATAGAGCCTGGGCGGCCAGCGTGGAGCCTAAATGGCTGGGCCGGCCAGCATGGTGACGCAGGGAGGACGTGGTAGGTCGATCACCGTCTCCCTAACCGAGTGTTTCTCGAATCCACGAGAAGAAATAAAAGATAAAAAAGGAAATAAATTCTGAATAATTGAATAATTGATAATTGAATGAATAAAAACGGAATTACAATGCATATAAATAGGAAACTAAACCCTAGGTAAAGTATCAAAATCCAACTCCAACTAAAACTCCTAGAAAACGCAACTTACTATAAATAGTAAACTTACTATTTATAGAAGTCGTTCAATCCTACTAGAACTCTTGGTTTTCGGCCAAAAATAGAAAGTTTTCAAACGGCCTCAACCACGCTATTCTACGAAATATTCTAAGCCCTTTTCATGTTGGGCACTAACTCTAAAACCATACGGATGCAAAGTTATGATCGAATTAAAACTTACTATAAATAGTAAAAACGAAAATAAACTAGCCTAATGACCGTCGATACGGTCGATTCTCGCGATTCCGGATTGGGCAACCCGGCGTCGCGGGGTTGGTTGGCTAAAGTAGCTCGAGGTACCCCAAATTGATATATTATACGTCCCGTAACTCATTCCGGACTGTGAGATACGACCGATTCACGGTCCTGACGGTCCGGATCACTTTCGGCCCCGTCCGGTCTTCTTTTGCTCCATCTGGGCCATGAAATAGTCAGCGACCCGTCCTACATCACATGGAGCCTGGGCGGTTGGGCCTGGACAACTAACGTGGACCCTGGGCAACTGGTTTGGTGCCAAGGCAGCTAGTATGGAGCCTGGGTGGCTGGCGTGGAGCCTAGGCGGCTGGGCCTAGATGGCCAATGTGGAGCCTAGGCGGCTGGTATGGAGGAAGAACATGGGTGCTTCTCGATAACAAAATTTTACTTTATTGATCAAGGGGAACTCAATACAAGTGATTTCTGGAAAGGGAAAATGATAACCTGTGACTTGGTGCTTTGGAGCATCTGGTCAGTTCATCTTGAGGCTGGCCTGGGTCGTCAGCCCGTGTTAGCCATGTCAGGGAAGGAACGGGTGTCAAGTTTTAAACGGTGAGGGTACGAGATGTGTTGTTCTCACATACGATGTCAGCTGTTGCTGCACGATTTTGGATAACGGGATTGGACGGCTAGGATCTTCTCTACGACCTCTGATCCGTGTGTTAGAGTCTTTTACCGTCCACTAGACCTGCAATGAAAGAGAAAAAGAAAGCAGAGGGGAGGTACCGCTGTGCGGCGGAGAACTCTCCAATGCCTAAGTCAGGTCCGGGAAATAAGATAAGAAGGGGTTTGAAGGTTTAAATCTCCGTTAGGTGTGGATCCAAGATGTATTTATAGCAGCTTGGAGGCAGTTCGAAAAGACGGATCCTACTAGGATATGTCGGTAGAGTTGCAGTAAAGGAAAGATTCTCTCCCTCGATCATATTGGGAGGATCTCTCCTAATAAAGCATTAGATATGGAGGTATACAAATCTTCCACAAATGTTTCGGACCGATCCTGAGTGGTCGATCCTTCTTGGGATTGAGCCTGGGTGGTCAATCAATCTGGTGTCGAGCCTCGGTGGTCGGTACTTCTTGCGATTGAGCTTAGGTAGTCAGCCTAGGTGTTCAGTACTTCTTGGGACTGAGGTAGATGGTCAATCTATCTGGTGTCAAGCCGGGGTGGTTAGTACTTCTTAGGACTGAGTCTGGGTGGTCAACCTATCTGAGGCCGAGCCTATGCGGCTAGCCTCAGGGAAGTAAAGGTAGCAGGAAAGTTCACGGGAAATGGGCTTCCTCGTGGTTCGCAGTCCAGTGTCTAACTCAGAATATCTCCATAGCATTCCACATATACGACCATACCTGTGCATGAGCATGGAAGCTCGTAATCCACTTGAGTATCAATTTTTCCCCGGAATTGTTGTGGAGTTGTGTTGTTGTCTTTTTCTTTAGAGTCACTACTTTTTTTCTTGATTTAGTGTGCCGTTTTGTCTTTTTCTTTAGGGCGCCTATTTTTCCCTTGAATTATTGTACGGTCTTATCTTTTTCTTTAGAGTATTGATTTTTTCTCTTAAATTATTGTGCAGTTCTTCCCTTTCGATACAATAACTCAATAGAAAATTGATACTCCACTTGATTATGATCTTCTGTACTCATGCACGTGTGGTACGCATGGCAGAGCAAGATGATTTCGCATCCCCAAAATTGCATTGATGATATGATCCCAGTATGGGATTAATAGATATAATGTCTCTTGACTTCGTATTGTCAATAGAAAAGAAAAATAATCGTCTTTTTACAGCCATCATGAGACGACTACCAACAAATGATTTTAACGGTTAGGATTGAGTTACTTGCATTACACATGTACAAATTACAAATGCATGTGGATGACTGATCCTATTGACCTACTGACAATTCAACATGGACTGCTGATAAGCCACCGACCCCAAGAAAATACTCAGTTGTGCTTGTTTTCAAAAGGCGTGACCGATGGTAAATAATAAAAGGGAAACTCAAGGCCATCGTTCGGTGGGTCTGAAGTTCGGACCAAGCCCTGCTAAACTTAGAGTAACCCATGTGTCCAGCAGCGCACGACGTGGACTCAAGTCCAGTACCAATAAAAAAAGACCACGTGTGCGTGCATATGTTGGACCTCCGGTGACAAGCGAAGATTGTCTGCATCAGACGAAGATTTTGCCTCTTTTATTATTATTATTATTATTTTAATCCATTACTGCACGCCCAACAGATACTTTTCATTTGCACTGGACCAGTTGCGTCCAGCGACCTGCTGGACGAAATTTGTGTTCATCCCCATGCTTCTACTTAATCCTTTTTCTTTGAATGGCCCATTGAAAAGAGGGAAAATTATGTGATATAAGGGGGTGAACAGTAAATCTGGTGATGATATCTACCACGGAAGGCCAGGATGTCATGTTCCTGTGGGCCATCCGTGGCAGAGGTCAGCATGTGAGCGGTCCTGATTATTCATATATAAGCTTCGGCTGATTTCAATACTATTGTGGAGTTATTCAACAAGTTGTCCGGGTACAAGGATGTGGTATACACAGGTATACAGCCATTGTGCAATGTGCCACATGTATGCAACAATCCAGACTGTCCAAGTTGTCGTTCTCACTGCAAATGGTCGGAGCAGTTAATAATCTAAACTATATACATAAAGAGTAATTTTCATTGTATCCATTACTTCTGATGACGTTAAGCCTTTGGCTTAGTTTCATGCATGTGGACGGGCTCGTCTGGTATGGTAGGGCTTGGTTAAGTCCCAACCTAGCTAATGATGCGGGTTGGATACAACCCCCGGCAAGACCAACATATGCCTTGACCCGATGTGGCAGGACTGTATTGAGCAATGGCTCTCAGAGATATGAAGCCTAAGGCTGTCAAAGGGCCTGTCCAAGGGTTGGTCTTGGCCCAGATTGTGAACGGTATCGGACTGGTCCATTGGGCCAGCCCTATTCAAAATTCTGATTTTGCAGGCTCGAGCCTGGCCCATTGACACCCCTAGTGGAGCCCAATTGCATTTGTATTCAACCGATTAGCTTTTAAACATGCTTCAGTTAGCTCACACATTTTGAAAATCCACATGGACTAAGTATATTGCCCCTATCTATACTGCCATGGTGGGATTTGATTGAGCCACAGCTATACTATCAAAGATCAGGTTGGGGCAAGTAGGGACTCAACTGAGCAACTTTCTAACATACTTTGGGTGGGTTCCATCTCCATCAATGTTCTGCAGTCCAATCAAATCCCACATAGATAGAGCTACTGCCCAATTGCACTCTTTGAAAACAAGTACAATTGAGTATTTTCATTAGATGTGAATTGTGAAATTGCGTCGGATCATCTAACAAGACACCCTACACATGTGCGGAAGCTTAGCAAAGTTACTGAAACTATGGCTAAGTCTTAGAGAGGAGAAGTGATTAGAACCTTTTAAAAACTCTTGCTCAATTATAACTAATTATCAATTAAACTGAATTAAACAATTAACATTTAGCATCCAAGCTTAAATGGGTCTAATCATCTAGACTACAAAAAATGAAAACAATTAAACCCCAAGTCTATTAGTAAAAATGCATCATGTGTGTGAATCTACGTATCTAGTGTATAGCATATATTCATTCAAGCATTCATATAATTTATCAATTGAAAGACAATGCATGAATAAAAATGTGCTCAAATGATAATCACAAACACAAGCCTATATAGTGGTTCGGTTTCCCTATTCTACTCTCGATTGTCGTATTCACTCCTTGAGTACATCGGATTTCACTAAACAGAGGTTTTAAATCAGGTTCACCTCTTAATGAGATTTTAGACACAAGTTCACCTTTCAACCTGAATGAAGGTTTTACAGGTTCACCTCTTAACTTACACGTATGCACCCATGTCGATGGATCATGTACACACCCGTGTTAATGGCTCCCCTTGAAGACTTAACAATTTAAGCTTTACACAAGAGCCAAGGTCCTACACAAGAACCTACGTAGTTTTAAATAGGCTAACCACTAACCTTGCATTCACACTCAATCCTAACAAAGCAAGGAGTGCAATTGAACTCTCTAAATTGACAACTTACTTGTCAAATTGAGCCCCTTTGATCGCATCATCTTCAAGTTGCTTCTTCTAGCTCTCTCGTGCTTGAATCAAATCCCATCGTGATATCCCGATTGGTGATGCTGATGCTTTACTAAGGCTTCAGCTCCACGATCAATCGTCTTGCATATGATCTTCTTGAGATGACAAAGGTAATCATAGTAGGTGGGTTTAAATTCTCTACAACTAATAGGAAGTTGTTGCTCAAAGAATTTCACTTACAATGATCTCTCTATAGAGTTTAGACAGTAATTTAACTATTGGGTTCAAGGTCTAAACTTTATAGATCAAGAGGGAACAAGTTTATCTTCAAATGAGCTTTGACTACTTCAGCATGTGATTCATCGCAAGGAAGATGACTTAATTGAATTAGGATTAAAGCCTAAGGGTAACTGCAATGTAAGTGGCTTCTAATGCACTAAAATCTCTCTCTTGAGTCTAAAAACTGACCCCATTCTTATATAGATAAAGCTTCAATTGTTGAAAAAGGGCAGTAACGGCTAGCTATCTGTCGGTCGACCAGAGGTGTCGGCCGGTCGAAATGGGTCGTCGATCAGTCGATATTGAAAGTCGGCCGGTCGAATTACCCCATGGCTTGCTGACTTATTTCAGCCACATATCGGCATGTTGACCCAACTGGTCAGTCGGTCGATGAGGCCCATCGACCGGTCGATTTTACCTATCTGCTGGTTAAATTAGGCCTGGACAAATGGTCTAGTACGTTTGCTATCCAGATTTGGCCATTATCGACCTATCGAATTGGGATGTCGGTCGGCCGAACATGCTGTCGACCGGTCGTCAGCACCATGGAATCTATTGTTTGGTTAATTTATTTATAGCAACTCATGAACCTCTTAGGTCTTTTAATTGTTAGTCTTTTCGGATTCCTAAGGTCGTTTTAAGATGACTAAAACTTTACCTAATTGGGTCCAAGCCATTTAAAGGTTATAGGTCGTATTGGTTCTAATGGGTTAGGTCACCGGGGCATCTCTGATTTACATGTTTCTTCTTCCTTGGTGCTTCTTGTCCACTTGAATTTTCGATCTTCAGTTTGCCCAAGCTTAAATGACATTACACCACATGGACGCACGTGATTGACAAATAAGATGCACTAGTATGCCACAAATAAGTACACTAACAGATTATATAGTAACCAATCACCACAGATGGCTGTACTAATCTTAAGTATTTTCATTGGATGCGGACTGCATGGTAGTTCGGTCATCCCTGAACATGGATTAAGTATTGAATGGGCTACAACGTACTGAGTAAATTTTATAGGGTCAGTCATGGTGTATGTGTTCTATCCATATCATTCATCAGTTTTTCATATCATTTTAGGATATAAGCCTAAAGTTGAAGCATTTAGAAAGTTCAAGTGGGCCAAACTACATGAACGCCACAAAAGTTTCGAATTGACCTCATGAACAGCTTAGATAACAATCAAAATTACGATTGGCATGGAAAGGTTTTAATTGTGGACGTCATTAATATCCTGTTGTTTCTGATGGTGTAGCCTACTTAAGCTTTGGATATGCTTCAAATTTGGGCTCATGAGCTAAAATCAGCTAGAAAAAAAATGGGTGGTCTGATAAGGCACATACATCCACCTGTTGGGTGCATTTCACAAAACCTTAGGATCTCGCCCCCCAAAATACTAGAATTATGGGTTATGATAAAGCACTAAACTAAATCAAATCATCAACCACACGACTCAAAGAGATTTTTATGCGGAAAACCCTCAAAGAGGTAAAAACCACGGGACCTAGTCCAGATCAACAATTCACTATGAAGTAGAACCGTTACAACCTCGATCACAAGCACACACTACTTGGATCAAACCTCCTTCACCCACGCAGGGATGGATAACAATAAAAGGACTAGAAACTGAGAGATCTCACCTGAGCACGAGGACATCAAAGAGCCAAGACGTCATTGCACTGTAAATCACCTTCGCGAGCAAAGCCTCCTCTACCAACAAGCTTCCTCTCCCTCTTTCTCTTCTTCTCTTTCTCTTTTTCTCTCTCCCTCACCTTGGATGTATAATACACTTCATAGGATAATATAATCTCAGATTAGAGCTCCTTATATAGAGATTAGCAAGTCCTAACCCAATTTGGAAACTCAGTAGCAGTCCGCGCATACCTCCGACCGGTCAGACGCACCAAAAACTGTCCAGAAAGTCATTGTGTTAAAAAAACACATAGCCTGACTTATCAGCCAGCCGGTCAGGACCACCGGCTGGTTGGACGACCGGTCGGCCTTCACAAAATTTTTCCAGCGATTTTGCTGTTTGTGGACACTTTGTCCGGCCGGCTGGTCAGGGGGCACTGGCTGATTGGACCTCAAACTGTCCCACTCTCTCCTCTATCTAATGAGGAGGAAAACTCCAACAAATCTCCCCCTTTCCGACTCAGGAGGAGTTCACTGTCTTCAAGCCAGCTCGGCTTCTACAAGTCTCAAATTCTCCCTTAAGCAAAGCCTTGGTCATTATGTCTGACCCGTTATCGTCCGTGTGGACCTTCTCAAGCTGTAACATCTTCTGTTCCAAAGTATCCCTGATCCAGTGATACTGAATCTGTATGTGCTTCGACTTGGAATGCTAACTTCGATTCTTGCTCAAGTGTATCGCACTCTGGCTATCACAATAGACCACGTGCTTCTCCTGCTTTAGGCTAAGTTCCTGTAGGAACCTCTTCATCCAAAGCATCTCCTTGCATGCTTCTGTACTGCAATGTACTTGGCCTCTGTTGTCGACAATGTTGTTCGCTTCCCTAAGTGTAGGGTTGGGATGTAGTAATAATCTCGGTAAGACCGAGGTCGATCCACAGGGACTTGTGGAGGAACCCACAAAACACTTCTAACAGTCTCTAATTGAGCACTAACTAAACTGACTTTTGGAATTGAATGTAGATAGCAATTTTGAACTAAAGGTGAATGTAAATAATGTAAAAGAGCACTAGGGGTTCAAGGATCCACTTGTAGCAATCCTTGATGCTTAATTCATTGTGGTTTCTCACTTACTCAACTAGAATCGAAATGAAATTCTATCTAGCCGGATCATAGGGCAGTTAAAACAAACAATCTATCATATGTATGATTCAAGTACATGATTTCCTTAATTCGAGTTAGGACTTGAGCACACTCAATTGTATAGGTCAATCCTAGTTCCAAAAGATTAAGACCACAATCATAATCGTCATTAAACTCTGTCACAAAGCATAACTAGATCATGATTTGAACTTCATTCAAATCACTTACAAAATCACACATATTTCAGAAATTCAGAAAAGTAGAAACCTTGGCATAAAGGTCTCACATGAGAATCAAAGGTCTAGAGCGTATTGAATCCGATTCCTTGGAGCGTACAGGTCTAGAACCATTCAAAATAATTAAGAACTCAAGCAATTCTTCTAAACACCCATGAGCCATCATAAGATTAAGAAAAACTGCTTAGAACTTTATTCAAACTTCAAACCATTGTTCTTCACTAATAATCCAACTTGAAACCAAAACAAATGAATTAACACATCTTAGATTCACTACAAGCTTCACCTCTTAGCCCTAGCTAAGAGGTTTAGCCGTTCATGATACAAGGAAACATGAAAGCAACTAAGAAAAACATAAAAACTAGAAGAACAAACTAGGAGGAGTTGTAGAACTCCAGATCCGACTTCCGCCGCCTCCCACCATGGTAATTCTCTTTTAGGATCCTTAGGAATGATCTAGAGGAATCCTTTTATAGGTTTGGAGCCCTTCGTGCGAAGAAACTTCAAGAAATTTCGTAAAAATAGCGCTTTGCACAGAAGAATTTGAAGCTTGTAGAAGAAGATCTGTTACACAGACAATTGGTCGGACGATCAGTCTGAGCTCATAGACGATCGGTCGCATGACCGATCACAAAAGGCCAACAATCGTCCAATGAGTTTTCTAAAAATTCAAACCCAAAATTTAATTCACCGACCAGTCAGACGACCGGTCGTGATTGGTCCAGCAATGTTGTCAATAGGGGTCCTCCTGTTGAGTGGTCGGACCAGTCGGACGACCGGTCCTGGGCCGTGGACGACCAGTCTTCTGTGCATTTTTTTGCCCTCTTTCTTCTCTCCTTTGTTTTCTTTCTTCCACCTTTTGGCGTTTGGTCTTTTGATCTTCAATGCTTGTAAACAGCGTTTCTAAGCCTTCAATTGATAAATTCCCCCACTCATTCCTACAACCACAAAATCATGCATTAGTTGGGTCTTTAATCATGTATTTCAAGCATAGTTAGTGATGAAATGGGGTTAGAATATACACATTTAAGAGCTTAAAAAATGCTACGACCTTCTATAGCTTATTCTGCCAAGACACCGCTCCCCCAGCAAACGTGAACATGAACCCCGATGTAGACTTACTGGAGTTTATGTCACCTGCCATATCTGCATTTGTGTAGCTCTTTAACACAGGCTTTCCGTCACCATAGCACAGGCTCAACTTAGATGAGCCTCTCAGATACCATAGTATCCACTTCATCGTTGCCCAATGTTCTTTGCCAAGTTTGGCAAGATACCAACTGACAACACCAACCGCATATGCTATGTCTGGGCGCGTGCACACTATAACATACATCAAACTTCCTACTGTCGAGGCGTAGGGTATCTTCTGCATCTCTTCCACCTCTGCCTTCATCTTGGGACACTGTTTGTCGCTCAATTTGAAGTGACCATCCAGTGGAGTACTGGCTGGCTTCGCTGCATTCATATTGAACGCTCTAAGACTTTCTCAATATACCTCTCCTGTGACAACCAAAGCCTTCTGCTACTTCTGTCATGGGTTATCTCCATTCCTAGGATCTGTCTAGCTGGGCCCAAGTCTTTCATCACAAACGACTTGCCCAACTCCTGTTTCAGCCTATCAATCTTCTTGATGTCTTTTCCCATGCTCAACATATAATAGCAGAACTAAGAAATCACCATCTGAGAACCTGCGAGTGAACACACAGTGGTCCGACTCTGTTCTATCATACTCATGTGTCAACATGAACGAGTCGAACTTCTTATACCATTGCTTAGAAGCTTGTTTCTGCCCATACAAGCTCTTCCTAAGCCTACACACCATATGCCCTTTGACCTTGACTTCGAACCCCTCTGGTTGATGCATATAGATCTCTTCTTCTAGGTCACCATGGAGGAAAGAAGTTTTAACATCTAACTGCTCTATCTCCAGATCCATGCGAGCCGCCAACCCAAGCAACATCCGTATGGACGACATCTTCACCACTGGTGAGAATATCTCATCGAAGTCTATACCTTTCCTCTGACCAAAACCTTTCACCACAAGTCTGGCCTTGAACCTTGTCTGTGAATTCTTCTGCTCAATCTTCTTTGTGAACACCCACTTGTTGTTCAGAGCTTTCTTGCCCTTAGGCAATTTCACTATATCATAGGTGTGGTTCTTATGCAAGGATTCCATCTCCTCTTGCATATCTTTCAACCACTCCCCCTTATGCTCGTTGGCTAAGGCCTCAGAATAATCTTCTGGTTCTTCCCATCAGTAAGCATAATGTACTCATGTGGCGAGTACTTCTTGGACAAGTGCCTGTCCCTAGATGTCCTCCTCACCTGTGGCTCAACAGGTGGATCAAGTGGGGGTTGCTCCCCCAGTCCATCTTCTGTAGGAACTCCCTCGTCCTCTGCACGTTGCTATACTCCCCTATCATCAGGCACCACAGGAGTAATAGGATCCAAATTCTCTAGCTCACCTGAACTGGGCTGGGTCTTCTCTGGCTTTCGAATGTCTTTTATACACTGATCTTCAATGAAAACCACATCTCTGCTCCTGACGAGCTTCTTCTCGGTCGAATCCCACAACCTGAAGCCAAATTTCTCATCATCGTACGCTAAGAACACACACTGTCTGATCTTCGTATCGAGCTTGGACCTCTCATCTTTTGGTACTTGAACGGATGCCCTGCATCCAAATATCCTGAGATGACTATACGAGGGATCACATCCAGTCCATACCTTCTCAAGCACTTCTCCATTCAACGGGGCTGATAGAGACCTATTTATCAAATACACTGCCGTGTGCATTGCTTCTCCCCGGAACATCTTAAGCAACTTCGCATGGGATAACATGCATCTGATTCTCTCTACAATGGTGCGATTCATACGCTCAGATACACCATTGTGCTGGGGGGGTCTTGGGTACCGTCTGTTCATGTCGTATACCTAGGGACTTACAATACTCATGGAAGTCACCAATGTATTCACCTCCATTGTCAATGCGAATGCACTTCAATGATCTACCTGTCTCCCTCTCGACCATGGCATGAAATATTTTAAACACACCAAAAACATCGTCCTTGGATTTCAAAGCATAAACCCAAACCCTCCTAAATGCATCATCTATAAATGTGACAAAATACAATGCCCCACCCAAGGTTTTTGTTCTCATAGGACCACAAACATCAGAATAAACCAAATCTAATGGATGGACTTTCTTAACATGAGAAGCAGTTTTTACAAATGAAACTCTATTCTGTTTTCCTGATAAACAATCAATACAGGTTTTAAGAGGTATACCTGTCAACTCTGGAAGAAGGTGCTTCTTTTCTAGTAGCTGAAGCCCTTTCTCGCTCATGTGGCCGAGCTGCCTGTGTCACATGTTTGTCACTGAATCTTATGTTGCATTCAACTCACCCATGCATATGTTAACGCATGTCTTGTATAGGGTGCAACACATCTTCCCTCTTGCTGCAATCATCGAACCCTTGATGAGCTTCTAGTGCCCACCAACAAACCGACTCTCAAAGTCAGCTACATCCAACCTTCCCGTCGACATTAAGTTGAGGCGAAGGTTTAGAATATGTCTCACATCTTTTAGAACCAATGTACAGCCTACATCGGTCCTCACACAAATATCACCAACTCCCACAGTCTGGGATACTCCAGAGTTCCCCATCTTCACTGTACCATAGCTTCCTTGCTTGTAGCTTCTGAAGAAATCCCTTCGTAGAGTTTGTTGAGCTCTTAATTGTACATATTCTAACCCCAATTCATCACTCATTATGCAAGATTTTCATGATTTAAAGACTAATCAAATACATGTTTTGCGATTGTAGGAATGAGAGTGGCTTGGCTCAATTGGTGACCAAAAGGGTACATTTAGGAGTCTTTGATGAAGGCCCAAGGTGGACCAAAGAATGATGAAGAAAGAGAGGAGAATGAGGAAGAAAGAAGGAAAGAAAAGAAAGAAGAAATAATGCAGAAAATGGGGTCCGACAGGTCAAGACCGGTCGGCCAACACTATTTTTCCTTTCACATGCTGCTAGAGCAAGGCCAGCCTTGTCCGACCGGTCTTGACCGGTCGGCCATGCAAATTCCAGGTTCCAGATTCCAGACAGCAGGCCATTCCCGTTTCTGGTTTTTTGGACCGGTTTTCTGGGCCGATCTTGATGATATTTGGAAATCCAATATATCCATGTCGAAGAGGAGCTCGACGCCGAACTAACCCAAGTAGTTTCGTGTCGATTGGAGCTACGGATTGATCGTGGTGGCCAAAACAATACGAACTGTCCAGAAAGTTCCAGATTTCGCTGCTCCACTCTGGGCCGGTCCAGGTGACCCATCATTGATGATATGAAGAATCTACTTAGACCATATTTTAGACCACATCCATATATGAATAACCACAAAGTTTCAGATCAAAAGGATGTGTGGTTTGATCGTACCGGTTGAAAAAAGATGGACCATCCAGAAAGATCCAACTGCGCAGAGTTTATAAAAGCCCTACTTGTTCTAATTTTCGGACCACATTTTGGGATCGTTTTGGACAATCTAATCCGTCTATCATGTATAGGAGGAACTTTTCTACCAATGTTCAAAATTTGGAATCAATCTGACATCTGTACACTCCGGAGCGTTGAAAGCAAGATGACTGGTTCTGAAGGTACCCGAAGTGCGCGATTTTGAGAGGCGGTCGGTGATGTGATTGGTGGGCCCATTCAGAGGATAATCTTGAAAATCTAAAACATCTATGAGGAATATCACATTACAAGGAAGCTACAAATCAAATTTGAAGGCAATCCGACCATTGGTTAAGCCGTACCAAGCGAAACAAATTCTGCTATGTTGCTGTACTATTGCTGCACTATAAAAGGAGGTGCTCTCTTTTATTCCAAGGCAACCAAGGACGTGGGGAGCAAGGAGTTCAAGTCATAGGAGGCTTCCTAGCCTCCTCCAACTAGTTTTTCTTCCTTTTCTTAGTTCTAGTTTTATTTTTAATATGTTTTTCATTAGCTAATCTCTTAGCTAGAGCTAAGAGGTGAACCTTATAGTTTTCTTAGATTGTTTAATTCGTTTTATTGGTTTTAAAGTTAGAATTCATGATTATGAACTATGGTTTGAAGTTTATACAAGCTTTAAGTAGTTTTTCTTAGTCTTATGATGACTCATGGATGTTTGGGAGAATTACTTAAATTCTTAATTGGTTTGCATCAGTCTAGACCTGTATGATCCGAGGAATTGGAGTGCGCTCTAATACTATGATCTTCATGTGGGGACTTCCTACCAAAGTTCTATTTTTCTAATTTTCTGAATTATGTATGGATTGTGCATGTGATTTGAATCAAGTTCAAATCATGATCTAGCCTTGTCTTGTGACAGGACTTGAGGATGGTTATGATTGTGAACTGAACCTTTTGGAATGGGGAATGACCTATGCAATTGAGCATGCTCAGCTCAGCCTACATTGAGTGAATCCTATGCATTGAACTTACATATGACAGATTGTTTGGTTTAACAGCTCTATCATCCGACTAGATAGATCTTAATATCGATTCTAGTTGAGAAAGTGAGAAACCATAGCGAATTATGCATCTAAGGAGAGCTATAAGTGGATCCTTGATGCTCTAGTTATCTTTCCATTATCAGATTTTCTATTTTATGTTAAAAACCAATTTCACAAACCTCTTTGATTCTAGTTATTAGGATAGTTTGAATTTTTTTACTTCCTTCCCTGTGGATCGACCTCGGTCTTATCGAGATTATTACTACATCGCAACCCTACACTTGGGGAAGCGAACAGAGTTGCATGAAACGACACTCCCAAATAGACCACCCAATCGGTGTCCTGATTCGTAGCCGTGAGACAAACATCATGATCCGCTGAAAGAATGACCACAACGTTGCCATCTGAGGCGACATCAGCTTTTTCCTTCCCTTTTCTTTTCTGATCCTTTTTCTTGTGACATTCACTTTTGTAATGGCCCTTCTTGCCACGACATTCAACATCTCTCCTGATATCAGACTTGCCTCTGGATTTATCTCGGGCTTTCCCACCCTTTCTGTTCTTTCCTCTCCCCCGATCCTGTGTCACAAGGGCCTCTTGCTGAGTAGACCCTTGAGACTTCCTCCTTGTCTCCTCATTGAAGAGACAACCTGTTACCTGCTCCATGGACATCTTTCCGTTTGGCGCAAAGTTACTTAGAGACACCATCCAACACCATCTTCATAGCGGAGAGCTAGTTCACAATATTGCTGACTTCATTCATGTGCTCAGTCACAGAACCATTATCCTTGAACTTGAGATTTGCAAGTCTTCTAATCAGGAATATCTTGTTGCCGGCTGTCTTCCTCTCATATAGCCCTTGAATTTCTGCCATAGGCTAGTGGCTGAGGTCTCTGTAGACACATGGTGGAATACCGAATCATCCAACCATTGTCCAATGAACCCCACCATCTTCCGGTCCAATTTCTTCCAATCATCATCTGGCATATCCTTTATCTTCGTTGATATGCCTAAGATTGGAGCATACAAGTCCTTGCAATAAAGCAAGTCCTCCATCTTAGCCTTTCATATGGTCCAGTTGGATCCATTGAGACTAATCATTCTTGATCAGCCACCTTTCATAATTCAAAACCAATCCCACTTCCTGTTCAATCAACCTGAACGCTCTGATACCACTTTTGTCGGGTGCGTTTCACAAAACCTTAGGATCTTGCCCCCCAAACTACTAGAAGTATGGGTTATGATAAAGCACTAAACTAAATCAAATCATCAACCACAAGAATCAAGAGATTTTTACGTGAAAAACCCTCAAAGAGATAAAAACCACGGGACCTAGTCCAGATCAACAATTCACTATGAAGTAGAACCGTTACAACCTCGATCACAAGCACACATTGCTTGGATCAAACCTTCTTCACCCACACAGGGATGGATAACAATAAAAGGACTAGAAACTGAGAGATCTCACCTGAGCACGAGGACGTTGAAGAGCCGAGACGTTGTTACACCGTGAATCACCTTCACGAGCAAAGCCTCCTCTACCAACAAGCTTCCTCTCCCTCTTTCTCTTCCTCTCTTTCTCTTTTTCTCTCTCTCACCTTGGACGTGTAATACACTTCATTGGATAACATAATCCCGAATTAGAGCTTCTTATATAGAGATTAGCAAGAGTCTAACCCAATTTGGAAACTGCAGTAGCAGTCCACGCATACCTCTGGCTGGTCGGACGCACCAAAAACTGTTCGGAGAGTCTCTATGTTAAAAAAACACACAGCCCGACCTGTCTGCCAGCCAGTCAGGACCACCTGCCGGTCGGACGACCGGTCGGCCTTCACAAAATTTATCCAGCGATTTTGCTGTTTGTGGACACTTTGTCCTGCCGACCGGTTAGGGGGCACTAGCCGGTCAGACCTCAAATTGTCCCACTCTCTCCTCTATCTAATGAGGAGGAAAATTCCAACACCGCCATGGCCCAATATTTACTCGGTGTGCTGCAGTGCGCTTAGTATGCAATATGAGATCCTCATGCTTCATACCTATTGGTACAGTATAACTTTCAAAGCGTGGTTTGTGTTGCATGGGTTCCATCACTGGTGGCCCAATCAAGTCCCGTCTGGTCGGGATATGCAAGGGTGATAATATGCGTCTATCCAAGGGTGATAATATGCGTCCATGACATGGTCTGAAAGTTCATACTACAGGAAGTTAGGTGGGGATCACCATGCTGCTTGTGAGAAATCCACTCCATATATTCGTTTTTATTTTCAAATCATCCATGTCATTCATAAGGTTAGTTTTATTAGGATAAGCTTAAAAAACATAAAGATAGGCCTGGTCAATGGATGTTCAGTCCTCATTAGGGGTGTCAATGGGCCGAGCTCGGGCTTGAAAATCAGAATTTTGAGTAAGCCCGGCTGGAAACTGTGGACGCTCGCCTTTCCGCGTGTTGAACCTCCTATTTATACATGATATGGCCCATTACATCACATTATATGCATGGTTTGCATGTTTAAAAGACCCATCTAATGCAGGCTTTGTGATTGTAGGAATGAGAGCAGACTTCATCTAATTGGAGACCAAGAAGAGACATTTAGGAGCCTTGGATGAAGACCCAAGGTGGGCCAAAGAAAGAAGAAAGCAAAGAGAGAGGAAGGAGAGAAGAAAAGAAAGAAGAAACAATGCAGAAACTGGGTCCGACCGGTCAAGACCGGTAGGCCAAGAAGGCCCGACCGGTCGGCTGCACTCCCTGGACACCTGCCAGACAGGTCTAGACCGGTCAAGACCGGTCGGCCATGCAATTTTACACTTCCAGATTTCAGGCAGCAAGCTATTCCCCTTTTTGGATTTTCAGAACAGTTTTCTGAAGCCATCTTGATGATATTTGGAAATCCAACACATCCATGTCGAATAGGAGCTCGACGCCGAAATAACCCAAGTGGTTTTGTGTCGATCCGAGCTACGGATTGATCGTGGTGGCCAAAACAATACGAACTGTCCAGAAAGTTCCAGATTTCGCTGTTTCACTCTGGGCCGGTCCAGGTGACCCATCATTGATGATATGAAGAATCTACTTTGACCATCTTTTAGACCACATCCATATATGAATAACCACAAAAGTTTCAGATAAAAAGGATGTGTGGTTTGATCGTACCGGTTGAAGAAAGATGGACCATCCAGAAAGATCCAACTGCACAGATTTATAAAAGCCTTAAGTATTCTAATTTTCAGACCACATTCTGAAATTGTTTTGGACAATCTAATCCATCTATCATGTAGAGGAGGAAGTGTTCTACCAATTTTCAAAATTTGAGATCAATCCGACATCTGTACACTCCGGAGCGTTGAAAGCAAGATGACTGGTTCTGAAGATACCCGAAGTGCGCGATTTTGAGAGGCGGTCAGTGATCTGATTGGTGGGCCCATTCAGAAGATAATATTGGAAATCTAAATCATCTATGAGGAAGATCACATTACAAGGAAGCTACAAATTAAATTTGAAGGCAATCCGACCATTGGTTAAGCCGTACCAAGCGAAACAAATTCTGCTATGTTGCTGTACTATTGCTGCACTATAAAAAGAGGTTCTCTCTTCTATCCCAAATCGAAGCAAGGACGTGGGAAGCAAGGAGTTCAAGTCATAGGAGGCTTCCTAGCCTCCTCCAACTAGTTTTTCTTCCTTTTCTTAGTTCTAGTTCTAGTTTTTAATATGCTTTTCCTTAGCTAACCTCTTAGCTAGAGCTAGAGGTGAAATTTGTAGTTGGTTCCAATGCTTTAATTCTTTTATTTCAAGTACCTTTTTCTTAATTTTGGATTTTCAAGTTCTAGTTTGAATAAAGTTTGGTTTTTTAGAAGTTTTGTGAGATTTTGTGTGCTCCGGACATGAGCTCCTTGCAATTCTCTGATATTACCATGATTGGGTTGTTTGAATTCGAATTGTAGTAACCCTTGAGCATGCCATAGTCCATAGGCATGGCTGTTACTCCGAAGGCTACAAGTTCAAGTTCTATGTGCTTCATTAGAACTAGAAATCTGATTTTCAGATTTAATTGGGACTGTTTGTGCTTGAATGCTATATCTTCCAATTAGATGAGAGATAGGACTTTGATTCTAATTGTGTTGTACTTGGATGAATGGATTGGCATTGGACTACTACAAGTGGATCCTTAATGCTCTAGTTCTTCTTAATTTCAGATTTTTTCTATTTTATGTGAAAAACTATCTTCTCAAACTTCTTAGATTCTAGTTATTAAAGTACTTGGAATTGTTTACCTCTTTCCCTGTGGATCGACCTCGGTCTTACCAAGATTTATTACTACATCGCAGCCTTACACTTGAGGCGAGCGAACACCGCGCTCCTCAGCCCTCCCTTTCAAAAAGGGGGGTGTGCCCGAATCTCCGTTGTGCCACTGGCTCACCTCATTCTCCAGGGCTTTTTCGGTTATCGTGTTAAACTGGATATATTTAAATGAGTTCGTATAAAACCAGAGTCGCCACTAGCCAGTTACTTCGAATCTACAGTCGGCTAAACCCTGTAGAAATGTTAGAGAAGAGAATCTGAAGATTCCTTCCTCTAAAATGATTCTTTTTTTATCTACGGTTAGAGATTCAAGGTAAGGGATCATGGTTACAGGGCGGGAAGGTGTTAGGCACCCACTCTGCCCGTACCGAAGTACAGTCTTTACTTTACAGAATCGAACTAATACTTGAAAGTCTGAATTAATCCTCGTACATTCTCATGAATGATATTATACATGAATATGGATCTAAACAGTAAGAGTTTCTGATTGGCAGATTTTCATTAATAGGCAAGCCCAGAGCATATGCTCGAACTGACAGGTGCTTTATGCGAGATGCATGCTGTGTGTTTGATCTGTCAGAGTTTGTGATCAGTAATCCCGGATAAGCCAGCAAATCTCAGAGCCTCTGATATTACCTGATCAAGTGATTATAGTGGAATGATAAGTAGGGGGTTGGAAGAATACTAAATGTTACACTTATGCTAGATGTGAAAGAGATGAAACTGGTATAAGAGAGCTGGATGAACGGAGGTGTCGCAAGGGTTTACTTCGAGTAGCTAAGATCAGGACTTAGGTGGCTTGAGAGGCTTGAACTAGGGTCAGGTTAGGCTGGACCAAAGCTAGACTCTTCACTCACTCGGGCTCTCCTTGGTGGAGGAATGGACTAACGAGGCGGAGATGAGTCGCTTCTCACAGAGGAGGTCTCGAAGCTGATGGATGATGGAAATGAGAAGGGGAGGGGGTATTTATAGCTAGGAGAAGTGGCAGCTCTCGTAAATAGGTACGGGTGGCACTCTGAGTGCCGCCCGTACGGACATTTTGCTTCAGCTTCAAAGCGTACGGCCTCCAAACCTGAAGCAGAAAAGTCCAAGGTTCGGGGTTCGAGGCTGCTCCGAAGCTGTGGCTCGGAACTAAGTGAGTCAACTGGGTTTGAAAGATAGGTTTGACAAGGTGAGTCGACTAGTGTAAGGGCTGGACTGACCTAGTGAGTTGACTCGGTGATTTGACTCAGCGGGTTTACTCATCAAGCTGACTTTTTTTTAAATTTTTGGACTGATTTTTCTCATGGGGGGTTTTTAGGGCTGATGTTTAGGGGTGTGTTGACTGAGTTAAAGCTTGAGTTAGGCTATGGATTGGAGCTTGCAAGGGTGAGTTTGGCTGGGTTTGGACATGGGGTTTAGGGATATGGACCTCCACTCATCCAGCTATCTCAACCAACATTGTAGCCGAAGGTGGGGTGTCCATAGATGCCCCTCTTTGGCAGAGGTTGCGTGCAACCGAATGTCAAAGCAAGTGGACACCCCAGTTCTGACCCGGTCATTCATAGATCGTGGTCTGGAATCTTTGCTTACCTTTGTATCTGAGTCAGTTGATTGTCTAGAAATTGATAACTCGCACATACCATGGGAGTTTGGAGAAAACGTTGTGATTGTCCCTGCATGAGCTGCAACTTGGGTACCCAATTGCAACCCTTCCGTTCTCGATCGGTACTAACATCGAAAAGGTATAGTAGAGCCTCTACATCCATTATAGTCTTACGAGGTTACTGACCCTGTGATTGATTAGCTCATTGCTTTCCCGGATCACTCCAAGAGTACTTGTTTCACTTGACTGTCAAAGTGGTTAGCTGCCCTGCGTTTGCGCGGCCTTATGAGTAATCCACTACTTCGACTTGAACTCAGTCAAGGTACTTCAGGCATCCATGCCTAGGTATGTGCGGGTGAACTTTTTTCACCTAATTTGCTGGTTTTGATACTTGGGTTACAATTCATCGTTTCCACCGTTCGAATGGTTTCTTTGACTGAGCCTTTTGGCTTTCATCTTATCGTATCTGGCATTTGGTACGACCATCCTGACACTAGAGTTCAGTCCGACCGTACTTTGAGTCCATTGGATCCGATGTCTCCGAAAAAATCACGAGACATAGAATCTTATTTAATTTTACGTAGGCTCCTACCCGAAGATATGGAAGATCTCTTAGTATTTTGGAGGACGAACGCTCTACTGGGAAAATATTTTTGGATTTTGAAAAGATACCCACTCTGGGGAGTGATATTCCGTAGGGTTTTTATTTACAAATAGGAGTATGTATATAATATTTTTGTCTTTTTGAAAAGGAAATCTGGCTTGCACGCGCCTCCACTAGAGATGCCTGCAGGGTCTTTGGCTAACCGACTTTAATTTTGAAAGCAGGTAAACATGATGATTGATGCGATGGATGCTGATGCATATGGATGCATATTTGATAATGGATGCATGGTTTGGCTCATTCACTTTTTGTCCAATGATTTGGCTTTTGCTGGGGATGTAGAGAACTTTGAGCTTATTACTTGTAGGGTTTTGCTTCCTTGGAGATTTTTCCTTTTAGTGCGGATGTTTGTCAGCAGGTTGGTCAAGATCCCGACCTGTGGTCGATCAGGTCCATCGTCCCAATATGCTGCTATATTTCTGCTGGGAATGGATGAAGGAGGTTCTAGGTTGCAACCTCCAGATATTCTTCTGGGGAATGGATGTGATTGGGATGGTGTTTGGTCGTCAGTTTTGGTCAAGATTCTAATTTGCGGATGATCGGATCCGTCATCCCAAACTGTGAAGTGGGTGAGGGGAGTTCGAGACTCCTGAATGTTGTGCTGGGGATAGTGACAATTATTTGTGATTTTTTTGTAAATATTTAATCTGAATCTTTACTTAGGTGGTCAGGATGGGGATCGATTATTGAAAACTAAGGAAATATTTTTGTGATTTTTGTAAATATCTTATCCAAGTCTCTTCCTGAGTGGTCAAGATGAAGATCGGTGTTATTGAAAACAAAGGAATATTTTTGTGATTTTGTAAATTGATTTTGCAGTGTTTTGGTGTTTTGTCGGATTTTCTAAAATGCAGAAAAAGGTATGGAATTTTCATCCACTTCCAGCTTCTACTGCTGGTAAGGCACCCAATCTATTTTACGTCAGTGAGTAAGACAAGTCTCGCACAGTTAAGTGTCGTAGTTTTACATCTTCGGATGAGGGAATTTTGAGGGTTTTCAGTCAACACACCCACAAAGTTTCATGTTCCTCATGTGTAATGCACATAGATCACGTATCATCCGACGGACTCCTTCAGCCACAAAATGAGCCACATCCTCACATTTCCCTTTATCAATCCAGTTTGGGGTCTTATGCTACTCACAATTCCATGAGGGTGCGCTTCACCTCCCAACTGCCTTAATCCCCTTGTTCGCTTCCCCAAGTGTAGGGTTGCGATGTAGCAATAATTTCGGTAAGACCGAGGTCGATCCACAGGGAGTTATGTAGGAATCCACAAAATACTTCCAATAGCTTCTATTGAAAAGCTAATAAAGAGATTTGTAGAAGATTGTAATGTTGATAACAACTTTAAACTAAACTGAAAGTAATCAATTAATAAAAGCACTAGGGGTTCAAGGATCCACTTGTAGCAATCCTTGATGCTCAATTCGCTGTGGTTTCTACTTTCTCAACTAGAATCGAAATTAAGATCTATCTAGTCAGATGATAGAGCAGTTAAACCAAACAACCTGTCATATGTATGAACAATATATATGATTCACTCAATGCAAGCTAGGATGAGCATGCTCAATTGCATAGGTCAGTCCCAATTCCAATAGATTAAGTCCACAATCATAACCATCATTAAGTCCTGTCACAAGACAAAGCTAGATTATGATTTGAACTTGATTCAAATCACATACGCAGTCCCATACATACTACAAAAATTCAGAAAAGTAGAACTTTGGTAGGAAGTTTCCACATGAAGATCATAGCACTAGAGCGTACTCCAATTCCTCGGATCATACATGTCTAGACTAACACACAACAATTAAGAACTTAAGTAATTCTTCCAAACATCCATGAGTCATCATAAGACTAAGAAAAACTACTTCAGTACTTGAATTAAACTTCAAACCACTGTTCTTAAAAATGAAATCCAACTTAAAACCATCTTAAACGAATTGAAACATCTTAGATTCACTACAAGCTTCACCTCTTAGCCCTAGCTAAAAGGTTTAGCCGTTCATGATCCAAGAAAACATGAAACAACTAAAAGAAACATAAAAACAGTAAACAAACTAAGAGGAGTTGTGGAACTCTGAAATCCACTTCCGCCGCCTCCCACTATGCTTAATCCGTTCTAAGATGCCCTAGGAACAATCCCTAGGTGTCCTTTTATAGTGGGGAGGCTCCGCAACGTCGGAATCTTCCAGAATTTGTGTAAGCTTATGCAATGCGCAGAGAAAATCGGAGCAGAAATAGAAAGTCCGCTATTTGAACACATGGCTGACCAGTCTGGACCGGTCGGACTAGGCTGGCCGACCGGTCACGACCGGTCGGACTGGCTATCGCATCAGTCCAGCGTGTATTTTGGCAACGGGCAAACTCTGACTGACCGATCTAGACCGGTCGGACTTGGCTAGCCGACCGGTCACTGTTGAGCTCTTAATTGTGCATATTCTAACCCCAATTCATCACTCATTGTGCAAGAGTTTCATGATTTAAAGACTAATTGAATGCATGATTGGTGATTGCAGGATTGAGAGTGGACTCAGCCTAATTAATGACAAAGAGACCCCTTTAAGAACCTTGGATGAAGACCCAAGGTGGGCCGAAGGAAGAAGGAAGCAAAGAGAGAAGTAAGGAAAGAAGAAAGTAAAAGAAAGAAAGGAAGAAAAAAGAAGCAAGAAGAAGCCGACCGGTCTTGACCGGTCGGCCAAGGGAGCCAGACCGGTCTCGACCGGTCAGCCATGTACGCTGACTGATTCTCATAGCCAGGCCGACCGGTCTTGACCGGTCGGCCAGAGTTCTTTTCCCTCCAGAGGCTGCTGGACCTTTTTCCAAAAGAGGCCAGACCTGTCGTGACCGGTTGGCCAGCCCAGTCTGACCGGTCCAGACCGGTCGGCCATGTGAAAAATCGAAAATTTCCATCTTTGACGTCGATTTTCTCTGCGCACTACGTAACTCTTACGCAGATTCTCGATTCTTCTGAAGTTGCGGAGCCTCCATACTATAAAAGGACACCTAGGGATCGTTCCTAGGGTATCTTAGAAGGGTTGAAGCAAGCTTGGAGGCGACGGAAGTGGATTTCAGAGTTCCACAACTCCTAGTTTGTTTTGCTGTTTTTATGATTTTTTTGGTTGTTTCATGTTTCCTTGGATCATGAGCAGCTAAACCTCTTAGCTAGGGCTAAGAAGTGAAGGTTGTAGTGGATCCAAGATGTTTCAATTCGTATTTAGTTGGTTTAAAGTTTGGAATTCATGATTATGAACTATGGTTTGAAGTTTATACAAGTTTTAAGTACTTTTTCTTAGTCTTATGATGACTCATGGATGTTTGGGAGAATTACTTAAATTCTTAATTGGTTTACATCAGTCTAGACTTGTATGATCCGAGGAATTGGAGTGCGCTCTAGTACTATGATCTTCATGTGGGGACTTCCTACCAAAGTTCTATTTTTTTTTATTTTCTGAATTATGTAAGGGACTGTGCAGGTGATTTGAATCAAGTTCAAATCATGATCTAGCCTTGTCTTGTGACAGGACTTGAGGATGGTTATGATTGTGAACTGGACCTTTTGGAAAGGGGAATGACCTATGCAATTGAGCATGCTCAGCTCAGCCTACATTGAGTGAATCATATGCATTGAACTTACATATAACAGATTGTTTGGTTTAACAGCTCTATCATCTGGCTAGATAGATCTTAATATCGATTCTAGTTGAGAAAATGAGAAACCACAGCGGATTGAACATCAAGGATTGCTACAAGTGGATCCTTGAACCCCTAGTGCCTTTCTATAATTAGTTACTTTCAATTTAATTCAATTTTGTTACTCACATCAAATTCATACAAAAATCTGGTTATTAGCTTTCAATAGATACTGTTGGATGTGTTTGTGAAATCCTACATAAGTCCATGTGGATCGACCTCGGTCTTACCGAGTTTATTACTACATCGCAACCCTACACTTGGGGAAGCGAACAGTCACGACTGGTCTGGCTGCATATGTCGCATGTCAAGAGAGTTCAGCAGGGTCTGGGGGAGCTGGCCGACCAGTCTAGACCAGTTGTGGCCCTCCTGGCCGACCGGTCTAGCCCTTATGTTCTTCATTTCCTTCTTCTTTTCTTCTTTCTCTGCTTCCTCTTTTCTTCGGCCCACCTTGGGTCTTCATCCAAGACTCTAAATAGATCCTTTTGGTCTTCTATTGAGTGAAGTCCACTCTCATTCCTATAATCACAAAACATGCATTCGATTAGTCTTTAAATCATGAAAACCTTGCATAATGAGTGATGAATTGGGGTTAGAATATGCACATTTAAGAGCTCAACACCCCCTCATGAGTTTTAGAAACAGGGAATATCCGTCATATTCAACAGCGACTTCCAAGTCAAGGTCGTCTATCACGGTGCGTTCAACATGAACAGGATCGCGGGGCTCTGCCCGCCTCAGCCCTTACCTGTTTAGAGAACTATAAACACCCGTACAATCAAGTGTCAGCCATGTCCAGAACAAGTTGGGAAAGAAAGCCCCCGAGAAGTTAATCCTAGTGTAGTTTAAGGTCTTCAGACCGCTGGGGATAAATCTATGTAGTTATAATCAGAGTTGAATTTTTTTGTTTGTTTTTTAGAAAGTTCCAGACCTTGACTCGAGAGGTCGAGATTGGTGCTGGCTTTTATGGAAAGCTTAAAATATTTTTGGTATGTTTGAAATGATCTGGGTCATCGAACTTTGACTCGAAGGACCGAGATTGATGTCGGTTTTTTTGTTGAAAGCAAGAAAGTCCCCCGAGAAGTTAATCCAAGTGTAGTTTAAGGTTTTCGGACCAAAAGTATGTTTATGCTGAAAATACATTCTTTTTGTGATTTTTGGAAAGATCCGGACTATCGAACCTCGATCCGAGTAGTTGAGGTTGACGCTGGTTTTTATTACGAAATCTCTCGAGATCTTGATCTTGACGTAGTTTAAGGTCTTCGGGCCACGGTTTATACAAGCGAGGTTGGAAATGTATATTTTTATGTTTCTAGAAAAATGTCCTGAGTCATTGGATCTTGATTCGAACAATCAAGACCGATGCCGGTTTTTATTGAAAATCTCTCAGAATTTTGATCCCGACATAGTTTAAGGTCTTCGGTTTAAGGTCTTCGGACCCAGGTTTATTTTATTTTTTAAAGTATATATTTTTTATTTTTCTGGAATGTCTAGGATCTCATATCGAATGTTTGAGGTTGATACCGATTTTATTGAAAATGCATACTTACCTTGCTATATTTGGCTTCTGGTGTGCTCTTAATTGACATAGTGATCCTAATGGCCATGGCACACCGACTGCCCATCTTTGCACATTGTCTCTTACCAGCGGGTGAGATTACTTTGTGGTTGATGAAGTTTCAATACATGTGAGGAGAGAAAGCACTTTAGCAAAATGATTGAAGTATTAAAGCGGGAGGAAAGATACTTACCTTTTGGGAGGAATGACCAGGAGAAAGGCGTTTGCAGGAGTCACTTCGTGAGTTGGCTGGAGGATGTTTATTTTGAAAGCCCTATAAGATTTTTTTTAAATATATGTATGCAAATAATGCATGAAATGAAAATTTGTGCCAAGTGGTTGTCTATCTGTGCGTGATTTGAACTTGTGCTTGTAGATGTGGAAATCAGAACATTTGACTCAGCCCGATGTTATACTCGATTCTCTTAATTATTCACCAAAGGTCTTGATCCCCTTAAACTAGTGCGCAATGGTATCCTTTCCCTAGAGTTTGGGCAGTGCTTAAAAGAATTCTTGATTCATGGCCGTCATCCTTGCTTCCATTGAATCCTCATGTCACCCAAATCTTTCATGAACATGCTTTTTTTTTAGCCATTATTACCCGCAATGCCCTTTCGGGTTTTCATGGCGTCCGGCTTACCCGTCATTTTTGCCCGTGGCGCCCTTTTGGGTTTTCACCACATCCTAGGTGTTTGATCTTGCCTACCCCTTGGCAGCTATGCTATTTTTACCCTTAACTCCCTTTCAAAGTTTCACCAAATCCGCTATGTGCCCACTGTTTTTACTCAGAGCGCCTTTTTGGGTTTTACTCCGCCATTTTGTTTAAATACATCTTTTTCTTTTTTTTCTTTTTTTGGATAAATGAGGTGGCCAGAGGTCGGGAATCCGTCGTTGCTGACCGATGGTAGCCTTTAGGCTCTTATCTTAAGTCACAATAGCAGAGCTGTCGGCCTTAGCTACAGACCCTTTTGAGGTGGATAGATGGATAGATGTGTTTCTTTTGAGTCGATTTTTTTCTCTTTTTTTAACCCTTTTTTTTTCCTTATTCTTTTGTTCTCTTCTTTTTTTTTCTTTGGCTTTTGAACCCTTTATTTGGAACACTTATTGGTGGACGGGAAGAGATTATCAAAGGTCTAAGCCTTGACCTCTTGACTTCAGCTCTACTAATATAACTCTTGATAAAGTTGGATTGGCTTACCTGTGAGAGATTTTCATGTTATCGGCGTTGATTGGCTCAGGAAGATCCTTGCCCCTCAGGTTGGTGAGTCGAATGGTGCCTCCCAAAAAAACTTTTCTGATCCTTGGGCCTTGCCCCTTGAGTCTAATAGATACGGCGATACTCGCTGCAAACTTAATATGACTTTTATTTCTTCGACTTCATTCTCTATTAGCTTCATGTTGACAGGATTTTGACTTGAATTTTGTCGACTTGTCTTCTGATTTTAAGCTTCTCGAGGAACTCTTCCATCCTTAGATTTCGAAAGATGTCCCATTGCTGATGTTGATAGCATGTGAGAACCCTTAACAATTGATGACATCATTCTTCATGAGAATTATCACGCGAGATCAGAATGTTACCTCCATCCACTTTGTGCTGTAATCGATTGCCACAAGTATATGCGTATGACTGCTAGATGATGCCGAGTCGATCTTTCTGTTAATATAGATACCGCGTACAGGGAATAACTGGAGTGTTATTAGGTTGTAGAGTTTCGAAGCACACACATGGATCCGATGTGCATGCTGCTGACACTTGAAGTGCTTTCTGATATGTTGACAACAATCTGTCTTCAGTGAACCACGAGGTTTCTTCGATCATTCGTTAAGTCGCATACTCCAGCATGGAATGCAAGCATAGTCATGGCGGCGTTGTCTTGATAAGCTTGATGAGTTTTTGATCGAGTCTGGATAAATCTTCATAGGACTTCAAAAATTCGATCATTCTCTGCTTATTTTTCGAGGACAATGATTCTCAATGCACACTTCCTTATGAGTCTCAAGAGATCCTAGGTTTACAATTTTAAAATTTTTTGAGCTACATTAGCTTTTGGTTCGAACTTTCGAGGAGACCCTCTTAGTTTGGGAGTCAGCTCATCATTTTCCACATCATTTGGCTTTGTCCAAATCTTTGAGTTTAAAGTTCAACTCTAGATCGAAATCATATGAGTCAACTTATACTTAAGTGCTTTGATAGAGAGACTTGGCATTTTATCGAAAGATTTTTTAAATATTTTTTTATTTTTTCTTTTTGTTAGCTTAGAAAGATTTTATGATTTTTTATTTTATTTTTTTTTGGAATTTTGTGAATATCTGAATTTTTTGAACTTTTGAATTTTGTGAAATTTTGAGAATTTTTTTTTGAAATATTCGTTATTTTAGGTTTTTAAATCTTTTGATTTTTTTTAAAGTTTTTTTTTAAAACCCCGAGCAAGACGGTGATGTGAACGATGGGTTGCCTAATTCGGCCCGGGGAGCCGAGAACTATTGACTTTTATTGCTGTCATAAGGACTACAAACATGTTACTGCCTTGCACTCCTTCCCCTAAGGAGGCAGGGCCAAAAGGATCAGTAAGTCAAACCTCATCGTTGTGCCCAAACGTCATGATAGATCTAAAATCGGGCTCTGAGTCGGTGTCGGATGTGATTTCTCCTAGCTCATCCCCGATGTATTGCAGCTCTTTGGGTTCATCTGGTTGAGGTGGGACCAGGACGGCAGTCCAGTCAATCGGGAGAAATTCCTGCCCCTTGCTTGAGTCTCCTTTGGGCAACTCTATCAGACTCAATTTGCTTGCTTGATCATCGAAGGTGGAATCCAGTCCATCATTAGGATAGATAATCCCTACATTGATAAACTGGATTGGTGTGCAGATGTAGGGATTGCCTTCTTCTTGATGACCATGTCTTCTTCTGATACTTTCGTGATTTGGTTTCCTAATTAGAGTAGGTTGATATCACAGTCTTCCTCTATCAACATTCTCTTAAACTCTCATGATTTGGGTCAAGTCTTGATATTCAAGCTGATAGTAGAAGGTTTGATGCTCGGCAGGAAGGTAGACGCAGTTTGATCCGATGGGACATGCACGAGGGAAGTATTTTGCATTGTGAAACTTAGGACTTTAGTATGAGACCCCCCCCCCCCCATTAAAGCGTTGTACGTCCATGGCTGGGATGGTAGGCTCTGAAAGGTTGGATGCTTCTACCATGAGAATTTGTTCGGGATCGGTGATGATGATAATCGCCCTTTTTCTGAAGATGTGCTTGACCCTTTGGTGAAGATTTGAAGAGATAGCACCAATTCTGTGAAACCAGGTCCGATCGGGAAGGAGATGGAATGAAGCTGAGATATTCAAGACCTAAAGAGTGATGATTAATGTTTTTGGACCGATCAGAATCTGGACATCAATCTCTCCTTTGACCTCCTAGATAATGGCCACATAATTGAAGTTGGGCCCTAATTCTGCTAGGGAATGTAGCATGCTGTCCAAGGAAGGGTCTTCTTCTTGGAGGATGAAGGCTGAAGAAGAAGTCGAATAGACAAGTGTGACGGGCAAGTTGTGCCCCTGATTGCTTGATGGAGAGGTGGGTAAGCTTTGCCCCTGGTAAGCTAGAGTGGGCAAGTTGTGCCCCTGACTGGCTATTGCTAAGACGGGCAAGTTGTAACCCTAGTTGATTGATGCTGAGATGGGTAGGATTTGCCCCTGGCTCAAACTGAGCAGACCATGTCCATGGTTTGCTAATGCTGTGCTGGGGAGGTTGTCCCCTTGGTTGACTAAGATGGGCTGATTGTGCCCATGGTTAGAAATGGGCGCGAAGAATGAAACAACTAAAGGTGCCCCTTGCATAATGATGGGCTCTGGGATTGAAATAACTGAGGGTGCACCTTGCAGGCTAGGATTCAAATAGCCGAGGGTGCCCCTTGCAGGATGAGAGGCTCGAACTCTGAACTAGAGTCGATGGCAAGAATAAACTGGAGATGAGGCTCTTCTTGGCTAATGAATGCTAGATAGGTAGGAGGTGCCCCTTGCATTGCAGAGACTGGATCGACTGGAGATGCCCCTTGCAGGATGAGGGGTTCTGAAACTGGACTGATTAGGGGTGCCTCTTGCAAACCTAGATTAGGGCACTATGGGTTCCATCTCAGTTGTTGATGTTGCTGCTGCAGTTGTCCATTCTGAGGGATGAATAGTGCACCTTCGGTAGAGGCAACAAGATCGTCTTCTTCCATTGGATGGGAGACCGGAACACAATCGTTATCGCTCTCATATCCGGTAGGCTCACCTTCTACTATTGGTTGTATTAGAGAGGCCTGCTGAGGCCACCAAGGGGATATCATCCCAGCCCTTATTTCGGCTTCGACTTGTTCCCCAGCGCGAATGAGTTGGTTAAAGTTGGCATACGGATATGAGACGAGGTATCCAGAGATACTCGAATTTGCCGAGTTGATGATCATGGAGATTTGCCCCTCATCGTCGATGTGTGTCTTCATTCTTGCGATCATTGCCCGCCACCGTCCAATGTAAGCTGATAATGACTCATCATTCCCCTGCCTTAAGGCTCTAAGATCTGCCCTTCTGGGTGCTGAGTTAAGATTGTACGCGAAACGATTGACAAATGCTTAAGAAAGATGTTTCCAAGTTTTGATTCGATGGTAGTTCAGTAACGTGTACCAATCTAATGCGTCAACTTTCAGGGACTTTTGAAACAGGCGGATTAACGCTCCGTCGTTGCCTGCCACAGCATCTAGGTCACCACAGAATGATTTCAGGTGGTCTATAGGACACTCTGTCCCATCATATCTTTTTAATTTTCGTATGTGAAAGCCTTGAGGTACAATTGCATCGAGAAAGGGACAGAGGTCCCGGAACTTAGTGGATGGAAGATCCATCCCGTACTGCTTCTGTAACGTTCTCTTCATCTCTTACATCTGCTATCGGAGTTGTTCGATTTTAGAAGGACTAGATGAGGGAGATTTTGCCCCTTGCCAAGCCTGAGTTGCCCCCCTTTTGTAATAATTGGTATCATTGATGCTCATATAATTCTTGCCTGAAGGAAGTTGTGCTTGGTGATTACTCACATTATAAGGACTTTATTGGATTGGAGCTGAGAAAGGAGACTGCAAAGAAACCTGAAAATGGCTCCTGTTTGTAGGAGGATGCTAGAAGAAATGCCCTAAGGTCGAGGGTTGTTCTGATTGAGGGCCTTCATTAGGAGGGTATCGAAAGTCCTACGCCAACCCTGATAGCTGTGGTTGGGATGAACTGAAGGCTAGAAGAGATGGTTGTTGTGGTTGTTGAACTAGACCAGCTTGATTGCTGGCTACTGAATCTTAGGCTTGTGTGAATCGAAAAAGCATTTCCTGCATAGCCTTCATGCTTTGTTGTAGCTCTTGGATGCCAGGAATTGACATGGATTCTCTCGGGTTTAAATGTGGAGAGGAAGCCTCAGGTATTTCGAGGGCAGGGAGTGGGAGAGCCATGTCGATTTTGTATTGGACGTGGTAGGGTGATTTAATTTGGAGGAGTAATGGTGGGGAAGTATGCTCTACTCTTTTCTTTTTTTTTTGAAATTTTTATTTTTTTGTTTATGGGTAGAATGCTATGCAGATGAGATTGTATGGGGATTATTGACTTTCAAGTACAGGAAGGATTCTGTTTTTCAAGTTGGATCACGACTAGTGGAACTAGAATATCCCCAATGGATTCACCATTCTGTGGACACTCGCCTTTCCGCGCTCCCCGGCCCTCCCTTTCGAAAAGGGGGGTGTGCATGAATCGCCGTTGTGCCACTGGCTCACCTCGTTCTCGAGAACTTTTTCAGTTGTCGTGTTAAACTGGATATATTTGAATAAGTTCATATAAGACCAGAGTCGCCACTAGCCAGTTACTTCGAATTTACAGTCGGCTAAACCCCGTAGAAACGTTAGAGAAAAGAATCCGAAGATTCCTTCCTCTAAAATTACTCTTTTTTATCTGCAGTCAGAGATTCGAGGTAGGGGATCATGGTTAAAGGATGGGAAGGTATTAGGCACCCACTCTGCCGGTACCGAAGTAGGGTCTTTACTTCACAGAATCGAACTAATACTTGAAAGTCTGAATTAATTCTCATACATTCTCATGAATGATATGATGCATAAATATGGGTCTAAACAATAAGAGTTTCTGATTGGCAGGTTTCTATTAACAGGCAAGCCTAGATCACACGCTCGAACTAACAGGTAATTTATGTGAGATACATGTTGTATGTTTGATCGGTCAGAGTTTCTGATGAGTAATTCCGGATGAGCCGGCAAATCTCAAAGCATCTGCTATGACCTGATCAAGTGCTTGTAGTGGAATGATAAGCAGGGGGGTTGGAAGAATACTAAATGTTGCACTTATGCTAGATGTGAATGAGATGAAACTGGTATAAGAGAGCTAGATGGACGGAGGTGTCGCAAGGGTTTACTTTGAGTGGCTAAGATCAGGAGTTAGGTGGCTTCAGAGGCTTGAACCAGAGTCAGGCTAGACTGGACCAGGGCTAGACTCTTCACTCACTCGGGCTCTCCTTGGTGCAGGAATAGACTAAAGAGGCGGAGATGAGTTGCTTCTCATAGAGGAGGACTCGAAGCTAATGGATGGTGGAAATGAGAAGGGGAGGGGGTATTTATAGCTGCGAGAAGTGGCAGCTCTCGTAAATAGGTATGGGTAGCACTCTGAGTGCCGCCCGTACGGCTGTTTTGCTTCAACTTCGAAGCGTACGGCCTCCGAACCTGAAACAGAAAAGTCCAAGGATCGGGGTTTGGGGCTGCTCCGAAGCTGTGGTTCGGAACTAGGTGAGTCAACTGGGTTTGAAAGATAGGTTTGACAAGGTGAGTTGACTGGGTGCAAGGGCTAGACTGACCTGTTGAGTTGACTCGGGATTTGATTCAGTGGGTTGACTCACCAAGCTGATTTTTTTTTTATTTTTTGACTGATTTTTCTCATGGGAGGTTTTTAGGGCTAATGTTTAGGGGTGAGTTGACTAAGTTCGGGCTTGAGTTGGACTATGGATTGGAGCTTGCAATTGTGAGTTTGGCTAGGTTTGGACATGGAGTCTAAGGATATGGATCTCCATTCATCTAGCTATCTCAACCAACACTGTAGTCGTTGTTAAGTATCCACATAAACAATTCAAAATCCAAACTGAGAACTACCCAGGCCCGGCTCGTTGACAGCCCTGGTCCTCACCAGTCGTGCGGGCCCATTGAGATCTGGATATGCGTTTTTCTTTTTTTGCTATGTTTGATCCGGAGAAATGAATGGACAGGTGGCGGTCTCTTCCAGTGGTAGGAGGAGGTTGCAGCGACAGGCTGTCGGAATCCGCGTCCGTCTATTTGTGGGTGGCTTTAATAGCTGTCTGCAGAATTGTCAGAAAGTCGATACAATGATGGAGTAAGATCATCCATGCACATGCACCCTATTATTGTATATGCAGTACACGCATCTCAATCCTAATCGTTAGTGTCGGTTTCACTGGAATGACGTCATTAACATCCAGATGCTGATATTATCACTGCAATTTTGGAGGATACCAAACGATCTAGGTCGGTTTCAATTTGATGAAGGGTGGCTTCAGGGCCTTGCCTCCTTGGTAGATTATGTGGAATTTCAGCAAGAGGTCTTGGTCTCAAAAACCATTAGGGTGAAATTTTCGCTGCTGACATCACCAGCGGGTGGGTGGGTGGGTGGGTGGGTGGGTGGGTGGGCTGCCTGACTGAAAAAAAAAATAGCGTCTGCCACGTTTATTATATGTGTGCATGAGCATGGAGGATCATACTCCTCGGAGTATGAGTTTTTCTCTTGAATTATTGTGCCGGTCCTCTTCTTTTTTGCTTTTTTAGCTGTCAAACCCTCATTTTCTATCCCAGCGGTTCTGCCTTCACTTTATTCGAAAGGAGGGTAGCATATTCAATCAGTTGGACGCGGACGGAGCGATGAGTAACTCAGTGCGCTATGAGCGACTGAGCAAACTTCATGGGGACTGGTCTTTATCACCGACGTCCCTCTTATTTTATCAGTCCATTTTAGCTATTATATCAAATTTTAAGTATATCCAAAACTCAACTTAAGTGGTAGACTGAGCGAGGATAGCCTCGTTTCAATACCGAGGTATCAATTTTGAAGTGGGGTGGCTCACATTGCAGTGTGAGTAACAAGCGGGTGGGTGTACAAACAGTCGAGTGTATGTACTAAAAAAAAAAAATCAACTCTAAGTGGATCACACCTTAGGAAACCATGAAAATGATAACATTCATAGTTGAAATCTTTTTAGGGCCCACCATACTATTTATCTGCCATCTAACCCTATCATAAGTTCAAACAGAATTGGATGAGAGAAAAACACAGATATCGGCTTGACCCAAAAGTTGTGCAGCTTGAAGAAAGATTTTAATGATCAATCACAACCTTTCATGTGGTGCGGTCCACAAGATATTTGAATTTATTTTAGTTTTAGGCTGATATTCTGAAATGAACTTGGAAAAATAGATGAATGGCGTGAATACACAACAAATATAGCTAGGTGGCTCGGTGGTCACTGCCTGACCGAGATTTGTATGACCCCGACCTGACTGAATCCACCCCAGGTTCAAGAGAGGAAGTGATGGGTGCACTGATTGCGTGTGGAGTACACTAAGAGTTGCTTTAGTAAGCACACTATGGGGTCACCACTATGCATGATTTGAGAATAGGAACGCCAGCAGTGGAAGTGAAAATCGAACAACACACAGTAGAATATACGATTAAACGTGAAATACAATGCAATCACACCACAGAAGCATTCAACCATAAGAGACAATTCAATTTTACTTGGAAAAACCCCTCAACAGTTAAAAAAACCAAGGCACAAAGCGATCCACTATGATTCCAGAAGATTTCAGAGATTTACAGTCCACAAGGAAAAATAGAGAAAACCCAAGTTCTCTCTCTCTCTCTCTCTCTCTCTCTCTCTCTCTCTCTCTCTCTCTCTCTCTCTCAAAACACTCTCCACTCTTCCTAACACACTTAGGAAACCTTGGACACCATAGGATACCATCTAAGTTCAGATACATGTCATATTTATAGCAAGAATCCCGAAAATAGAAACATCTTACCCACAACCGCGTAACAGCGTAAGAAAATACTTACGCAGCCGACTGGTCGGAGCTAACAAAAAAAACATCCAGAGGAAAATCATCACGACTGCCTCACACTCGACCGATCGGAGCCCCCTGCAGACCAGTCGCCTGACCGGTCTAGGGTGAATAAAATTTGTCTAGGGACCTGCTGTGCATTTAGGCCAAATGTACAGACCGGTCGCTCGACCAGTCTAAGCACCCAAACCGTGCACAGTTTGAAGGCTCCTCTAACAATCTCCACCGAAGCTTCAAACGTCGAATTAAACCAACTTTGCTATCTTCGTCATCTCATCTTCATCATAGCTCCACCACTTCTCGTGCCTCCATCAATCCTAACTTTGCACTTTCACGCCCTTTTCTACTCTTCTCATGTGGCCCTTAGGCACTTGCCACATATAAGCAACCGTACATCTTGTTGCCGATATCATAGCTCCACCATGAATTGTGCTCCCGAACAACTTTTAAAGATGGCCACACCTCCGTGCCTTCATACACACGAGTGCACCCTTCGTCACTTTACAACAACGATCGCGACCAATGAACACGCACCCTTTCGCCTCGAGTATACCAAGAGATATCACATTCATCTTTATCTTGAGGACATGCTTCCCATCTTCCAGGACTCGTTCGATTCCATTGAACATCATGATATGCATCGTAACAATACCCACCACCTTGTGAGCGTAGCCATCACCCACAAACACTGATTCACCACCATACTCTCTATATGTCGTGAATGAACTCTGGTCAGGACAAACGTAACATAAAGACGCCCCTGAATCCAGGATCCACTCTCTACTTCGAGATCCCTTGCCAGATACAATCGGAACTTCACAAAGATCGTCACCGTCCTCTACGGTATTGGCTTCCTCTTCAGAAGAATTTTCATACCTCTCTTGCTTCATCGTGGGATTCTAACAATCCCTTCTCATGTGACCTTCCTGACCACAACTTCAACACCTCACATTAGCTTTCCCTTTGCCCTTGGCCTTAGATCTCGATTTAGAATATCCTCCACTATGTTCAAAACTTCTTTCCCTCATAATCAGTGCCTCTGAGGAAGAACGAGAACCCACGTCACCGCTTTTCTTTCTCATCGCCTTCGACTGGAGGGTTGAGATAACGGTCTCGATGTTGATGGTCTCCCTCCCTGCGTACACAGAGTTCCTGAACTACTCAAATGTGGAAGAGAATTCAGCAAGATGCATACTTGATATTCATCCTTCATCAGCTCATCTATCTCCACCAACTTGCAAACTTGTCGATTGAACGTGCTTAAGTGATCCTCCACATTCGTCCCCTCCGCCATCTTTAAGGTGAACAACTGCATCAATAAATACATGCGATTCTTTAGAGACTTTTTGGCATAAACTTTCTCTAACTTCGTTATTGTATCATCCGCAATCTTCTCCTCCGTGACGTGATAGAGGAGCTTTCTTGTTGAGTTTCGTCCACTCATCCTCTTTCATAGCCTCAAGTCGTTTTCCAAGAGCTTCATCAAGCCCTTGCTAAACTAGGAGGATTCAATCTTCACCTTCCATAATTCAAAGTTATTTTTGTCGGAGAACTTTTCTACATCGAACCTTGTGCTTGATCGCATCTTCTTGTCTCAAATCCGAATTCTACTACACCCCAACTTTATCTCTGATATCACTTGTTAGGAATAGAAACGCCCGCAACAAAAGCAAAAACCGAATAACACACAGTAGAATATACGATCAGATGTGAAACACAATGCAATCACACCACACAAGCATTCAACTACAAGAGACAATCCAATTTTACGTGGAAAAACCCCTCAACGGGTAAAAAACCACGACACAAAACGATCTACTATGATTCCAGAAGATTACAAAGATTGACAGCCCACAAAGAAGGAAAAATAGAGAAAACCAAAGCTCTCTCTCTCAAAACACTCTCCCATCTTCCTAACACACTTAGGAAACCTTGGACACCTTAGGATACCACTTAAGTTTGAATACATGCCATATTTATAACAAGAATTCTGAAAATAGAAACATCTTACGCATAACCGCGTAACAACGTAAGGAAACACATGCGCAGCCAATCGGTCGGACCTAACACAAAAAACGTCCAAAGGAAAAACATCACGACTGCCTCACTACTGACCGGTCGGAGCCCCCTGTAGACTGGTCGCCCGACCGGTCTAGGGTGAATGAAATTGTCCAGGGACCTGCTATGCATCTGGGCCTAACGTGTAGACCGATCGCCCAACAAATCTAAACACCCAAACCATGCACGGTTTGAAGGCTCCTCCAACCGCATGTATCCATTTTTCTTACTCATTTGAGCACATAAGCCCAGGAGCATAACCAAGAATCTTAAATAGATTGCACCACAGGAAGCAGTGGAGATGATGATGCTTTGAAACCTTCCTCCGTCCCACAGTTCTATTTATTTGTCATGCAGCCTGTTCGCAAGGCCGAACAGACATGGACAAAGGGAAAACCCAAATTTTCAGTGGGAGATCACCCCATTTCCATTGCTTCCAATGGTTTGGTCCACTCGATCTTGAACTGTGGATATGCTTTAATTTTGAGTTCATCCAAGGCGGGGTCAGTATACGGACAGTTACTGATCATACACGCTTTCACTAATGTCAATGATAACACGGAGTCATTGAACAAGTTGGCAGTTTTCAAGGATGTGGTATACTCAAGATGACTCGGACTGCGTGCGACTTAAGCAACGAAGGCCACCTTGTGAGAAATCCACCCCATCTATCAATTTTACCATCTCATTCAAAAAGCAAATTCAAAACTGAAGTGGGCCTCATGACAACAAACGGTTGGGGACTGAAAGCCTACCTTGAAAAATTCATGCGGCCACAGCAGTTTTGGATCAGGACATATTTTTGAGCTTTCAGTTTATCCAAGTGGGAGTGACCTTAGGAACAGTTTGGATAACATCACGATGGACAACAGAAAGGTTTCAATGGTAGGCATTTCTCTCTATTGTTTCCTATCGTGAGGCCCACTTGAGTTTTGGATCTGCCCCATTTATGCCTTTTATATTAAAATAGGAAGGGTCACAGGTATATATCAATCCGGGCCGTCCAAATTATTGACCTTACTGCAGATGGGCACAGACTTTAATGATCTAATCTAATGGTAAGGATCCAAGTAAATTTCAGGTTCTATCCCCATCTGATCCCACGATTTTGAATGATCTTTACATGCGCGTTTCTTGTGCATCCGTAAGAAAGAAACCCCTAGTGAAGCCTGACTTTGCAGGCAGTCTGGCCCATTGACACCCGTAGTGAAGCCCAGTTGAATATGTATTCAACCAAATAACTTTTAAGCATGCATTGGTTACGTCACACATTTTGAAAATTCATAGGGATTAAGCATATTGCCCCTATCTATATTGGCATGGTGGGATTTGATTGAGCCACAGATACTATTAAAGATAAGGCTGACTTTGGGGGGGGGGTTCCATCTCCATCACCGTTCTGCAACCCAATTAAATTTGGCCTAGACAAAGCTAGTACCTTATCCCTAATCGCATCCTTTGTAAACAAGTACAATTGAGTATTTTCATTGGATGTGGATTGTATGGTAACCAATAACCCCAGATAACTGTATTGATCTTAAGTATTTTCATTGGATGCCGACTGCATGGTAAGTGGGTCATCCTTGAACGTGGATTAAGTATTGAACAGGCTACTGCATACTAAGTAAACTTTATAGGGTTAGCCATGGTGTATGTGTTTTATCCATATCATTCATCCATTTTTTTCATATCATTTTAGGATATGAGCCTAAAATTGAAGCGTATCAAATATTCAAGTGGACCATGCTACATGGAGTCCACAAAAGTTTCGGATCAAGTTGATATTTGTGTTTTCCTTCATCTATGTCTGTGTGACCTCATGAACAGCTTAGATAACAATCAAAATTATTGTTGGTCTGGAAAGGTTTTAACAGTGGATGTCATTGTCTTGTTGTTTCTGGCGGTGTGGTTAGTGGTGTCAATGGGCCAGACCAAGCTTTGTCCAAGCCTGGCTTGACTCTCTCAACATATGCCCAAACTCGGCTCAGGCCCATGACAGGGCACAATAGTCTAGCCTGAGCCCAGCTCAAGATACAAATGCAGGGTCTAGCCTGAACCCGGCACCAACTCGAGCCCGACCTTGCACATAGAGAAAGAAATTGTCCTTTGCCCCCACACTTTTCTATATATGAAAAAATTTAGCAACAATATAAAAAGAGCTTTAGAAAGGAAATAGATTTATAGGGAAATTTTCGGTAAAATTTAAATTTTAAAAGGAGGGAAAATGTTTTGATTTAAATTTTAATCTTTAAAAAAAAATATTCAGGTCGGGCCGGGCTGATAGGTATTGAACAGCCCAGTCCAACTCCAGCCTGTTTGAAGAACGGGCTCATACTTTAAGCCCGAACTGGACACACGGGCCTGATACTCTAGTCCAAGACCGGCCCAGGTCAGGCCAGGCCCGAAAGCCCGTCGGTCTAGCCCGGTCCATTGACAGCCCTAGTGGCCCCCGCCTAGCTTCCAACAAAAGGAAGGGTCACAGGTATACATCAATCCGGACCGTCCAAATTATTGACCTCTCTGCAGATGGGCACAGACTTTAATGATCTAATCCAATGGTAAGGATCCAATTAAATATTTCTGTTATTTCCCCATCTGATCCTACGATTTTGAATGATCTTTACATGCGCGTTTCTTGTGCATCCGGAAGAAAGAAGAAAGAAATAGAAAACAAGAAACATGATCCTTTTAATATTACTCTTTGATCAAAATCTATTGAAATTGTAAAAAAGCATAGTAGAGTTCATTTACACCATCTCATCTCATCTTTTCTCCTCTTCTCTTCTATACTCTTCTATACTTCCTACCAATCTCATCTTTTGATCTACCCAGTCATGGATATCGTGTCTTGCCTGTTGGATGTCATCGCTCCACGATTTTTCTTGGACCTCCCAGAAATTATCGATTCCCTAAAGGAAGCCATGTACGATTTGGAATGTGTAAGAGACGACGTGAAGATAAAATTGGATATCGCCGAAAGGCAGCTGCTCCATAGCAAGAACGATGTGAAACTGCTGGCTAGAAAAAGTAGAAGTCATCGAACGAGAAGTGTATGAGATGGAAGCAGCTTATGAGCAGATGAGGAGGGGTTTTGGGATTTGTCTTCCCAATTGTTGGTCGAGATACCAGCTCGGCAAAAGGGCGACGGAGAAGCTGATAGATGTAAATGATTTAAAGAGGAAAGGTGATTCCTTCGATGTAGTGGCAGAGAAACCGCTTCCAGATGTTGTGGAAGAGCAGCCTACCACTTCAGCTCTAGGCATGGGCTTGACGTTCGAGAAGGTTCAAGGCTACCTCAGAGAAGATAGTGTGGGAGTCCTGGGGATACATGGAATGGGGGGTGTGGGCAAGACCACACTCTTGAAAGCTATTAACAACGAAGCTATTGACAACGAACAAGGCATGGTTTCGATATGGTGATTTGGGTGGTGGTGTCTAAAGAAGTAAATGTGGGAAGGATTCAAAACGACGTCGCAAATAGGCTAGGTTTGTCCTTGCCAGATAATACAAGCAATGAGAGACGGGCTGCGGACATACACAGGGCCTTGAGCAGGAAGAAATTCATGCTACTGCTAGACGATATATGGCAGCGGCTAGATCTGGAGATGGTTGGAATTCCTCGTCCAAGCACCCAAAACCAGAGCAAGGTTGTTTTCACGACACGATCTATGGATGTGTGCCACTACATGAAAGCTGACAAGGTGGTGAAAGTCGAATTGCTCGCGTGGAAGGAAGCATGGGATCTGTTTCGAGAGAAGGTTGGTGGAGAAACCTTGAATTCTCATCCAGCGATTCTGGGTCTTGCTGAGCGTGTTGCAGAAGAATGCAGTGGCCTACCCCTTTTGCTCATCACAATTGGGCGGGCCATGGCGTGGAGGCGGACACCCGAGGAGTGGAAGTATGCACTAACAGCTCTGAGAAGATCACCATCAGAGATATCAGGTATGGAAGATGAAGTCCTTTTCCGTTTGAAATTCAGTTATGATAATCTTCGTGACGACACTGTCAAATCCTGCTTCATCTACTGTTCGCTGTTTCCGGAGGACTACGACATCAGCAAAGAAAGGCTTATAGATTACTGGATTGGGGAAGGATTCTTAGATGAGTGGGATGATGATGCTGATCAAGCTCGTAACAAGGGCCATGATGTCATCGCAAGACTAAAGGCCGCATGCTTGTTGGAGAGTGGTTCTGATGAGAGAACAGAGGTGAAGATGCACGGCGCGATACGGGACCTGGCTTTTTGGATATCTTCTGGGAAGAAGAAGAACAAGCTTCTGGTTAAAGCGGGAGTTGGATTGAAAGAGGCACCAGTCGTCGAGAGATGGACGGAGGCAGAAAGGATATCTCTAATGAACAATGAAATTAAAGAAATAACAGAGATACCTAAGTGCCCCAACCTCTTAACCTTGATGCTCCAATCGAATCCGTGTAAGAAGGTCCCCACTGAATTTTTTCAGTTCATGCCTCATCTTCGGGTCTTGGATCTGTCACGTTCATCCATACTAGAGCTTCCCGCAGGGATCGGTTACTTGTCAGAGCTACGGTATCTCAACCTATCAGTCACGAAGATCAGATCATTGCCTGAAGAGATAGGAAACCTGGTAAAGCTGGAGCACTTGAATTTGAATCATGCATTTTCTTTGGACAGAATTCCTCATGGGGCAATATCTAGGCTTTTTAAGCTAACAGTGATGAAGCTCTATGAAAGTTATTCAAAGTGGGAGGAAAGGAGGGGTGGATTTGATATGACTGAGTTGAAAGGCTTGAACGTTTAACCCATCTTGATCTCACCGTATCAACTCTGCATGCTCTTGAAAGGTTGCTCAGCTCTAGCAAGCTGAGGAAAGTGACTCGGTATATATATCTAAGAAGGTGTGAGGACCTGACTACCTCCACCCAACTATCATCCGCTTTTGCAGCAATGAAGAGTCTTAAAGGACTTTTTATTGCAAATTGCAGGATGTTGGAGGAGCTGACGATTGGTGCGAAAGGGGAGAGCGATGGTGATTATCTTGTTTCAAGCCTTGAATGGCTCCACCTTTCGGGACTCTTTCGCTTGAATTGCATTCAGGTGGGCCGTGGATCCTTTGGAAGCCTTCGCATGATAAATATTTCGACTTGTAAAAGTTTGAAGAAAATTTATGGTTTGCTAAAACTTGAGTCTCTCGAAACCATTCAGATAGAGTTTTGCGATGAGCTAGAAGAAGTAATAGGTATGGCCGCTGCTGATGATGAAGCGGGATATTACAGGCTAATGCAACTCAAAGCTATAAAGCTCAGGTGCCTTCCAGAGCTAAGGAATATCTGTAGCCCTGCACTGCATTTTCCTTCCTTGGAGGTAATCGAGGTGTTTGAATGCCCAAAGTGGACTCCTCTTCACCATAACACTCAGAATTCTCTAAAGAAGATACGTGGTTGGGAAGATGATGCATCAAGTCCCGCTTTCTTCCCCTTTTCAAACAAGTAGCAAAAGATAACGATGATGGAGAAGATGACGCCGGTGACGATAAAGAAGGTGACCGCGACGACGATTGATGATGGAGGATTGTAATATAGGTTGCGGTGACATTGTCAAAGTAGAAATCTATTTATGAGTGTTTCTTAGGATTGTTAAGAGTAATTTTAGAATAGAGTCTGTATTTTTCTTAGATCAATTGTACTATGTATTCTTATCAGTTTAGTATGTGATACCTGTGCTACTGTAAAACATGATATTAGATTAATTTCTTTTGTTGGTCATTCTAGGCACACACCTCTTGAGTAAGTCCATTTGCCTGTACAAGTAAGCTAATGCACACGCCACCGCATGTATGCCACCACGATGAACAAGTGCTATATCCAAGCCACCCATAAGAAAATATACCACCTTAGCCCAAAAATCAGGTTGCTCCACTAATCAAGTAGACCCAATTTAACTAGAAAAGAAAATGTAAATTTGTAAAAAAGTTCGCGGAAGTTTCTAACCAGTCAACTTATTTCGATTATCGCGGCACATTGGAGTGGACCAACTTTATATTTGGACGGTAGAATCTACATGGTGAGGTCCAGCTGCTGATGGATGGCCATCAAACTGAAAACTCGAGCTTCTGGCAGATGTGTTGTCTGAATTTTCAATGAGATTTCATTGGATACTTGTTTCCATAAGTAAACTCAAATTAAACTACATAAATTGTGGAACCCATTGTAACTAAATCACAATCTCAAAATCAAATTGTTTAAACAATTCTACCACTGATTCCTTAACCCTGTTTGCTGAAATGGGGCCTATTTGATACTTTTCATTTCAGCCATTTGCAATAAATTTTCAAAAATCCAATACTTATGTAATAAGTGTTATTCTTTGCTTATAATACATTAAACCGGGACACATAATTTTTCTAGTTTAATTTGAATTACATTTATGTCATATGTGCAATTTTTCAGTACCTCAGTATCATCTATAATGCTGTGGCAGAGTATAAATATTTTCACTTAGTGAAATGTTAGTTTTCAAAAGAGAAAACCCTCCATAAGGAGATACCCTTCCCTATACCCAATTGAGCAAATCTAAATCATTCATTCCATTGCCCCTTTTTGTTGATGCATGTGTGGCCCATTATGCTAATAATTTGGTGTTTACAACTTTCAACCCATTCAGAAAGTTGGCCCTGCAATGAGGTAAAGAATGAGCAACTGCCCATTTCATTCGAAGTATGCATTGGGGCCCACTTGATGAGTAGATTGGCCTGATTCTTGTGTTAGGTTTATGGTGGGGCCAACTAGTTGGATAGGTTGGACGTCATACCCTCACAACACTTGGACAATCATGCAGGACACTGGCATCTAACTAGTTGTGTTAGATCTATTCAATTAGAAATGCCCTATTTGGAAATTAAAATGTGCTGGAAAAACAGCTTGTTCATGGAGGTGGAGAAAATAAGCGGTTAACAAGACGTAGCATGAGAGGGCGGGGAAGGGATTGAATAAGCATAGTTATTTGATACTCTGGCAGAGTATGACACTTGATACGCGAGACCTATAACTTGTTCACATGGCATATGTGAGCTTTGATAAGCCCACACGCGATGCACTAAAGCTCATATCCATGCCACACTTGAGGTCCGAGATGCAATCGATCCATCAGAGGGGCACCACTATATTGATTTCTAGACCAAGAATTAAGTTGCTCCACTGGTCAGGTGGTTCACAGTTTTCAAGACAAAAGTGAGCCTCTGAAAACCCATCCACATGTTTATAATATTGGGCCCACATGCTGGTTGGACCAGATTTTATTTTTGGGAAAACATGCATAAGGTCCAACCAATCTAATCGATGGATTAGCTCTTCGACCTATGCGCCATGCTGGCAAATGTGTGGCATGTACGCGAGCTTTTTATTGAGCGTACGTGTATAACTTAGTCTTGAACTGTCAAATTGGTAACATTGTTGCATATGGATGGACTCAATATGAACCTGCGTGACTCACTGAGTCACTGATGAGTCACTGACCCTGTCATACAGCTCTTGTTTTCAAACTAAAAACATGAAAAAGAATCCAAGAGCCAATCTCCTCTCAAAGCTAGCTACGTTTATACAGGGTATATTTATCAATTTACCTTTTACAAAATATTTAAATGCATTAAATATTATGTTTAATTGTAATATTATTGAGTTGAGTCAACTTGTTGAGTCTTTCAGTTGACTCAACCTAACTAAAAATCGAGTCGAGTCGAGTTTTTGATGTTTTGAACTATGGTCACCCCCAACTTAGGGCTGAATGAGTCAATCAGAGTCACTGAATGTTTTAACCATGTCACTCAGTGAAGGAACTGGTTCAGCACATTGCGTTTTGAAGCTCGGGTTTATAGTAGAGGCAGGTGGGCAGGGTATGGGCCTGATTTCGAAGCAAATTGCTAAAAGATGCAGCCTGGATTGTATTCCACCAAAATCTCTGTATCTCTATTGGGTCATGCTGAAGCAGGAATTAAAGGTCCAGTTAAGTAATGGGCCTGGGCCTAGCCCTAACACTTATCGAACCGGGTCACGCTGACCTTGATGCATCCATCTTAGAAAGAAGGAATAGTTGGTCTTGATCATCAACAAGTATATAGATTTTTATTTTTATCTTTTGAATATGGTTTGTTACTACACAAGATTTTTTACGTCTGGGCATTGTTTTTTTATGATCCAAACCATTCATTAGTGGACCATGGAACGGACAGAGATAGTTCCTAACAGCTGATTAAGAGAAAAGAATATAGAAATGGTCTACATTCAATGGAAGAAAGGTCCAATGCAATGGCTTCGGTTTCGAAATTTTTGAAGGTATTTTCTTTGACTCATTTTTTTTTTTTCAGATTAAATTTTTGGTTCTTAATGAAGAACCCAAATTGTCGATTTTCGCTAATTTGGGGTTTTTTCATATTTTATATTTTTTCTAACCAAAATCCCTAAACATTCCTTTTTGGGTTTCCTACTTAGAGATTTGAGATTAGGGCATGCAGATTTCTCTGGTTTGTTTTATGATTGACTTAATGCCTAATTAGTAATTACTCACTCCAATCGGGTTCTTCATTTTGAATTGTGTTTGGATTTTGGCACCATTGTAGCAGGATTTGATTGAATATAAAATATTCTTTCCTCAGCAACCAACAGTCTGAACTCATTTGGAGTGTGTTTGGGTGCTAACTGAATAACAACAATTGAATCCAGTATAGAAGAAATGGCTAAAGTGAGTGTTGTGTCAATTTATATTGAATTGAATTGTTGCATTTCTATTTCATTGAGCATCCAAATGTAGCCTATGTTCGCAAGTTAAATGTTTTATATGGATTAATCATGTAGCAGCATCTGCATTGATTGAATTTCTATAGGAGAATGGCATCCGTAAAATTAAGATGAAAACTCCTTCCGTTGAATTTTGGAGGCCACTATTTACACCCACCCCAAATCAATTCATTTTGGAAATTGAAATGGTAGATCACAATTCCTAGAATGTAAAATGGGTGCAAGGCAAATCAATCTAGGTGGTTGAAGATATCAGCTGGTTTCAATTTAAAAGCATACATACATACCACTATATGCGTTGTTCTGACTTTGTATTGGTTATCTATGCACACAGGAACTTAATGATCCTCTTATTCTAATACATGAGAAGAAAATCTCCAGCACAAATGCAATGGTAAACAGTGTTGGAGTTGGACTTAAAGGTAAACAGTGTTGGAGTTGAATTTTTGTCCTTTTTTATAATAGTAATGTCCCTGCAATTTATTGTCTGATTGAGCAATTGGACTTTTGCATGTGTATGTTCAGAGTCAAAGCCTTTGTTGATTGTTGTTGAAGATGTAGAAGGTGATGCATTGGCCACTGTCATTCTAAATAAGCTTCGGGCTGGCATTAAGGTGTATTCTCCTTTCAATGTTTTACATTTAAAGAATTGTTTTATTATTTTCTGAAGTTTTGTTTATTGGTTTTTCAGTGAGGTTTAATGGGAAAATAATCTGTAAAGGGAAAACAAGAAAGCCAGCGTGCAGGATCTTGCTACTCTCACCGGTGGTGATGTGGGTTCATTCTTCTAGTTTCTATCTTCTATGCATCTCCAATTTTTCTTATGGTATTGTTAAATGTCTGTCTTTCCCTCTTGTAGCTCATAACTAAAGAACATGAACCTTGAAAAAGTGGAACTAGAAATGCTACACACATGCAAAAAGTTAAGATCTGTATTCTGGACAACTTTTTCTATCGTTGGCCATATGACCATTTCAGTTATATTTATGAAGGTTTCTTATCAATTATTACATGATCTTTAAATATTATTTTTAGTGATCAAATTCTACATCTATTTGTAAAATCCAAATATAATGAAGAATGAGACAAGCAAGCTGTTGTTAGTGCTAGTTGTCAGAGTGTTTGATTTTCAAGCAGTGTTAAGCTTTTGACTGATCGAGTTGTATTAGGAAAAAAAAAAAAAAAAAACAGTTGCCTGTTGCTGATAAATACACACGCGCACACATTATAGATTCTGCTTCAAGGCTGCTTGCCTAACATTAAAGCTTGATTTAGTGATGGACTCTTTTTTTTTATGTTTAAATAAAGAAAGTAAGATCTCCATTTGCCTTTTTGTCCTTCACTATGTGACATTTAATAATTGTAGGTCACAAAATCTAAAGACTACACTATCATCCTTGATGGGGCTGGTGACAAGGCCATTGAGGAAAGGAATGAGCCGGTTTGTTTTGTTCTTCTCAGGCTCTCTATCTTCTTTGACTTGAAACAAGTCAGTTTGCATCATGAAGTTATGGAGATGGGTATTTTTTCCTAATGTACTTTTTTGTGTGACAGCTGAGGTCTGTAATCAAATTGAGTACCTCTGATTATGACAAGGAGAAGTTGCATGAAAGACTGACAAATCTTTCAGGAAACTTATGATAGGGTGACTCATGCTCTTAATGCAACCAAGGCAGCCATTCGGATTGGTTGCAGACCGGCTCGAAGACCATCAACAAACTTTCTCATCCAAATGCTTTTGGTTAGGGTTGTGCTTTTCTGAAATTAGCATTGGATGAATTTACAAATGCCACTCAGGATTCCATATTCTTGGTTATGGGTTGTGTTTTGTGAACTTAAAGTTGGATGGATTTACAAATACTACTCAAGATTTGATAACAGCAAAGGACTGTTTGCTTTTAGAACACTTAGGACACTTTGCGAGTGTCGTGAGCTAGGAAATATTCCTTCCTATGAATGCATATTGCTGTTCTCTCAAGCCATTGGAGCAGGCGAACTGGTTTCCTTTTGCAATGGTAACTTTTTTTTTAACTTCTACATGCTTGCAAATGTCATTGTTGTTCTCTCAAACCACTAGGGGCAAACTAGTTGCCTTTTGCAATGGTAACTTCTTCTTCTTCTTCTTCTTTTTAAATTATAAATGCTTGCAAATGAAAATTCTCCATCCATTCACATATCATACATGCATATGTTTATATGTGCATATCAATGTATATAGCACATGTGGTAAGCTATTGTGAAGTACCTTGTTATCATAAGGTTATTTAATCTCAATGCATTCTCATCTAGGTACCTGAAGACAAGTGCTTGGGATATAATGCTGGGAATGAATCTATGGGTACCATTTACAATGATCTACACATTTGCTTTGTTGCCAGGTTTTGATGCGGTCCGCTTCTGCAAGCAGCTTGGGACATCTTCTAGTTCGACCTCTATGATATGATGGGCCAAAACTTCATATTTCTGATCATTTGTCGGTTCAGCTCTTTTGTAAACACCACGATAACGACAACCCACAAGTTTGGGAGCATTTGCTATTGAAGGGCAATCATGTCTGCTAAGCAATAGGGGAGTATTGTCATGCTCTTTCGGGTGCTGCAAAAGACGGATTTTTTTTTTTTTTTTTTTGTGGGGGGGGGGGGGGGCAGTGTGGTTGAGATTGTTCAATCAAATTGATTTTTGGCCCATGATCTAGCGAATGTATATTCCACAATTTATTCAGTTTAATTTGAGTTAATACATGCTATGTTTACCCTTTTTTAGTGCCTAAGTATCAAGCACCATATGTAGCCAGCAAACCCAATAACTGTTCAATTCTAACTTGTTTATCTTGAGCTTTCCGAAGTCGACAAGTTGTATACATGCACCACTGCATTGCATACATGATGCCAAGTACTTAGTTTTTATTGGAGGAACTTTTTTTTTAAATCTTGTTACAGGTTATAGTTGCAATTTGAAAGGCATTCTTTCTATTTTATATTATAAATGTCCTTCAATTTTGGAATAAAATTAAAACGTGCTTGAGACCTTGAGGTATCTTACCGATATTTCGTGCCAAATAAAACAAGGTTATATCTTTTTGCAATTTCAGATCCACCCAAGTTGATTAACTTCAAGCCTGTTCTGCATAGCACAACCCATAATGATGACTAGGATGTCGAGAATAGAGAGTATGTCATACTCATACCATCATAAAAAATAAATAATAAATAATAAATAAATAAATAAAGTAGCATATATGTCTAAGATCTCTATTAGATGGGAAAGCTCATGTGTGCCACTGGAGATTGACACTTTTAGTATGCCATTGGTGCACATTACACTTGAATGATTAAATCATTGATCTTGATGGCACATTAGGCCTCACCTACTATTCATCGTGGCCCATGAAAACATATTAATCGAATTATGATGACCTTGCAAAAATTGCCTCTTCTTTTCTCCTAATTGAGTGTCAGGAAAGTTTTTGGCAAGTTTTCACACTCTTTTCTCCTAATGGAGCCATTAAAAGTGAAAAAAAAAAAAGGGGGGGGGGGGGGGGGGGGGGGGGGGGGGTGGGGGGATTATCCATTCCTCTCCTCCCCATGATAAGAGAGGCAGTTCTTTCTTCTTCTTCTTCTTCTTCCTTTTCTTTTTTTTTTTTAACTGACTAGTCATCTTAATTAATTGCAATTCAAAGGGCAATCATACAATCTGAGAGGAGTCTAAAGCTTTCCCTCTTTTTACTGTGACAAGCCAGTATGGTGCAACTGTTTCATGGTACTCGATTATCAAATAAACATTCTGAACAGAACACCATCGTGCGAAGCTTCTTATTCAAAATCGGGCTTCCTCATGTGTATTTTATCCTTTCCTAAACCATATAAAAACTCAGTAGACAATAGATCACATCTTTACAGAGGAATAAACAACTAAATATGGACTTACTAGAATTTGGGCTAGTTTGGATGTACATTTGCATAGAGTTGAATGGAGGTTGAATTTTCCTATCAAATCTTTAAAAAAAAATAAAAAAATCTCAAGCACAATTGAGCACAAGCATGGCCCATTTTTTGGACTTGAGGTAGAAATCAATGCACAACTACTCATATTCTAGGGCCTCCCCAGACACATTTTCCCTTCCACATAGTCGAGGGCACCCAAACTTGCCCTTTGCTTCATATATCATGGATGTGAATTTCCAACACTAGTAATAGTAGGGGAATTGTGCAACAAAAAATTGTGGGGTGTGGAACTCTGGAGGAGGCAGACAATACTTCGTAATCACTTCATCCCCTGTTTTTTTTCAAATGAACACTTCGTCCCTTTTTATCACCAGATATTGAATGACTCTCTCATCCTTGTCTAGCCTTCTCTTGAAGTCATTGATCCATTTGGCTTCCAGCTCAAAGTTCATCAATATGTAGTTTGCATTCCTTGCTTTCTTATTTTGTATGCTAGTCTTCGAAAGCGCCCCAATTGCTCAGCCACCATATCTTGCCTTTCTTCTCCCTTATAAAGTCTGAAAAAATGAAGTCAAAAGCACAATCATCGACTGTCTTGTAAATATTGCTAATGAGTAATGAAAGTTCAAAGTTGAAAGTAACAACCTGACAAGAGGTGCTACCTGAAGGAATTCGAATCCTGAAATTACAATCACCTATTATTACGAAAAAGTCAAAGAATTTTTTTTTTTCTTTTTCTGAGAATTGAATGTTAGAAGTTATAGATTAACATAGTGACCTCCAAAAATTAAAATATAAAAGAAAGGCATAACTATAGTTACCTTTACACACATTGACAGGACAACTTGCAACACCCTAGCATGCGAATGAGCTGAATGAGTAAACAATAAAAGTTACCTTTGCATATTTTAATTAAGTTTTAGATTGCTTGGCAAGTGTTTGCAGCTCCCGGAGACATGGTAACAAATGTTGGCATGGCATAGCTAAAAAAGAAATCTGTCAGCATGAGTGGTGAGAATACCTATGAAAACGGCAAATGGCCATGCTGAACACTAGAAGTTTTTACTATGGTCTCCCATTTAGGATCAACAGAGGATGCCTTCATAACCTGTTTCGTAGAACGGAATTGAATACCAAGGTAAGGCCTACAAGATGGATTCGTTGATGAGACAGAAGGCAAAGTACACCAAAGTCAAGACTCTTGAGGGTGATTTTCGTAAAGGGGGTGGGAGTGGAGACAGCAAAGGATTAGCATGTGAATTTTCTTGATTTTCTTTTAAAGGTTGTGGGTCATCAAGACTCAGGTTCCCACTGATAAGCATTTTTCAGAACTTGAATCAACTTGGAATTGATTTTTCTTTCTGACTTTGAATCGGCATAACTAATAAAGAACCCCACCAATTTTATAAAATTAGAGTGTGGAATCTAGGGAAAAGCAACTTGAGTAGACCAATGTATATAAACATGGGGTTTAATAATACAAAAGTACCAACCAGACAGAATACCTTTAGATTGATATCTTTATTTTTTTCATTCTAACAACACCAAATGAATATGCCTATGATGAACCTTTGTTATTGGGACATGCCAAAGTGGAAACCAATGATAGATAGGACACTTGCCCACAATGCAAATGTGCATCTGGAAGCATTCAACAGTTACTTTTGTTCAACCCATCTCATCTACAACATATAATGTTGCATCTCAGAAACATCCAAAGAAGTGTTTCAATCAGGGTACTCCCCGTGCAACGAGGCCCCTAAATTTCATTCAAAAAATGATTTTCATAAGGGGGATGCTCTTAGCAGGCTCGAGACTACCAATATTAACAAACTCCAAAATGAAGAATCCAATTAGGGTGAGTAATGACTAATTAGGCATTAAGTCATTCACAAAACAAATCAAAAAACCTTTGCATGCCCTAATCCCAAATCTCTAATTAGGAACTCCAATAGGGATTTAATTAGGAAAAATTCTTAAATATGAAAATCCTCAAATTCGTGAAAATCCACAATTAAGATTCTTGATTCAGAATCATAAATTTGATCTGAAAGAAAAAAAAAAATGAGTCAAGGAAAATACCGGCGAAAAATTCAAAACCGAAGCTAAGGTGTTGCTCCCGCTACCACTCCCAGCATTGCTCCCATGCCACCGCTGACCGAGAGAGAGAGAGAGAGAGAGAGAGAGAGAGAGAGAGAGAGAGAGGTTGAGGGAGGAAGAAGCAAAGGGAGGAAGAGCCAGAGAGAGAGAGGGAGATGAAGGGAGAGAGATGAAGAGAGAGAGATCTCTCACAAGGGGTTTGCAAGAGAGGAAGGGAGAGCCGGGGGGAAAGAGAGAGAGAGAGAGAGGGAGAGAGAGGGAAGACACCAATGAGAGATGCCGCTTGGGACACTAAAACCTGGGCGCGACTTAGGTGAGACCCTGGAACCAGCGAAGTGGGTGGGACCCTGACGTGTCGCACGATCATTTGTCCAGGTGGGCAGGTTTCGTGTGAGAGGAGGGCACGTGCGAAAACACAGCAAACGTTAATCTCTAACGGACATTAGGGCTGGTTTCGGCAGTCTCAACCCCTCTCGCATTCGTTTCTCTTCCTGTCCCTCCCTCCCTCTCTCTCTTGCGAATCCTCTCCCTTTCTCGTGTTCTCACCCAAATCACGTTCAAAATGGAGAGAGAAAACAATAGAGGGGAAGATCAACTCCTCTCAACCAAGCTCTCTCTGTTTTCACTAAAACTGAAAAAAGAGATGAAAAAGTGTACATTTTCTTCCCCCATTCAAATCAAATTTTCATTTAATTTAATTTTATTTGTAATCTCTTCTTTTCTTTTTCCAAGTTGGCTGTTGAAGGGAGAAACGTAGGCAGATTTTCTACTTTCTTCCTTTTTTTCTTTCTTAAATCCTATAGTCGGTTTGGTGGTGTCTCAAGATATTTCAACAATCCATAGAAAATGGTTTTTGATTATTTTAATATTATTAGAGTTCTTGGTTTGAAGTTTAATGAACTGGGTTTTTTAATTTGTTTATTTGGTTTCCATTTTCCATATATGAATGAAATGGGTTAATTGGGTTTTCTCCGTTGCTTAGATTTCTATCCTTTATATTGGTTTTGATGGTTACTGGAATTTATAATCTTTTGATTGTGCCCACGAATTCAGACGTTTGAGTTTTAACTTCTTCTTCTTCTTTTTTTTAATAATAATTTTCATAAGCCAGTGATTTTTTATTTGAATTCTCATTTGGGTTTTTTGAGTTCTTAAATTTTCTGTGTTTTTCTTCTGATTTTTGGGGAGTTTTAATATCTCCAAGAGAAGTTTAAGAGATATCTGGGTGGCTTTTTAGATGGCGTTTGGTTGAATGGGAATGAAATGAAAATTTCTAGTTTGTGATTACAATCCTAAGATCCTTCTCCACTACCTATGCAGCAGCGGCAAATGGACTGAAGCTGATGAGATTCTTTTGATCATGAACAAGATGTCCCATCCTCCTACCGTTGTCACTTACAATACTTGATCAACAGTCTCTGCAAGTACGGACATTTGAACTGGGTTATTGATTTCTAAATCAGATGGTTTCTCAGGGCTGTTCTTCTGATGTAATCATGTACAATACTCTTTTGGGTGCTCTTTGTAAGGAGAGCATGGCTGATGAGGTGCTCGATGTACTTCACTCTTTAGGTGATATTGGGTGTTTTCTTGTCCTGATCACCTACAATGACGTCATCAATGGGTTAGCAAAGAAGGGGGATATGGAGAACGCAATGGAGCTTTTTAGTGAGATGATCAGCCGAGGCATAAGGCATAATGACATTACTTATAGTCCATTGATTGGCGGTTTGTGTAGGAAGGATTCGTTGGAGGACACTGTGGAGATGGGCTGAAGCAATCATAGGACGAGACCAAGTACTAATGGTATCATCGTCCGGGCTCTACAGATTCAAATGCAAAGCTGGTCGAATGGAAGGTTCTTAGAGAAGAATCGACAGTTGATTGAGTTGGGTAAACATGATGCAAACTTTAGATCGATTTCTATACTGTCTGATTAGAGATCTGCTTAACATTTTGCTGAATTTTTTTTGACATCAGTAGCCGTAATTCAACTGATAATTACTCTCACCTTCTTCATTAGTTATTACTCACGGTTGCTTGATCTTAAGATACATGCATTTACATAGAAGTCTTTGGTCACATGTAGGATGCCCGAAATCAATATCTGGGTATGTTTATGTTCTGGCCAGAAATGTTCTGGATATTGATTTCAGGCAGAGAAGGCATGGATAAATGGTGTTTGGCATATAAAACTTCACACTCTCATGCAGCCAGATGCATTGGGGAATGGATAGCCATCCAACAATATCAATTTTGCTTGTGATTTGTGGTGCCTCCATCCTCCAAATGCAAACTAAACCAGGATATAAAGTAAACAGATAAATCACATAAGGTTAATCTTTGCTACCTTGCTGTAAAAACATCCTTGCATGATGTCTTTATGAATGTGTTACATAGCTTCTCTTTTCAATATGGAATTAAAATATAGCTGAATTGAGATTGTGTTGTTGATTGATCTTATTCTTTCTTTTTTTTTCCTTTTCTTGTTCTAAAAAGATGACAAAATTCATTAAGAGCCAAAAAGCATGCAAAGTACTGAAAGCAAAGGCGCCGTGACACCTTTGCTGCCCTGCCCTGCCCAGCTCAGGAATAAAAAATAAAAAAATAAAAAAAAAACACTTAGAAATCATTAAAAAAAAAAAAACCAGAAAACAAGGATAGCCCACTGAAAGCACAGGTGTTGTGACATCCTTACTGCACTGCCCAGACCACTCACCATTTTACTTTTTACCATCCATTTGGCAACCATCAATTGGATAGTTAAAAGTTCTTGATTATTATGATCTTAAAGATATGATCCATGCACAATATTTTGCATACTTTGGATGGTCTGGTTAGACAAACATGAATGCCACATGAATCACCACTGTTTTCAAAATGGTGGGGAACCATCACAGGAGTAGCCCACTTATTAATTGCACATGCATGTGTCTTACAAAAGCTCATTGACAACATTCTTATTATTAATTTTTATATTTTTTGGACTTTTCATGACTTCGGTAATTTGGTGTTATTTGAAACTACAGATTTTGATAGAGCAGAAGATCGTCCAATCAAAGTGAGTTTTGAAATTAAGATGGCTCGGCCGACTGAATAAAATGATATCTATCTCCCTGTAATAGACAAGCTAAGTTGTCTGTTTTTAAGTAACTTCAGTATGTTGGTGAGGAGGTTGGTATGTTGAGAATTCAGTAGCAGTTTATGCTCAAGGAGAAGCTGGGAGGGCTGAATTTGTTTTGGCCGTGCACGAGGCTGCTGCGAGGGTTGTAAATTTTGCGTTATTGCACGCATGATGCCAAGTACTTGGTTTTGAAGGCCTCGTTGTTGTTTTATTCCTGGATGAACCTAGTGGTGAATACGCCCCATCGGAGCTTACAGAATAGCAGGGAGGTGAATACAATTCCAATGAAGAAACAACTTTCAGAAGAATTCAAGGGGTGAAATGAAGGGCAGGCACCGAACCCTGTTAGGGATTTGCAAAAAAAACAATCCAAAGATTGAATCTTCTGTTGAAAAAGATCACCCATTTAGCAATTACGAATCGCTACTTTCGCTGAGTTAGAGATGAGATCATGTTAGTTGTTGGAAGTTTCTAGCTTTCAGGACCATGGTCAGGAGTATTTGAATTTGAGCATACGGATGAATCTATGATTTGGGATTTCAACCTGGTGAGGCTCCTTTGTTTTTGTGGTGCCCAACCAAATGAGTGTACATCTGTTGCCCTATTGGATGGTGATGCTCTCTTGTGTATTGTTGTTGATGGGCATGTCACTGTGAAGGCCTAAGAAAGCAGTGCTATATGATAAGAGAGGCCCGTCTTTTTCTGTCTTTTCCTTCTTTTTTTGTGCCCACCCGAATGATTGTAAAGCCAATTTTTATTTAATAAAGTTACAGTGGTGTTCTCCCACCTTTCTGAAAAAAAAAAAAAAAAAAAAAAGACGAGTGAATGTGTATATAGGTAAATATGTTCTGAATTGGAATGGTTTGTGATGTAAAAAAAAAAAAAAAAAACAAGTGTATATACTAGTTTTTGTGTATTTGGACTATTTGTATACATGATATGGAGTGAACGTGATTGTGCACTGAAGGCAAGAGAACATGGAATGTGTGGCATGAAAATGGAATAATATAGGTTGTACGTACTTGTGCAGGTGAATATCAAGAAATCACATTTTCAGTTGAAGATGGAACATGGGTCATGTTCTTTTTTGTTCTTCTTTTTCAACAATCAAACAACTTGTTTGATCTAAGCTCTGGTGGTTGGGTTAGACATCTTACCTATACGCCATGCTAGAGATAAAAACAAGTTAAAATTGGAGAGTTATACGATATGCTGGATGCATATGGCGTAGGTAAGCTGCCTGTACATGGCGCTTGATACTTAGGCACTAAGAAATAATACACATATCATGTATTTGCTCAAATTAAACTGAATAAATTGTGAAATATACATTCGCTAGGCCATGGGCCAAAAATCAAATTGATTGAACAATCTTAACCACATTTGCCCTGGACAACTACCCATGGCCCAAAACACAGGCAATCATGGGAAAAAAAATCCACCCCCCTTCCCCCTCCAAAAAAAATAAAAATAAAAATAAAAATACATCCTTCTTCTACACCATCCTCCACTTGAGGAATCAAAGCCTGCAAGATCATGACAACTCTCCCACATTGCTTAGAAGACAGGATTGCCCTTCAACAGCGATGACACAACGATGCTCCCAAACTTGTGGGTTGTCATTATCGTGGTGTTTGCAAGAGAGCCGAACCGGCTGATGGTCAAAAATATGAAGTTCTAGCCCACCGCGTCATAGAGGTCGAACTAGAAGATGTCCCAAGTTGCTTCAAGGTGGTATTGCTTGCAGAAGTGGACCGCATCAAATAAACATCATGGTGGGTGTAGACACCCCACCCTTATCCCAATCAACTCAAGACTCTATTAGACATAAAGCATCAGAATTTGCCAGCATAAAGTTGAGCTTTACACAGAAAAGGTCGAGCCTGGAAATGCACTCCCATTCATGCATCCACTACTAGAAATGACGGCTCAAGACCGCACTTGTCTTCTTCAACCCATCTTTAATTTGCTGGTCAGCCTCGCTTTCAGCTCCTCTGCCATGGCATTAATGAATTAGTATTCAAATAGTGATCTCAGACGCTCCTGCATAGAAAGAAAACAAAAACTTCAATTGGTTCCTTTTGTCACTTTTGGCTTCAAAATATGATAACATTACAACAATAAGAAAAATTGGTGTGGTAAAAGGAGTTTGGTGAATGTGGTAAAAGGCCTAGTCAATGGCATAACAAAAAAAGAAAAAAAAATACAACAAAAAAAGGAAAAAATTATATCATAAATGGGAGAAATTTGTGATCCTCAACTAGGACCCAGCTTGTCCAAATGGAGCACATGATTCAATAGCCAAATAATTCATATGATGATGGGCCCCATCATTGATGGACCATGTCTTAGAAATCTTCAAGATTAATTAGAAAACCAAGCCACTTGACCTTTGCCTCCCTTCTTTATTTCCAGTGTGGACCATTGCCGTATTCCTTTCCTTAACTATGCATTAGCAGGCCACCAACCAAAGGGCTATAATCTTGTGCTTGATAGGACTACTAGATCAATGTCCATCCACTGTGGGGTCTATCAAATCAATGGTTTGGATCATGTTGACAATAAGTTGATCTCTCTCCCATAAAACATGATTTTTAGTCTAAAGATGAGCAAAATGAGGGGGACCTGAACTTCCAATCCATCATGTAGATATGCCAGTACTTGAGTGGCACCCAAGACAATCTCTAATCTCAACTTCCAAGGAAGAACCAATAAGTTTTACAGGATTTGGGTGCTCTAGGGCACCAAGAAATTGAACCTTTGCCATCCACTGCTTGTGACCTAGAAGAAGAAGAAGAAAAAGGAAATAATATTCATTCAAACCAAATTGGATATTCATTCAAACCAAATTGGATCGGAGCAAACCACCCACACAAGAGAAGTGCTATGGTGATTCATGTGAGTTGAGATTGAAGCATTGATTTGTGGCAATGTCCATGAGATTTGTGTTGGGCAATCATCAGCTGGGTCCCACCATGAACGTTAGTTAAAAGAAAATCAGGCCAGTCTACTCATTAGGTGAGCCACACATGTACCAGTCTAGTCAGAAACCTCCTCTCCATTTGTGACCTGTAACTAGATAGCCCAGAAGTGAAACACAGCAAGGGTCCACACCAATTTGATATAGGCCCATGATTAGAGGTCAAGAGATTCAAATTCCATCAAATTTAAGAGAAACTATATAATCTAAGGATAGATTTGTTCAAGTGGATCTCCCAGACCACATGTCAAGTTGAAAGAAGGTCAGAAATTATTGGGTGAGGCTAGAAAAATCAATGGTTTGAGTCAATTATCCATTCCTTGTAAAATTGAGAACCAATTAATCCCTATGCTAAATGCATCAAAATGACATGAATTGCCGAGGTAACAAGGAGAAGAAGATGATTGAAAGGATGAGAGGGTATTCGAGTAAGCATGAGCATGATGGCAAATAGGAATTTTTAAAGATTTCAATCAGGACAAGGACCCCAAATCCACAATTAGGAACCCCAAATGGGGTTTTATACGGATTTCAATCAGGAAAACTCCAAGTGTCCCAATGGAACTAGCAGCACTATCACTTATAGTGCAATATGAGCACTAAAGCATTTCTCGACAAAGATTACACTTTTAAAAATTTTGCATCTGGTAGAGTATTAGATCTCTTGCCATGACATATGGATTAGGGATTATATGATCATTGTGGTGAGACCCACTATTTAGGTTATCTAAGCCACTATTATGGTTGGTTCCATCATGGGATAGACTCTGCCTCAGTGCATCCTATGAAATGATTCTAGCCATCAGCTGAAATGGACGATTACCACTCATAGTCAACATTTCATTCCAGCCTCCCCAGTGTACTTATACCCTGGGTTTTTTTTTTTTTTTTTCGGGGTATCGCTCATCCACCATGGGTCCCACCATATGAACACTATAACATTCTTCATTTATACTACCCAAAATACTATTGACTGCATTTTTCCAATCAAAATCCCAATCTCTCACTCTATTTCAAATCCATTAGTAAAGTTTTTAATTTTAATTTTGGCAATTCTGGAAACAAGTCCATCTTGTGTAATGCACGAAAGAAAGAAAGAAAAAAAAAAAAAAAAAAAGCAACAAAAAGCGAATGAAAATGAAAATGCAGATAGAGGACCAAAAAAAAAAGTTAAAGAAAATGCCTGCATCTAGGTGTTTCTGCTGCCTCAATCGAACAGAGAGACGGATGGAGAGAGAGGGAGAGAACAGGATCTCTCGCAAGAGAGGGAGATCGCTCGCGAGAGGTCCGTGGGAGAGGAAGAGAGCCAGGGAGGGGGAGAGAGAGAGAGAGAGAGAGAGAGAGAGAGGAATGAGGACCGTGAGAACCCCAAACCCTGGCTCACGGTACGTTAGTCTCTAACGGCAGTGGGCTTTCTCACGTGCGGAAGTCTAACAGACATGCTGCTTGGTTGGACAAATCCTGCGCTGCCACATCAGGGTCCCACCCACTTCGCTGGTTCCGGGGTCTCACCTAAGTCGCGCCCCCAAAACCTGGCCTGACGGCATTAGATTCCAACGGTAGCTTGCGATTTGTCACGTGGGAAAGTAGTTCAAGGGACTGCTTAGGTGGGCGAATGGCATGCTGCCATGTCAGGGTCCCAACCACTTCGCTGGTTCTGGGGTCTCACCCCACCCATTATGCTAATGGTTTATAGTGTGTGTACAACTTCAACCCATTCAGAAAGTCCGCCCCACCGTGAGGCCAATCCACTCATCCAGTGCCACACCATAGTAAAGAATCATGAGCAAATGCCTATTTAACTCAAAGTATGCATTTGGGCCACTTGATGAGTGGATCGGCCTAATTCTTGTGTTATGCATGGTGGGGCCAACTAGTTGGATAGTGTAGACACCCCACCTTCGGCTGCAATGTTGGTAGAGATAGCTGAATGAATGGAGGACCATACCCCCAAATCCCATGTCCAAACCCAGCCAAACTCACCCTTGTAAGCCCCAATCCATAGCCCAGCTTAAGCCTGAACCTAGTCAACTCACCCCCAAACATTAGCCCAAAAAACCCCCCATAAAAAAAACTAGTAAAAAAATCCTTAAAAAGTCAAACTTGGTGAGTCAACTCGCTGAGTCAAATCACCAAGTCAACTCACCGAGTCAGTCCAGCCCATGCACCCAGTCGACTCACTATGTCAGCCCATCTTTCCAACCAAGTCAACTCACCTGCTTCCGAGCCACAGCTTCAGAGCAGGTCCGGACCTCGAACCTCGGGCTTTTCTGCTTCAGGTTCGGAGGTCATACGCTCCAAAGCTGGAGCAGCGCGGCCGTACGAGCGGCCCCCAGGGTGCCGCCCAAGAATATTTACGGCAGCTGCCACTGCTCGCAGCTATAAATACCCCTTCTCCCCTTCGTATTCATCATCCCTCAACTCTCAGAGAAATCCCATTAGTTCCGAATACATCTCCATCCCTTTAGCCTATTCCTCCACCAAGGAGAGCCCGAGTGAGAAGAGTCTAGCCCTGGTCCAGCCCAGCCTGACCCTGGTCTGAGTCTCCCAAGCTATCCAAGTCCTGATCTATCCACTCGAAGCAAACCCTTGCGACACCTCTGTCCATCCAGCTACTCTTTTATCCGCATCATCTCATTCGCATCTAGCATCATTTACTTTTCTTCCAACCCCCTTGCTTATCATATCACTACCAACACTTTGATTATTCAAACACACAGCATGCATCCCGCATAAAGCACCTGTCAGTTTGAGCGTATGCTCTGGGCTTGCCTATTAATGGAAACCTGCCCATCAGAAACTCTTACTGTTCAGACCTGCATTCATGCATCATATCATTCATGAGAATGTACGAGGATTAAATCAGACTTTCAAGTATTAGTTCGATTCTGTGAAGTAGAGACCGCACTTCGGTACGGGCAGTATGGGGTGCTTAACATCTTCCCATCATGTAACCATGATCCCTTACCTCGAATCTCTGGCCGCAGATCAAAAGGAGTCATTTAGAGGAAAGAATTTTCGGATTCCTTTCTCTAACGTTTCTACGAGGTCTAGCCGACTATAGATTCGAAGTAACTGGCAAGTGGCGACTCTAGTCTTACACAAACTCATCCAAACATATCCAATTCAACACGACAATCAAGAAGAAGCCCTCGAGAACGAGGCGAGCCAGTGGCAAAAAGGGTAATTCGCGCGCATGCACCCCTTTTCCAAAAAGAAAGGGAGAATATATCCAGGAGCACGGAGAGGCGAGCGTCCACAGATAGGTTGGATGTCATACATACACAACACTTGGGCAATCATGTAGGACCTGACGTCCAGCTAGTTGTGTTAGATCTACTCAATTAAAAATGCTCTATTGAAACTTAAAATGTGCTGAAAAAACAGCATGCTCACACACCTGGAGAAACGACAGAAGATGTAGCAGAAGGGGTGGAGAAGCAATTGTTTAACGGAGTTATTTGATACTCTGGCTGAGTATGACACTTCATTTGCATGTGTGGATGCACACACACCTAGCATATATTGCCAAGAGCTTTGGCCTTTGAGAAGCCCACGTGTGTGCATTAAAGCTTATATATATATATATATATATATATATATATATATATATATATATATATATATATATATATATATACATGCCACACATGTGCCAGGATGGCGCGATAGGTCCAAGATCTAAACCATCCATCAGAGGGACATTGCTATATTGATATCCTAGATCAAGAATTAGGTTGGTCCACTAGTCAGGTGGTCCCCAATTTTCAAGACAAATGTGCGTCTTTGAAAAACTTAGGTGAAGCTTTCTACCTCATCCACATTTTTCTAATATTCAGCCCGCATGCCGATTGGACTAGATTTTATTTTGGGAAAATATGTATAACAACAGACCAACCTAATGGATGGATTAGTTCTTGCACCTATGTGCTATGGTGTACACGTGCTTTACTGCACATTTGTGTGCATATAACTTAGGGCTCATTCGATATCTTTATTCTAATCTAATAAGAGCTTTCCAAATAAAGTTATTGTAATATCTGCTCTAGTTCTTAATAGATATAAGCTCATAAAATCACATTTTCAAAACAAACAAAAAAAACTTTTACTTAAAATAAGCATATATGGTAAAACTTTTAAATAATAGGTTTTTTATAGGAATAGCTAGGTGATGTCATTTTAAAGATTACAACAAATCTATTATAAGAGCAATTGGAACAGTTGTTTAGGTGGATCTCATTATAGATTGATTGTGCCCCAAATGGAAAAGGAATGGATGGCTACAATCTTTATATTTTAGAACATTTGGGTCATCCATTATGCTGCACATTGGATGTAGATCTCCATCATATGGAGCTCGCCTTTGATGTGGATCGTCCATCAAGTGAACCAAACCTTTAAAAGTGGGTCGTCCATCATGCAAGGCCTGTCTTGGATGTGGCCCATTCATCATTAGGGCTTGACCTTCGATTTAGACCATCTATTATGTGGGGCGTAGCTTGATGTAGGTCATCCATCATATGAGGCTAGCCTCAATGTTGATTGTCCTTTATGTTGGAACCCTAAATGTCCAATACCTATCATGTGAAATCCACATTTGATGTGTTCATCGTGTGGGCCCCACCTTCGAAGTGCATTATCCATCATGTGGGGGCCACTTTTGATGTCCCCTGTCGTATGAGCGCACTTTCTATGTGAATCACCCATCATGTTGGGCCACTTTGGATTTGGGTAATCCATGATGCAAGACCTTAGATGTGGACCGTCCATTAGGTGGGCCCACTTGATGTGGATTGTTCATCATGAGGGGCCACATTTTGATGTTGGCCATCCATCATGTGAGGCCCACCTCATCCATTACGTGAGCCAGCTTGATGTGGACCATTCATTATGTGGGGCTCATCTTTAATATGGGTCGTTCATCATGTGGGCCCACCTTTGATGTCCATCATCCATCATGTAGGTCCCACCTATGATGTGGACTATCTATCAAGTGGGGACCCACTTAACGTGAATAGTCCTTCATGTTGGGCCACACTTTGATGTGCGCCATCTATCATGTGGAGCCCACCTTTACCATTAATCATGTGGGTCCCACCTTTTCTATAAACCGCTCATCATGCGGGGGTCCAGTTGATGTGTGTAGTCCATCTTGCGAGTCAGATTTTGATGTGGGCCATCCATCATGTTAGACCACCTTTAATGTTCACCATCCATTATGTGGGCCCACCTTTGCAGTGGACCGTCCATCATGTGGGGTCCAACCTTCAATATAAGTTGTTCATCATGTGGGCAACCTTTGATGTCAACCAGCTATCATGTGGTCCCACTTTCATTGCCCACCATCCATCATGTAGGTCCGACCTTTGATTTGGACTGTACATTGGGCAGTGCCCACTTGATGTGGATCATCCATCATGTGGGGCCACACTTTGATGTGGGGTTCACCTTTGATGTGGCCGTGCATTATGTGGGCCCATCTTGATGTGGACCATTCATCATGTGGAGCCCCACCTTTAATATGGGTTGTTCATCATGTGGGCCTACCTTGGAGAGATTGTAAAGAGAAGTAAAGAGGGTGAGATGGGAACTACTTGAAAAGTTTGAGGGCGAACTTGCTCAATACTTAGTTAAATATGTTTATGTGCTTAAGCTAACTAATCTCTTAAAGAAAAGCAACCTCTCAATCACTTGAGTTTAAAACTGTCAAATTAGAAATTTGCTATGAATGAGTCTACTCAATATGAAACCGAGTCACTGACTTGGGCATACAGCTCTTGTTTTTAACCTAAAAATTGAAATAGTTAGAAAGGAAGAGCCAATCTCATCTCTCAATGCTAGTTTCGTTTATTCTGGGTATTTTTATTAATTTACCTTTTTCAAAAATATTTAAATGCATTAAATATTATAAGTTTAATTGAAAAAATATGAAGCCGAGGGAAGTCTTCCAGTTGATCCAACCGGACTAGAAATCGAGTCAAGTTGAGCTTTTCAGTTTTTGAACTATGGTCGCCCCAATGAACTATGGCTGCCGTAACTACTTCGGACTGAATGAGTGAATTGGAGTCACTAAGGGCCCGTTTGAATGCCACCAAATAAGTTATTTTTCTACTGACAATAACATATAAGTAACTTATTTCAGATAGGTAAGTATGGTTTATGATAATTAATAAGTAACTTTTTAATTTATAAGTACATAATCACTTCAACTAATATTTTTAGGTTTTTTACTTTTTCAGAAGTTGCTGAGAAGAGTATAGGAGAAGTGAAAGAGAGGAAAAAGGATAAGCCCGTTGTTTACCATCAAGGCAGGCCCCACAAGGGTAGACAGTATTAGTGTGCACGGTGGGTGCATGTGATTGGCAGCAGATATTGAAGGTGGGCCCCACATGATGAATAATAACATTGACGGTTGGCCCTACTTAATAGATGACCAACATCAAAGGCGGGCCCTATATAATGAATGGTGCACATTAAAGGTCAGGCCATAATGATGAATCGCCCACATCCAAGGTAGGCCCTAAATGATGGACAACCCACACAATGAATGATTCACATCAAAGGTTGGCTCCACATTGAAGGTGGGGCGCACATGATGGACAGCCCACATCAAAGGTGGACTCCACATGATGGGCAATTAATAATGGTGGGCTCTACATGATGGATGATCCACATCAAGGTGGGCCCCACATGATGGACGGTCTACATCAAAGGTCGGGCTAATGAGAATGACCCATATTCAAGGCGGGCTCCACATGATGGACAACCCATATGGGAGGTGGGCCCAGATGATGGATGGTCCACATCAAAGGTGGACACCACATGATGGGCGGCGGATATTGAAGATGGGCCCCACATGATGGACAATAACATTGATGGTGGGCCACACATAATGGATGGCCAACATCAAAGGTGGGCCCTACCTAATGAATGGTGCACATTAAAGATCGGACCCTAATGGTTAATGGCCCACATCCAAGGTGGGTCCCACATGATGGATGGCCCACATTAGTGGGGCCACATAATGAACAATCCACATCAAAGGTTAGCCCCACATGATGGACAGTGGATGTCAGAGGGACTAAATAGACTTAAGGAATGATTACTTATAACGTTGGAAATCAAACATGCTTAATTTTCTACTTTTTGGATGATAACTATGTTGTTTGCCAAACATACTTATCTACTAATTAAGTAGAAACTAAGATAAGTTACTTATGGAATAAGCAGCTTATCTTAAGTAACTTACCATCCAAACGCCCCAAATGTTTTGACCATGTACGTCAATAATGGCCAGGTTTGGTTTTGAGTAGAGGCCGGCGGGCTGGATATGGGCCAGATTTTGTAGCAAATTGCTACAGGATCCACCCTCGGGCTGTATTCCACCATATTCTCTGTATATCTCTGTTGAGGCCGTGCCGGAGCAGGAATTAAAGGTCCAGTTAAGTGATGGGCGGGCCCGGGCCTAACACTTAGGCCCGCTAAAATCGCATCGGGTCACAAGATTGTCTACCTCTGGACTCCATGTTTAGATGATCCAAACCATTCATTTAGCGGGCTGTGGCACAGACGGTGGAAGTTCCTAATAGATGATTAAGAGAAAACAAAACAGCAAGGGTCCATATTCAATGGACGAAAGGTCCAATGCTGAAGGGTTAGATATTCCAATATGGGATAGTTTGGGCTATCCCCATCTGTAGTGGACCCATCACGTAAACTGTTTAGATGACTGAAAAGTGGACCCCACTTGTAAGGAATCCCTCAATTCAAAATGTTTTGCAGGTCGTAAGTCAACTAGCACCTCATTTGATGGGAACATTATTAGAGTTGGGCATCGAGTCGAGTCGAACCGAGTTAGGGCTGACTCAATCTGACCCAGTTTTGAATCAAACATGACCTGAACTCTACCTGGGTCGGTATGAGTCCAGCATGCCTGACCCAATCCAAGTTCGGATCTGGCCTGGACTAACCCGAACCGAGTCAGCATCGAGTTGGGTCGAGTTGACTTTTTTTTCATGGGATATGCATAGAGATTGAGTTTGCAAATAAAGTCTTCAATGAAATGTTTGAGAGGAATGTGGCTTCTTGGACTACAATGATTTTTGGGTATGTTTGTTTTGGTGATGTTGAGACTACACGGAAGCTTTTCGATGAGATGTCGAAAAGAAATGTTGCATCATGGAATGTTATGGTTGATGGGTATGCAAAGCATGGGGTTTTGAAGACTGTCCGGCAGCCACTGTTTGATGAAATGTCGAAGAGGAATGTTGCATCATAGGATGCTATGATTAATGGGCATGCAAAGCATGGGGATTTGAAGACTGCCCGTCAACTATTTGATGAAATGCCGAGTCGTGTCAGGTTCAAATCGAGTTGATTCCGTTCGAGTCAGTTTTTTGTCTAAGTCAAGTCGAACGACTTGCGGACCCGGACTTAACTCAGATTAGGTCCAAATTGGGCCAATTGTACTCGATTCGGATGAACTCAACCACCTAATTTAGGTCGAGTCGGGTATGAACCGAGTCGGACAAGTCGAGTTGGCCAAGTTGACTCATCCAGTGCCCAACTCTAGAACATGTCTCCAAATACTAGAAGACAAAGATCGAGCCATTCATAAGTAAGGGCGTGGTTGAAGTTAGATCGACAGTTGGACTTTTTTCTTCTTTTTGTTTAATTGGTAAGGTTGGAAACCAGCAAGACGCACTTCATTACGAAACAAATACACAACGATCCAGACTATTAAAATGGTGGGTCTTAGTATGGATGTAGCATAGCCTAAAAATCACAATTGTTGTGGGGGATTCCGAACTGGCCCCCCATGCAAGAAAAGAAGCAGTCATTTATAAGTGCTCTGCCCTCTGAGCTGAGAAGCACGACTGATAGTCCTAGCAAGGAGATCATCTGAGCAAGACGAGCAGCCCATCCATCTTAAAGACGAGCCGTCGAACTAAGCTCTCAGAAGTATAGAGCTCGGTGTGAGAAAGTTCACCCTTTAAGGAAGATCTACAGCCCAAGTAAGAAGCCCAAAGGGAAGGAGCTCGGACACCGAGATCCTTATTATTCCCAACAGACTGAGTCGACCACCGCCAGAGAGGCAATATGAGGAATCCGAAGCGAATCCCACCAAATCCGACAAGATAATCCCTCCGACATATCCAGGACGTGAATCCCACCTAATTAAGGACTCTCCGAACACAGTACAGGGGGATTCGGAGGTCTAGATCTAGAACCTTCTCCCACACCCTATATATACGACAGCAAACCCTGAACCAAGGTAGATAGTTCTCACTTCTACACCCCCTTACATTCATCTTATACAAGCCTGACTTAATCATCGAAGGGTCAATAACCGGCCACTAATACCCTACCCCCCCCCCCCCCCCCCCCCCCCCCCCCCCACTTATTTCTATTTGCTATTGTAGATCCAACTAACAAAGGACGAGAACGAGGCAATAAGCTGTCCTAAATTTACTTAGTTTCATGCGACAACAACAATGGTTGGACTATCCAAGCCATCCAATCACTAAAAAATAATAAATTTTAATTTCAAACTCAGATTTTACCCCTAAAATAATACATATTTTGCAAAACTTTTAAAAGCTAATTGCTCTTAACATTAGTTAGGACGTAGAACTAATCGATAGCCTTCCAAGGATACATCATATGAACGGAGCTGATAACCAGTCGCAAAGCTGTTGGAAGTTGTAGTGGGGATTAAACCTTATATCTAACATTGTTTGCCCAATTTCTTTTGATCTTGGCCGTCAATGTGATTGTCCTTGACTTTGTCCTATGTCAAAAGATGGTGAGGCAAATTGTAAGTAAGAATGTCTCATTACCGTGAACAAGACTAACATGGGTGAGCCTCCCATCACTAGCAAGTGCAGCTGATGAGACTACTCATGCAATGGATTGGCCAGAAAATGAACCCAAGATGATTGAACTATCTGAACCGTTTGATCAAAGACCTTTGCATGTAGAACATGAACCATTGATCATTTTGTTTCTCACCATCTGTTTTAAGGCCCAAGATGGTATGCTCAAGATTATGCTATTTTACACTATATATAGTCAAGGACAGATGGTGTCACCAGATGAACGACTCCTACAGTTGCTTCATCAACACCATCTAAGGAGGTGATTTATCTGGGTCAACATCAATAATGTACTTTTCTAGTAGTTGGGGAAGAAAGCTTCTACAAAATTGGAATGGGATTTTATTGTGGCAATGCCAAGAAGTGACAAATCATCTCTATTGGTTTCATTTTCGTGCATGTCTTCCTGGTGAGTTTAGCAATCTAGCTATCTAAAATCGCTGTGGGATGCAATTGATGCAGGAACTAACTGTTCCAAACCTGCCTGGAATGACTCCTTGACATACGTGGATCCCGTTTACATTGTCGCTTCCACTATCGTGAATGTTGTAGCCAAATGCGTCAACGAGTCGTCCTAGATAGGCCTACATCTGGGCTGTCAATGGGCCAGGATGGCCCACAGGCTTTTGGACCTGGCCTACCAGGGGCTCTCTCTCTCTCTCTCTCTCTCTCTCTCTCTCTCTCTCTCTCTCTTCAATCAACTCTCAGAGTTGGACCCAAAATAAACAATTTCCTGCCCGACTCTCTCTCTTCAATCAACTCTCAGAGTTGGACCCAAAATAAACAATTTCCAGCCGGACTTGACTGGACTGTTTTGGCTCGTCTTAGGTTAAACCCTTGGGCTCGGGCCGAGAAGAACATTTTGGGCCGGGCTTGGCTGGACTATTATGGCTAGTCATGGGACCGAGCCTATCTTGAACAATGAAGGCTGGGTTTGGACAGAGCTTGCGCCCGGTTAGTCCCTAACCCGGCCCATCAACTCTCCTACTTACATTTCCACTTAGGGCTATCAACAGGTGACCCTGGCTAATTATCAAAATCAAAATTTTGAATAAGCCCAGCCCCATCTGTTCAAATCATAGGCCTAGTCCAACAAAGACCCTATCGGCCTTGATGATGTAGATAAGTCTCCTTCAATCGTTAAGAACTCATTGGACGCGCCTTCTTTCCCTGGCCCAAGCTACCCAACCCCTCTTGTAAGCTCTTTGTTTGTTGGTGTTAAGATCCAAATGACCTACACATTCATAATCTATCACATGAATTATACAGTACGTGCACCGACATCTTTGCAATCCATACTCAGGTTTTCAATTCTGACAAGTGCGAGCCATGGTTAGTAATCGAAACCAATGGCCAGTTGCTTATGACATGTTAGACCATGCCTCAAAAATCTCCCAAGTATGAATATTAGATAAAACCAATAATTGAACTTTCTACGTGGATCACTATTATTATTTCTCTTCTTATTTGTATATTTTTCAGCCATAGATCAAAGGGTCAAGATTGTCCCATCGATGAAATTTTTGGGTCATACTCCATTCACCGTGGAACATGGGCTCCACTTGTTAGAAATGAAACTCGAATATACGTAAATCATGAAATCCCTTAACATAAAGTCACTCTCCTTCCCCTTTGACAACCCTTCTTCACGTGGACCAACCTGTAAAGAAATGGACCGTCAAATAAATAAACAAATATATACATAGCATGTCCACAATAATTCAAAATGCCCCCAATAATGTCAGTCCATCTGTCACCGTTAATATTTTAAAAAGGGTAAGGCAACGACAAGATCCAAGTGCTTATAGTCTCACTTGTCTCTCAATGATTTCTGCACTGTTGGGGCAACTCTATCCACCGTTACTTCACGCCATTTAATGAATTTTCGATCCTTCAATGCCTTGGAGAAAACAAAGGGAAGATCACATGGGAAACATGAGTGGATTAGGTGTCACCCGGGTAACTTTTTAGTGGGTGCTTCCTTGATCTTGGAGACCACCTTGATGTATGTTTTGTATATCAACGGGGACCATCAGTTTTTTTTGTGATCATTTTAGGTCATGGACCCAAAAATTGAAGCAGATCCAAATCTTAAGTGACCACACCAAAGGAAACAGTGGTCATTGAACGCCACCATTAAAGACTTCAGATGGCCCATCATGAACATATCATGAGGTGCAAAAATCAGGTGGGCTGCATTTCTACATTGGGTCAGATCATCATCCTGTTCATCGATTTTGATGGTGTGGCCCATCTCATGAGTTGATCCATCTGATTTTCCTCCCGGCCAGTTGATCTTGATAATGGGCCCATCCTTTGGTACCGCTTGGATGTATTATTAGACTTTTTCACATAAGATCACTCGTGCATTCATCACATTGAAAGAGGAAATTATAGGTGAATGTGTAATTCGTTACTGATAAACTACAAATTTTGATGAAATTTGGTGAAGAGCCCTGGTTTAGCACAGTTTCTTCATCCTCACCTGCACCTTCATGCATGCCTAATGAGATGGGTTATTCTGCTAACGTGTTGTGAAGTGAAATTGGAAAGAGAGCATCGTGAATGAATGAGAAGTTTCAACCATTGCTAAGATCATCACCCTGCAGCCACGTGTCCTATGGAGAGATGTTCTACCATGTTCTGATTCTTCCGGCCAGCTCTATTTTATCATATCCCAGGAAAGAAAAGTGCTCACTTCCATTCATGGAACTTTGGAAAGTTGAGAGAAGTGTTCCTTCAAAGTTACAACCTGTAAAAACTCAAGGGTAATTGTGTGATTTTCAATTTTCAAAAGTACAAGAGTTCATACATCATCATGACCATGATTCAAGATGCTCATCCATATCCACCTATATATACGTAACCCACAAGCTTGAGGTTTCTCCATTAGTTCATAGATCACCTTTTGTTTTCTTCTTTTATTTTTCTTCACTTAATATTCCTTCTTCACATGTTAGTTAATGAGCTCATGAGCATATCCAGCACTCCAAATGGAAAGTGGTTGGTTTTGATATTTTGTTAAGGTTTCCTAATATAAATTGGTCACATGGGTGAGATTCCCACTTGCATTACACATGAAGTTTCCTAGTAATCTAGTTGGACTTTGGTATATGTCAATGTTTCTTCCTTTGAGAGATGATCACATGGGGAAATGGGTCTTGATGCTTTCTTTGTACGGTATATGAACACCAACTCAAATTGGTCTTTCCCCATTGATATCTTCTTTCTTTCAACTATAATTTCCTCCTTGTTTTTTTCTCTTTCGAGAAGTTGGTTGTAAGGGGATGTGTTAATTTTGGGTTTTTGTGATTTTTTTTCTATTACCAATATCTAATTTCTTGTGTGAGGATTTGATACTGTTTTTAGTTTGTTTTGTTAATTATAGAAAGTGGGTCACATGGGGAAGTTGGGTTTTGGGAGGGTGTTGGATTGCTTATGCCTCCCTACTTGTTCAAACTCCTGCTTTTGCATGAATTCACTGGACAACCAAGATGATATGGAGAGGAGGGCACTCATTGGAAGTGAAGGAGGTCAGATGATGAGAATTAGGGATGTTGCTGTTAGAAGCCAGACATTGGCTTTTCATTTAAAACCCAAGGTATTTCTTTCTTTCTTTCTTTCCTTTTTTTGTATGTTTATTTACTTTTATTTTTTTTCTTATTCTTTTAACTTTGTAGTACTCAATTTTTTTTATTTCTTTTTTTTATTGTATTTTTTATAAGAAAACGTGAAGCAAATGAAACTAAGACACTATTAGGCTCTCTACGCGTTATTGCAACCAAAATATTCATATTCGGTTGACATCTTATTGCCTTTTTTTATGCCGCTCATCCTACTTCAAAAACCCGGAAACTCAACTCGATATCCAGTTAGGTTGAGATTAAGACTTCAATAAGTTTTAACTTGACTCACCACAATATTTAATAATAATTTTTAAAATTATTTGGACTTTGTAGAAGTAAAATATCCTCTAAATTAGTTAAATAAAAATTGCTTGGGGCCTCTTTGGTAATCACTACTTAATAATGAATTCATCTCATTTTAATTAAACTGTAATTATGTAGTGGAAATCAATTTTTGGTAGGGACTAAAAATAATTCAGATGAGCAACAATATTTTATATATCTCTAATACATTATCATTATTACCTGAAATGAAACGAACTCATTTTAAGTGACTACCAAATAGGCCATAGAAGTTGCACCTGCTGCCAATAGGTGTGTTTTATTTTATTTTTTATTTTTTATTTTTTTTTCATCTAACATGTCATGATTCAAAACCCCATTTGATCCAATTTTATGTTTAAGAAAAACAGAAAATGGTCAGGCAAGTTACTCAGTCCGGCCAATGCGAGTCACATCGAGTTGACTCAATGATTCTCACCAATTGTAGACCAAGTAAGTGTCAGTAGCTATTTGGCTCAAAATCACATCGAGTTGAGTTGACTTGGATTAGTTTCAAGTCGAGTCACGGAAAGTTTAAGAACCATTCCACTCATCTATCATTTTTCCTCATTTCAGCCTTAGAATAATAACACTATAATAATGGTTCTCAAGCTCCTTATAAAAAAATAGGGTTTGGGAAAGGGGTGATTTGGTGCTAACCTGCAAACATGCAAATGAGCCACGCATGTCGCAATCCAAACCGTTGACCTGAAACATTGCCACCCGACCCTCTGCTGAAAAATCAGTCTCATCGGATGTCCTGGTGGGCAAAACAATGCACTATATCAACAATCTAATGAATTTTGAGATCTCATTGTTTCTCCCGTTGTTTTGCATTCATGTCTCGATTTCTAACATTCTGTAAGTACTATAACTTAGATCTTTGTAACGTTTTTTTGTTGGGGTATTATGTAGATGGTAATCTTAAGGGTCTCTATGCATTGTAATGGCTGTGTAAGGAAAGTTGAGAAGCATATCTCGAAGATGGAAGGTATGAAATGGGCCCACCTTTTTTACTAGGATTACCATCATAACCCTTAATCTAAAATCAATCACAAGGTGTGGAGTGGGGTGCCCTTTTCAAAAATAGCAGATTATTTATTCATATTATAAACAAATAAATAAATGAAAGGATCTCTTGTAAGTAGGGGTGGCAATGGGTTGGGCTTGGGACGGTCGCAGATAGGCTCTGCCATGATGGCCCATAATAGTTTCCACCAGTACCGTTACATAGCATTTTTTAATACAGTGTGTATAGCTATGTAGACAGTTGTAATAGATATGTTTGTTACATATAAAAATAATTCCATCTCAATAAATAAAGGACACAGTCCACGTTCCCCCATGTTGTCGAACTGGGATTCGGCAGTGACCCCTCCATTACCGAGGTCAGTATTGGTCGGTGCTGGTCCATGTGCTGGGGGCCCCACCATGATGCATGTGTTTCATCCATTCCGTCCATCCATTCTTCCAGCTCATATTAGGTGATTAGACTGAAAGTGAGGCATATCCAAATCTCAGGTGGACCACACCATAGGAAATAATGGTGATTGAATATCCACCATTAAAAAGTTGTTGGGGTCACAAAAGTTTTGGATCAAGCTGTTATTTGCGTTTTCCCTTCATCCAGATCTGTGTGACCTCCAGGTTGGATGGAAAATAAACATTGTAATAACCCTATGAAATTTTCAATGGTAGGTGTTGAATCCCCTTTCTTATGGTGTGGTCCACCTGAGATTTGGATCTGTCTTATTTTGGGCTCATTCCCCAAAATGAGTTGGAAAAATGAATTAATGGTGTGGATAAAAGACATGCATCATTGTGAGGGCCGGCCAAGCAGCGAACAGGACCAGTACCAACCTCGGTACTGGAGGGACCCTGCCGAATCTGAGTCCCACCTAATATCCTGTTAACAACAAAAGAGGAGTGTGTGTGGGTGAATTTGAAACAGTAAACACATAGCTAGGAAGTCAGGATGGGACTGACCAAGCTGAAATGATCTGGAGACCAAGCTGAGACTGATAATTTCTTAGGCCTTACATGTAAGGCCCAACCCCAGCCCACAGGACTAGCAAACGGGTCGAAACCAGGCCCAAATCCCGGAATGAGCCGTTCCAGCTGCGGCCTGTTTCCACTCCTACCTGTATATTGGTCCACTAAAAAATCTGATTGGTCCACTAATCAGTCAGAAATTCGGGCCATTGCAACACTCAAATTAGATTGTGCATTGCTCCCTGTGGTGTCCTCCACCTGTGTCCTGGACTGGAATGATTCTTGGCATATGCGGCTAAAATGAGAAGGCTCACCAGATGAATGATTTGGATTCCACATTTATATCACAGGTGGGCCACACACAACTCAAATATTCGATCTTTCCCTTATTCTTCACTTCTATCTTCTCTCTCTACAGGAGTGACATCTTTTCAAGTAGACTTGGAGACCAAGAAGGTGATTGTGATAGGCGATATTGCTCCATTTGAAGTATTGGAGAGTGTTTCCAGGGTCAAGACTGCTCAGCTTTGGACTTCTCCTTATTAAAAAATCAAGAAAAAAAAAATACACGCCACAATGGATACATGGTCATCTATTCAAATAGTGGGAAAGACTTTAGATTGATCATGTACTCTAAATCATATTAGATTAAACAATCCTGACCTTTGATTGATCCATCGACATTTGCTTGTCGAATTTGGACCATTGGCTACATTTTGTCCATTAGTTGTCAGCAAATCAACCAATTTGGATTATTTGTTCCAGAGTAAATGTAGGGGAACAATCCATTTCTACTGTGGGTCCTGCTGTTTGAGCACTTCAAATTTGAGGTGCATGCCACGACTACTTCAGGAAGACTCATAAGCATGTTTAAATCCTTCTTTAGCGGCGAAGATGCAGTTAAAGTGAATGGGTGTATCTTATTAGGTGGTCCTTAAGCTATTGTTTTTTATTCTTATTTTTTCAAATATTATAAATAAAAGGGATGGGAAGGTAAACAAATCCTAACCCAATTTAGGAATCTGAGCTTGTGGCAATCCTTAACCTTGGATTTGTATCAGGATGAAAAATGTGCATGTAATTGGAAGCGAATGCAGCAATAGTTAATTCTTTTTAGCTTGACTTGTTATGTTTGGTTGCACCAAATTTCATGAAATATCATGAAAATTTGCACCAATGGACTTATTAATCAGGAAATTTCATGATATCTCGTGCAACCAAACACACCCTTAATTCTTTCCTTTGCATTTGAAAGTAAATATATTTGCTTGATGGCATTAGCTAGTGCTAGGTTCAGATAATCATCTAATGATCCAACAAATATCAACAGACAATAAATGGCAAAATGGGTCTGATAGGCCCAACATTTACTGTATTGAGCTCACCTGTCCCCTTTAAATAGAGTTACACAATTTTGAAGAGAAAACCCAATTTTGAAACCGTTGTGGGCAATATTTCAACAATGTTCAGTCCAAACGTTAAGTGGTCCACAGTTTACAAAACAAATATATGGCTGAAAAATACTTTGCTAGCTTCTTCTTCTACGTCTTCCGTCCAACTATTTCTAGCATTGTCGCCCACCTTCTGAGTACACCAGAGTTATCTTTGGGGGATCACATCTACATCGTTAGAACCACCTAATGGGTGGCTTGGATATTCCACCTCTTAGTAGCACTTGTGGTGGTGGTGGCGGCTCGTGCATTAGCAGACTTGTACAGACGTGTGCATAGTAAAGCTCAAAAGCCAACGTAAATGACATAACTCACATAAGTAAAACACGAGGAAGTCTGAAGTTCAACTGGCTATAAGTTACCATCCATGCAAGGCATATCTCCAAACCTTTCATGTTCGTATGACCTTTCATTATCGTATGACATCCAAACCGTCCAATAGGTCCAATAGGTTATACAGCTTATGAAGATTTCTCTATGTAAAAATTAGCCATATTCCACTACAAGAAAACGGTGTTTTACCGACGAAAGTATTACTGACGAAATTATTTTCGTCAGTAAAAAGTCATTTCCCCAACGAAATAAAGTAATCGTCGGTAAAATACATTTCAGTACACACTTTTACCGACAAAATCATGATTTCGTCGGTAAAAAGTTTATTACCGACGAAACTACCCGTTGCTAAAAAATAAAGTAAGAAATTTGGCTTTTACCGACGAATATTTTCGTCGGTAAAAGTCTTTTTTTGGCGACGATTATTGTCTGTCGGTAATAATGTGTGGCATCTGCGTAAGTTAAGGAAGCGGACTTTTACCAACGAAAGTTTTCGTCGGCAAAAGTCATTTTCCCCGACGATTATTGCCTGTCGGTAATAATATTTGATTCCCGCCCAAGTGAAAAAGAGGACTTTTACCGACGAAAAATGTTGCTTTTATTATTTCACTTACCCGATCGGGCCTCCCTCATTTCTCTCCATCTCTCTCACTCTCGCTCTGTCTCTCTCTCTCCTCTCTCCCTCTCTCTCTCTCTCTCTCTCTCGCGTGCGCTGCCGACCCACCCATCTCGGCTCTCCCTCAGCTCCGACCGCCGGCCGTCAACGTCACCGGCGGCCCACCGCCTCAGCCGACCACCCCCCCCCCCCCCCCCCCCCCTAGCCGACCACTGTCGCCGGTCGCCACTCGCCTCCACCGACCTCCGTACGCCGCCGCCTCCTCCGGTAACCCTCTCCCCCTTCCTTCTTGCTCCATTTCCCCTCTCTCCCTCTCGCCTCGTTGTTGATTATGGGGCCCACTCTCAAAATCCAATGCATGTGGGTCCCACCATCGCTGTCCAATGCATGTTGGTGGGTCCCACCGTCGCTGTCTATCGTCCATTGCATGTGGGTCCCACCGTCGGTTTCCATCGTCCATTGCATGTGGGGTCCACCTTAGCTGTCTACAATTTGGTGGAGCCCACTGATTTATTAAATCCCTAATTAGGGATTTAAAAATTTAAAATCCAAAATTTTGTTTTACAAATTAAAAAAAATGAAATACGTAATTGTGGGGCCCACCGTTGCTGTCCACTGGCTGTGGGGCCCATGTTGCTGTCCACTGGCTGTGGGGCCCACGTCGCTGTCCACTGCCTGTGGGGCCCCCGAAGATGGGAACCGCTGGTGCCCAAAAATGAAGCATATCAAAATCTAAAGTGGACCACAGCACAAGTGTGAACTGAATGTCTATCATTGAAAAATTCTTAGAGGACACAGAAGTTTTGGATCAAGCTGATATTTGTGTTTTCCCTTCATCCATATCCATGTGATCTTATGAACAGGTTGGATGACAAATAATGATCACTGTAGGTCCTGGGAATGGTGGAAATCATTATTCCCACGGTTTCCCATGACATGGTCCACTTGAGATTTGGATATGCTTAAATTTTGGGCTCAACCACTAAAATGAGCTGAAAAAACATAAGGACGGAATAGATAAATCACATACATTCTAGGTGGGCCCAACTGAATTTACTCTACATGATAAGAGCGTGCAGAGTTACTCCGCACGCAATCCGATTCCCATGGTGGGCCCCATACATACTTATTTGTTGAGAAAGTAGCAGTCATTAGGTATTTGATTAGACTTGATTCATGGTGTTGATGATTCTGTCATTTTCATGTGCTTGTGTATCTGGAATTGATGGAGCAAACCCGGGATGTGCGTCGAAGCTACCCGTGGTTGATTTATGTGGATGTATGTTGTGGATGTATTTGGCTTATTATTAATAGTTATTTTTTGTCCACAAATGGTAGTATAATAGAATCAGTTAGCCCATTTGGAGATTTCTATATTGCCGAGCATAGATAAAGTGTGTTTTGGAGGTATAGAAATCTGCCAAATTGTCCTGTTGGACAATCCAAGGTTGGATAGATTGGAATGTTATCGTTGTTTGTCATTTACATGCTCTGTCATTAGTTTCGTGCGGTAACTCTCCTATTCTCTCTGGATATGTTTCTTATGTTTAATTCCATTGTCAATTTAATCCACACAATGTGTGGATAGTTGACGTGGAAATTAAATGTAAGATAAATATATCTGGAGAGATAGGGGGAGATGCTGTCGAAATTTAGGCTTGGGCATTTAAATGGAAATAATGATAGCATTTCAATCTATCCATCCTTGGATGGGCGACTGATTTTATTATATTATCATTTAGTGGCAAATTAGATGACGAACATGATACTTGTAATTAAGAGTAGTTGATTGATGTTGATGTTGAGCGGGGGTCCCTGGAAGGTGGGAACCGCGGTTTAGACCATGATGATGAAGCTGTCCTGTTCCTACGGACAGTAATATGGGTGGCCTAGCCATTTGGACAGGCCCGTGTTTATGTATTAGCTCGAAATTAATGAAGCAGACCCAGATGTGCATCGGAGCTATCCGGTTGTTGAGCGGGGGTCCCTGGAAGGTGGGAACCGCTGTTATGACCATGATGATGAAGCTGTCCATTTCCTATGGACAGCAATATGGGTGGCCTGGCCATTTGGACAGGCCCGTGTTTATGTATTAGCTCGAAATTAATGGAGCAGACCCGGATGTGCATCGGAGCTATCCGGGTGTTGAGCGGGGGTCCCTGGAAGGTGGAAACCGCTGTTATAACCATGATGATGAAGCTGTCCATTTCCTATGGACAGCAATATGGGTGGCCTGGCCATTTGGACAGGCCCGTGTTTATGTATTAGCTCGAAATTAATGGAGCAGACCCGAATGTGCGTCGGAGCTATCCGGTTGTTGAGCGGGGGTCCCTGGAAGATGAGAACCGCTGTTATGACCATGATGATGAAGCTGTCCATTTCCTATGGACAGCAATATGGGTGGCCTGGCCATTTGGACAGGCCCGTGTTTATGTATTAGCTCGAAATTAATGGAGCAGACCCGAATGTGCGTCGGAGCTATCCGGTTGTTGAGCGGGGGTCCCTGGAAGGTGGGAACCGCTGTTATGACCATGATGATGAAGCTGTCCATTTCCTATGGACAGCAATATGGGTGGCCTGGCCATTTGGACAGGCCCGTGTTTATGTATTAGCTCGAAATTAATGGAGCAGACCCGGATGTGCGTCGGAGCTATCCGGGTGTTGAGCGGGGGTCCCTGGAAGTTGGGAACCGCTGTTATGACCATGATGATGAAGCTGTCCATTTCCTATGGACAGCAATATGGGTGGCCTGGCCATTTGGACAGGCCCGTGTTTATGTATTAGCTCGAAATTAATGGAGCAGACCCGGATGTGCGTCGGAGCTATCCGGTTGTTGAGCGGGGGTCCCTGGAAGGTGGGAACCGCTGTTATGACCATGATGAAGCTGTCCATTTCCTATGGACAGCAATATGGGTGGCCTGGCCATTTGGACAGGCCCGCTTTGTGTGGAGCAGACCCGGATGTGCGTCGAAGCTATCCTTAAGTTGCTTGAGTCTCCAAGACCTACACCCTAAACCCGAAACCATAAACCTAAAAGTAAAACCTATAAGCTATGGCTAAACCGAAACCTAAACTCAATTCATCTAACTCTAAACCTAGACCCTATAAGCTACGAAAATGCGACCCTAAACCCGATCCCGAACCCGCAAATCCAAACCTATGCCCTAAACCTAATCTCATGTCACCTAACCTAAACCTACACCTATTCCTAAATCCATTCACCTAACCTAAACCTAGACCCAAACATGAGAACCAAACCCGAAACCCGATCCCGAACCCGCAAATCCAAACCTATGCCCTAAACCTAATCCTAAACTCATGTCATCTAACCTAAACCTACACCTATTCCTAAATCCATTCACCTAACCTAAACCTTGACCCAAACACGAAAATGCGACCCTAAACCCGATCCCGTACCCAAAAATCCAAACCTATGCCCTAAACCTAATCCTAAACTCATGTCATCTAACCTAAACCTACACCTATTCCTAAATCCATTCACCTAACCTAAACCTTGACCCAAACACGAAAATGCGACCCTAAACCCGATCCCGTACCCAAAAATCCAAACCTATGCCCTAAACCTAATCCTAAACTCATGTCATCTAACCTAAACATACACCTATTCCTAAATCCATTCACCTAACCTAAACCTTGACCCAAACACGAGAACCAAACCCGAAACCCGATCCCGAACCCACAAATCCAAACCTATGCCCTAAACCTAATCCTAAACTCATGTCATCTAACCTAAACCTACACCTATTCCTAAATCCATTCACCTAACCTAAACCTTGACCCAAACACGAGAACCAAACCCGAAACTCGATCCCGAACCCGCAAATCCAAACCTATGCCCTAAACATAATCCTAAACTCATGTCATCTAACCTAAACCTACACCTATTCCTAAATCCATTCACCTAACCTAAACCTTGACCCAAACACGAGAACCAAACCCGAAACCCGATCCCGAACCCGCAAATCCAAACCTATGCCCTAAACCTAATCCTAAACTCATGTCATCTAACCTAAAACTACACCTATTCCTAAATCCATTCACCTAACCTAAACCTTGACCCAAACACGAAAATGCGACCCTAAACCCGATCCCGTACCCAAAAATCCAAACCTATGCCCTAAACCTAATCCTAAACTCATGTCATCTAACCTAAACCTACACCTATTCCTAAATCCATTCACCTAACCTAAACCTTGACCCAAACACGAGAACCAAATCCGAAACTCGATCCCGAACCCGCAAATCCAAACCTATGCCCTAAACCTAATCCTAAACTCATGTCACCTAAACTAAACCTACACCTATTCATAAATCCATTCACCTAGCCTAAACTTAGACCCAAACTCGGCAACCTAACCCTAAACCCGATCTCGAACTCGAAAATCTCAACCTATGACTAAACTTAATCCTAAACTCATGTCACCTAAACTAAACCTGACTCTAATCTTTGCATTGTAGATATGGATAAGAGTTGGATGCAAGCTAAGAATCGGTTTGGCCCAGAGTATAAAGAAGGTGTTAAGAAGTTCATGGAATTTGCGAGATATCGGGCAGATTCAGGTAATAGAATTAGGTGTCTATGCTGAAACTGCAAGAACATGATTCACAAGACATTGGACAAAGTGGAAGATGATTTGTTCATAGTTGGGATTGACCAGGGTTACACTTGGTGGATTCATCATGGTGAAGACTTCCACCAAAGAGTTGAGGCCACTGAAGTCCTTGCTAACCCAATTGTGCGTAATGACGATGATGAATGTAATACCCCGAAAAATTTAGTACACGAGTAGGTACACGAGTGTTATAGTTCACACATTAAAATTTAAATTTTAGGCCGCATCGTTCATATGCATACACACACATCACACTTTTATACGTATTCTGACACTTTTAAGACTTTAAAAACTTAGTGTACTTAGTTAAGTCAATAGACGAACCATTAGAATGATCTATCATTGTTAGGTAGAAATATCTGACCGTCCACCTCGATTTTGAACAAGCCGATCATAGTAAACTAAACCCCTTGATCTCCATAGCCGCTCATACACGAATCAATTTAACATTCTGATCCGTTCATCTTATTTATCATACACTGATATGCTTAACCGACCGTCAAAACTGTGATCTGATGAAATTTCATGAGTGGACAAGTCATTAAAATCTGACGGTGTATATATCTCACCAATAGGTCATCCAAAGACCATATTATGAATATCAGTTTAAGAAACTGACCGTGCAATAACTCATAATTGTGCTCAAGAACATAAACATCTAATCAGAAAAAAATTAGCCTTTCATATGACCATCCATCACAATTGTATCCGCCAAATGGGCCATCCAAATAACAAATTGAACCGATCATTTCAAAGATCATTGGATTAGTACAAAGGCTATCGGTCAAATTTTCTATTGGATGTGTACAAATGTCATTTTGGATCATGGAGTGTGATGAACCACTAAAAGAGCATCTTGGTTATCTATAAGAGATCAAGGCCCAAAATTTACCCGTAGAAAGAAAGCGAAAAATGACAGGCCTTGGTGAAATTTCACCTAAAACTGATGGTAAACGAGATCGTTATGGACAGTTGAAGTCAAAACTAAAGAAAAGGGCAAACTTGGCATTTTCCATATTATAACATGGTATTTGAAGGAACCAGTGAACGTGGATAGGCTTTTACGTTGAAAGTTTTTGTGAAGAGTGGCCCACCCAAGACTCGAATCTGCCTCATTTTTTGTGTCACACCCTAAAACTCCGTGGCCTACCTGATGAGCAGAGTAGATTTTGTAAATACATCAAGGTGGGACCCACATGCACAACGTGCACGAGGGACATTCGGTCAACACGCGTTTGACCGAGTGCAATGCATGAAACGGACTTCCATCCGTCTTCTTCTCAAACCATGCAGCGACAGCGCTGCCGCTGTCGCTGTGCACTGGTTCATGACGTCCATCATTATGGCCTCATCGGTGGATCCAAACCGTCTATTTGGAGCGCGCCTCACCCGGTCGTTGGTGGTGGCTGGTCTCAATGTGTTTGGTCGACTGTGTGGACCACTTTCATTCACCCTTCTAACAAAAGAAAATCAAGATCCACCTCTCTGATGTGCATGGGCCTCTCAAAACTTGTGTGTAGCATCGTGTGGGCCCCATCTAGCTTTCCAATGAGCCTCATATACAAAGGAGTCCCAAAAACCATTCGGTCTCCTTCTCCAACTCAAACTCCACCACCTTCGGTCCGGTTGTAGTACCGTGAACACAAGCCATCCAAGTCCATCTTGGACTGTCCAAACACGTCTAGGGTAGTGTATAAAACCCCCCTAGGTGTCTTTTTCGAGAAAAGAAACGTAGAGAGAGAGAGAGAAGCTCGGGTAGAGAGAGAAAGAGAGAGAGGAAGAGAGAGAGATAGATCGTGTGGAGGGGTGGGTTTCATCCGGCTGTTGTTGCTGTCTGATCACTTCCAGGAAGAATAAGAAAGAAAAGAAGAAAGAGGAAGAAAGAAAGAAGAAGAAAGAGAAGAAGAAATAAGGAAGAAGAAGAAAAGAAGAAAGAGAAAGAAAGAAGAAGACTGAGTCGATTCGCTGAGCCAACTCAGATTCAAGTTTGGGCTTGTTTGGAGCCTAGAGATCGTTGCATGTGAGTGATTCTTCTCAAGATTTCCTTTTGATTTTTCTAAATTCTTCCTTATTGAAATTCAAATATATGATTAGGTTTTCCAATCCTCAATTCTTCTATCTTAGTTGTATGTTGAGTTAAGGTTTAGATTCTACAATTCGCACTTTTATAGGACTCCTTCAAATTCCTCGTATTAGGATTTTAGGTGAGCGATCGACTTAGAATTCAATATACTTTCCTCATATATCTCACATTAGGGTTCTACATAATAAATACATCCCTTAACCACACTTCATCCGATAATAGAATATCATTAACATTTCCCTCTATTTAATTCTAATATCTCTATGGACTATTTAAATCTTATGTGTTACCTTTTATACAATAGCATAATCAACTTTAGTTGACGATTAAGTTATGAATTAGACGCTACAATTAACTAACTAACTAACAGGTGAATCGCATGCATGGTGTGCTTAGGATTGAATCATTGAATGCATTGTATGCTTGAAGAATGCTTCCATAACTCATGACATATACATACAGTTATACACTGCGACAGAACAGGAGCATGGTTGATTTGACTCCTGGCGTGAATGGTTGATTTGCCGCCTCGCTGTACCGGTTAGGTGAGCATGGTTGATTTGCGACAGGTTCCTAATGTTCAGTGGCAGCGAGTTCTGGTCGTTTCACTTATTGAGCATGGTTGAGTTGCTCGGTTGGATCAGTGGTGCATGGTTGATTTGCCCACTGGCGTGCATGGTTGATTTGTCGCCTCATTGTACCGGTTAGGTGAGCATGGTTGATTTGCGACAGGTCCTAATGTTCAGTGGCAACGAGTTCCTAGACGTTTGTGCTCTTACACATGTCATAACATACATGACATCATGATAAACATGCTTCATTCATAATAAGACATAAAATGTGTAAATCATCACCATACCCTTGTATATTCGTATGATTCTTGCTGTTGGTAATTCACATCTAACATCTTATCAACTGGAATACTACTTGTGATGGAAATGACCTCACTGGGCTTTTAGCTCACCAAAATCACCACAGTTCTTGCAGGTTTTCAGGAAGGACAAGATGTAGATGGAACAGAGTATTCAGATGGTCACGTGTTACTCAAACGTCAACTGTAGTTGATTTATTTTATCTTGTAAAATTCAATGTAATAAGATATTAGTGGAAAAGAAACTTTATATTCAAGATTTATTTTAGTTATGCGATGTGTGGAATGGAATTTCAAGGAATCTATGATCGAATTTTCAATTCACACCCTGGAACTCGGGCTTTGGGTTGTTGTACTCGGGTTCTGAATTTCGGGGCGTGACAATGAAGATGTTGACGATATGCAAGATATCATTGGGGATGTGTTAAGGGGAACAATTGCGGATACTGATTTTGCAGCGACAAGTACTAGCCAGGATATTCCTCCTATGGGTGATGCCGAATCAGAAAAGTTTAGTAGGTTGTTGAGGGATGCGCAACGTCCACTCTATCCGGGGTGTCGGAACTTCTCCAAGTTGAATTTCCTTACAAGGTTACTTCATTTAAAGACAATAAATCGTTGGAGTAACAAATCGTTCGACATGTTACTTGGCTTGTTGAAAGAAGTATTACCTGAAGGTGAGACATTGCCTAAGTCTCATTACGAGGCAAAATCGTTAATGCGAGACTTGGGCCTTGGTTACATCCTCATACATGCATGTATAAATGATTGTGTATTGTATTGGAAAGAACATGAACATGTTGAGGAGTGTCCACAATGTGGAGAGTCTAGGTGGAAATATGACGAAGCTAAGCGTAAGAAAATTCCACAAAAGGTGTTAAGGTACTTTCCATTGAAACCCAGATTACAAAGATTGTTTACGTCGAGCAAGACGGCTGAAGATATGAAGTGGCATAAGGAGAAACGCCTTCATGATGATAATATATTGAGGCATCCCACTGACTCTGAAGCCTGGCAACATTTTGATAAGCAATATGACTGGTTTGCAGAGGATTCTCGCAATGTTCGGCTAGGTCTTGCAAGTGATGGTTTTAATCCATTTGGTAATATGAGTAGCTCGTACAGTATGTGGCCAGTGATACTTATGCCCTACAATTTACCTCCTTGGTTGTGTATGAAGGAATCATTTTTTATGATGTCGTTGCTTATTCCTGGACCCAAGTCACCGGGGAATGACATTGATGTGTATCTCCGACCGTTAGTAGATGAGTTAAACGAGTTGTGGAGTCAAGGTGTCCAGACGTATGACACTTTTGCAGAACAGACGTTTCGATTGCATGCAGCGGTCTTGTGGACAATAAATGACTTCCCTGCATATGAAAATTTATCTGGGTGGCACGAAGGGAAAGTTGGCTTGTCCTACATGTAGTACTGAGACTTGTTCATTGTCATTGAAGCATGGTAAGAAAGCGTGTTATATGGGCCATCGTCGCTTCCTTCCGAGGGATCATAGTTGGCGCAGGAAGACGGTAATCTTTGATGGCAAACAAGATCATAGGCCACCACCGAAAGAACTATCTGCAGAAGATGTGTTACAACAGCTGAGTAACATTGAAGAAGTTAGATTTGGTAAGGCACCGCACTTGAAGAAGAGAAAACGTACAGTATTGGAGTACAACTGGAGGAAGAAGAGCATTTTTTTTTAGTTGCCTTATTGGAGTCATCTGAAATTACGACACAACTTGGATGTCATGCATATTGAGAAGAATATATGTGACAATGTCTTTGGAACATTGATGAACATAGAGAAGAAAACAAAAGACAGTTTTAAGGCTCGATTGGATCTACAAGCAATGAGTTTAAGGAAAGAGTTGCACTTGCAACCACATGGAAATTCATATACTATACCAGCAGCCTGCTACACATTGACAAAACTAGAGAAAAAACGTGTATGTGAATGGTTGAACAAGGTGAAATTTCCCGACGAGTATGCATCGAATATCTCTCGGCGCGTAAACATTACGGACTGTAAGGTAACAAGAATGAAAAGTCATGACTGTCACGTCCTTCTGCAACGCCTACTACCGGTTGCGATTCGTGGATTCCTTAACAAGGATGTCAGTGCTACGCTATTGAGTTGGGGATATTCTTTAAGGATTTGTGTTCGAAATCTTTGAATGTAGAGGTTATTAAACGACTGGAGAAGGATATTGTCGTAATCCTTTGCAAACTTGAAAGAATTTTTCCACCTGTGTTTTTCGATGTCATGGTACACCTAGCGATTTACTTACCGCACGAAGCGAAGCTTGCAGGCCCAGTACAATATCGTTGGATGTATCCGATCGAAAGGTGATAGAACAATGATCATAAATTTTTATTCATTCCGTAAACTACGTATATCCATGTTTTCATGTCCTAAACATATTGATTTTGTGTACAGATACCTTCACACATTAAAACAATATGTGAGGAATAAGGCACGTCCAGAGGGATCCATTGCTGAGGCGTACATTGATAATGAGTGCCTGACATTTTGCTCCATGTATCTTCGTGGCATAGAGACTAGATTCAACCGAGAAGATCGTAATGCCGATACAGGGCAGGAGCATGAACAAGGACTCATATCTGTATTCACACATAACGGTCGTCCTTTAGGATCGCCGACGTTTCAGGATATGGACCCTCGGGATCAAGCGAAGGCGTGGTGGTATGTGATGCATAACTGTGAAGAAATAGAGTCGTACTTGGAGTAAGTCTTCGCACATAATTATTGTATATCTACAGACAGTTTTAATCTCAAAATTTCTTGCTTACAACATACCAATTGTGTATAACGAACACATCGAGGAGATGAAGTCCCAATACCCTACAAATTATGATCGAATGCATCATCCAGAATGGTTTGCAAAACGTGTAAGATTAATTTACCTTCTATCTCAACACACTTACAATATTGTTGTATTGCATAATATTTACACGTAATTTTAAATGCATAAACGTACATTTATATTCTGTACGTGATGATAGATGAAGATGTTGCGGGCTAGCAACTCTGCGGATGCGTCTGATGCGCTCTACTCACTGGCGTGTGGCCCTAATAGACGTGTATCTAGATATACAGGTTGTATTGTAAACGGGATTCGGTTCCACACTGAGGAGCGTGAGAAATATAGGACCACACAAAATAGTGGTGTGGTTGTGAAGGGAACACATGAGGAGGTCGAAATTGATTTTTATAGCGTTTTGACGGATATTATTGAGCTGAGTTATTATATGAGAAAGCGGGTGTACTTATTTAAATGCGATTGGTGGGACATTAGAAATAAAAAGTTGTGAATACAGACTGATAATTACTTCACGAGCGTAAATTTATCTCGGAAGTGGTTTAAAGATGACCCATTTATCATAGCCGGCCAAGCCGAACAAGTATTCTACCTCGCTGACACCAAGTTAGGCGGCTCTTGGCACGTGGTGCAGAAAATAAAGCCCAGAAACATATTTGACGTTCTCGAAGTAGACGTTGAAGATAACGATGAAGGGAGTAATAGAACGTTGTCAGTTGAACAAGCATACCAAGAAGACATGCCATCTTGGGATAGAGGGAATGATCCAAATGTTGATATTGATGTGGTGCAATTGAATAGAGATGATGTGCCACCTGATCATGTTGATGCCTCAATCATAAATGACATTGTTAGAGATGATAGCGCTTTCATCGATGACAACGTTGCAGACGATGAAGAGGAAATTCTGATCAGCGATAGTGATGGTGAAGAAGAAAGAGTCCTAAGCGATAATGATTCAGACGACGATTATTAAATGTATACAAGATTTACATGTAATTTTCAATTCGATTAATTTGATTATTACATGTATATATGTTTTACAAGTCATGATTTTTTTCCTGAATTGACTTGTTTATAATCTACATTTACAGTTAAGTCACTTTCTGATCATGTCCTCCACAAACTGGAGCGTAGCGGAAGCACGCAGCATACTTCATCAGCTGTTACGGATGGACTTTCTGGCCCTATATTCTTCTGGTAGGGCTAGAGAGATACCCGGTCTGGTCGAGAAATATAGGGAGGAAGACGATGACTCAGATGAAAGATTATACAATCTCAAAGAAATTTCGGACCTGATTGAGGAATATAACCGCGGAAAACTTCGTATGGAAGATGCGACATTATCACTTGCACATCTGAATGGAGTCCCGAGAGATCAGATTTCTCCTATTGTGACTGGCATGTTGGCTGTAATAATGTCGAGTGCTTCATACAGCTTGACATATACATCTGCAGCGTACGATAACTTACGCAGGGAGTATTTCGGATAATTGATCCGAAGTTGATTTGTATTACAATGAGATATATGTATTTAATATAGAATGACAATGTGTAATGGATTTTTCAACTTTTATATTCTGTTTACAGTTTTATTATATTCTGTTTACGGTTTTATTATATTCTGCTTGCATTATAGTGTAATGGTCTAATCATATTTTTATCATTTCTCTAAGCATAAGCACAAATTCACTCTGCAATGATGTTCATAAACTTGCATTGACATTGTTTAAATTTATAAGTTTGTATTTCAGATATATTCAGTCATGGCACCAGGTGGGAGATCAGGTCGTTCGCGCACTGGATCTACCCCTTCCACCCGTAATGCGACGCAGACAGCATCGACGTCGCACGGTGCATCACAGTCATCTGATCCTCCGGTTCAGCATACACCGGACACTGCATGTAAGTCTAGACATTTATTTAGTGATTTCTGTTTATATTGTTACTTACATATATCTTTTCGCAGCAGCATCTTCTACCAGCCGACGAGGACGTGGACCCACGCGTGGGTTAGTTTTAGAGCAACTTACGCGTGAGGGTAGGGTGGCGGTAGAGTTCCCACAGGACTGCCTTAGACCTGTTGGGGACAGTGCCAGATTGTTTACGTCTGAGGTCGGTGTCCTATGCCGATCTCTAATCCCCGCCACCACCCCCCGTTGGACTGACGTGACAGATGATGTGCGACAGCTCATCCGTCAGCGCCTTCAGGTAAAGTTTAGTAAATTGAAATTTTCTTTTGTGAAAGTTCATTTACGGTTAAGTCCTATTGTTAATAAGTTTATTGCCTTAATTTATTATTTACGAAACTGCAGGATAAATTTGAATTCGATTTGAATGTTCCCTACATTTCTCATGCCGTCGACGACATGATTAGAGAGTGGTTCAAGGAGTACCGCGGAGAGTTGCACCAGCGGTACAAGCGGTGTAGGACACACGATGAGGCCGTACTGTCCGCACCGCCACACGTTACTACAGACGACTGGCGGATACTCTGCGAGAAATTTTCGTCGGAGGCTTTTCAGGTAATATTTACATATACGATATCTTACGGTAACAATTAAATTCGCAATTAATTTCGCAATTAATAGAAATGTATTTTGTATAATGTGTTCAGAAGAGGAGTAGAATAAATTTTGCGAACAGGGAAAAGTTACAAGTGAACCACGTAGCTGGTTCAAAGTCATTTGTACGACATCGTTACGACATGGTAAGAAATTATTGATGATTATTAAGTTAATATATTATTTTGATTGGCATTTATTATAAGTCTTTTTTCCTTTCGATTGCGCAGCGGGATTCCGTCACCGGCCAGGAGCCTGGACCAGTAGACCTCTACAGAGGGACTCACTGTCGGCAGGCGACGGGATCTTGGGTTCATCCTAGAACCAGTGAGCATTGGGTAAAAATCTTTACTTTGTAAAATTTAATTGCGCATTGATTGATAATAATGTCATTCATGTCATTTTTTATGAAATTTCATATCTTTTCATTACAGGCGGTGATGGACACCATACGCAGTCAGCCCACTCCCGATGGTAGTCAACGAAGTGAGCCAGAAATCCTGAGCGAGGTGCTTGGCACCCGTTCTGGATATGTGCGTGGGCTTGGCCATGGTGCTAAGCTCATGGCACAAACTAGAGCTGGCTCCAGCCGATCCGTAGCTGGTGAGAGCGCTCAACGCCGAGCTGACATCGCAGAGAGAGAGGTTCAGCAGCTACGGGTCGTCGTCGATGGGATTCGAGAGCAGCTGGAGAGGCAGAGGGAGGAGGAGCAGAGGCGACGGGAGGAGGAGCAGGAGAGGCGACGGGAAGAGCAGGAGAGGAGGATCGAGGAGTTGCGGCAGGAGCGGCAGGAGCATGAGCGACGGATGCAAGAGATGTTTCAGGCTCTCGCTGCACACCTTGGCGCCGATGCCCCGCCACCTCCGCCTTCATTTTCCTGATTATTTTTTTTAATATACGACTTTTAACTTGTATGTATTTGTGTGTGGATGAATATTGTTTGTTTGTGGATGTGGAATGGATTATTTCTGTATGGATGATGTAGTTTTTGTTTATTTGTATGTTTGTAGATGTGAATACGAGAAAAATGTATAGGTTTTTTTACAGGTGTATATCAGGAATTTTCCTGAATTTTGAAAACAAATGAAACCGAGACAGGAAAAACTTTTACCGACGAAATAATTCGTCGGTAAAAGTATGTAAAAACTTTTTACCGACGAAATATTTCGTCGGTAAAAAATTTTTGCATACTTTTACTGACGAATCATTCCGTCGGTAAAAGTTTTAACATGTTTTTACCTACGAATTATTTCGTCAGTAAAAGTTTTTTCACCGACGTATCATTTTCATTCCCGACAAAAATTCATATGTTTGCCCAACGAATATTTTCGTCGGTAATGGTGTAATTATTACCTACGAAAAATTATTTCGTCGGTAAAAACCTTTACCGACGGGCTTTCTGCGACGATGTTAGCCGCGAATTATTTCGTCGGGAAAAAGATTTCCCGACGAAATTTTACTGATTACCGACAAAATCATTCGTCGGTAAAAATGGAATTTCTTGTAGTGTCCACTCATTTAGTGGACCATGCTTGTATTTTGGTATTTAGCAATGGATAGGATAAAAAACTTATGGTATGGGGCAGTAGATGAGTAGACAGCTGTTTTTTTCAATTGGTAGGGTTGGATGTCTCATGCACTTAACATGTTGGAAGCTGTTTGCTGGGTGAACCTTAACTTGTGGTTCAACCAGTCTATACCTTCTTAAACAAAAAGGTAGGTGGCGACCGGCTTACGTGTCCGGTCGTGTATCAATAATCAATGTTTAAATCAGCATCGTTTGTTTACAGGGATGCAGATTGCCCACTGACGTCACAAGCAGCTAATGGACGGTACTTTGTGGGTCCCACCATGATGTATGTGTTTTACCTACATGCTCCATCCATTTTTTTTCAGATCATTTTAGGTATGAGCACAAAAATAAGGCCAAATCTTATGTAGGCCACGCTGGAGGAAACAATGGTAATTAAATATCCACTGTAAAAACTTACTAGGACCACAAAAGTTTTGGATGAAGTTGATATTTGTATTTTTCTACATCCACTATTAAAGGCTTCTTACGACCACAAAAGTTTTGGATGAAGTTGATATTTGTGTTTTTACTTCATCTAGGTTGGTGTAACGAGTGGGCCGTAGGAAGTTTTTAACAGTGGGTGCTCAATCACCACAATGGTGTGGTCCACTTGAGATTTTGATTTGCCTCATTTTTTAACTTATGCCCTAAAATGATCTGAAATACAGATGGACCACATCGAACCTAAGGAGGGGAAATGAAAGAACTAATGAGTTGAAGCGTTCTCTCTCTATTGTTGCATGTGGTGCATCCCACCTGAGATTTTGACCAGATATTTTTCTACATCAGGGAATATCAGAGAAGGGCTCACCTAATGAACGGAGTGGATGTGACACACACCACATAGTCGACCCTACCGATATTGTGTTGTGGAGTTCTAATGAAAAAGCTCCCCCACGGTTACCAAAAATTCTTCAGGAATGCTATCAAATAATTACTATTAGAATCAAAATAGAGATTTTTACCTCAAAATTCTTCAAAAATTACATTTCACCAAATGATGCCTCTAGCAACCGGTGGTAATACTTTTTGAGCAGTGCAATTACCATAATGCTTCTATCCACTTTGCTTTAGAAAGTGGTAAGGTGGGTTACTGTTGGTCAATGATATTTATATGATATTCAACCTGTCCAATAAATGTAATATCTCATGATGTTTAGAAGAACGAAAAATTTGGCTGATCTAAGCCTAAGGTATGTTACAAATAACATCAATATGCATGTGCAGCCAATCTTGTGAATCCATAAGGGAAAAAGAAAAAATGGCTAGTGTGATTATCATGGTTGGATGCATTGATCAACATACCATATGGGCTTCAAAATTTTCTGACTTTATTAGTTTTTAAAGAAAAATAACATAATGAGATACCAAGTAACTTCTCAAAAATCACCATCCAAGTATTTTGATGAACTTTTGAAGGGAAAATTCAAAATACTTGAATACTGCTTTTTAATAAGGGAAGTTACTATAGTATGTTTTTTCTTTTTTCTTTAGAAATTAATTGAATAGAAAATTTTGGAGTTGGCCTTGTTTGTGCTTAACATATATCCAACTTATCAAATGTATACACCCATTCATGATAACAATACTGACCAAAATCTTTTAGATTTTTTTTTTTTTTTAAGTTAGTCATGCAACGCACCCACTTGGTTAATCACATGATGCACCCACCCACTCATGGGCCAGGGTTAGTGTGTCTCCTTAGCACTCGAACCTGAGACCTGCTGTTGAAACGCCTAGGTGCCTTCCAGCACCGGCTAGCAGGCGAGTTGTTTTGCTCATAGAAGCATTAGTCAGCTGGATGAGCTGCACGTAAATTTTGATATTTTCAAGTGTTGTATATTATTTTTGTGACATGGTTTATTGTAGGCTTCACAATTTTCGGAATTACCACTTTTTATAGAAAAACATACACAATGGCCGCTATGGTAATACCTCTGCTCAAAAGGCACTTCCCGAACATTTCAGTTCACAAAGGGTAATATTTGTGAGTTGCCCCTCCAGTGTGTTGAATCAGCCTAATTTTTCAAGCAAGGTCAAAGACAGAGTGTTGTAACCAATGGGTAGTGTGGATCTAATGCACGGCGAATTGTTTGGCACACAGAAGCATTTCAGCTTCTTGCATGCATTCTAGCGGTCACGCACGAGAGTTTGGCCAATTAGAGGTCCCTGGCCCACATGTTTAAGATCTAAGAGCTTCATAAGTCGGGTACTACTTTTTAGATTCCATGATAAAAAAATAAAAAAATAAATCAAGGTTTTTTATCATCTGGTTTGATATGCATTCACTCTAAATGCAGATTTTGGTTAATTCCTCTATTTGTTAAATTTATTTTTTTTAACACAAGTTGCCCAACGATTGAGCAGTTACTCTTTTTTATTTGCAGGCTAGCATGCCAACTCCCTTGGTGGTTGGTGGTTGGTGGTTGGTAATGAATTTGAATCTACTAAATATCGATGCACATTTTATAACTGTAAATAATGAACAACACCATTATAACAGCGTTGGTCATTTATAATAGTGTTAGTCACACCCACACCTTTTGGATAGTGGTAGACTGAGAAGAGATAGCCTCAGTCTTAGCACTAAAGTCTTGGTATCAAATCCCGAAATGGGGATAGCTAACATTGAAGTGTGACTAACAGTGTGGGTGTGTACTAACAGTGAGATGTGTGTACTAACTCAAAAAATAATATAAAAAATAGTCATTCTGTACAGAATGACCAACACTAACTATTATAAAATGCGCATCGATATTTAATGGGTTCAAATACATTAGCAACAACTAGGATAATTACCACTACAAATCTATTGTAACTTAAATAGCAAGATAATTGGCCCCTTGATCTAAGGGGGCGTTTGGATCATAAGTTACTTAAGATAAGCTACTTATGCGCCCAAGTAGTTTATCCTGATTTCTACTTATTAAACTAAAGTGATTAAGTAATTTTAAATGAAAAAAAAGGTTACTTATAAGTGATTATAAACCAAACTTACTTATCTAAAATAAGTTAAGTAGAAAAAGTGACTTATTTGATATCTGGCATGGAATTTCACTAGCACATGCAACCTCTGAGTACGAGGAAAGAACCCCAACATGAGTTTGCTAGGGTGGACTGGAATTGCATGCAGCACTTGTTTTTTTCACGGGCACCTACAGCCTAAATAAAATTTGTGGGCCCATCATGTTGTTTGTGAGATATCCACATATCCACTCCATCAAGTGTGCACCCTATAATAGGCCTTGGGCCAAAAGAATCAGCCAGATCAACGTGTTAGGTGTTGTATTTTTAAGTGAATTTAAAAATAAATTAGTGTTTCAAACTTTTCCACCGAGTGGGGCCATATTCATGGCTACGGGTGCATGCAAGCATGCATGGGTGGATGTGCCTATTCATGTAAGTCTAAAGGGTTGCATTCCTTCACTTTTTTATTTGAAAGATTGTGTTTTTTCAATCCTAGGGGACACACCAGTTAGATTTGAAACCAATTGTCACAACCCTTTATGAAAGGGTGTGTCTATACCCTTAAAGGTGTCCACTCAAAGTCTATAAATAAACTTTTTTTATCTACTTTTAAAAGTATGAAAAATTGCTTTAAAAAATGGTTTAATTGTCATGTCATTCGGGTTAAGACTACAAATGGTTCGAGCCCGTGTATAGTGAGTGCACCGTTAAGACCGGGTGATAGTCGTTGTATCTTGGAGGTCGATGCCCAAAAAATCCTGTAGCACTTGGGATGCGGTCCAAGGAAGGCAAATTCGATATCAAGCCGAGTGATTCCAAATCACGCCTTAACTTATTTAAATTGATAAGTTTTCTCTTTTCTTATTTTAATTTCATTTAGTCCAAGTAATTTTCCTAACTCCAATTCCAACATTAGGCAGGCCATACCACAGAGCAATCAATATGCATACATGAGATGCCAACGAAAGGTTTTTGTATGTGCGTGGCCACTGTGATCATTAGTTAGGTGTGGCTCAAGGGATGGGAAGTGGATGGCGTCCTGCCCCTCTTTAGGCAGACTCGGTCAAGGAAGGGGCGCTCTGGACCCTCATGGTGTATGAGTTTTATCCACGCTGTCCATGCATTTTGTTTTGTCAGAGTAATTTAGGGTACAATCCAAAAAAGAAAAATAGAGGTAGATCTAAGGCTCAAGTGGACCACACGGGAGGAATTGAATGCCCACCATTAAATTTTCTTGGGATCTGCAAAAGTTTTGATCGAACTGATATTTATTTTTTTCGCTTCTTCTATATGACCTTATGGATAGCAAATAAGTATTGCTTGGTTTGAGCGGCTATCACGGCAGCTGCTTGTGGTGTGGTGGACTTGAGCCTTAAATCGGTCTATTCTTTCATCATACCTAAAAATAATCTGTCATCAAAATGGATGGATGGAGTCGATAAAAACCTATATATTCAGTTGGGCCTCGCAAGGCTGGCCACTTGGTGGTATGAAACTTAGTGCGAATTTATATCATTTCCAATCGTGTGGCCCATCTGGGCTTTGTAACAGACTTATCTTTTCTGAACTGTGGAACATGAGGAGTGGATGTCATACATACAACATGATGGGCCCACAGAGCCTGATCGTTGTACATCCGGGGCAGCGGATTGGATACTATGTACTCCAGGACAGGCTAAGGATCTGAGGGGCCACCGTGATGTATGGAATTTATCCACACCGTTCATCCATTTTGCCATATCATTTTAGAGCCCAAAATTGAGGCAGGTCCAAAACTAAAGCGGATCACACCACAAGAAGCAGCGGTGTTAATGACGCCCACGTTGAAACCTTCTTAAGGCCCACTGTGATGTTTATCTACTATCCAACCTATACTTAAGGTCATATAGATATGGGTGAAGTGAAAATACAAATATCAGCTTGATTTAAAACTTCTGTGGCCCCTAATAAGTTTTCATTAGTAACAGTGTAATACTACTGTGTGGTCCACTTGATCCTTGGATCTGCCCCAATTTTTGGCTTATAAGCTAAAATTATATGAAAAATGGATGGACGGTGTGGATAAAACCCATGCATCACGGTCCTGGGCTGTGGACAGGTGGAGACAAATATCTCGGTCAAAAGGCGCCAGCTCCATGACTAAGACAAATGATTGCACAAAAGTGCTTCCATGTGTTGAAGTTGGAGTTGGTTTTAGTTCATTAATGTTATTAAAAACCTTATCCTTTTCCCAACCATCCAAACTGACCACGCAGGTCTCGCAATTTCTACAGGAAATTTCTCCCGAGATTTTCAAATTTTCAGGCTTCTGTTGGGACATTGTCGTGAGAATTAATCTAGTTAAAATAGAAATATTTATTCTAAATTAATTAAAATTGTAAATATATTTATGCATAAATCTCCCAAGTATTTGATAATGTTAGGATAATATTAGTGTATTTTTCAGTGTAGTATCCTGAGATTTTCAAAGTTTTAAAAGGTGTTTGTGACATTGACGGTATTAACCTCACATGATAAAGTGAAAGCTTCATTTGCTTGTGTCACGGGCGGTAGAAAAAGCTAAGATTCCCGCATGTGAGATGACCTTTTAGCCTTTTCAATTGCTGGTCTTTTTAACTGCAGGCCTCGCCTCTTAAGCATGCGTGGGATTGTGTTAAGATCACCTCTTTAATTGAAAATAAAACTCACTAATTAATTCCCATACTCAAATACACCTCCATGGGCTGTTAGGATACCACCTAATATGTTAATATGTTAGTTAATAAGTTACTTTTTCAACTTAAGTTAGTATAAGTTAATTTTTCAGCTTAAGTTAGTTTAGTTGATAAGTTTTTATATTTGACTTTTCATCTTACAAAAAGTAACTTAGATTGCGTGTGCACCAAATGAATGAATGTGCCATGTCAAGAAATACATCTTGTGATGTTTTTTGAGAAGTCCACTCCATCAACCATTTTATTAATATAATTTTAGGGGTTGGGCTTAAATATGAGGTAGAACCAACAATCTAGGGGGCCACATAACTTGCAATGATGGTATTGAACTCCCATTGTTGAAATCATGCCCACTGTCGTGTGGCCCGTGATGATATTTTTTGAGAAATCCATTATGTCTACCAGTTTTTTCACCTCATTTTAATCAGGTAGTTCAAATATAATGAAGATCCAAAACTCAAGTGTCCCACCATAATGCTTTTAAGAAATCCACCATTTGCACGGGCTCATTTTAGACGAGGGGCCCAAATATGAGGCATATCCAACACTCAAGTGGGCCACACTACTTGAAACAGTGGTATTGAACCTCCGCAACCGAAGTAGGTTTCTCTTGTTATTGATACTACAGCTAGTACATGTGATGCTTTCAAAATAGTAGCAGTACATTTGTTTGTGAGTAGCCACATTCGCCTTGTTTGGCATTGTGGATTCGGAATACCAAGATTTGAAATCCCCTGGATTTGAAATACCTTGGATTTAGAATCTTTCGGCTGTGTTAGGCACCCTAGATTCAAAATCCCTGCAATCTAAAAATAGCTATGCACTTAAATTATGTGGTATATTTATACGAGCTTGAATTTAACTACTACATCAACTTTAATATCCCTAATTAGGGTAAATATGTGATGTTTAACATAACGATTGTAATAATCCCATTGAAATATATATATATTTGGCTGAAAATGATTAAATTCCAAGTCTCAGATGGGCCACAAGCATAGAATCGCAATCGAGCGACTAACCAATGATTTTTAATCGTTGATTTACATGAACAATGTTTGGACTGTTCATATCATTCTATTGAAGTAATTTTAGTGATGCAATTGATAATCTGATTATTCTTTTATATCATCAGTGGGCCACGTGCCCAATAGATTAGTAGCCTAGTGACAGGTGTATTACATATGCAGCTCTCCTACTTTTAAAAATGAGGTAGGAAATCCAAACAAAAGGAAAGGATTACAAAACTCACCAAAAGTGAGGATTTGAAACCCCCCTGAATTTGGAATGCCCTCTAATCCACCTTGCCAAACAACCGTTGGATTTGGAATACCCTCATATCCCCTTTAATCTCAGTGCCAAATGATCAAGTTTTCAAAATGTACTTAACTTTATTTAAAATATCTTTTCTTCTTTTAAAACCACCTAAAAGAATAGAAATGTCCAAGTAGCCAACTTCCCATCTTACCATTTGTGGTCGTTTGGCACTGTGGATTTGAAGGGATTAAAGACTATTCGAGGGTATTCTAAATCCATTGGTCATTTGGTAGCATGGATTGGAGGGTATTCCAAATCTACAGGATTTCAAAATCCTCACTTTTAGTAAGTTTTGCAATCCCTTTATTTTGCTTGGATTTTCAATCCTTTCCATTTTTTCTTACTTTTAAGGACAAGCGAGTCACATGTGTAACATATATGTCACTAGGCTAGGCATGCTAGTGATATTCCAAAACAATCAAACTATCAATTGTACCGCTAAAATTACATCAATAAAATGAACTGAGCAGTCCAAACATTGGCCAACGTAAATCAGTAGTTAAAAATGTTAGTTAGTCGGTTGGTTGTGATCCTATGCCTGCGGCCCATCCGAGGCTTGGAATTTCATCATTTTTTACCAAAGTATATATTTCAATGGACTTATTACAATTATTGTGTCAAACATCACATATGCACACTAATTAGGGATATTAAAGTTGATTTAGTAATTAAATTTAAACTCATTTTGGATTATAGGGGATTTTGAATCAGGGCGTCAAACACAACCAAAGTATTCCAAATCCAGAATATTTCAAATTCAGGGGATTGTTAATCCCAGTATTCTGAATCCAGGGCGTCAAACGAAACTAGAGTGTATAATGTTAATTCCACTTTTGGGTGTCCTAACATGAGCCACAGCATCTGATAGATAAAGCAGGCTTCTCTCAAACATCCTGGTGGGCCCCACATAGCATTTTCTTGAACAATCTGTCCTCATTGGCTTTTTAAGATCATGATATAATAGGGAAGATGAATATATTATGACACTCTTGCCCTGACTTTTAGCTTGTGCAAATGAATAAGTCGTCAAACATATCAAGCAATTGATGCACATATCAGCATCGATTGGCTTCAAATAGCAAAGAAAATCGCTTCTTTACTGATATGAATTGTTAGTACACTTTTTTGTGGCATACTAGTACACCTTGTTTTTCAATCACTTGGGTCATTGAGTCGTCTAGTGTCGGTTGAGCTTAATGAAGACGATGACTGAAGACTCAAGACGGACCAGCTGCATCAAGGAAGAAGAAACAGGTAAATGAGATGCCTTGGTGTACCTTAACCATGAACCTACCCAAAACCTTAACCTCTAGATGACCGTGACCATTAGGATACTCTTAGTCATATTAGATTGGCCCTAGGTGTCCCAAAAAATCACCAAAAGAATGGCTAAGAAGTTGCATGATCAGCTGCAAAACATAACCGAGAAAACAGCAAATTCCATGCTCTGATCAGACGTCCAACCGGTCGGCAGATGGCCCAAAGTGCAAAGCAACACATCTGGAAAATATGTCTCAAGGGGCTTAATTCGACCAGTCGTCCAACCGGTAGACGACCGACCAAAAAGAGACAGCAAACATCTGTCCAGGCCAGTTAAATTCTACCGGTTGACCGACCGGTTGAAGAGTGCCATTTTATAGCCGTTGGGGCTTTGTGTATTTAAAGGCTTAACTCATTTTTAGGGGTAAGAAGAGGGATTTTGAGACGATTAAAGCCACTATTATTGGAGATCATTAGAGGCTCAATCTCTAATCATTGCAAGGCATCTTCCTTGTAATTTCACACAAGAATGGGTCATTCCAAGCTCATATAGAATATGACCCTCAACCCCTCTTGAACTCGGATGCTTCTTAATAGTCATATCCTTATCCAAAGCTCTAAGATGAGATCGTTGTAGGTGAGCAACTCTAGGCGACCAATTCTCATTAGTTGTAGAGTTCTCAAACCTACCCTCCTATCACCTTGGGCATCTCAAAGGCATCGCATACAAGGTGATTGATCATGTGGAGCTGAAGCATTAGCAATGTAGCGGCAACACGATCGGGGGAGCAAACGGGAGTTTATCGAAGCACTGGAGAGCGGAGATCAAGCTACCCAAAGCAGCACTGAACAAGGGGCTCATCCGACAAGTAAGGTTGTCATTTATTAAGAGTCATTCCACTCAATTCTCTGTGGGAGTTGAGTGTAGAGTTTGTTTATCAAACTCAATCTAGGGTCGTTTGCCAATCATTGGCACGTTCGTCGTTCCTTGGCACGTTTATCGAGCCTAAATTAATCTCCAAGGGGAAGCCTCCGACAAGGGAGTGAACGTGCGTCGGGTTGAGAGTTAGCTTATGTCCAAAACTCCGTTTGGGTTGAGAGTTAACGTTTGTCCAAAAATTCAATTATGGTTGAGAGGTGAATCGGTAAACCTCTGTGTAAAGGTTGAGAGGTGAACCTCATTTAAAACCTTCGATAGTGTATGTCGGTGTGTTCAATGGGGTTGAGTACTTGAATCGAGAGTGGAGTAGATCCAAAGTTGAACCACTATACATGCTTGTGTTTGTGATTGATTTGAGCACACTGTTATCTTAACATTGTGTGTTTAATTGTTTAATTATGAATGCTTGATAAGAATGTATGCTAGGCACTAGATAAGCACATCCACACACAAGATGTACTTTCACTTAGTAGTGTACACTTGAGCTCATTGATCCATTCTCATAAGTCTACATAGGTCGCATAGATTAGGAGCTTGATTAGTTAAATCATTTGATTATCTATGTATGCTTAGACTAAGTAGTTTATTGCTTAAAACATATATTAGTCTTGTTATTAGACCCACTTAAGCTTGGAAGCTGAAGTGTTATTGCTTACGTAGTTTAATTTGTTAAATTGTACAAGTAGGCGAAAAGAATTTTAAAAAGGTCCTAATCAACCCCCCCCCCCCAAAGGAATTAGCCATAATACTAATTGCTCTCTAAACTTTCACACACATACGCCTATACAAGTGTGTTGATCCAAAAGGCGTAATTTCATGAATATGTTTGGTCTAACTGAATTACCGATGAGTGTAGTGTAATAATTTAAAGTTGTACCCATCAGTTCCAACATGATATGGACTAGAGGTGCAACTCAGGTGGGTCAGGCCGGATTGAGTGTCAGCTCGAACCAACCCAACCTCAAGAGGACCCAAGTTGCAAACTAGCCGAAATTCTATGCCAAGGTGCTCAACCGAATTCCTCAATATATGACCCAACCCAATTGGACCCAAATACAAATAATTATTCCCAATTCTACCTAACAATACTCAAATTGCTCAACTCGAACCTAACCTAAATTCAAATCAGGTTAACATTTTTCAACCCGAACATGACCCAAAGACCTTGATAACTTGACCCAACATGACTCAAACTCAATTTAGGCCACCCAAACCCAAGTTGCAGCCCCAATATGTTAGTGTCAGTCCAAATCGAACTAGCACCAACACAAGCTATAAGAAGGCAATCCCATTAAAATTTATCTAACACAAGTGTCACTATCAAATTTTATCCAACACAAGTGTCACTATAAGTGTCACTATCTAACACAAGTGTCAAATTTTATCTACTAAAAAGTTTGTATATTAATTTTAATTATTGTTAAGGGTATTTTTCACCATCTACCCCCTTTAAAAAAAATTCACCGAAGTAGGTTTACTCAGTTAAACATGTATTAATTAGATTCTAAATGTTAAGAAAATTTTAAGTAAGATTTCTAAGTTTTACACTCATCATATAAAAAAATGTGGAAATCTTACGGGTTGGTACATTACGTTTTTGTTCAACACTATACCTAATAGCATCTAATTTATATTTATATTAATAATAATAGAGTACATTCGTTCACAAAATAAAAAAAGTTAAGAAAAGACATTTTGTCGATTAAATTGATAGAACAAGAATTTTTAAAATAGATTTGGTGTAGTTGTCAATCTAATCAGGTTTGTAATGCCCTTATATAGACCGTAAGTACTATTAGACATAACCCTTAGATCATAACAACATTGGGAGTAAAGGTGAGAAGACTAATCATATCGATAATCTCAAGTTAGAAGTTTTTTTAGAAATGGCTATTCGGGTCTAGCTGGCATAGTTTGTCGACCTCCTGAGTTGCTACATTCATATTGACCATCACGCCTCAGTGTTGTAAAATGATTTTGTTGGTGTTTCATCATTTCCGCCATCTGATTTAATAACATGTATGCCACATCTCACGGATGAGCACTATGGTTCGCAAAATTTGAGTGCATTGCTTAAAACAGTCGATTATTTAGGTCAGCCTCCCCTACGGTTTGTTACAAGTGGGGGAGATGCAGGATTTTGTTGTTCCTTAATAAACTCTTCATTTTCTACATCATTCTCATCTTGGTCTTGCTCTGATACTTCCTCAACTAATATTGTAGGGTCTAATACCGATTCATGGAGTACTATAGCACTTATTGAAGAAACAAGATTGTGAAGGCTTCTAGTCTTCTTTGGAGCCATAATCACCTATAAAAAGGAACTGGGCTTAGTGAAAAGAGACTAATATGTGTTTACAAAACTATCTAGACAGATTTGCTTCTATTTATAAAGGTTCTTTTCATTGTTGATTCACCAAAAAAAATTTGTGAGTGCTATAATAAGTCTATCGTAAATTTTCAACTCATTCTAGTAACTACAGAATTTTCTAAAATTCTTACTGTACAATCTATCTAGAAATAGATAATTTCTAATTAGTCTGTAAATATTCTTGAATCTTGTATAATCACTGGTATTTTATCATTTTCTAACTATTTTTCTCCTAAACTATACTTGTCCAGTTATGATTAAGCTTTTGAATTGCCTCAATCGGAGCTTTACTTTAATAGATACAAATTTTAAAACTAACTCCAATTCTACTGTCCATTGTTGTCCAGCATGATAAATGTTCTCAGTACTGATCCGCTACGTTACAGAATTTATTTTTACACCAAAATTTTTTTGTAGATTTACTTATGAGTCCAATTATCTTATGTAAAATTTTAACTTATTCCTCTAATTATAAATTTTATAAAATTCATAAAGTCTAATCTATCTGAAATTTAGATCATTTCTGACTAGTCTATAGAAATTTACTAAATTTGTATAGTCACCAATGGGTTCATATTTTTTAATAATTTTATTTTAAACTACACCTACCCATCTATGATTGGGCCTTTGAATTTTCCTGATCGGAGTTGTATATTAATAGATATGAATTTCACAAGAAACATTAATTCTAATGAATATTGTTGTCCAGTAGGATTTGTGTGAAAGAAACTTTCAAACAATGCCTAATTGCTATAAAACAACTGATATATATTAAATATCAAGAACAAGGACAACCTGAGTTCACCTTGAATTCTCAAATGTGCAAGAAGAATCCTAATTTATCTCTAAATTTATGTTTATTGTAGGGATTCCAAATTTTATCTCTAAGTTCGTCATCACAACTAATAATCAATCCAGAAAATCCTAAAGTTTTGTTTCTAATTTTAGGGGCCTACCAATTATGCCTTTGAATGTGAGTGACATAACCTATAGGTCAACTAGGATTTTAAGGAAAGTCTCTCTTTGATATTATTCTGTCACGCCCCGAAATCTAGAAACAGAGTGTGCACCCTCAGGCCGAAGTTTTGGGGCACGATTTGTGCACAAGTGCACTTTATTCAAGAGTTAAACTATTATAGAAGCATAAAAATTAGAATTAACTAAGTTCTAAGTAGCATCATCCAACCATCAACTAATCAATTAAAAAATCTGAAATCTACACCTACAGTCCACCCATTTGGGACTTATTAAATGTCATCAACTGTAAATAAAAATATAATAACCAAATGTCTTGATTCAAAGCTGCTACTTCTTCCTTTGTTAAGTAATACCAGTTATTCTGTGGTTCTTCCATAGGTTCAGCTTTACTTTCAGAAACAGTCTCTGATGCATCAACTATTATATTATTTGTATATATTTAATTCACTTCCATCAGCTAGAAGCCCAGTGAGTGAGACCTATTATAGTTCAAATGCATCACAATTAAAATAAAAAGATTAAACCATTCATATCAATGTAAAATGTATGTAACATGTTGTGTATGCATGATGCATGGATTAAGTCGGAAGTATGTCCACTTGCTTGGGTTGGACTCCATCAACCCGCATTAACCCTCCTAGGGTCGGCATCTACCCAACCAAGTAGGTAGGCTTCCACTATTGTTGGGCATCCAGGATGAGTCACTGGGACACCGGGTACTTAAGTACCTACCGGTCATCAGGAGATATCCTCCCGATATACACAATGATTCATGATTCATGAGTTGTATGTAATGCACATGTTCCACTTATTCTCTTGTATCTCTTTATTAGAGATAAATTACCTCAATCAGCCCTTCTAATGATTTAAGAGGTAAACCACACTATCGTTTCATTTTCTTATTTTCCATCAACATACGTGCACAACCGTTTATCAATTTCAACTTATAATAGGTTCCTAGCATATGATTCAGAATTTCATTACATTCAACACACCATCCAATAATATACTACCTTAATTGCAAGCAAAGGAAATATGGTGGGATTACTCACATGTTAATGGTGATAAAAGTCCCCCTTGATTTTTCCACAAGCTTAAGTTATAATCTACTACCAAAAGATTCATTTAATGTATATATCAATTGTCAGTTTGTTTGCTAGTCCTCAAGGGTAACCCAAATGGACGATCTAGTGTACAAGGTATTATAAAAGTGGTAACATTACCACTAATATAAGTGGTATGATCAATATGGAGTTGGATCTGTCCTACTTATCTGACCTAACAATGTGGCAAGAACAGATGGATGAGGTGAATAATCTAGATCAGCAAGATGGGCCCAAAAATGCTCCGATCGTAGCCATTTTGGCACATTTACTCACTGTTTACTATTGTACGGCCCATCTAAGTTGTGGATTTGTCTATTTTTTTATCACATATTCCCTAATTAAGAAATAAGGAAGACGGATTAACTAGATTTCGCAAATACCTCGTGGTGGGGGTCCATAAAGTGGTCCAACTGTAAGAGCCACAATTGTATCTCCCACTATTTCTTTTGGTATGGCCCTCCTCAAATCTGATTGGGCTAATTTTTTGTCACAAGACTTACATCTCATTGACCAAGAGATTGAGTGGAGTGGATTTCTCAATGGGGCTTTAGTGGGGCCCACGAGTTCCAAACCAGTGGACAGGTACTGTCCCCACTGTTTGTCTTAGTACGGCGCACTGGTATGTATAATCCGGGTGAAATTTGATTTATAGCCTTTGAAGTTGTTAATAAAGATAATGGACGGTGTAGATTGGAGAAAACATCTTTAGGTGGGTCCCAAAATTGGACAACAATCCAAGCTCGGACTGTTTCAATCGTAGGTGTCACAATCACCACTGTTTCAAGTGGTGTCGGCCAATGGAGATTCAGATGTATCTGATTTTTGGACCCATACTCTAAAACATTATGAAGAACCAGATGGTCAGCATGGATCTAATAAATACATCACAGTGGGGTCCACTTGAGATCTAGTCTGTCCATTGGGTCGGCTACCTCATTGTGGCTCAAAAGATCCTTAAAAAAATGAAAAATAGCATCCCAACAATTTAATAATAAAAATACAACATCGAGAGTTGCTACTAATTCCAGCGAGAAGGCCCACTTGCAGTTCAAATTAATCTGAATTCCCTAGCCCTCATACAATTTGGCTTAAGGATCCTTATAATCCTTTCAGATCAAACTTAGCCCACCCAGATGGTCCCCAATAGTCAACTACTTCTTTTAAAGGCTATAATTAAAAGACGATCCACCAATCAGGTGAATGATCATTTGATCAAATCAACCAGCACATGTTTTCTTTTTGTTTATTAATAAGAAATTAATTCATTTAACTTCATTTTCTATCATTAAGAAAAAATTTAAACGGCCAAAATTTTTGGGTCGTTATACGAAATGTTAAATATTTAACTTAGAGTCGCCACTAGCCAGTTATCTCAAATTTCTGCAATCAGCTAGACCCTATAGAAACTTTAAGGTAGAGAATCCAATGATTCATTGCCTTAAAATGACTCTAAATTTGCGGCTTGGGATTTTTAAGCAAGGGGATACGTGACAAAGATGAATGGTGTTAGGCACTCTCTCTACCCATACAAGTGTACAGTCTCTACTTCATAGGACTCAATGAAATATAAGGGATTAGGTTAGTTCTTGCGTACAAATGAGGCAATGTAGTGTGTGAAATACAGTGTGGTGATGCGTTGACTACTTAAAGCGATGGATCGGGAAAGACTTCTCTACCCAAAGTCTCCTACTTGGAAAAGCAATCAAAATCTAGTCGATCTGAGTTTTTGATGGGCAGAGCCTGATATTCTAGTAAGCCGTAAAGCATACATCAAATTGATTGAATGAATAGGAGGGTTGAGAATGGAGATGATGATACACAATGCTATTGCAAATATGAATGAAACTTATTAGAGTTAGATGAGTGGGTGAATGGGATGTCGTAAGGATCGAATGAAGTAGGTTGGACCGACCTTTCAAAGAGCTCAGTTGTCTGGCATTTAAGCTTAATTGGGCTACCTTGAGGCTGAAGGGCTTCCTTTCCTTTCGCTCTCTTCTCTCCTTGGTGGATGGGTGGCTTAAGAGTATGGAAAATGGATTAAGTGAGTGAGGGATAATGGGCAATATACCCCAGTTTTGGTCGGAAACCCAAGTGAGGTCTTGTTTCCCCCTTGATCTGTTCCCCTTCACTTTATTATGGTCCTAGCACTAAATAAGCTTGGGCTTGGGCTTGGAATGGGCTTAGGCTTAGTTTTAAGTTTGGGGATAGGTTTTAAGGGTCCCACTGTGCTCAAATCAACTAGTCAGCCCTGGGTGGGGTGTTTACACTTTCTAACCTAACACAACACAAACTACAACCTAACACTACCTATCTTATCTTAGTTTATTCCACCTTACAAGTAATATAATCCAACCCATTTACACTACTATGCCAGATCAGCTTTAGCTTAGGAGCAGTGTAATTCAATTCATCTATGTTATCATGCTAGACCGACTTAGTTTAAGAGTAGTATAATTCCTTTCCATTTATGTCAGGCATTGAATATTACAAGGATAATCTTTCTTTTATTTTCAATGGTGTAATTCCCTTCAGTCTACGCTTATATTACTAGCTAGACTAAGGAAGACTTAGTTCCAGGACCTCGTCATCTACGCCACAGACACGGAATCACCGATAATTATCTTTGTAAGTTTATTTTTTATTTTCTCAATACAATTCAGTTCCTTCTACTCTCACATTGTGCAAATCAGATTATTTCGATTATCATAGTGAAAAAAAAGTCTTTCGATTGAGAGGCAAAAAGAACTCATTAAAAGGACGAACCATTCCCTTTGCCCAAACTGCTTTAGTTCTCGGTCATAGACGACCGTTCATGGTTTCTCTGTCTATCTTGGTGTTGGGGTCATAGGCGTACGATTCGGATCAAGCTATATTAGTCTTTAGTACTCCTAGCACATACACATATAGCAATGATCGAGCTTTTAGCCAAAACAGTTTCATATAAAGAAGAATTAAATAATTTATGTTCTCCTTGTAAAGGAGAATTTTATGTTCTACTTTTCATATAAGCGTTAGTTTATGGTCTCAACATGAAGGAGAATTTTATGGTCTATTCCATATAATCATTTTTTTGGTTTTGCCAATGAAAGTTACTAAAAACTAACCGAAAGTGTGTGTTTGCAATAATAGTAAATTAATAATGTAGTTATTGATGGGGTTTTCCTCCTCGGACACAGAGAAGAGAGAGTGCATCTGAGTGTGGTCGGGCTGCCCGGACCAAATTGTGGCCGGGCGACCGAAATTCCCCCGGATGAAAGCTCATGTTGCTGGACTGTTTTTCAAACAGTCGGGTGCCCAGCGGTCAAGGTGACCGGGCGCCCGATGCCTCGAGAGGGCCCCCAACCATATTGGTCTGGGCGCCTGAAATTCAATTTTCTCTCATGATTTTCTTGCTAGACGTTTTTTTGGTTGGCTGGGAGCCCGGTGGTCTAGTAATCGGGCGCCCGACCCTGCGCGGATTACTTGTACACAGTTTCCTATTTGGGCTCTAATTCCTCCGGTTTCCTATTTACGGAGTTCCAAAACGAGATTAGGTGATCTCATTAGTATGTTTGCACGTCCAAGGTGAGAGAGAGAGAGAGAGAGAGAGAGAAGAGGAAGAGAGAAAGAGAAAAGAGAGAAAGAGAAAGCTTGTAGAAGGGAGAAGTTGCTTGAAGAAGAGTTCTACTGCACAACCGTTGTCTCAGCGCTTCTACGTCTTCGGGATCGATGAGATCGCTCTACTTTTGTTATTCTCTTATTGTTTATCCACTCCTACGTGAGTGGAGAAGGTATAATCCAAGCGGTGTGTTCTTGTGATCGGTTGTAACAGTTCTCTGAGATAGTGGATTGTTGATCTGGACTAGGTCCCGTGGTTTTTACCTCTTTCGAGGGTTTTCCACGTAAAAACTCCCCTTGTGTCGTATGGTTGAATGTTTATTCTTGATCATTGCATTATTATAGTCCATAATTCTAGTGTATTGGGGGGCGAGATCCAAAGGTTTGTGTGAAACGCACCCAACAAAGTGGTATTAAGCGTTCAGGTTCATTGAACGGAGTGGGATCGGTTCTGAATTATGGAAGGTGGCTCATCAAGGATGATCAGCCTCAATGATTCTAACTGGACCATATGAAGGCTAAGATGGAGGACTTGCTCAATTGTAAGGACTTGTATGCTCCAATTATAGGCGTATCAGCGAAGACGAAGGATATGCCTGACGATGATTGGAAGAAGTTGGACCAGAAGGCAGTGGGGTTTATTAGACAATGGTTGGACTGATTCCGTATTTCACCATGTGTTTACGGAAACCTCAGTCGCTAGCCTATGGCAGAAATTGCAAGGGCTGTATGAGAGGAAGACAGCCGGCAATAAGATATTCCTGATAAGACGACTTGTGAATCTCAAGTTCAAAGATGGTGGTTCTGTGGCTGAGCACATGAATGAGGTCAGCAATATAGTGAACCAGCTCTCCGCCATGAAGATGGTCCTAGATGATGAACTTTAAGCTTTGCTACTGCTTAGCTCATTGTCTGACAGTTAGGGAGACATTGGTGGTGTCTCTGAGTAACTCCGCGCCAGACGGAAAGGTATCCATGGAACAGATAACAAGTTGTCTCTTCAATGAGGAGACAAGGAGGAAGTCTCTGAGGCTTGCTCAACAAGAGGCCCTTGTGACATAAGATCGGGGGAGAGGAAAAAACAGAAAGGGCGGAAAGGCCCAGATAAATCAAGAGGCAAGTCGGTTGCCAGGAAAGATGTTGAATGTTGGAATTGTGGTAAGAATGGTCACTATAAGCATGAATGTCACAAGAAGAAGAGTGACAAGAAAGGTAAAGGAAAAGAGAAGGAAGATGAATCGAATTCTACTGCGGTCGTCTCAGATGGTGACGTTGTTGTTATTCTTTCGGCAGATCATGATATTTGTCTCACGGCTTCGAGTCAGGACACCGACTGGGTGATAGACTCAGGAGCCTCGTTTCATGCAACTCCACGCAGAGATTTCTTCACAAGCTACAAGTCAGGTGACTATGAGACAGTGAAGATGGAAAATTCTGGTGTTTCGAAGATTGTAGGAGTCGATGATATTTGTGTGAAGACCGATGTGGGCTGCACATTGGTTCTCAGGGATGTGAGACACATTCCAGACCTTCGCCTCAACTTGATGTCAACGGGAAGGCTAGATGATGATGGCTATGAAAGCCGGTTTGTTGGTGGGCGCTGGAAGCTCATCAAGGGTTCGATGATCGCAGCCAGAGGAAAGAAGTGTTGCACCCTTTACAAGGCAAGTGTCAGTGTATGTAAGGGTGGATTGAACGCAGCGGAAGTTTCAGCTACTGACGTATGGCACAGGCGTCTAGGCCACATGAGTGAAAAAGGGCTTCAGCTACTAGCGAAGAAGCGACTCCTTCCAGACGTAACAGGTATACCTCTCAAAACCTGTATTGACTGTTTATCTGGGAAATAGCATAGAGTTTTCTTTGTTAAAACTGCTTCTCATATTAATAAAGTACATGCATTAGATTTGGTTTATTCTGATGTTTGTAGTCCTATGAGGACAAAAACCTTGGGTGGGGCATTGTATTTTGTCACTTTTATAGATGATTCATCTAGGAGGGTTTGGGTATATGCTTTGAAATCCAAGGACGAGGTCTTTGGTGTGTTTAAACTGTTTCATGCTATGGTCGAGAGAGAGACAGGCAGATCATTAAAGTGCATCCGCACTGACAATGGTGGTGAATACATATGTGACTTCCACGAGTATCTCAAGTCACTGGGTATACGGCATGAACAGACAGTTCCCAAGACTCCCCAGGTATAATGGTGTGGCTGAGCGAATGAATCGCACCATTGTAGAGAGAATCAGATGCATGTTATCCCATGCAAAGTTGCCCAAGATGTTCTGGGGAGAAGCAATGCACACGGCGGTGTACTTGATAAACAGGTCTCCATCAGCCCCGTTGAATTGGAAGTACCTGAGAAGGTGTGGACTGGACGTGATCCATCATACAGTCATCTCAGGGTGTTTGGATGCAGGGCATCCATTCACATACCAAAGGACGAGAGGTCCAAGCTCGATACGAAGATCAAGCAGTGTGTGTTCTTAGGGTACAGTGATGAGAAGTTTGATTACAGGTTGTGGGATCCGACCGAGAAGAAGCTCGTCAGGAGCAAAGATGTGGTCTTCATTGAAGATCAGTGTATAGAAGACATTGAAAAGCCAGAGAAGACCCAACCCAGTTCAGGTGAACTAGGAGGATAGGGATCCGGTTACTCCTCCCATGGTGCCTGATGACGGGGGAGTACAGCAAGGTGCAGAGGATGAGGGAGTTCCTACAGAAGATGGACAGGGGGAGCCGCCACAACTTGATCCACCTGTTGAGCCACAAGTGAGGAGGACATCAAGGGACAAACATCCATCCAAGAAGTACTCGCCGCATGAGTACATTATGCTCACTGATGGGGGAGAGCCAAAAGACTATTCTGAGGCCCTGGCCGACGAGCATAAGGGAGAGTGGTTGAAAGCTATGTACGAGGAGATGGAATCCTTACATAAGAACCACACCTATGATATGATGAAATTACCTAAGGGCAAGAAACCTCTGAGCAACAAGTGGGTGTTCAGAAAGAAGAATGAGCAGAAGAATTCACAGACAAGGTACAAGGCCAGACTTGTGGTGAAAGGGTTTGGCCAAAGAAAAGGAATAGACTTCGAGGAAATATTCTCACCAGTGGTGAAGATGACGTCCATACGGGTGTTGCTTTGATTGGCGGCTAGCATGAATCTGGAAATAGAGCAGTTAGATGTCAAAACTGCCTTTCTCCATGGTGACCTGGAAGAAGAGATCTACATGCGCCAACCAGAGGGGTTCGAAGTCAAGGGCAAAGAGCATATGGTGTATAGGCTTAGGAAGAGCTTGTATAGGCTGAAACAAGCTCCTAGGCAATGGTACAAGAAGTTCGACTCGTTCATGTTAAAGCATGGATATGACAGAACGAAGTCGAACCACTGTGTGTTCACACGAAAGTACTCAGACAGTGATTTCTTAGTTCTGCTATTGTACGTTGATGACATGCTCATCATGGGAAAAGACATCAAGAAGATTGATAGGCTGAAACAGGAGTTGGGCAAGTCTTTTGCGATGAAATACTTGGGCCCGGCCAAACAGATCCTAGGAATGGAGATAACCCGTGACAGAAGCAGCAGGAAGCTTTGGCTGTCACAAGAGGGGTATATTAAAAAAGTCCTAAAGCGGTTCAACATGAATATAGCAAAGCCGGTCAGTACTCCACTGGATGGTCACTTCAAATTGAGCGACAAGCAGTGTCCCAAGACGAAGGCGGAAGTAGAAGAGATACGGAAGATACCCTACGCTTCAGCGGTTGGAAGTTTGATGTATGTTATAGTGTGTACTGCGCCCAGACATAGCATATGCAATTGGTGTTGTTAGTCGGTATCTTGCCAATCCTGGCAAAGAACATTGGGCAGCGGTGAAGTGGATACTACAGTATCTGAGAGGCTCATCCAGGTTGAGCCTATGCTATGGTGACGGAAAAACCTGTGTTAGAAGGCTACACAGATACAGATATAGCAGGTGACATAGACTCCAGAAGTCTACATCGGGGTTCATGTTTACATTTGCAGGGGGAGCGGTCTCTTAGCAGAGCAAGCTACAGAAGGTCGTAGCATTTTCAACGACAGAGGCCGAGTACATCGTGGTCACAGAAGCATGTAAAGAGATGTTTTGGATGAAGAGGTTCCTACAGGAACTCAGCCTGAAGCAGGAGGAGCACGTGGTCTATTGCGATAGCCAAAGTGCTATACACTTGAGCAAGAATCCAAGTCAGCATTCCAAGTCGAAGCACATAGAGATTCGGTATCACTGGATCAGGGATACTTTGGAACAGAAGGTGTTACAGCTTGAGAAAGTCCACACGGACGATAACGGGTCAGACAGACCAAGGCTTTGCTCAAGGGCAAATTTGAGGTTTGTAGAAACCCGGCTGGCTTGAAGAAGGTGAATTTCTCTTGAGGAGAGAGAGTGCATCTGGGTGTAGTCGGGCACCCGGACCAAATTGTGGCCGAGCGACCGAAATTCCCCCGGATGGAAGCTCATGTTGCTGAACTGTTTTTCAAACAGTCGGGCGCCCGGCGATCAAGGTGACCGAGCGCCCGGTGCCCTGGGCGGGCGCCCGACCATGTTGGTCCGGGCGCCCGAAATTCAATTTTCTCTCATGATTTTCTTGTTGGACGTTTTTTGGGTTGGCCGGGCGCCCGGCGGTCTAGTGACAGGGCGCCCGACCCTGCGCGGACTGCTTGTACGCGATTTCCTATTTGAGCTCTAATTCCTCCGGTTTCCTATTTAAGGAGTTCCAAAACAGGATTAGGTGATCCCATTAGTGTGTTTGCACGTCCAAGGTGAGAGAGAGAGAGAGAGAGAGAGAGAGAGAAAGAGGAAGAGAGAAAGAGAAAAGAGAGAAAGAGGAAGCTTATAGAAGGGAGAAGTTGCTTGAAGAAGAGTTCTTCTGCGCAACCGTCGTCTCAGCGCTTCTACGTCCTCGGGATCGGTGAGATCGTTCTACTTTTGTTATTCTCTTATTGTTTATCCACTCCTACGTGAGTGAAGAAGGTTTGATCCAAGCGGTGTGTTCTTGTGATCGGTTGTAACAGTTCTCTGAGATAGTGGATTGTTGATCTGGACTAGGTCCCATGGTTTTTACCTCTTTCGAGGGTTTTCCACGTAAAAACTCCTTGTGTCGTGTGGTTGAATGTTTATTCTTGATCATTGCATTATCATAGTCCATAATTCTAGTGTATTGGGGGGCGAGATCCGAAGGTTTGTGTGAAACGCACCCAACAGTTATTTGTAAACTAAATATTTATGAAAAATTAATAACATAGTTAATTACAAACTAACCTAACTCGAGAATTGGCAAAAATAGGGTTGTAAAAGGGTCAGCGGACCCGATGGGGTACCTAGTCCCGACCTAGACCCAACCCCTTTGTTAAATGGTACAAGTTTGGGTCCAAGAACAAACGAGCAGTTGTTAAGTAGGTCTGGATTTGGTTTACTTTATATTAGGCCCGAATCGAACCCATTTAGTAAATGGGCGAGTCTAATCTATGTTACAAGGGATCCATCCAAACTAGGACTTGTCCAAACTAGGTTTTAAACCCAGTAAAAATGCTAACATACCTCGACTGGTTTTTACTATTTTATATGTAACATTTATAAATCTTAAGTCAAACAGTCAAATGATAGAACTTGATGAATATCAAAATGAGTTGGAAGATTGGTTTAGAGTTGAATCATAAGGTATATATCTTATTTAATTTTTCAATTTATTGTTTTTCTTTCTTGAAATTTCATTTTTATAATCATTTTTTTATTGATATTTAAAATAATTTCAAGGTTCTTAGATAAGGATTGCATCAAAATTCAATATGTAACCCACGTCAAGGAGATTTCATAGAGACTATGCACCATGACCAAAGTGGAGCAACTCACCAAGTAAATATAATCATCTCTATCATTTTGATCTTTACCTGCATCATCATTTGCATTTTTGTTATCATGAGAAGTTGTTAAATTTAATTTTTATTATTAATTAGTATTGATTAATTTTGATATAAAGTGGGTCTGGTTCTAGGTCTAAAGATGGCCCGACTCATGGGTCTGGTTCTGGGTTGGTTCTGTTGGGTGCGTTTCACACAAACCTTCGGATCTCGCCCCCCAATACACTAGAATTATGGACTATGATAATGCAATAATCAAGAATAAACATCAACCACATGACACAAGGAGTTTTTACGTGGAAAACCCTCTAAAGAGGAAAAAACCACGGGACCTAGTCCAGATCAACAATCCACTATCTCAGGGAACTGTTACAACCGATCTCAAGCACATACCACTTGGATCAAACCTTCCTCACTCACGTAGGAGTAGATAAACAATAAGAGAATAGCAAAAGTAGAGTGGTCTCACCGATCCCGAGGACGTAGAAGTGCTGAGACGACGGTTGCGCAGAAGAACTCCTCTTCAAGCAACTTCTCCCTTCTACAAGCTTCCTCTTTCTCTCTTTTCTCTTTCTCTCTTCCTCTTTTTCTCTCTCTCACCTTGGACATGCAAACACTCTAATGGGATACTCTAATCCTGTTTTGGAACTCCTTAAGTAAGAAAACGGATGAATTAGAGCCCAAATAGGAAACTGCATATAAGCAGTCCGCGTCGAGCGCCCGGTCACCAGACCGTCCGGGCGCCCGGACAGGCCAAAAACAGTCCAGTGAGAAAACCTTGAGAAAACTCCAATTTCGGGCGCCGGACCAACATGGTCGGACGCCCAGCCAAGGCATCGAGCGCCTGGTCACCAGACCGCCGGTCGCCCGGTTGTTGTCAAAATAACCCAGCAGCAAACACGCTTCCTGATGGAATTTCAATCGCCCGGCCAAAAATGGTTCGGGCGCCCGACCATCCAGAGGAGGAAAACCCAACAGGTTCTGGGTCTGGTTCCGAGTTCGGGTGGATTTCCCTCCATCAGATCAGACCCATTTATAAATGGAGTTGACTTAAACTACCCATTTAGTAAAAGAGTTTGGATCTAAAATTTGGGCCCATACCAATTTATTGGGGACGCGGGCCTGGTTTTAGCTAAATCCGCTCCAAACCCAACCATTTACAGCCCTGGACAAAAAGCCCCACTGTGAAATTTTCTCCTATCCTCACCAAATGGATGCTCCCCGAACTCTCCCAGGTTAGAGGATCCATCCGAGCAACGTATCTCCGGATTTTTTTTTCACTTGAATGTCAACCGTAGAAAATTCTTTTGAGATGGTCCATCCATCCACGCTAGTAAGCAACAAATAAACGGTTCCAATCACCCATGGTGGGGCCCACTTGTTGGCATATACCGCTTAAAGATACGGGTAGCGATATCATATAAATGCATCTTCCTCAAATGCAAAGAATCTGATACGAAAGGGAAGAAAACAAGAAAGGGAAAATGGCGAAGACCCTTCTCTTTCTCATTCCTCTCATCCTTCTCTCCCTCCATTCTTCTTCTTCTTCTTCTCCGCTTCCGAATCTCTCCCAAGACCCTAACCCTAATTCAGCATTCGACGAGCTCAAAAGCAACGGCTTTCCTATCGGACTGCTCCCATCCAGCATCTTGAATTACACTCTCGATCGCAGCTCTGGCGATTTCTCGGTACACCTCCCCGACTCCTGCCAGATCACGCTCCCGCCCGACAACTACCTCGCCACTTACTCCCGTCGGATCACTGGGAAGCTTGTGGAAGGCCGGATTGCGGAGATCGATGGAATCCGAGTGAGGGCTTTCTTCAAGTGGTGGTCCATCACTGGGATCCGATCGAGCGGCGAGAATCTGGTCTTTGAGGTTGGTGTTGTGACTGCTAAGTACCCATCCAAGAACTTCGATGAGATCCCGGAGTGCGAGGGCCAGCAGCGTTCTTCTTCTTAGGCATCAGTAGCGCTGTATCTGAGGTGGGATTTTTCTTTCTCTATTTATTACTGTTTCTAGTAGCCAGTGTTAGATTTTTGGGTTTGATTATTGGATGGCTGCCATGATAGTTATCGTTTTTTTTTTAATGTCTGATTAAGGTTTTGATATTTAGGATAACTGCTCTCCGGTTTCTGACAATTGTGAACACCTCCCCTTTGGTTTGGATTCTTGCAAGTACCTCCCCTCTGCTAGAGACCATAGTTGGCAAAACTCAGTTTTAAACTCCATATTAAAAAAATAATAATAATAATAATAATAATAATAAATTTAAAAAAAAAAAAAAAAAAAAACTGGTATAATTGGCTGGACGGTTAAACTCCATATATTTCAGAAGTTATGGAAAAAAGAAAAGAAAAGAAAAGAAAATCTTGTTTTAAGGCAAACCAAATTAAACGCTTTTTCTTTTCTTTTTTTAAAACATGTTTTACTTGGGAAAACAAAAACTTTTGGGGCAATTTAAAAGATAGAGATTGGTGGACATTACCATTGATACAATTGAATAAAGGATGGAAGATTTTAGTAGAAAGGGATTGATTTGTAGGAAAATAATTGAAAAGGAAGGATTAAGGAGAGGTAAAGAATAATATTAACACACTATTTGATTGCCTGTGTGCATAATTGCTTATGCATGTGGACATTTTAATTACTTTAATTGAAGTTTTCTATCTTAACCTTATGTAGATATTTTATATATATATATACACACACATGTAAGTGCATATATAGCCTTTTTTCATTCCTTTCTATTGAACCAGAACCATATTAAACCCAAACTTTTCATTCTCTGAATTTTTGGCATCATGTTTTTTGTACTGTCCTTTTAATGATTGATACCAAATTAAATGTGAACAGTTACCGTATCCATTTTTCTGCCGCATGACGTTTTGCTAACTATGCTGGAGACATTGGAGGAATCTGCACAAAATAAAACAAATACCCTTGTCTTATGAGTCATCCTTTTGCACGCATGTAGAGCTGACCATTATGTGTAAATGGAATCCAAGCTGTCCACAAAGGTTACTCCACCATAAATATTTGACACCAAAAAAATTAGGCCGATCAAATCATCGGGCAGGCCCAAGGTATTCAAAAACGGTTACGGCTGTTACGTTACTGTCATGATGGGAACCATAATGTGTTACGGAGCCATAACAGTGCCAATACAGCTTTTTTTTAAAGAAAAAAAATGGTCGTAACAGTAATTATGGTGGCCATCACGGGCCGTGCAACGACGATCAACTGAATGCTATAAGTGCTTTTGGATTGGACATCGATCTGTTGTTTCCCTAAAAGAAAATTTAGAGAAGTCCAGCCTGTGATGGCTGAAGGAGAAGAAACCCATGGTGAAGAGGAGAGAAATGGTTACAGATGAGGCATGCCAAAGAGTGGAATCACAATATAGGTGTTGTTTGTTTCAAAAATTGGAGGGAAAGGATGATTGCAGGAGTATTAATGTTTTCACATCATGGAAAAATTGTGCAAGTTTGATAGTTACAAAATCTGCATGCATCCTGAAGATAGCAGTGGAAAAACTGAAGTTAGATATCAAGAGACTTTCATGGACCTTTTGGACACACCCACAAAAAGGATGCTTAATGGCAAAACACTGTTTTTAAGCCAAACCTTAGTTTGTTTATGCATTTGGATGTACTCTGCAAGATGTCGCTTGATCCCCCACCGACAAAATTATCACTAAAAAGCTCTCTCGCTGAATACCATGTGGATTGGTTTTCAGTTAGTCAACCAACAAAATTGCAAGAAACCTCCTTTTGCAGGAGTTGCATTCAAACGAGCCTTTAGAATTTCACTGAGGGGGCGTTTGGATCATAAGTTACTTAAGATAAGCTACTTAAGCCTCAAGTAACGTAATTTTAAGTAAAAAAAAAATTACTAATAATTTATCATAAACCAAACTTATCTCAAATTAGTTACTTATCTACTGCTGTAAGTAGAAAAGGGAACTTATTTGGTGGTATCCAAACAGGTCCTTAGTGACAAGTTTTAGAATGGAAACAAGATCAAAGAACATGTTGTTGCTTGATTTCTTTTTCCATTGATGGCAAATATAATGAAGTTTGCTGTGATTGGGTACCGATGGATATGCATCATCTTCTAATTGTGTGGCCATGGCTCTAAGCTTGGTATCCCATGATGGGAATAAATAAAAAAATTCTTACCAGTTTGAAAAGTTCCATGTGACTTTCACATTGCATCCTATGCTGGTCAACAAAGTGGAGATGAAATTTTGGAACTAATTGTGATAAAAGGATTAAAAAAAAAAAAAAAAAAATCAGATCTTTGAAGGTGCTTACCTGCTCCAAACACCAGAAGATTAAAAATAAATAAATAAATAAAATCAATTGCATCTAAGTTCTTCTAACCAGGGAAATAATGCAAGCAAGGATGATTGCTGGATGAGACTGATGGAGGAGATGTGTGTCCCAAAGGCCTAAACCCTGGTTCCTACAGCCCATCTAGTAGCCCCACATGTGATATCCATTGTGTTGAAGTCCAAAAAAGGGACCAATGTGTTCTTGGACCCTTTTTTATGTTTTTATTTTATTAAATAGGTTTATTTAGTCACTGGGGGGGTTTGAGAAGATTTTTCGGTGAGAGGAACAATCACATACAACCATTGCATGCTTAGCTTACCACACTACACCATTTTTCCTATAAACTTGTCATGTGTGTTGGACATCCAAGTCAAGTAAAAGGCAAGACCAATCATGGGCCACCTGGTGTGAAAATGAGGCTGATCCACCCCAGGCAATGTCTATGCTCGTCACCCTTTGCAGTTTGCACAGCAATGACAGCTTACTCATGTGACAGGTTGGGGAAAACTGGATTCACATGGTAAGTGTAGCATGTAAATAGGATCTTTCTCTATAGAGTGGGCTGTGTGAAAGTGACTTGTTATGTTAAAGCTATGGTACTGCTACAATATTTTTAGGGCAATCAAGCTTTAGGACAATAACTAGAGATTAGTGGAGGCCTGACATCAAGTTATTTGTCATGCTTTCCCTTCATTTGCTAAGGGTGAAAAAACTAAAAATCTATTAAACTTGCTGTATTAGAGGTTTGATCAAATCTATGTCTGTATCCATTTTTTCTTCTTAATCTTCTTCTACAAAATGCCTACCACCTCATGTTAGTTTTTAATTAAACAAATCCATGAAGCTGTGGGAGAAACAATGAAAAAGGCTGCCCTTCCAATTGTCGTTTACCTTTGGATAAGGTTATGCTCTTGTTTTGGCAGACAGGAGGTCGCTTTGCGGCTCAGTAATATGGCACAATGGAGAAGTGATGCCTTCTTGATGTCTTCTCCCAAAATTCAGGAAATTCTCCTGCTTCTGCTTTCATTGATATTGGAGGTCGAAAATCACCGATTGGAATTCGTGGCAAAATGATCTGATAACGACCATAATTTGAGTTTTGTCAGTCCCTCTGATGAGTTACAGTATGTAGTAACTTTGCATTTAACATGAAGCTATTCCAATTGTTTACAACTTGGAAAAGGTTTAATTCTTTTGATTCTATGAAGAGGAATGATCCCAATTTCTATGTTAACTCATTTAGACTAGATTAGAGTGTAAATAAGGTGTCTTGAAGATTTGATTGGTCCGGTCATTGATCTGGATAGTACATGTATAGTCACAGTTTTTATGGGCTACAATGAAAATCACCACAATCGAACAATTTGCATGTCTGGTCGGTGGGGTGCAAAATTTATTAGGAAAGATTAAAGAGAGGGAAAAGGGAAAAGGAAAAACCGCCTCCTCCCAGATCCAACCGCGCCCCCCCGCCTCCCCCCCCCCAATGTACCCTTTACCCTTTTCCTATCTGCGCATCTCCCTTCCACCCTTCTTTCCCAACATCATGTGCACAAGAGAGATTCCAGTAACATGAAGTCGCATGAGTGCACTTGCTGGCGCAAGCAAAATTACACCTGTGCAAACTAACATGAAAGATCTAACCGGAATAAGGGTGGTCTGGATTACAGTACAACTTGCCACATGCCTGGTTTGAAGGCACCACCACTTCTAAAATGGAGGCGAAGTACCATATAAGTCTAACTTTGAATAAGGGTGCTATTGGTGCTCTATAAAGATTTAAGGTCGCCAAGCTTATTTGAGGCAGGGGCAATGAGATTATTTTCGAAGTGTGGGGAGTGCAGGAATAAAAATGAAATGAGGGGGGTGGATGGTCCCAAAATAACTTGTAACCATCCATTTATAGGCAACCAATTGGATGTGTCTAGAATTGTCAATTTGAGTGACTTCCGAACTATGGAAGGTCAAAGATTGGGCCTACCTCAATCACATTTATGGTGCAAATGGGTTATACAGGATGGTTCTCTTCAATAGAAACATAAACATATATATCTTGCTAGTTTCATGTTAACATATCAATCTTCTGGGAATGATCAATGCTTTTGAAACAATTTGAAAGTTACCACTGCCTCATTTGGATATCTATATATGGTTTGATTTGTAATGTTCATTCACACCTTGCCTGTTTCTTGCAGGTCCTTGCTTAATAGGATGTGTCAGGTAGGATCTCATCTCTCAAGGTAACAAACTACTGCTTTTAGATACTATCTAACTATCTAAATGGTTATACTCTTATTGATGCCCATTTGTATTATTACATGCCACGCAAGTACTTGTAAAAGATTTAATTTCTGCTTCTATGCTAAACTAAGAACTTTCTATCATCTAGATCAGATGATGTAGTTGTTTTGAGTCTTCTAGTTTAAGATGCTATTTCTCCCACTTGAGGGGTTTCTGTTAGCACATTCATTAGTTAGGAGAACTCCCAAATTTAGTTTCTTAGCTTTTCTTCTTTTTAACTTAAAATGGAGCTTCATATTAAGGGATCTATTTGAAATAGGATTCATTAAGTTAGTGGAGTTGGATTAGTATGTTGAATTATGATTTACTTTCATTCTCCCTTATCAGCTGTAGTCATTGTTAGTCCCTCCTTACTGCACCCATCGTCACCCTTCTCATGTCCATGTGATTTGGAGCTTGTTTGTCTTCTCATTTTCATATGCCATTAGATGCAAACTGAAACGGCATCTCTACCAATGGTTCAACCATGGCATATTAGAATCATGCACTACTGGTTTGGTTGTGTACATCCCTAATACATCAGGAACTACCCCTTCGAATCTGGGTCGTCTTTCGATGATCCAAACCATTTACAGAATGAGTCCCACCTTGTATACGATGGAGAGAGAACTCAAGAAAATAAAGTAAAAAGATTTAAAAAAATACAAAATCTTTAAATTGGGTTATTTTAACCCTTTGAAATTTGGCTCTTTTGCTTTTAAAATGGACAGTCACCATAACCTTTGTATGATTGGAGGGTTGAATTATTCATTTAGAGATTTTTTACGACTCCCCCATCCAAGAAGAGAAGCCCTATCATATAATGTGTTTTGGTTATTGAAAAGAATCTAATTCCAATGGCGAAAGACCCAATGCATCATATTGTAATGTGCATGAATGGCTAGGATTGTTTTGGGTGTCGTGTGCTTTGCCGATGGCCCATTTCATTATGGGTTCTACCACTAGAGCAGTTCTGATCATGTGGACCAACTATCATACTTAGAATCAGTTGAGGATGTAGACATTATCCGAATTGATGTGATTTTGGGATCTTGCCCGAGGAACGCGTGCAAGTGACCAGAGCACCCATTCGGATCCTCGAGATACCAGTCACCACTGAAACTGGGTTGAATCACCTCATATCAGGCTGTTTTGGGCTGACACAGCTGGATCATTCATGGACAAAACTGGTCTGCCTACCGGGTCTGCCCCTCTTAAGGCTGTGTTTGCTACTGTGATGAAAATAATGCATGATCCAGGGACTTCAACTCTTTAGAGTTATTTACTTATTTATTTGGAAGGTAATAAAATTTTATTGAAGAGAAAAGAATGTCCAAAAGGCTACAAGAAGACACCCAGGTCAAAAGTGAAAAATACAATCACGGAGGGATTTACACGAGAAGCCCATTACATAATATCTTGTTTAATCCTTCTAAAGATCTCCCAATTTGAACTTGTTCCTCTTTTCGCAGAGCCTACAAACCGGCCAACAAGGCAAGTCCCCACATTCAACCCTCCTTTCTTCCCTACTAAGCCCCCATGCCTATGCAAGAAATAGGTCATCGATGGTCCATGGCAAAACCCACAACAACTTGAAGAGACTGAAGAAGCTATCTCACACTACTCTAGTGAAGGGGCAATAATGAATAAGTGGTTCATTGACTCAACACACTCCACCGAAGACTTAGCCACCAATCCATAAAAGGAATGAACCGAGAACTGACCCAGCTTCTCCTACCTCCACGCCAGGTGAGGGCTTGAAGTTATGAATCTGAGCCAAATGCCAAGCGATCCTCATCCATCAACTTTCTTCTACAAGAGGGAGACCAAACAATGGCGAAGCTACAAGCAAGAAAAATGTACACATTTGAAGAAAGCCTTACTAGCCTAGGTAATTCAGCTTGGAGCAGGCGCTCATCATCCCTGTCTTTTGAGATTTTTAAAAAACCATAAAATGATAATCCCAAGAGCTGTTTGGGCACCTAGTCTGAGTCAGGGCTCACCTGAGTCAGGGGTAACTCGTGGTATGAAATTGGAATGTGTACTACCGTATTCAAGTGAACTCAGACTGTGACTCCTGAGTCTTAAAACCATTGTTCCGGAAGCTCTCTTTTCAATCCAACAAGAGACCATTTCTGTGTATGAAAATTCTACTATGAAAATAGGCAGGAGCCAAAAAAACGCATTGTAGGTCGCATTTGGACCTCTTACTCTACTAAAGGCATGAGCTTGGCGAAACAAACACAGCTTATTTCAACCTGGACCCAGTCCAAACCAGACCAACTTATTTTGGCCCGAGCTTGCCTGATTCTGACCCAAATACTAGTGGGTCTAGACAGCTGCTGAAATCTAGACCCGGACAACTCCCTTCTCATCCAAGGTTAAGTAGCAACCAATTTGGAAACTGCTACGCTTGTTTTTACTACCCTGGGATTGATGCATTTCGAAATAGAGAAACCTCTACTGGAGCAGGTGCTATCAAAGAACAATTTGACGATCCGAATTTGTGAATTATTACAGATTATTCATTGGTAGAATGGAAGGAATTGTGGGTGTATAGAACGATACAATACCCGAAGTACCAAGTTTGGCAATCATTTTTTACTAAACTTTGGCAAATCATCAACAAATTGCCATTCATGTATGTGATCAAACCGTCAAGACTCATGGATGGAGCATATTTTGGAAATCAGAAATCGAACTATCGTAATTTTATGATTTTGCCCCGGATCAATTTCTGTTAGCTGATGATTTGATAACTAGGATGCCACGCCTACCGTGCGGCAAATGCACTGTAGAGTCAAGCAGTAGACAATTTTTCACCCCTCAGTGTGAAAATCTCTGAAGGGAAATTACGACGACGGTCTAAATTCAAAAGGAAACAGGGACCATCCAATGGGTCTCAACAGACGAAGGGTTTGGATGACTGTAAATGATGCACATGTACTGTATCCCTGACCATGGTGTCATTGACATGGATATGATAGATTGTACAAGTGGGCCACATAGCGATCCAAATCGTTGATGTTGTGTATGGAGGATGACCCAATTTTTTTTTCAGATTGGATCACTTTATACACCCATCTTCGGCCACTATTTCGGATTTTTATTGTTTGTAAATGGTCTCTCTTCCATGCCTGTGACTTGGCCAACCTGGTTCAATTGCTAGAATAATTATCATATAAGATCACTATAAGATACATAGTACTCCTAATTGCGTCTGGGAACTTGGACACCCCAATCAATTGATCTCAACTGTTCATTAAGTCCAGAAAAGATTTCAAAGGGCACCATGCAAAATCCGAACTGATTGGATGATCCAATCCATCCTTGATTTGGCCTTATTTTCTATAGTCATTCATTCTTCAGGCCATGGATGGGATGGTTGTGATTGCCTAATAAAAGTGATTCTTTAGAATTATAAGCAATCCATGATGATCCTTAACAAAAAGATGGATCAAATTGTTGATTGGACCTATTTTTCTGTAAATAATCTTGACCATCCATATTAAAGGACATTAATTAAATGGATAAGAATTGTTAGATCAGTGTGATATTTGCATGGTAACTCATGAAATGTGTGTTGGACCTAATGAACAGTCTAGATCAATGGATTGGATTGGATAAGTGTCTCAAGCAAATAGGAGCAGTGCTTTGAGATCAGTAGCTATGGTTTCTCCAATGCTTTGAAAGCACAATATATTATAGTGCTCCTAGTTGCATTCCGTCAGCTCATTAACGTGAAAAGGGTTGTTTATTGTAATCAACCTATTTAATAGACTATAATCATCCTACATAATAGTCTATTACATCATGCCCATGGGAATTTTATGCTCTCGTTATATGTCCTGGCCCGGATAAAGGAGAAGGGTTGGATCAGGTTAGTAGCCATCAAACTTATGCGGTAACTTTCATCATAAATCCAAACAATATGACATTCCAAACTTATGCTATGAAGTTGCATTAGAACCCGAGTGTAATGGGCAAAGGTTGGCAGGGGATCTCCTGAAAGCAATGTGCTGCAATAATTCCCGGTTATAGTGAGAAGTAGGGAAGCGTTCCTAGACTATTTTAGACGTGCTAGATAAAGAAACTGGTTAGAGATAATAGGATTCGTCTTATGATATGAAGTATAAAAACAATGACCGGTGGGAGTATAGAGTTAGTAGATACAATGAAAGGAGATTTAACATAGCTTACGTTCGGAAGACCAAGTGGAATTGAGCCAAAGAAATTGATGGATATAAGCTTTTAGTACATATGAATGAACAATAATGAAAATGGAAGTAAAAATAGTGGTAGATAAATATTTGAAGGATAAAGTTGTAGATGTTGGTAGAGTAAGTAATATGATGTTATTAATAAATTTATGTTAAGAGAGGTACTTAGTGCATATTCACCACAGGTAGAATTAAAGGATAAAATTAAAAGACACTTATATAGAAGGATATAGATGGACTAATACAAAGAATACTAAGTGGAGAGAGGATATTTGTAAGAAGAAACTTAAATTATCATGTGAGAAAAGAGTAAAGGATACAAGAGCATACATAGAAGATGTGATTTTAATATTCTTGATTTCACTATGACAAACAATCTACCTCTAACGAACATATACTTTAAAAAGATAAATAAATATCAAATAACTTTCAAAAACTAAATCATATATAAGTCAAAGATTACTTTAAACTTCAAAAAACAAACAATCAATATGTAAGAATTAAGAGGTTACACTAACAGAAAGTCTCGCTGCGCAACATAAGTTAATGATTTGTATGAAGAAATGAAAGATGAGTGAAATTAATAGATTTCCAAAAACTAGGTGGCGAAATTTAAAAATGAGATAAAACAATGTCATTTAGAAATAAATTGATGGAAAAAAAAAAGTAAAATATTGAGAAAGAAGTAATGTTATGTGGAATAAGATGGTTAAGTGCATTAGGAAAGTGACAAAAGATGTTTTAAGAGTAGCGGAAAAGCCAATCATATGGGGAGAGGACGGATCTCCACGGTCCTTATTGACTTAGAGAAAGCACACAATAAGGTCCCTAGGAAGTTAGTTTTATGAGTGTTGGGAAAGAAATGAATTTCAATATATTTGTTTCATTAAGGATATGTAATGAAGGAGCCATAACCAATGTGAGAACTACTACTGGAGAGATAAGTCTCAATTGTTATAGGCTTCCATTGGGAGTTGGCATTGAGGTCGTACCTTTACACATTAGTTATTGATGAGTCACTAAGGCATTTGCAATAAGAAATCCGATGGTGTATGTTGTTTATAGATGACATAGTTTTGATTGACTAGACAAGGAAGCTAGATTACGAAGAGATGCATGCTTTAGAATCCAAATATTTAAAATTACTTGGATATATTATATGGAGTACAATTTTAGAAACAATAGGAGTGCAAATGAGGAATTAAGATTTTAACTACGAAGTTTTGTGGAATGGCGACTTTTGATACCTCATGATAACTAATTCGTGAGTTAGTACAAGTTGAAGGCTCTAAAGAGGTAGGGAAAGACTCAAAAGAACTTGGATGGAAGAAATAAGAAAAGATTTGAAGACAACTAATCTAATTGAATATATTATTCACTTCGGAACACATTTATATATGTGAATGCTCTCACACGAGCAATACACTCACTTCTTTGGCATTCAGAAATGTGTTTGCTTTGTGGGGTGTGGTGTTGACTCAAATAGAATAATATATATAAATTTGGTGTCACTACTAGCCAAAAGAGGTTTAGAATTTACAACTGGCTAGAAATCGTAGAATCGCATTAGGATTGGAGAATCATGAAATTCTCTAATTCTAATGACTCATATGGTTTGGTCTATTGCCAAATATTTTGAGTAAGAGCCTTGGTGACAGAAAATGAAGGGGTTAGGCATCCTTTGTCACCAACACAAGGTGTGGTTTCTACTTTACAAGATTTTATTTTTATTTTTATTTTTGTAGGTTTAAACGAGCTCTAGAAGAAACTACATCCAGAGTCAGCTGTGAAGTTGCTTTGCTTAACTTTAGGCTAACACACACCGAAGTACAAAAACAAAAAAAAAAAAAAGAAAAAGAAATAAAAGTAAGATGCACAAATCATATGTGTGGAATGTTGATGCGAACTTGGATGAGATGTGAAAAGGGAAGAAGGAAACCAAACACTCTTTTATGAAAAGAGATAGTTGGGCAAACGCAATTCCTACTCTACTCTACTTACAGTTCTCTTTTGAAACTAGCAACCTTTCGGCATAGAGATGGGCATCTCTTGTAGGGGCCCCAAGTGGAGAGAGAGAGAGAGAGAGAGAGAGAGCTCACCTCCAAAACAACCAAGCCTCCCTTGGGTGTGCTTGAGCCTTAAAAATGAGGGAAATAAACCGCACTTCTATAGACTAGACTAGCAGGAATCGGATTCTCTTAAGTGCTGATGTGACCAAATTTTGCATTTTTTTAGATCCTTCGGTTGATAAAAGTTGTCTTTGCTGGTAAGTGAACTCTTGGTACTGGCAAAAATCAAATTCCTATTAGTACTTTTTTACATTTTTTTGGGGCATTTTTACCATCTCAGCTATCGTTCGGCCAAACTGGCAGATCCAAATGGGCAAGTGGACCAGTGAGAATCAGATTTCCACCGGGCCCCTCTGCTTGATCCGGACCATTGGCTAGCTCTGGGAAGCTACAGGGATCCCCTCAGTTCAACCCGTTCAGGATTGTGGTGCTTTTCCAAATCAATCAAAAGCCAATTTTGAAGTTCATCTAAAATCCTGCAATAGTTTCCTTTGTCTTAGGTGGGGTGTCTACGTAGGCCTGGCAACGAGTCGTGTTGAACTATGTTTGTGTTCATGTCAAAAATTTGCTCACCTAAACCCGACCCGTTAACTAACAGGTTGAAATCTAGAAACCTAAACTCATTCCTTAATTTTAAGGGGTTACCCACAACCTGACACCCATTAAATAAATGGGCCATGGAGAAATCTCCGTAAAAGAGAGTCCTGCAACCGTCACAATGTTGGCCGTGGGCAGAGAGATGGAGATTGGAGAAGGGTTTGAGGTGTGGCCGTGGAGAAACATCGCAGAGAGAGAGGGGTGGGAGAGAGAGAGACAGCGAGAGTTGAAAGAGGGTATTAGTTAAAGGTTTAGAGTTTTCCCACATTAAATGTAATTACCAAAATGCCCTAAGTTCCTAATGGGTTACATGAGTTTCATGGGTGAAACACTGAAACGACCCATTATCTGAACGGGTCAACCCGTTAGTGACCCGACACAATAAGGGTGGATCCAAACACTGCTTTTTTCAAGCGGGTTGACGGTTCATGTGGAATGTTGCCAGGCCTATGTCTTCGATGGACTAACATACAAAATTCACACTGAGATCATGAGATTTGAGTGCCCATGAGGTGTGGGTATGTGTGGCATGGGTGTTGTAAAAAAATAAAAAAGATAGTATGGTACATGTATTTGTAAAACGCATATCCAATGGTTCATAGTAGCTTCGAACGTTTTTAATGGTCTTTGGGCCCAGGTTCAAACCAGAAAGGGTTGTTCGGGTTCCAGCCAATCCAACAAGATGACCTTCCAGTGCCCCCGTTTTGCCCCTTACGAGAAGATGGACAGTTCATGTCTTTTAAGAAAAGGTCATCAATATCCGTGCTTAAGTAGTCCCACTAATCCCCAATGGATGAGAGGAATGGAGCATTAAACATAACTATTGTCCAATTGGTGCACACGAGGCAGTCCATCTAGACCGTCCGATTTTGGAGCCAACCCTTGCAAAAGCACATGGCCTGAAAATCACACTGATTTTTTGTGTTAACCATCCAAGCCAGTACAGTGCTGCAGATGGATGCCAAGGTCTTGTTGGAGTGAAAATAAAGAATAAAAAATAAAAAGAAACTTTGTTCAGAAAGTTAGGACCATAGCCACACTACATTGTGACCCGCCCAAGAGTCGGCCCATTGGCTAGACGGTCTTGATCAATAGGCATGTGTGATCAGTGAGGCAATAAAGTCGGCAAATGGTGTGAATTCCTATGGGGCCCAAGTCAGCCCACATACGATTGAGGAAAAGAGGAAAATATTGTGCATTGCACATGACACAGATGACAACGAATTCTACAGTCAATCATACACTTGAGTGCATGCAGAGTGGAGATAAAAGAGTAAAATAGTCTTACTGTCCAAATTGCAGGCTCTCATTTGAGTGGTTGCGATCAGCCTGATCTAGATTATAGAGGTCCATATGCAATCTATCAAATGGTCCTAACCTATTCTGCTTAAGACCTGCCTTCATTATGGATCATATCCATGTCATGGTTTCATCTCTACATTACTTCAGTTGACTACAAGCTACCAATAATTCTCACCAGTCAGCTGATCAACAAGCATCTTAATACCCAAAACAAAGATTAAAAATTCTGTTTCTTTAACTCAATTTCGAAAGAATTAGCCCAAATCTAGTGAGTTCTGAAGTTCATTTCACTCATCGTGAAATGTAGCATCAGCTCATGTATCTCATATAACCAAGGAATTGACTTGTACCAAACATTTGCCATTCAAAAATTTACATCACCCTCTTACATCATTCAAGCGATTGATCGACATGGAAGCAGCTTGTTTTGCAGTGTCCAGAGAGCATGACCAAAAATGCCATCAACCCTTCTGTGAATGACAGAGACCAGTCCAGATCACTCAAAGAGCATGAAATTGTCACAAGTAGAAATCACCATATCTTCTTTCTGACCCAAAACAGAAGAAATACAACACCAAGCACAATGGCCACAGGTGCCCACTTCCGAATCAAAGCCTGAAAATGGTGCCACAGGACCAGACAAGGAGCATGATTAGAACATAGCACATTTATAGAGCATGATTCAGTACGTAACATGCATATTCTTGCTGAGAAAAATGAAGAGTCTAAAAAAGCAGAACGAAGACTATAGGCCTCTCTCCTTTAAAAAAGTGTCTGGAAAAAAGAAAAAAGAAGAAAAATGAAATTCGGTTTATGGTCCAAGTCAAAAATGAAATTCCTTTTACAGTCCAAGTCCAGTACTGGTTCAGTGCTAGCAATAGCAATGGAAGACTTTTTATTTTTGTCCCTTTCCATTTGACACCACAGAAGATATGTCAAAGATACGTAGGTGTAGAAGTTATAACAGTTTTGTTCCCATGATAGCTGAATGAATATTCTGCAAGCCAGAAAAACAGGCACGTAAATGTTGCACTATGTAGACCATCATGAATGACATTCCAAGCATTCATTTGACAACATGAATAATATGGCTAGGATAGAGATCCTTTCTTTTTTAAACAAAAATAACTCCATGTGATTTCTCAGTTCTTGAATTATATGCAACCATTAGGTGCATCAAGCACAACACAAATGAGATCTGCAGCCTCAGTGTAAGCTACAAATGTTATGAAATCGAACAATGCACCATCATAGCAAAACTGGCATGCGGCAAAGGAGAAAAAAAAAAACCTTACAGGAAATGTTCATGTTTAACTCAGGTCTCCATTGTTAAAATACAGTGAAAAAAAGAATGGAAACAACAAAGATGCGGAGAGCAAAAAGTACAGGTTTAAAGCAGTTTGGACTAAAAAAACAGTAAAAAAACGGCTATAAATGTGCATATAGGCACTCATATATTATATATAGGGGTCTTGCTCATGTCCAAAAAGCTTTTAAATGGCACATGGGTTGACCTATCATCAATCTGAACCATTCATTCATATAACAAGGAGCAACCCACAGTGCAAAAATCACATCAATCGGATGATCCTAAGCATCCAATCAATAGCATGGAAAATGAACAGTCAAGATTGAGTGTAGAGACAAAATAGGACCCAATCATCATCTTGAAAAATCCAGTAGATAGATCCCACTTTGTATTGCATATGATTCCAACAGTAGCACTTTGCTTTGATGACTCTTAACCATGTGATTTATGGCTTATGAACAATGGGTGGTTGTAACAAATTGCCACCGTTCAAATGGCTAGGATCACCCAATCACCATGATTCTTGCACCATGGCTTGCTCCCAATGGTAGTATTAAATGATCCCGATCAATGATTGGATGTCCCACATGTAATTCAAAAGACATTGCTAACATCCCCATGAAGGTGGGGCATTAGCAAAAACCCTGTATATAGATGAGGTTAAAATAGAACCTTTAATTAAAATAGTTCTGATTTCTATATGTATGAACAATAACATATATAGATAGTCAAATGGTGTACTTAGCCTCTCAAATCCTAGCTTTTCAAGACATTGTGTGTTTCTACTCTTGAGGTCATGGGTTTGAGGCTCAGTGGTAGACAGTGTGTGTTTGCACCTTGAGATCATGGGTTCAATAACCCATGTGTTGTGTGTGTGGGTGTAAGAGTGTGTGTGTGTGTGTGTGTGTGTGTGTGTGTGTGTGTGTTCACCTTTCAAAAAAAAAAAAAAAAATCAGACCGTCTCTACTCAAAACTTTCACCTTCTACCACAATTTTCTCAATGGGTGGCGACCGCCAATCTCTTTTTCTAAATTGCCCAGCGAAGTTTTTCAAATAAAATGTGTTTTATTTATTTTAAAAAAAAAAGTGTCTGCCTCAGTTTGCCCAAAAAATAGAGCTTTTTGCATATCTTCTGAAATATCTGAAGTTTTTAAACGTTTAATCACTTTACAAGTTTTTTTGCAAAAAATACGGAGTTTAATGGAGTTTTGCTAACAGAGGTTTGGATTACATGACACATGCCCAAACTCCACAATACATGCCCAAACTGTGCAGCTTGAGGCACATGCCCAGCCTACCACATACCAGGAATTACATCACATCCCAAATTTGAGACAGAAACAGATTAACATCACTATGCATTACGCTACAACTAACCTAGAATGTTAAGTTGCATCACCAGCATAGACATACAATCAGAAAGGCAAAAGGGGCAACCCATTACAAAAACAGAACATGAAGGAAATCTTCAAACAGAAAAAAGAAAAAGCGAGGCAGATCTCTTATGGTTGTAACTGAGAATACAAACTGGGGGTATGAAGGGATTGGTGGGAAATCTCTACATAAAAGTCACTCCCTATTTCCTCCTAACTGAGATAACAACATATATTAAATAGAGAGGAAACCTTTGCTCTCCTGATTTGTAGGATAAATGAATCGAAGCAAACTCTCATTACCTGATTCAAGGTTTTAACAAGGTGTTCCATAACAGTAACTGTGGCCATAACGGCCACCATCGTTACCTGTTATGATATAGGCCGTATCGGCCGTTATGGCTCTCTCTTTTTTCGTCTTTCTTTTTTTCTTTTTCTGAAAAAAAAAAACTGTTACAAGGACCATTATGGGGCCGTTATAGACTGTTACAGGACCATTACGGGGCCATTACAGCCCTTTTTTTCTGTAACAGCCGTCACAGCCGTTTCAGCCCTATAACACATAACAGTTATGACCATTACCGTTACGGTCGTTACGTAATCGATTTGGGATACCATGGGTTCTAGGTATGAAATTGCATCCACACAGGAACTTCCCATGCAGTCACAGCACCAACCAATTGGAGCTCTGGCAACCCCAGAACAATGCAAATGTGGGATTAGGGGGGAAACGTACAAAGAAACTGTTCTCATTAACGGTTCACTGTTCATCCATACGGCATCTAAAAAAATTCATGCACGAAGCATGAAGGGAAGCAGCAAAAACTCAACTGCGAGGTGGGGAAGTGCCTTGTTGAAAATGTTACCAAAAGTGGGAGCACTGAGTCCAAAAGATAGAACTAGGAAGCAAAAGAGGGAGCATGAGTCCGAAAGAGTGTCTGTAAGCAGGAGCAACAATTTGTATATAAAGACCAAAAGAAAACCCACAACACCAAAACCTTGCTTTGACCTTTAATAGCAATTACAAATGTTTTTTTTTAACGATAATAACGAAATTTATAAAAAGAGAAAGCCAAAGGCTAAAGAATACTGAAGAAAAGAAGAAGAAGAAAAAACACAGACTTTACAAATCAAACCAATTAACTGGAGACTGATCAACAGCTAAAATATTAGCTGCATGCGCCCATTCTATTACATTTTGTCTTGCCCTCATGAAAACTTCCCTGGGATTAATCCTATGATTTTTAAAGCATTGGCAATTTCTCTCCAACCAGATACTCCACAGACCTGCCAATAAACATAAGTGCCAAACTCGTTTCCCGACTTTGCTTTTCCCTCCTCCATGCCAAGTCAAGAAAAGTTGATCTATCGATCTAGGAAGAACCCATGAGACTCCGAAGAGGATAAGGAAATCACTCTAAATCATTGATGCAACAGGACAATGGATGAATAAATGATCGACCGACTCCTCATTGCTGTCGCATAACAAGCATACATTTGGGATTATCATGCCACGCCTTCGTAGATTATCAACGGTAAGGACCTTCTATCTACTTACCAACTAAGCAAATGCTGCCACCTTGGATGTAGCTCCATATCGCCAAAAATAAACTAGTGCTAAATCAAAATATCCCCGATATTATCAAAATCTCCGGCTCGGCGACACCGATAACACCAGTAGTCTAAGAAATTCCAGGTATCGGCAATGTATCACTAAATATCGCCAATATTTTCGATTGCATAAATTCCAGGTGTCGTTCGTGTCACCAATGTATTGATATTGCCAATATTTTCGACTATGTAAATTCTAGGTGTTGCTTGGATCACCAATGTATCGGCGATCTTTCAATAATATCGCCAATGTATTGATGTCACCAAAAATATGTTTACTAAAATACTTTCCATTTCAAAAAAAATTTATGGGTGCATGGTTATATGCGGCGTTCAAATTGCCGACGATAATATCGATCATATCGCAATATTATTGTTATCACTCCATGGGCGATATTGACACCACAATCTTCCATTTCCTTTCTAGTTATTAACGATTTCTTGGCAAAATATCGTGTTGTCGATATTCAGAAATATTGATAGATATTTGGATGGAAGGTTGGATGGATAGATGGGATGGACGGGATGGTTCTCTTACACCAACACATGCTTTTAGCGCCCCATTAAATGGAAACTTATTATATATGCATTCTTTTTGTAATTTTTTATTCCTAAATATGCAAATATGTGTATTTTAGCATCTCCTGAAGTTTCACTAAAAAAATCCACTGTTTTCCCACATTTTCGCTTATCGACCATATTATCAGCGATATCAATGTTGTTTCTATATCCCCGACCAACAAAACTTGTAGTGATACCAAGGATGATGAACATTGGTCACACCAGAGAATCTTCCTCTGATGATGATGGATATTGACCTGACAAGAGATCTAAAATCCTAATTAACTACTCCACCTCTTCATCGTTAAGATTTCTTCTACATGGAGGGGCCCATATAACCTCCTCACCTAGGATGGAGAAGCATCTCTCTACCTAAAATATTTCGGCTCTATGGAAATACCTGCTAGACAAGGAAATAGGACACTCAATGTTTTATTATCAGCCCACGCATCGTCCCAAAAGCGAACCTTCTTACCATTCCCAAGTGAGTATCCCATGTTTTCTAAGACTAAATTTTTCTGATCATTCACCGACTTCCATAATGAGGATGCCATGTACAGAGAAGCAGCTTTTGTCTATCTACCCCCTTCCTCAACTTCATATTTTCTACCCACTACTTCTCTCCATAAGCTCCCTTCCTCTAACCCGAACCTCCAAACCCGCTTACCCAATAGTGCCCTATTCATTACCCACAAGTCCACAACATAGCCATTCTCATAGGATGGAAATAGGTCGGATTCAGGGCCGGGTCAGGGTCAGCCCAAGCCTGACCCATTTGCCTAAACGGGCCAACAATTCTTGCCCAAACCCAACCCACGACCCATTACCCTCTGACCAGATCCTACCTGCTTCAAAAGTTAACAAGCCCAGCCCGACCCGGCCCATTAAATTGTACATGGGTCAGGCACTGACCCGATCCAAACCAAGTCAGGTTTAAGAATAGAATATGACAGTAAGGCTATGCACAACCTAGCCCAAACAATGGGTACGTACATACATATTGAAAACAAAATGAATGAATGAATTATCTATACTTTTCTTCTTTATTTTGTTTCGGGTTTTGGATCAAGTTAGGTCAGTTCAGCCAGCCCAACCATTGATAACCTATATGGGCGGGGCGGGTTAGGTAGGGGTTCGACCCATTTACTTAAATGGGTCATGTTTCTAGCCCAAGCCTGACCCACTACCCATTTAGATTGGCCCAAACCCACCTCAAAGTGGGTTGGGTCAGTTGACATGTGGGCTGACCCAAGCCCATTGCCATCCATAATTCTAATTGCCGCATGCTGAAGAGAGGATTTAAAATGATGACCAGATCCAGTAGATACCCCAGATTACTAAACAAAACCATACTCCAAAAGTGAGCAAGAGGCTTAAGGCAATCTGGGTTGGTTATATAATTGAAATTGCAAAGAAAAAGTTCAATATGGATCTGTTTCAAAATATATTTCCAAAAACAAGAAATAGAAAAGAAACACCAAATACCAGAACGATGTGCAAGAGCAAAAGTTGCCATAAAATTTAGCTAGACAAATCTCACACAAATGTATTTGCAATAGGCCAATAGTCACTTGTATCATAAGATAATGTTCACCTGTCGATTTAGATCTTTTGCCTTATCAGCATAGATGCGAGATTCAGATGTCAATCGGCTTGACAGTTCGCTGACCTCTGCAAGATTAAAAGCCAAAATTGTTATGAATGGATCTCAGATAAATATTTGTCACAAAAATATATAAATAACAGGATGCAACTGAACTAATGTAATGCAACCAGGCCACCTGATAATCCCATCAAGGCCGAACCCAGCTAACTGAGTGCTCAGGATCATTTAAAGGGTTTGGATCACAGATTAGGCACATCTGAGGGCCCAAACTATATCATTGCCTATCCAACCGTCCAAATTGGAGTATGGACCATCCAACCATCCCAATATATTGATCATAACCACACAACCCTGAAAGACCATACAGTTCATATATGAACAGAGAAAAGGTGTCGGTATTGTACAATCGTACAGCAGCAAAAGAGCATACAGCTCGCATATGAAAAGACTTTAGTGGTCCTTGGACACTCAAGTTGTTTACATTTCCTCTTTTCTTTCTCTCACTTTTTTTATCTCCCTTTCATTTCATTGCAAGTGCACATAGGATTCACTAAATTTGGCAACATGTATTGTTCAATAGTGTTCTATTGAAATTTATTGGAGAATATGTTCAAACCTATGTAAAGCCAACAACATAAGACCATAAAGTGTGGACATATGCCACGATTAATTGAATATTGAATAATGCTTCTTTGAGTTTTCTTTATGATAATGTGAGACTCTCTCATGAATTTGCTAGTTTAAACTACAATAATGATGACGAGTTACTTTTACTTCTGCCCATGGTTAAATTTTTGTTGTAATATAGATGCTTTTTCTTAGGATCAACTTCCAGCTACAAATCATTACTGCATAATGAATGAGCCCATGAAAAAGGAAAGAATCAAAGATAAACTTACGGTCCAATTTTTCACCAACACCAAGAACTTCTTGTATATTGCGAGTCATGATTTGGTGGACTTCATAAAGTTCATCATTTAACTTTGCAAGGTTCCGCTGAGTACGGGTGTCCAAGTATAATTTCTTGGTCTTCTGTATGAATGTATCTTTAAAACACAAAAAGAAAGAAAGACAGAATTAAAATAAAATAATAAATAAATCCATCAAAATAAAATATCAAGGTATGAGAACCAACATTGCAATCATATTAGCTTATGCTACGGGGAATAGAACAAGATGTAGAGAAGACATACCAAATTTGATAAAAGCATATGGCCTTGCAGCAGTTTCTATTTGACTCTCATTGACTTTCTCGAACTCGTTTTTGAGGTCTTCTAGGTATTGAAATGCAAGTTTCTTCGGATAAGAACGATCACACATGGTTAAATAACATACACGGCCTTCAATAATGTAGCTGCAAAATTAGGTTAAGGTAACAACAGAAATTGAATTAAATGGACCGGACATGAAATGACTAACATGGAAGAATAAGGACCAGCGAAATCCATGCTGTGTCCTCAGGTAGCCAGTTATGTTACGTGGGTAAAGCTTAAAACAGATCCACGAATTGTCTTTTTTCATGGTAAAAGATCCACACCATTTAGGAGAAATCTTTCTTGATGGAAATTGAAACCTACATATAAAATGGGTCATATTGATCATAGTAGCTGGAAATGCCCTAGAGGCATGTGAAACACATTTCAGAAAGGACGTGGTTTGCATTTCAAAGTTTCCACGAAAATGCTCATGAAATGTCTGTTACACACATTTCTGAAAGGGGAACAATTTGCATTTCACAAACTATGCAAAAACTCTAGTGACAAATTTGTGAAACATAAGTGAAACTCTTGTGAGATTTTTCTTTATTGGCAACATATGTTGAACTCTCGTGAAACATTTCTGAAACGTAAGTAAAACATCAGTGAAACCGATATAGCCAAAGGTGACCCAGGGGCATGCCAAGATGTTTTGGGTCTGTTGCACCTCGCCTGGACCATGAGCGATGCATTTACCTCGGGCATGCCTAGAGCCTGGGTGTGCCTAGTGCCTACAGTACACGCAGTGCTTTACAAGGAGTACCCTTATGGGTACCTTTTTTTGTGTGGGCTTCTTCTTTATGTTTTACCACACAGTATGTAAATAGATAGGAAAGGGCTTTTAAGCCCAATTTTGACAACTTTTCTCATTTTTGTTAGATTAAAGCTTGAGATATTCTTCTCCCAAATTTCAACAACTTTTCCCATTTCTTTTTATTTCTTCTAATAGTGTGTTAAGGTGTTGTACCAGAGATTTATGATGAATTGGGAATTTTGAAGGAATTACCAAATTTAGGTTTGACTTTAGAGGATTTGGGTTTTTGAAAAATTTGATCACAGGGTTTGAAAATTTTAGGAAATTTGGCAAAATTGTGGTTTTGGATTGGTGAATTTGGGGGATATGGGGAAAATGGGAAAGTTAGGGTTAGAATTAGGGGAAATTGGAAAATTACAATTGCGGAATGAAAATTACAATTTTAATTGACGAATGGGATGCTCAATCATCAATTTGAAGTGTCTATTCTTTCATACAGCTAGGGACAAGCAATGGTGCAAAAAATCATTCCAATCAAATGATCCTAAGCATCCAATCAATAGCATGGAATATGAATAGTCAAGATTGAGTGGAGAAACAAAATAGGTCCAATCATCATCTTGCACCATCCATCCGATATATCCCACTTTGTATTGCTTAAGTTTCCAAAGTAGCACTTTTGCTTAATGATTCTAGCCATGCATTCATGGCTTGTAAAAATATAGACACTTGGAACAAATTGGCCTCATTCATAGGGTTAGGAATTGGGATCATTCAATCAGCGTGACTCACAACATGGATTGCTCCCAATAGTACTATTGAATGAACAGTCCCGGTTGATGATTTTGCATCCCATGTGTCATTCAAAAGCTGTTGGGGATATTGCTAAGGTCCCATGACGGTTAGGACATTAGCAAAACGCATAATTAAATATCAATATTTAAAATATAAAAATTAAAATTGCTGCCTGAGCATTTTGAGCAATATAGGGGCAGGTGTCATGTGCCTAGCACCTTTAGCTACACTGAGTGAAACTGTTGTGAGACTTAAGCGAAACATGTGAGACAATATTGAAATTTTAAATTAACAAGTTCTCACATCTTCTTGCTTAGTTTTGTATAAATTTCCCACACAATTTAAAGGTGTACATATCTCGCATGTTACTTGGGCACCTTATAAATGCGAGAGGTGTGCTACCCATGCATATGTGCACATATGCATTAGAAAGTAAGTAGCATACTGTTTGACCAATATAGAAAGTGGCATACAGTGTCTATAGACAACTGCTTAAAAACATGATGGGGCTGCTATAGTCACGAGGACCTTCTGCTTTATATAATTTCTAAACTCATATTGTCATCACGTACTCGTATTCGTTTGCACCAATATCTACAGACAAAATTGATGAGAATGCATGTCTATTGGCTCCATGTAAAAGAAGGGGAACGCATAGAACTTTGGTTGTAACATGCCAAGAGACAACAGGCCTCAAATAAAAGGATACTGGAAAACATAAGGACCAGTTTCAATGGACATTCTTGATGCTTCGTTGTGGCCCTTCGAGAGATTCTTGAACAAAGACTTAGCCTGTTGCTTGTAGAATTCAGCATCTTTCTGATCACGACCATCATCCAGTCCTTCAGCTAATGGAAGCCCATCAGTAACCCGAGCAATCATTGTCAGCTTCACCATCTTTTCTATGCAGCCTTCGAATTACAGAAGAGTTGGTAGAATATAATTGTCAATCACCTCTGGAGTCTGTATAAGAAGAAATCAGATTTAGCATACCCAGGATTTTGTTGCGACAAATGAGTAATGACAGCTAAAAAAGGGCATTTTTGTATCAAGACGAAGCTATCATTGCATATTTATGTGAATGAAAATAAATGAGAAAAGCAATGACTTCTTCACTTCAGATATTTTCTGTTAGATCACATGTAGTATCAAGTCCAAGATGTGATGATACACACGTACAATCAAGTCCAAAAATGAGACAGCCTTATTGTCCTAGACCTAGCACATGAGTGACTTTAATGAGATTGATTTTCTATGCTCCCTAAAAGATACCAAATGTGGTTCTAAGTAGAACTGCAAATTCAGAGTGAAGTATGGCAGGCACAACTGAGAACTAGCAGTATAATGATGGATTGTGATTATACTTCCTACTGGATTTACTCAATGCCAGTATACAATATAAACTAGCCTTGCCTCGAGGAAACAATTATAGTTAGACCTTAAAGACATATAAAATACTAATTCACAGCACAATAAAGTACTGGCGGACAGAATAATGAATCCATCAACCAATGGAAATTCCACACTCTTTAGGTGGCAGTGGAAAACCAATAAATACATTACAGAGAAACTATATGTTCTTATTGGGAAATGCAGGCTTACACCTTAGCACCCGGAACATGATCAGCATATTAAAAACTTAGCAATTGAATGAACAATCTACCAACACGTCTGGGCAATTCGACTAGGCCCTGTGAAACCCAGATATGGACAAGTTGAATGAGTTCATGGAAAATGGATGGTTAAATTGAGATTAAAAAAAAACACATTTAAGCATATTTTTAAAAAATCGGAATTAATATGCTCACCACCTGGAACATGATAAGCATATTAAAATTTTCAAAACTGAATGAAAAATCTACAGATTTGCTGGGCAGTTCCACTGGACCCTGTCAAATCAAATCTCAGTGAGTTGAATGCATCCAAGGCAAATGGTTAAATTGATATATATAAAAAAATCCTGATTAAGCATATTAAAAGATTCTAGATTAATATGCTTACCGCCGTGGACATGATAAGATATTAAAAAATATGCAACTGAATGAAAAGAATCAACCGATGCACCTGGGCAGTTCGACAGGGCCCTGTCAAACCCAGAACTGGATGAGTTGAATGAGTCCACAGCAAATGGTTAAACTGATGATAAAAAAGATAAAGGTAAAGCTATAGATTGTAAGGGTGCAGATTTCTCCTATCCAATCCAAGATGGGATTTAACTTCCAAACACTAAACATCTATATATCTTCTATCACGTTTCCTTCATTATCAGTCCCTTTCGGTATGGCTCTACACCAATGCCGGTTTATATCAATTAGAGGTTTATATCAATTAGAGTTAGAGGTAGTGCGTGAATGCCAAGGTGCCGTTAAACATTCCAGGTAACTGGAAATGATCACCACATATGTTGAACAAATGCATAAGAACATTGATAATCGAAACTCGTTGCACCTTTTGCACAAATGACATCCAACCAGGGAAGTTCACCAGCATCGACTTTTGCACTTTTTGAATCATGCCAATGCAGCATTGTCAGCTCGAATCCTAGTTGGTCCAGGTCCGGGGTCTGGGTTCAGGGTCTGGGACCAGATGTTGGTCCAGGTCCAGGTCCAACTCCAGGTCTAAGGCCAGTGGGTCATGATTGGGGTCCAGATCCCTGTCCTAGTCTCGGTCTGGGGTCCAGATTTGTGGGTGAATTATGTCTGCATTGATTGAGCCGGCAGGGGTTAGATTGGAATTCAAAAGAGAGACGTATTTGAAAATCGTTGTCAATTGGATAGTTCAGTTGCTGAAGCCAGGCTCAAGAGGGGAAGCAGTGGCAGTTGGGGAAAGAGTCTCATAGGCCCCGCCTCTCCAACGATGCTTCAAGCAAAAGAAGCTGGATCCACCACAAAGTTTTGTAGGTTATAAGCTTAACCTACAATGGGATGTGTGGGACCCACCATGATGTGCACATGACGTCCAATCCGTCCATCACGCGTGCCCCCTCAGTTTCTCTTCGGCGCCCAACAATCAGGCCGATCCTCATTTCTCTTGGCAATCATGAGGGCGACATCTTTGACAGATTGAACGTCATGCGCAGATCACGGTGGGCCCCACACTTCGCATCTTAGGTTAAGCTTTGCAGTGGATCCGGCCAAGAAGAATTACAACGGATGTTCTTTGCTTAGTCAAGCGTCTCGAGGAACACCCAGAGGGAAGGCAGGACGGCATTCTCAGGCCCATATTTCAAAAGAGGCCCCCAGTCGGCTAAGATGCCTGCGCCTCCATTCACAATCTGGGAATCTCATCGTGGCAGGAGATTCACCGTCTGTTCGTCGGTGGATTACGGAACCCTGAGAAGGGCCCACGGCTTCCACCTCATTCTATAGCTGAGTCCAACATCTAGCTCATTGCCAGGATCGCACTCCCGCCCAGCGTTTTCTGGTCCCGATCGAACGATCCAGATCGTCGGTCGTTCACGATCCGGACCGTCACGTTCAGCGGTCCCAGATTTTAGGGCGAACGCCCATAATCTATGAAATTTAAAAAAATGAAAAAAGAAAAAACAAAGAAAGGAGAAAAAGAAGAAAATCCAGCCATCCAAACATAGAAAAACAAGATGGAAATTGAAAATCCTCACCTCTTTTTCCATGCATCCTCAAGCACTAGCATCCCGACCGTTCGTCGGAATCGTCGGATCCGTGATTTCAACGTCTGTAGGGTTGAGCAGGAGGAGGAAGAAAATGGACGACAGGGGCAGGGTTGGATGTTGTGAGGAAGAAGACATTGAAGGGGAAGTTACGAGTAAAAAGACCAGAATGCCCGTTTGTATTTTCTCGCGAAATGAACGAGGGTACTTTTGATATTTTAATGGTTTGTACCACAGTCGGTCGAACTTTCATGAGATCCACCCCGTCCATCGATACGCTGCCTTATGTTTACCTTGTAACTTAAAAATCACGGCCACCGTAAGTCAAGTAGACCATGCCCAAGGAAGAAGTTGGGATGGGAGCTCACCGTTAGTTGTGTATGGTCACCAAAAATAGTATTCCAAAATTTAGAGTGGGCCACACCACGTGGATTTTGATGTTTTAGGTATCCTGTTTTGAACGCTAGAGTAAATGGCATGGAATTCAATGGATGAAATTAACAATGCACAATGATCGGCTTTGTGGTAGTAAATGGTATTGGTATTCCAAGGCTCCGATTGGTCCACTTGTGGTAGTAGACACCACATCCGTCTACCCATTATCGGACGACCATTCTTGTACAAGATAAGAGCGTCCTCTCCATATATCACTTCACCTTGAAATTTCCAACCCCCAATAGTGTTGACGTATCCGAGGTGATCAAAAGGAGGCTTAAAGATGCTACGAGACTGCCCTAAATGTAAAACACCAAGTCTTGACGTCATGCAAGTCTCAACCTTGGATCTCAGGGAGGAGAGCTCAAAAAGAGGTTCCCCATCCGAGGACTTGCTACCCATTCAACTCTTCGACGAGGATCCAAAAATGACAGTTCAGATTGGCTCACTGTTAGAGCTCCAACTCCGTGTTGGCATTTTCCTCCTCATTAATGAGGAGAGAGAGAGAGTTTCACTTGCTGTCCGACCGGTCGGTGCCCCTGGCCGACCAGCCGGACAAAGTGGCCGGAAACCACATTTTCGTTAGACGTTTTTTGTGAAGGCCGACCGGTCGTCCGACCGGCCGGTGGTCCTGGCCGACCGGTCGGCAGACAGGTCGGGCCATGTGTTTTTATACACAATTCTCTCTGGACTATTCTTTGGTGGGTCCGACCGGCCGGCGGTTTTGGCCGACCGGTCGGAGGTGTGCGCGGATTGCTACTGCAGTTTTCAAATCAGGCTAGGACTCTTGCAAATCTATATATATGGAGTTCTAATTCGGGATTTGTTATTCCCACAAGTTGTTCTACACGTCCTAGGTGAGAGAGAGAGAGAAAAAGAGAAAGAGAGGAAGAGAAAGAGGGAGAGGAAGCTTGTTGGTAGAGGAGGCATTGCTCGAGAAGGTGATTCCCGGTGCAACAACGTCTCGGCTCTTCAACGTCCTCGTGCTCGAGTGAGATCTCTCAGTTTTTCTTATCCTTTCATTGTTATCCATCCCTGTGTGGGTGAAGAAGGTTTATTCCAAGCGGTGTGTGCTTGTGATCGGTTGTAACAGTTCTCTGAGATAATGGATTGTTGATCTGGACTAGGTCCCGTGGTTTTTACCTCTTTGGAGGGTTTTCCAGGTAAAAACTCCTTGTGTCGTGTGGTTGTTTGTTTACTCTTGATTATTGCATTATGCTAGTCCATAACTCTAGTGCATTGGGGGGCGAGATCCTCAGGCTTGTGTGAAATGCACCCAACAAAGTAGTATCAGAGAGTTCAAGTTAATTGAACAGGAAGTGGGATTGATTCTGAATTATGGAAGGTAGCTCATCAAGGATGATTAGTCTCAATGGATCCAACTGGACCATATGGAAGGCTAAGATGGAGGACTTGCTTTATTGCAAGGACTTGTATGCTCCAATTATAAGCGTATCAGCGAAGACGAAGGATATGTCAGATGATGATTGGAAGAAGCTGGACCGAAAGGCGGTGGGGTTTATTAGACAATGGTTGGATGATTCGGTTTTTCACCATGTATCTACAGAGACCTCAACCGCTAGCTTATGGCTGAAATTACAAGGGCTGTATGAGAGGAAGACAGCCAGCAATAAGATATTCCTGATTAGAAGACTTGTAAATCTCAAGTTCAAGGATAATGGTTCTGTGGCTGAGCACATGAATGAAGTCAGCAACATTGTGAACCAACTCTCCGCTATGAAGATGGTCCTGGACGATGAACTACAGGCTTTGCTATTACTTAGCTCATTGCCTGATAGTTGGGGACATTAGTGGTGTCTCTAAGTAACTCCGCGCCAGGCAGAAAGATATCCATGGAACAGGTAACAGGTTGTCTCTTTAATGAAGAGATAAGGAGGAAGTCTCAAGGCTCTACTCAGCAAGAGGCCCTTGTGACACAGGATCGAGGGAGAGGAAAGAACAGAATGGGCGGGAAAGCCCGAGAGAAATCCAAAGGCAAGTCTAATGTCAGGAAAGATGTTGAATGTTGGAACTGCGGCAAGAAGGGCCATTACAAAAATTAATGTCGCAAGAAAAAGGATCAGAAAGGAAAATGAAAGGAAAAAAATGATGAATCAAATTCTACTACGGTCGCCTCAGATGGCGACATTGTAGTCATTCTCTCAGCAGATCATGATGTTTGTCTCACGGCTGCGAATCTAGACACCGATTGGGTGGTTGATTCGGGAGCGTCATTTCATGCAACTCCACGAAGGGATTTCTTCACAAGCTACAAGCAAGGCAGCTATGGTATAGTGAAGATGGGGAACTCTGGAGTGTCCCAGATTGTGGGAGTTTGTGATATTTGTGTAAGGACCGATATAGGCTGTACATTGGTTCTAAAAGATGTGAGACATATTCCAGACCTTTGCCTCAACTTGATGTCAACGGGAAGGTTGGATGTAGCCGGCTATGAGAGTCGGTTTGTTGGTGGGCACTGAAAGCTCATCAAGGGTTCGATGATCGCAGCAAGAGGGAAGATGTGTTGCACCCTATACAAGACATGTGTCAGTATATACAAGGGTGAGTTGGACGCAGCAGAAGATTCAGCAACAGACATGTGGCAAAGACAGCTCGGCCACATGAGTGAGAAAGGGTTTCAGCTACTAGCGAAGAAGCACCTCCTTCCAGAGTTGACAGGTACACCTCTTAAAACCTGTATTGATTGTTTATCAAGGAAACAGAATAGGGTTTCATTTGTAAAAACTGCTTCCCATGTTAAGAAAGTGCATCCATTAGATTTGGTTTATTTTGATGTTTGTGGTCCTATGAGGACAAAAACCTTGGGTGGAGCATTGTACTTTGTTACGTTTATAGATGATGCATATAGGAGGGGTTGGGTTTATGCTTTGAAATCCAAGGACGAGGTCTTTGGTGTGTTTAAAATATTTCATGCCATGGTCGAGAGGGAGACAGGTAGATCATTGAAGTGCATTCGCACTGACAATGGTGGTGAATACATTGGTGACTTCCATGAGTATTGCAAGTCTCTAGGTATATGGCATGAACAGACGGTACCCAAGACCCCCCAGCACAATGGTGTCTCTGAGCGTATGAATCGCACCATTATAGAAAGAATCAAGTGATGTTATCCCATGCGAAGTTGCCCAAGATGTTTTGAGGAGAAGCAATGCACACAGCAGTGTATCTGATAAACAGGTCTCCATCAGTCCCTTTGAATGGAGAAGTACTTGAGAAGGTGTGGACTGGACGTGATCCTTCGTACAGTCATCTCAGGGTATTTGGATGCAGGGCATCTGTTCACGTACCAAAGGACGAGAGGTCCAAGCTCGACACAAAGATCAGGCAGTGTGTGTTCTTGGGGTACGGTGATGAGAAATTTGGCTTCAGGTTGTGGGATCCAACCGAGAAGAAGCTAGTCAGGAGCAGAGATGTAGTTTTCATTGAAGATCAGTATATAGAAGACATTGGAAAGCCAGAGAAAACTCAGCCCAGTTCAGATGAGCTGGAAGATTTGGATCCTACTACTCCTCACATGGTGCCTGATGACAGGGGAGTACAGCAAGGTACAGAGGACGAGAGAGTTCCTACAGGAGATGGACAAGGGGAGCAGCCCCCGTTTGATCCACCTGTTGAGCCACAGGTGAGGAGGACATCTAGGGACATGCACCCGTCCAAGAAGTACTCGCCGCATGAGTACATTATGCTTACTTATGGGGGAGAGCCAGAAGATTATTCTGAGGCTCTAGCCGACGAGCATAAGGAGGAGTGGTTGAAAGCTATGCAAGAGGAGATAGAATCCTTGCATAAGAACCACACATATGACATGGTGAAATTGCCTAAGGGCAAGAAAGCTCTGAGCAACAAGTGGGTGTTCAGAAAGAAGATTGAGCAGAAGAATTCACAGACAAGGTACAAGGCCAGACTCGTGGTGAAAGGTTTTGGTCAAAGGAAAGGCATAGACTTCGATGAGATATTCTCACGAGTGGTGAAGATGACATCCATACGGATGTTGCTTGGGTTGGCGGCTAGCATGGATCTGGAGATAGAGCAGTTAGATGTTAAAACTGCTTTCCTCCATGGTAACCTGGAAGAAGAGATCTATATGCGACAACCAAAGGGGTTCGAAATCAAGGGCAAAGAGCACATTGTGTAGGCTTAGGAAGATCTTATATGGGCTGAAACAAGCTCCTAGGCAATGGTACAAGAAGTTCGACTCGTTCATGTTGACACATGGGTATAATAGAACGGAGTCGGACCACTGTGTGTTCACTCGCAGGTTCTCAGATGGTGATTTCTTAGTTCTGCTCTTATATGTTGATGACATGCTCATCATGGGAAAGGACACCAAGAAGATCGACAGGCTGAAATAGGAGTTGGGAAAGTCATTTGCGATGAAAGACTTGGGCCCAGCCAGACAGATCCTAGGAATGGAGATAACCCGTGACAGAAGCAGCAGAAGGCTTTGGTTGTCACAGGAGAGGTATATTGAGAAAGTCCTAGAGCGGTTTAATATGAATGCAGTGAAGCCGGTCAGTACTCCACTGGATGGTCACTTCAAATTGAGCGACAAGCAGTGTCCCAAGACGAAGGCAGAGGTGAAAGAGATGCAGAAGATACCCTACGCTTCGACAGTAAGAAGTTTGATATATGCTATGGTATGTACGCGCCCAGACATAGCATATGCGGTTGGTGTTGTCAGGCGGTATCTTGCCAATCCTGGCAAAGATCATTGGGCAGCAATGAAGTGGATACTACGGTATCTGAGAGGCTCATCCAGGTTGAGCCTATGCTATGGTGACGGGAAGCCTGTGTTAGAGAGTTACACAGATGCAGATATGACAGGTGACATAGATTCCAGGAAGTCCACATCGGGTTTCATGTTCACGTTTGTTGGGAGAGCGGTTTCTTGGCAGAGCAAGCTACAGAAGGTCGTAGCATTGTCGACGACAGAGGCCGAATACATTGCAGTCACAGAAGCATGCAAAGAGATGCTTTGGATGAAGAGGTTCCTACAAGAACTTAACTTGAAGTAGGAGAAGCACGTGGTCTATTGTGATAGCCAAAGTGCGATACACTTGAGCAAGAATCCAAGTCAGCATTCCAAGTCGAAGCGCATAGAGATACGGTATCACTGGATCAGGGATACTTTGGAACAGAAGGTGTTACAGCTTGAGAAGGTCCACACGGACGATAACGGGTCAAACATGATGACCAAGGCCTTGCTCAAGGGAAAATTTGAGGCTTGTATAAGCCGGGCTGGCTTGAAGATGGTGAACTCCTCCTGAGTCGGAAAAGGGGGAGATTTGTTGGCATTTTCCTCCTCATTAATGAGGAGAGAGAGAGTTTCACTTGCTGTCCGACCGGCCGGACAAAGTGGCTGGAAACCACATTTTCGTTGGACTTTTTTTGTGAAGGCCGACCAGTCGTCCGACTGGCCGGTGGTCCTGGCCGACCGGTCGGCAGACAGGTCGGGCCATGTGTTTTTATACACAATTCTCTCTGGACTATTCTTTGGTGGGTCCGACCGGCCGGCGGTTTTGGCCGACCGGTCGGAGGTGTGCGCAGATTGCTACTGCAGTTTCCAAATCAGGCTAGGACACTTGCAAATCTATATATATGGAGTTCTAATTTGGGATTTGTTATTCCCACAAGTTGTTCTACACGTCCTAGGTGAGAGAGAGAGAAAAAGAGAAAGAGAGGAAGAGAAAGAGGGAGAGGAAGCTTATTGGTATAGGAGGCATTGCTCGAGAAGGTGATTTCCGGTGCAACGACGTCTCGGCTCTTCAACGTCCTCGTGCTCGAGTGAGATCTCTCAGTTTTTCTTGTCCTTTCATTGTTATCCATCCCTGTGTGGGTGAAGAAGGTTTGATCCAAGCGGTGTGTGCTTGTGATCGGTTGTAACAGTTCTCTGAGATAGTGGATTGTTGATCTGGACTAGGTCCCGTGGTTTTTACCTCTTTGGAGGGTTTTCCACGTAAAAACTCCTTGTGTCGTGTGGTTGTTTGTTTACTCTTGATTATTGCATTATCCTAGTCCATAATTCTAGTGCATTAGGGGGCGAGATCCTCAGGCTTGTGTGAAACGCACCCAACACTCCGAGCACAAATGATTGAGTTGTTGTGTGAACATGCCGACGTATTTGCTTGGACTCACCAAGACATGCCGAGCAAAAGCCCCAGCGTCCTGGTCCATAGGCTGAACATGGACCCCAACCACAAGCCCATTCAACAAAAATGATGAGCCTTCGACACAGCGATATGCAGCTATAGGGGAAGAAGTCAGTAAACTTTTCTAGGCCGGCTTCATCGAATAAGTGAATTATCTGAATTGGCTCACCAATGTAGTCCTCGTCAAGAAAGCGAACGGCACATAGAGAGTCTGTTTTGATTATACAGACCCCAACAAAGCATGCCCCAAAGACAGCTTTCCACTGCCTAGGATCGACCAGTTGGTCGATGTCATAGCAGGATATGCACTCCTTAGCTTCATGAATGCATACTCCGATTACAACCAGATTCGCATGCACCAACGGGACAAACAAAAGACAGAATTCATCACTGATCGTGGCCTGTACTGCTATAGGGTAATGCCCTTCGGGCTGAAAAACGTTGGCGCCACGTATCAGAGGTTGGTTAACGAGAAGTTTGCCCAACAAATTGGAAAGACCATGGAGGTATACGTTGACGACATGATTGTCAAGAGAGTCCAATCTATCAACCAGCCAGACGACCTCCAAGCGATGTTCCGCATCCTAAGGGAATACGACATGAAACTCAACCTGAACAAATGCGTCTTCGACATCAGCCCGAGCAAATTCCTAGGTTTCATGGTCAGTCAACGGAGAATTGAAGCTAACCCCGACAAGATCAGAGTTATCCTGGACATGAGCTCCCCAAGCACAACAAAAGTATTCAGCTCCTCATCGAACGAGTGGTAGCACTGAATATATTCATTTCGAGAGCTACCGACAAATGCTTATTGTTCTTCAAGCGGCTCAGAGGAAGCCAGAAGCCAACCTAGACCGATGAATGCGAGCGAGCATTCCAGGAGCTTAAACAGTACCTCGACTCCACACTGTTACTCTCAAAACCTCTGGCCAGGGAGGAATTGACATTGTACTTGGCTGTCTCTCCAACATCAGTAAGTTCTGCCCTAATCAGAGAGAAAGAGGGCACCTAGAGGCCTGTGTACTTCACCAACTGCGCCATGGGTCGAGGCTGAAACTCACTACCTCAAAATTGAGAAACTAGCTTTGGCCTTGATCACTTCATCACGACGGTTGAGCTATACTTTCAGGCTCACACAATCGTCGTCCTGATAAACCAGCCGCTCTGAGAGGTATTGCAAAAGCTAGAAACATCAGGTTGTCTTGACAAAGTGGGCCATAGAGCTCAGTGAGTTTGACATCAATTATCGTCCTCGCATGACAATCAAGGGACAAGCTGTCGTGAACTTCATCATCGAATTCACATACCCGACAGAACTTCTTGCCAATGAAGCCCAAGAGGACGAGAATCCACCTCAGCCAGTGTGGACACTCCATGTCGATGGGTCCTCCAATGCTCAACGAAGCAAGCAGGACTAATCCTAACCTCCCCTGACCTCATCCAGGTCGAATATACCATGAGATTCGGATTTCGGGCATCAAACAATGAAGCAGAATATGAGGCCCTCCTTGCTGGCCTCAAATTAGTCAAGGCTATGGGGGCTAACCAACTTCAAATCTACAGTGACTCACAACTAGTGGTCAACCAGGTCAATGATGAATACTAAGTCAAAGGTAAGAAAATGATAGCATATCTAAGCAAAGCCCGGGAACTGCTCGGACATTTGAAGGGGTATGAAATCAAGCAAGTCCCTAGGTCTGAGAACGCCAACGTGGACTCCCTAGGACCGTACTAATTGAGTTCATGCCAAAGGCAAGTATTAGGCTCACTAAGGAGGCAAAGGTTCTCCCCGTCGGCAACACATCCGTGCTTGGTTACAAGGGTTTAGTATTTTGTCTCCTCCATTCGGTAAAGTCTTTGTTTGTGTTTTGGATTTTAGGGATCTCTTAGGATTTAAACTTCTTATTATTCTAATTTTTCTGCGTGCATTTGCTCTCCCTGTCCATCCCTACCTACATTATGCCTAGAGAACCTAAGGGAAAGGGGAAGGCAATTGTTGAGTCCTCCAGGTCATCTAGGGCAAAAAAGCTTACAAAATCTCGACCCTCCCGAGATGAGCCTCAGCCTCCACCTCTTATTGATCCAGTTGCCCCTCATGATGTATCTGGGGAGGCCATTCTAGACCCCATTTATGATCGCATCTCCTCAGGCGGCATGATTTTTTAGCGAATCATTGTTGCATCCGACCTTGAGTCTTATGGCATCCCTGAAATGATTTAGAATATAGGATGAGATCCAGTTTTCAGTTATGCAGGACCGATTTATCCTGAGTATGTATATCGTTTCCTGTACAAAAAATCATTAACCCAAAACGAGATCCCCTTACCTGTGAGGTGATTGTGCTAGGGTGGGTAGTACCCATTACTATTGAGAGAGTTGCCAAGGTCATTGGGGGACAGGTGTCTAATGCTACACAGTCAGACGGTGACTTGAACGATCTTGCATTGCGTCATGTGTGGACCAGATTCTTATGTAATGGGCATAATAGGCGATGGATACAGGGCAATGCATTATGTGCCTCCGACATGTCAAACAAATTCTATATCCTGCATAGTATCTTCACAACAAACTTTTACCCTAGGTTGTCCAATAAGTCTGATCTCACTCCCTTCATGGTTAATACTCTATATCACATTGGTAAGGGCACGCTTTTATGTCTACCTACTCTCATCTTGCGTCAGCTCTTGGACACCCTTAAGTACGGCCCGTCAGCTTAAACTCCCTTCAATCATATCATTTGCCTATTGGCCAAGGATTGTGGTTTTTCGGCTATCACTGATGTTCCTGGGGCACCCAGAAAATACTCCAAGTAAAATGTGAAAATGATGGAATTACAAAAGATAGAAGTTGTTGCGGAAGGAGATGACTCTCCTAACCCTCTGATAGCTCCGAGCCTGATGACTACGAGGTACTCGCCGAGTCTCAAAGCGAGGCCCCAGCTCAGACTGCTACTCCAGTTCGTCGATCCAGACGTCACTACGTTGTAGCATGAGCTATTGGTACATCCTCCTCCTCGTGTGTATCGGTACATCATCCTCCTCGTGCGTATCGCTCGCACAACTCTCAGAGGGCCAAACACACATACTTGCGGGGCTTTGACGATTTAAGGCTCATAGTGCTCAACAGGACGAGCGCCTTACTAGGCTAAAGGCGATGATGCAATCGTTCCAGGCGACCATACAGAGGATTACTAACACCATCACCTGCCGTAGAGATGATGCATCGAGTCCCGAACCCTCTAGCTAGGCTGGTAGAGGAGTTAGGGTAGTTAGGACATGATGAGGCCAATCCCATCTTGGTCAAGAGTATCTTTTTGCTAACCAAGGATAGGTTGTTTCATGGTTGTTTATTTTTCTTTTTGTAATGATGTGCTACACTGTTGTTTATTTTGATCTTTTGGATATTTGGACTGTTTGCCCTTCTTTTGGATGTTGGATGTTTTTGAGATGTCATTGATATATCTCTTTGTTTCGATTATTTTAATCATATCTGTTGTGTGGGTGGTTGGATGGTTAAGGGCTTTATGCCCCTTTATGACTTGATATTCATGTTAGTATCTCTTTCAAGTCAACTTAGATTTGTGCATATTGATACATCTATTTAGGGCTACTTGCTCAATTTTGGTAGATATATATCATGTTTTTTGTTACGATATACACCATGTGGGGAGGATGGTTGCTTGGGCTATAAGCCTTTTGGTTTAACTGCTTTACATGTATATCCCTTTTATGACCAAATGTTTGTTTGGCCTCTTCCCTCTATGTGCTTCATGTTAAATATCATCATCTAAAAACATGTCTTAATATCTTTTCTGTGCTTCAAGATATATCCTTGTTATGTTAGCTTATTTTGTGCTAACCTTTGTCAGTGACTAACAAAAAGGGGGAGAAAAGTCCCACCAGTCGACCATATTATCTTTTTAGTGGTCTTTAGTGTATAGGAACTTAGGGGGAGATATCGAAGTCAAGTTTGTACATTGTGTCTATGTCAAATTTTATAAATCTTAATGTAAATCTTATTATAACATGTAATCAATGTAAGATAGTATTTTGATTGGGTTTTGGAGTCTAAGGATATCATTGGAATGGTCCATGACATTATAGGTTAGTTTTATTATGTAATTAACAAAGGGGGAGATTGTAAATGCAAATATTTGTCAATTAGCGTGTTGTGTGTGTCGTCAAGTCTAATGAGCCCATTAGTTGCTGAAGATTGAAGCCTTGAAGACCTCCGACATCTCGACGTGAAGAGTTCATTGAAGATCACATACTCCAAGCCGGCTCAAAACCAATCCCTTTGTCCCGATCCTTAAGTATTCCTAAAACCCTTGATCCTTGGTTGGCATGAACATTTAAGTGCACCCCCTTAGCCATTAGGAATGACCTTGGTCTAAGTGATCAGCCTTCGATCATCTTTAGAAGATAGCATTTTGAAGAAGTTTGAAAAATAGGAAACAGGGAATTTTTATAAACCTTCGATATATCGAATGAGAGCTTCGTAGACCTTCAATATATCGAAACTGCTTGTTCGATATATCAAAGAATATTCAGCAAATGCACCACTCTCTGGATAAAAATCTCGATCTATCGGAATGCATTCCGATATATCGAAATAAGAGTTTCGATATATCGAAACCCAGTTTGATATATCGAATAAATGGTCCAGCAACTTCACAACTCACTGTACATAATTTTCGATATATCGAAATGGCCTTTTCGATATATCGAAAACTAGTTTCGATATATAAAACAATTTGTTCTACAAACTATCTATTTTTCTGAACAGAGACTTCGATCTATCAAACTCTTCTCCAATTCTATCGAGAAGGCTATTTTATGACCGTTTTATAGCCGTTGTAAGCATCTCTATTTCATCCCATTGTTAAATCTCGGTTCCCGAACAAGGAGAGAATCCATAAGAGCTTGGTTAGGTGCTACACTACACATCCCTTCTTTTCCAAGCCTTGATTCCTTAAGTTTATTGTTCAATCCATGTTTATTTAAGCAACATTAATGAGCATTCATAGCTTGAATTGAAACATGAACTCAGGCCCTCATTAATGGTTATTGACCTAATTCACATTTGTCATATTCTCATGTCATAAAAGCCATTAATGAAGATCTCGGTGAAACCCTTTTCTACACATTTAAGACTTAACCCTTAGAGAGTTTCAACCAAACCCTAATCTCTCATCTTGGAGACTTAAAGCAAGCATTTAAAGCAAGGTTGCTGATCCAGGGAGCTGAAGAAGGAGCCGTTCATGCAAGCCGAAGCTTTTTCAACCAAAGGCGTTATCAAAGGACTCGTTCAACTAAGTATACTTTAGTTTTTGGAGTTCAAGAAACATTCTCATGTGGTGAGATTTGGGTTTCAGAGTTTGAAGACCCAAACTCGGTGTGGTCCTTGTGTAAGACAAGTCCTTTATTTGGACAAGTCCTTGTGTAGGACAAGTCCTTGTGTAGGATAAGTGATTGATGGATTGGTCATAAGGAAGGATGGATCCATGTGTTAGAGTGTAGACTTTGTGTAGATTGTAAAGATTTATGGTAAACCTCATTTAAAACCATTGTGATAGTGAAATCTGGCCACTCGAGGGGTGAGTAGATCAGCCAGGAGTGAAGTAGGCACATAGCCAAACCACTATAAATATCGTGTTATGTGGTGAATGATCTCTATCTATGTGCATGCAATTGCTTTATTCTTTTCATGCTTGAGATGACTTAATGATGACATATTATACATAATTGCTCTTCAATCTCATATAGAATAGCATATCAAGTATTTGATGAAACGTATCAATGATGCTAATCATTTTATCATGTTTATCTTCTTATGTCACTTGAATGCTTATTTACTTGCCTAAATTGATAAATTAAAAAGAGTCCTATTCACCCCTATCTAGGACAAAGAACCAAGTTTCTTGCTTCTACAAGTGTGGTAACTAAACTTATTTCGTAATTTTAGCATCATGTTGGATGAACCCCATCCTCCAATTTTTGCAGCAAGGACAGCTGCCCGACGACAAAAAAGAAGCACGAAAGGTTCGACTCCGCTTAGCTTGTAATGCATTGTTAGACGGCGTGCTATATAAGAAAGGTTTCTCTCACCCGCACTTAAGATGCCTCCGACCACAGGAAGTTGAGTACGTGATGAGAGAAATTCATGGAGTATGCGGAAACCACGCCAGCAGACAATCGTTAGCACATAAGGCTGTCAGACATGGGTATTATTAACCCACTATGTATGAAGACTCCAAAGAGTATGCTAGGAAGTGTGACAAGTGTCAGCTGTTCACCAAGACACTGCATCAGCCCCCAGAGAAGCTGACCACCATCATGAGCCCCTGGCCATTCGCCCAATGGGGCGTCGACATCATCGACCCTCTGCCTAAAGGCAAGGGCCAGAGCAAATATACAATTGTGGTTGTTGACTACTTTACCAAGTGGGCAGAGGCAGAACCCTTAGCCCAGATCATCGAGAAGAAGATAATGAACTTCATATGGAAATCTATTATCTATCGATTCGGTATCCCCCACACCATCGTTACTGACAATGGTCGACAATTCGAAAATCGCAAGTTCTGAGGACTGTGCGAAGAACTCGGCATCAAGAATGCCTTTACTTCACTTCGGCACCCACAGGCCAATGGGCAGGTGGAAGCCATTAACAAGATCATAAGAGGCCATTTAAAGACAAAGTTGGAAAAATGCAAGGGAGCATGGGCAACGAGCTCCTGCACGTCCTATGGGCCTACAGGACAACGACCCGATCCACCATTGAGGAAACGCCATTCTCGCTGGCTTATGTGACCGAACTGATGATTCCAATGGAGGTTGGCATGCCCTCTCATAAAACATGATCCTTCTAGCCTGAGGAGAACGAAGAACTAATGAAGGTCCGCCTTGATCTCCTCGAAGAGCTCAGAAAAACCACCTTAGACTCGTCGTGTACCAACAAAGGGTAGCCCTATACTACAATTCGAGAGTCAAACATCGAAGTTTCTGGACTAGCGACTTAGTATTACGGAAAGTGTTTGACAACATCAAGGAGCCCAACCTCGGACCATTCGGCCCGAGTTGAGACGCACCCTACAAGGTCGTCGGCACAGCCCGCCTAGGACGTACTAACTCGAAGACCTAGAAGGCAACCCACTGCCCCACCCTTAGAATGTCGAGCACTTGAAGTACTATCACCAATAAAAATGCCAAGGCATAAATTTCCTCGTTATTCTACTTCCTTTCGACAACCACTTGTACTGAAACTTTTTTTATCAATAAAAGTGGGTACTTTCCTTTTGAGGTATCTAACGTTTCTCAAATATGGGCTTAAATGCCCTATAAAAAAGGGAAGTGCCGACCAAGCGCCCTTCAAAATATCTTCAACCCTAAGTGAAGGCGTCGCCCCGAGCGACCCTCAACGAGCCAGCTCAATACGAGTGTGCTCCCAAAAGCCACCCCAGGCTCCCACAACTGCTCACCGCAGCAGAGTATACCGTAAAATAGTTGACAAAAAATAACATTGTATTATTCATGGGCCTTATTGGATCAATTACAACATGTATCATATGGCGACATATTTCATTACAAAAGGCAACCTATGCTACCACGACTTCCATTACAAAAGGCAACTCCGTCGAATAAAAGGGAGGAAGAACGACCCTCCCGCCAAGGTCCCCTCCCTCATTCAGTATTGCATTTCTTCCCTCTTCTGCTCTTCAACCAGCAACCTAAGATGGATAGTGACACAATGCCTCAGAAGACGAAGGCGTTACAATGGCATGCCAAAGACAACAGAGGTCCAAAGAATAAGCTACACACACTCAGAGACGGGCACCCGGAGAACCAAGCACTACAACTAATGGTCGAGATCAAGGACACGCCGAACAGAGGTAGCACACGACAAAACAAGGGTTAAAACCCACCAACAACAGTCAAAACCTCTTGACCCTCCACCCAAGGTCTACCTTCAGGATCCGATCTACGAGACAACACGCTAAAAGCTACACCTAATTGCACTACGCTCCTAAAAACCAAGCTTCTCTCTAACTCGATTTGCCAAAGGGTTAGAATGGAAGCACCCATGGTTGTTTCCAGCATAGCCATCTTTGCGAGACAAGCTACAGAGGTTGGGTATTTATAATCATACAAGCGCTCGCTCCTCTACCGATGCGCGTCACACGTATGCACGTGATTAGCTTCACCGCCCTACGTCATGTGCCATAACAACATGGCACATCATGATTCAACAATCGAAACGTCGCTTCGCGGAAAACCATACCATCACCACGTGGCGATTTGTCAATTGCGAAAACCTCTCGAAATAAAGGTAGCAGTTAATACTCACTACATATTATGCACCAACACATCAAATCCATGAAATGAGTCACGTACTTGCGTTCTCCCAATAAGATCCCAAGTTAAGATTTTTCTAAGTGCCACTCCTTGACTCCTCGACTGATCTGCTCTACAATTAGTGCAAGGAGTAGGGGGCGATAGGATATACAAGCAGAGACAAATGAAAAACTACTAACACAGTATCATTCGGAATACGTCCATTGGAATTTCAAAATTAAATTCAAGACATAAGGCCACTTGGTCGAGCATTACAAAATACTACGAGGCCCCATCAGCAACAACACCAGTCGCACCTTTGTTTGTCGCATCAGTGGACGAACCCTCCTCTCCATTGCCCCCCTTCCTTGGCCTCGGAAGCCTCTTCTTCGTTTGATGCCGCTAGATAGTGAGGTCCAACTCAGGATAGAGCTTAAGGACCTTAGCACGACAGTTGTCGAAACCTGACAAAGTAAAAACCCTCATGTCAGAGAACTTTTGGGATGATAGGAAGGCGTCCACTATCGCAACCTCCCGAGCAGGGATACCTGCCACGATGTCTGCCAATGTTGCTTCAGCCTTGGCCTGTGCAGCCTGCTCCCTCTCTAGGCTCTTCAGGACCTCATCCAACATAGCTTGATGGTCGTCGCGAGCCTTCTCCAGAGCCACAACCAATGTGTCTCTCTCAGCCTTTGTGACTTGAAGCTCTTCCAAGTGGTCCTCGCAAGCTTTCTTCATCTTCTTAGCCAAGGAATCCTTTTCGCTCGTGACCACCCCCAAAGAATCACAAAGCTCGGACAACTCCCCCTCCTTCACTGAGAGGTCGGCCTTGAGCACGCCCTCGATCTTCTCGGCCTTCGCAGCCCTGTTCCTCGGATGTCAGTGCGTTGACGTATCAACATCGACGTCATAGCCCCCTACCTAGCGCAAAGTTTTAAGGAATCAGTAATGGAGCGCCTACGAAAATCCATCACAGTCAAGAATATAACAAGGTCTTACCTGAAGACCATGATCAATCATAAAGGCCACCAACTCTGGAAGCCTCATGTTAAGGAGGGTGTTCATATCATCCTTTCACCCAGTCAGTAAAGCACAACTCCATCCCCTTAGAAGTCTCCGCCTTAGCAGTAGCCGAAGACGGACCTGCGCCATCACCCCTCGGGGTCCCTCCAGCTTGCAAGGTCCCTGCCTGTGCCCTCTGCGAAGGCCCTGCCCCAATAAGAATATCCCCACCCACGACCGTCTCTTAAGCAAGGGTAGGGGCAACAGTAATGGTCGGCTCGACGGTAGACCTTACTGACGACTTGTTGATAAGAGCTTGCCTAAATCCCCAAAAAGTGGGGGGACGAACTGCTGCACTGGAAGGCTAGCTATCTCCCGATATTGGAAACTAGCCTGTCCCCTAGTTGCCCTCACATGCTGGAGAAGATCTTTATACAGAAGAGGTTGCACCTTAGATTGACTTGCAGAGATGAGCATTTGACGTCAGTCACAATGATTAGCTTGACATGGTAAAGTACGAACTCTCAGAAGTATACCCGACCTATCAAGGTGAAGGCGGTAGGGACCCGGAACCCTGCCTCCTCCAACTTCGACACTAGCGCTTCCTAGTCACCAGAAGCGAAGAACCAGCAATTTTTTAAATCCTTGTTGGAGGACAGATTACCCCTGATCATCGACTCACCCTTGCCTGGCTAGGCTGTAAGGTAAAACCACCCGTGGAATGGGCTAGGGCTCGGTTTGACTCGATATAAGTAAAAGACTTCATTTGTCGAGAACTCATTGTTATAAGCAACCTGCCATAACACATGACAACCGATCGAGGTCCTCTAAGCATTGGGTGATAATTGCCCAGGGGCCAAACCAAGATAGTTGAGCACCCTCCTGACTACTGGATGAAAGGGAATACGAAGACCACATTTGAATACAACGGTATACAGAGCGACCTCCCCCTCAGGGGGTTAGGTTGGAACTTCATTGGCTCAGGTAACCGCAGCCCCACTGAGTAAGGGATATGATACTCTGACCTAAAGGCCTCAAGATTATTGACCAACAAAATAGACGAAAAATTGTCTGCTGAGAAGGCAGAGGCAGAAGTACGAGGGCCTGCACCCCCCCGTCAATATCGACCGGAGCTTCTTCCACATGATCAGAGGCTAGCCGGACAGGGAAAGGTTTAGCCTCATGGCCTGACTCCCTCGAAATTGCAATTACAACTTTATCTTCTTCGCCAGAACCTCCGCCCAACATGGTTAAGAAACAGGAACTAAGGAAAGCAGAGAAAAGAAGAATGGAAAAACAGGAACGAGAAATCGTACTAGCGAAAACAACACGGCCCAAATCAAGAATCTACACAGACCCAAAATCCTCCGACGGGCAAACACAAGCGAAAGTAGGAGAAGAAAGAAAGAGGAGAGTGTTTATAAGCCTCTCTCGAAAACGTTGTTTCGTATGACACCACACGCCGCATTAAATGCGCCTCAACAGTGAAGCGACGTCCCCCCAGGACTCGGCCCACTGTGGCCGCCCGAGAGTTGCTCGTACCAAGCGTGACGCCTTGGTGCATTGCCGCCACCACCATGTGTCGCTATGGGGGACTATTAGCAATGAATGCACCCTCCCGTCTAATGAAGACGCTGCCACACGACGCGGGCCTATTCAGTTAAGGATACTACCGTTTGAAGCGTCGTATAAAGAATGATGTAATTTTTTGAATTTTAAACCTGACAAATCATTCCCCGGATCTTGCTATTAACGACAAGATTACAAATCGCCACGGCCAGCTCGCCTAAAATCATTGTACTCCCGACCCTCACATGCTTGTCCTCGGAGTAGGGGGCAATTGTTATGGGGATATTCCGAGCTGGGTCATGGCCCGATGCATACGAGGAAGCCCATTCCAAGCGGCCTGTCACATGGTCCGTCCCGTGGCCCACACGTCACCAAGAGACAAGGGCCGACCACTGAGCTTGGTCCTCAGAAGATCGTCAAGAACCAGGAGACACCAATGGTTGGCTACCCAGAAAGCATTAGGGCTGTAAATGGTCGGGTTCGGGGCAGGTTTAGCCAAAACCAGACCCGCCCATTTACTAAACGGGTCTGGGTCCAAATTTTAGACCCAGACCCTTTTACTAAATGGGCGGGTCCGGGTCCGGGTCGGGTCCGAGTCAACCCATCAGACCCATTTATAAATGGGTCCGGGTCTGGTAGAGGGAGATCCACCCAGACCCATTTATAAATGGGTCGGGTCCAATGTGTCCGGGTCTGGATCAAGTATGCAAGCATTTTACAAGGCTTAAAACCGGGTCTAGATGGGTCTAGGATAGACGGGTCCTTTGAGACAGACCAAACCCGCCCACTTACTAAATGGGTTCGGGTCGGGTTGGGTCGGGTATAATATAAAGGAAACCAGACCCAGACCCGTTTATTAACTGGGTCTGTTCTTGGACCCAGACCCGTACCATTTAACAAACGGGTCGGGTCTGGGTCGGGTCTAAATGGGTTGGGTTCGGGTACCCCATCGGGTCCACCGACCCATTTACAGCCCTAGAAAGCACTCACCCCCAGGACTGCACTGGAGACATCGAATTGCCCAGATGCCTTTCGACTATATCGTCAAGGCCCCCGCTACAACCGACCACCCAGGTGCGGTCCTATCTATAGAGATCCCAGAGATTCCGTCCAGATACTCTGGGAGATCTCCTTTCTATTCTCGCCACCGCCTCAACACAATCGGAATACAAAATCTTATTAAAACAAGGACTCTTCTAGCGCATCCTAACAGAATCCTACTCTCCAAACCGCATCTAAGCCCTATAAATAGAGCTTGGATCTTCAACTCAAAGGTATGAAACATCTTAGCCTTTAAACCCTTATTATCCTTGAGCCTGGACCTAACTTAAGCATCGGAGAGTCCCCCGCTGCACAACGCCACATCCCCTTGCCTCTTCTTCTTCCCTTTGCATGTCTAGTGGGTGAAAGGAGCTCTCGTGTATGGATTGAAGGTCACGTGGCTAATCTTAGCCATCCAGATTTGTTGTCCAGAATCTTGCAACAACACCAACTACTTATCAATTGCATAACTTTGCCCAAATCCAAATAACCTCTTTACTTTATGATGTATCCCCGCTCATTTGTATATCAGCCAACCATTGGAACTATTTTGCGGTATGCTCAATTTACAATGGTATCCATAATTTATTCTTCCATGCACCCTGATGTGTATACTATTTCTATGTGCACAATCCACTTAAACAAACCCATGGTGCGCGTGTTGATCCATGCCCTGATATGATGCATGGGCTTGAAGAGATTTCTACTTAGAAGATCATAGCCTTTTAACCTGTACCCCTTTTCGGCCACTGAGGCATCTTGTCCAGTGGTCAAAGAGGTAAGATATTCTAATTTGGAGAAGTTTTGAGCTCCACTATATGCGAGCACCCATTAAATCTCTATCAAGATTATTGAACCATGGCCATATGCAACTTGTATTAAGACACTACACATATCCTAATGGAAATACATGATCATTGAATTAAGGATATATGCGCTTAAAGTCCTCAACGCATTATTTGTAAAAAAGAAGCACATGATTTAGTAATTATGACCATCGATTTAACGTCCCTCAACATGGGTCGATGAAAACTACAATGTTTAGATTGATGACCCCTGGGTACATGGTTAAGGAAAATTATAGTTTTGTTTGATTGTAATAGTAGCTAAAGAATTGATAGCAAAACTCTTTCAATCTAGAGTCCTTCAAAGCATGATCCAATACTGATGAGCCAGTCTAATCAATGATCTTGGTTGCCTCACCATGACCCCAAAAGTCAAATCCAAGAACTTAGAATATCTGGTATTAACGTGGGTTTTCAGTGACCGGTGAAGTCCATGATACAAACTAAAAGCAGAAGTAAAAGATAAAATTTGAGTCAATATTTTTCCTCAAATGCATAATCAAGAATCTCAAGATCCGCCATCTATATCACCAACTAGATAAGGGAAATTTCATTAAAGATGTTGAAACTCAACTAAGAAATAGGAAGAGAATATTTGGCATCCTTTAGGACCAAAACTTTAGTTAGACTATAGGTTAACTAAGTATTTCCTTACTACCTTCGCCTGTGTTCTTTTGGGCCTTTCTCTTGCCCTCTTGAGCCTTCAACTTTTAACAACCCACTCATTATAATTAGGGCTCTCAATGGGTCAGATCTGGATTGGATCCAACTGGATCCGGCTCCAAGTCCGTATATCTGTAGACGGATTCAGATCGGATTCGGATTCAACTAGGATCCAAAAGGTGATATCCATATCCGATCCATTTATAAATTGTTAGATCCATTTCCGATCCAAAATCCATATAACCATCGGATTTGGGTCGGATCTAGGTTCGAATCCACCCCATTACAAATCTAAAAAAATGTATGATATAAAATATATAATATAATAATTTAATTTAGTAGAAAATTTATGCAAATCCCACTATTTACCATGGTATGGTCGACATGGCCTAAAATAATTTGTAAAACAGATGGCCAGCATGAATATAACATATATAGTAAGGTGACAATGAGTTGGATCTTAAACTGGATTCGGATCGAACTTGGATGTGTTCCTGTGAATCCATATCCGGTCCATTTAAGTAATCGGACCTATTTTAAGATCCAAATCCGGTCCATTTAACTAATCAGACCTATTTTAAGATCCAAATCCGCATTATACGGATTTGGAGCGAATCGGATCTCGGATCTGACCCGCTCTATTGAGAGCCCTAATTGTAATCGAAAGAGTTCCTATCTTTGTTGCACATGACCAAGCCGTCTAAGTCTATTTTCCTCCTTTTATTACCTATTGATTATACTACTATATTCCCTCGACTATATTCCTTTCTAATTTCATCATTTCATTGTCTAACCACCCCACCCATCTCAACATCCGCATTTCAACTGCACTCATCATAGGAATGTGTTGTTTCTTAACTGCTCAACATCTTAGACTATAAAAAGCATGGCACGTCTTATAAATAACCTATAAAAAATTTCCTTTAGATTGAGTGGTATGCACATAAATATAAACTCTAAAGGCACATATTTTTTTCTTCCACTAGCTAAAATTATGTGCAATATCCTTCTCATCCTCTCCATGCTCATAAATTATAGAACAAATCTATCAACAATGATTATATTATTCAAATTCCATCATGAATTCCAAAAATATGAATTTAGAACAATCAAAATAGAAAATTCCACTAGCTGCATTGAATTCTAATAATCAATATTTAGAATCCTTACGGAATTGTTTCCATGAGACAATAGCTAATTCACAGCAGCAAAGAGAATATAGACAAATTCAAATCATTTGACCATTTTATACGTGGACCCCAGTAAGTGGCCACACAAATAACACGGAGGATCTTTAGCCTCATGGAATAACATTGCTAAGGCCTAATAAACTCCGTCATCCTGGGTTATAGAATCCCCTTAATCCCAAGCGCTGTGAAATCCACCATAATGTTTGTGTTATATCCAGTCCATTCATCTGTCTTACCAGCTCATTTTATGACATAAGCCCACGCAAGGGTAGGAGTGGAGGCAAGATTTTCTTCTAAGGGGACACGTGATGTATTGGTTTTATCTACACCGTCCATTCATTTTTTCATGTCATTTGAAGTTATGACGCAGAAAATGACGCGTATCTAAGCTCAACTGGACCACAAAATGGAGACTAACTCTTACCGTTGACAAACTTAGATTTCTGTCAAACACAACTGGCTAAACTGACACGTAAGACACCTTAAGCAAACTAGTGGGGTCCACCGTGATGTTTGTGAGAAATCTATGCCTGTCCATCTGTTTTGTGAGATCATTTTAGGCATTGCGACAGAAAGTGAATGAGATCCAAGACTCAAATGGGCGGCACTAAAGCAAAAGGTGGGTAGGGAAATTCCTACCGTTGAAACCTCTATGGGTCCACAGTGGTATTTATATGCCATCCATACCGTTCATAATATCATTCCTACTGAGATGAACTGAAGACACAAATATTATCCTGATTCGAAACTTCTGTGGCCCCACGAATATTTCAACTGTGGAAGTTCAATCGTCATGATTTCGGCCCACTTGAGTCTTGGATCCATTCATTTTTTGTCGTAATGCCTAAAACGAGCTTACAAAATGGTTGGACAGCGTAGATTTCTCACAAACATCATGGTAGGCCCCACCTACATTCTGAGCACAGGAGATGCCTGCGAAAGCCGTAGGCCCCACCTAGATTCCGAGCACAGGAGATGCCTGCGAAAGCCTTTCGCAGGCAATCCGCATCCCCACGCAAATCAACGGCCCAAATCGTTCTCATTCATGTGTCAGTCCAGGGAGGGGATTAGGTGAGACCCCGAATCCACTAAGGTGGGTGGTACCCCTGACTGTGGGGCTCATAGTGATGTATGTGTCTTAAATCCACACCGTCCAACCATTTTGAAATCTCATTTTAGGGAATGATACCAAAAATGTAGATGACTCAAATCTGAGGTGGACCACACCACATAAATAGTCGTAATTGAATCTCTACCATCGAAAACTTTATGTATTTGTAATGGATTCCACCGAAATGTTTATTTTCCATCCAACTTGTTGATAACTTCACAAACAACTAGACGAAGAGACCACATAAATATCATATTGATCGAAAGCTTTTGTGGCCCATAGGAAGTTTTTACTATGCCCCATATGTGATTTGGAATTGCTTCATTTTTTGGATCATATGCCCTAAAATGAAATTTCAATACAGATGGATGGTGTGGATTTAGTCACATACATCATAGTGGCCCCACAGTAAGGGGTCCCACCCACCTTGGTGGATTCGGGGTAGAGCTGGGCACAAACCAAGCTAGCTCGAGAACCCGGCTCGAATTGGTTTGAAAAAGCTTGACTTAGATTGGTTCGATTGGAAGTTCAAACCAAACCAAGCCTCAGAGTCAAGCTCATTTGAAAAAACAAACCAAGCTCAAATTAGGGTAGTACCTGGCTTGGATCAGTTCGAAGCTCGATTTGATTCAGCTCAATTTAATTCGGCTTATAGATTGTAAGCACACTGTATCCTATGGTGTGATCAACTTAAGCTTTGGATATGAATCCATTTTGGGATAATGTCCTAAAATGACATGGAAAACAGATGGACAGCATGGTTAATGCATACACATAATGACATGGATATACATGAATGCCCACTGTTTCCTTTCATGTACTTTTGTTTGGAAAATGCTCTTACATGTCTATTTTGAAGCTGCACTCCTTTGGAGAATGTTAAACATCATATAGTGGGATACATTTGTACTTTTTTTTTTTTCTAATTTCTTAAATTCTTTTTTATTTAAATAAAAAAAAAAGAGAGCAGCCACTTGTTTGAACTTGACCAACCTAGCTGGGTTCAAAATTTTCAATCAAATCAGCCCCACAGCTCAAGCTGGAATTTTGTAGAGCAAACCATACTCGGGCGGATGAGTCAATCCGAAATCCATGCCGGAGGTAGCATAAAAACAAGCCAAACCAAATTAGGGCTAATTCGGCTTGCCCGGATCATTGCCCACCTATAATCTGGTCTCACCTAATCAGCTCTGTCATTTCAGCATACGTGCATCCAATCACCTCTCGGGATTATGTAAGGCCCCCGATCCACTCAAGTGGGTGAGACCCCTGACTCTGGGGCTCACAGTGATGTATGTGTATTAAATCCACACCATGCAATCATTTTGAAAGCTCGTTTTACGGTATGATACCAAAAATGAAGCTGAATCAAATCTTAGGTGGACCACACCACAGAAAAAGTCTTGATTGAATCACTACCACTGAAAACTTCATGGATTTTCAATGGATTCAACCGGAATGTTTATTTTCCATCCAACCTGTTGATAAGGTCACAAACAACTAGATGAAGAGACCACATAAATAACATCGTGATCCAAAGCTTTTGTAGCCCACAGAAAGTTTTTAATGGTCAAATCATCACTGTTTCCTGTACTATGGCCTATCTGGGATTTGGAACTGCTTTATTTTCTGGATCATGCTCTAAAATGATCTATAACTGCGGATGTACGGCGTGGATGTAGTCACATATATCACAGTGGCCCCACAGTCAGGGTCCCACCCACCTCGGTGGATCCGGGGTCTCACCTAATCCGCTCCCTCTTCGATGACCCTTTTCTGAAGCCGAAAAGGACATACATGCCATCACTGACAGTGAAGACGCACTCCTCATGCAAATCGTCAGAATCATCTCTGCTCGTTTCTTCCCCACAGAACCAAAGCTCTTCCATTTCCGCCATTTCCAGATCTGCAAGAGCTTCAAACCCTCTCAATCTCTTCGCTCCTTCTCCGCTGCAGCAATGTCCGGAGATTTCGTCAAAGGGACCGTCTTCCCCAACGGCCTTGCCCTCATCACCCTCGATCGCCCCAAAGCACTCAACGCCATGAATCTAGGTCTTCTCCTTCTCCATTTCGTTTCGATCCCTATGTCATGAAGTCCGCTCACGGATTCTCGAATTCCAGCCAAAAAATGGCGTTTCCCCCGTTCTCCAGTCAGTTTCCGAGCTAGGGTTTTATGTAATTCTAGGTCTTACTTGCAAGAAATATACTAATATCTTGATTAAAAAAAAACTCGAAAGTATTGAAATCTGCTGACGGAATTCGAATTTCAGTTCAAAAGTTCGAAAGGATTTTTTTTTTCCCGTTCTTGGACATGCTTTCCGAGCTATGGTTTTTGGTAATTCTAGGTTTTACTTGCCAGAAACGAACCCATCTTATGGTTTTTATGAAAGGATATAGTTTTCATTCTATCAAATAGCAGGTCTCAGAATTCTCAAATTCTGTCGAAAACCATTGAATTTTGTTCCTTGATGTGATTTCCAAGCTGCGGTTTGGATAGATATTCATAACTTGGGCCGGCCCACAACCTGTTTTAGAAGGCAGCTTGGTCCAACTGTCCATTGAAATGCTTGTCCGACCAGTCAGATATGTGCTGGACTCATTGAGGCTGGAAATCTGCCCATCTAAGATGATTAAAAACAGAGATAATTAACAGGCACTCTTCTGTTAGAGCAGTGTTTAGAGTTTGATTTTCAAGAAAAGGTATGGGGTTCAAGCTTTGACTGATGCAGTTAATTAATTAGTTATCATTGTTATTATTTTACAAAACACTATCAACTTAGGGGACTGCGGTTTAGTGTAGCAGAGATGTTTTGCTGGCTGGTTCCTGTCCGGCTGTCCATGCAGGTTCCAGTTTTAACACACTGGCTTGAACAATTCTGGGTTTTACTTGCAACAGACGATTCTTCAGAGGTTTTTTTCTTTAAATATAATTTTTATGGTAGGATTTAGGTTCATTTTCTCTGGTAAAAGGTCCCAAATTTTTCTTTAAATATAATTTTTATGGTAGGATTTTGGTTCATTTTCTCTGTTAAATGGTCTCCTGCCTGTTATCCGGGCTGGTTGACATGCCACGGCCTCTCCAACTGTAGGTCTCAGGTTCGAGAGATGCTAACAGCGCCAGTAGGCGCTTTGTGTGATTAACTGGGTGTGTGAGTTGTGGTACTAAGTACTAACAGGGTGTGTGAGTTGCATGACTAATGCAATAAAGAATTACCTTTAAAAAAAAAATTGGTCGAAGATTTCTCACAATCAAGTGAGAGATGTCAGAATTATGTCCATGGGTGTGGTTTTCAAGGTTCAGTTGTGATAATTCTTTGTTGTAGTAAATTAAAGAAGCTCATTTTATTTACATTTCAATTGCTATGACGGGAATCTACTTTTTCATTTTATTTTTCTGAGAAGAAGATCTTGAATTGGAAAAAATTAAGTTGGGATGAAAGAATTCTGTCTGAGATGTGGTTTCCAAGTGAGGCCATCGGCATTTTTTTCCCCCGAAAGATAAGATCATTGATCATTGACAATCCTTAGGTGCCATTTTGTAAACTGAAAAATAAGATCTGAAAGTTAAGTGCTGAAAATGATGAGGACACAAGATCATTTCAAGTGTACCAACAAAGAAAGCGCCATCCACAAGCACCGTCCTTGTGGATAGGCGACTATTGAGGAGCATTGAAGACCTTACACATGTAGTCCGAGACATTTGAAAAGATCCCACCCTGGGAAGACATGTGTAAGTTGCTTTGAGGAGATGATCAGACCGTTGGATCGTGATGATGATGTGATCGGACCGTTGGTTCATTGTGGCCCACTTTCATCACACCATCATTGGAGCGCATTGGACATCTTAGATTTGAGTTTATTTTACGCATTTTTTACTTATTTGAGTTTCGGGTTAGTGTGGGTACGTTTTTTTCATGCAAATGTCTTTTTTTTTGAAATTTTGTTAGTAGGGGTATTTTGGTAATTATGCTAATTCCGAATTTTATAAGGGTGTTGCCCTAAACCTTTTTGATTAGTTGTTGATTTATGAAAAAGAGCAAACCTTTGGTTGCCTCCTTCCTTTTTCCCTCTCTCATGGTGCTTCTTCTTCTTCCTTGATTTCCTTCTTCTCTATTCTTCTTGTGCCCCTCCAACTTCTTCCAGGTATTTCATCTTTTATTATTATCCTTCTAAACTTCTGTTTTGTTTATTCCCCACGATCTAAACCTTGAGAATCGATCTAAACCCTAAACCCCCAAATTCTGAAATCCCTAATCCGAGAAACTTTCTGATTCTTCGGACTAGTGATCATCATTGATCGATTGGGTATGACCATGCAAGATCGGGAGGTTCCATCCCTCGCCGGATCCAACCTATACGCTACTTGAATCCCATACTCCATGGTTGTGATGATGGCCCGTCCCATTGCATGTTTCCTTTATGATTTTCTTAGTTTATGATGATTGATGCTAGATTTCATTATTATTATTGCTTTTATTTCCGCTGAATAATTGTGTTCATGAGCATGCATCATATTTAGGGCTGTCCTGCATCAGAAAACCTAAGTACTCAATTGTAATTTTGAAATATTTTAGTCAAAAGTGAAAAGAAATTTTAATGCACCTCCACTTTCAACATTCAGCCTTCAACATTAAAGTCAAGGGAAGGGAGAAAAAGACATATCTTCAACGAAAATAAATTTGAGCACTTAATAATCTGGATTTTCTAAACGATCTGAATCGTATAAGTGCTGAAAATAAATAAAAAAGTTTTATCAAATGGCACCTTAGTTTGAATACTTAAAGAAGCTTATTATTATTACTAGGGGTAAGGCAGGTGCGATTCATGTGTATCAAGGAGGGGGGAGATAAAGAAAGGGGTGAGATATTTGGGGGGGGGGGGGGGGGGGGGGGGGGGGGGGGGGGGGCAGAGAGTCATAGTCCTCTACAACACACTTTACATGGTGTGGAAAACACCCAAGTCTGTGGGTCCCACCATGTTTTAAGTGTAAAATCCACCATGCCCATCAGATGCTGTACTCGATTTTAGGTATTGAGGTAAAAAGTCAGCTAGATCTACAACTCAAATGGGCCACACACCATATGGAACAATGTGAATGAATGCTGACCATAAGTTTATGTATGGACCACCATGTGGTATATCTTTCATCAAACCCATTAATCAGGTCTAACTCACTGGGATTAACAGAAGATAAAAAAATCAGCCTGTTACTCAAGTGAGCCACATCGTGTGAACTTAGCAGTTTTGGAAGCAATTGTACATTATTCCGACTGTTGTGGTCTATATGAGTATTTTCTCGGGCTAACGTTTTGTATGTATGGTTCAAGTAATGGTTCTCACCTGATGTGATGGACTGGATTTTACATGAATGACATGGTGGACCCCGTAGAGGTATTGCACAATCTCCTTTTCATTCTAGCTAGGCGCGGAGAAGAGGAGAAGTTGCTGCGGGCTACTTGCATTAAAAGAAGTGAAGGAAGCGGGTTTAATCTTAACTGTTGTGTGCATTTGTGGGTGAAATCTTAATCGCATGTTGTTAATCAGGCATATATTTCAATTCTCAAAATGCCCATGATTTTATTTAAAATATCTTTTCATATCACTTAAACTCACAAAGTTATCTACCGTTGAAAAATAATTGCGAGGGCAAAAATGTACCCCACTATTGGCATTATGATGCGGACATCAGTGATGCACCCTTTAGAGTGTACCAGAGGAGGCGATGTCGCAGATCGAGTGTTGGAGCAGACAAGTTGATGTGGATGGACGCTGGGCCCATTGGGCCCATTTTCTGACGCATTACGAGTACGCGAGATGCAGGATTGCGCAGGAGCATCATGACTGCTGGACCATGGAGCGGATTTACATTTAGGCGCTTTTCTGATTATTTCCTTGTTTCTAGGCGCTTTAGCGTCGTTATTTACTTTAGGGTTTTTATGTTGTTTTTTTGGTTTTCAGGCACTTTAGTGCACTTTTTTTTTTCGTAGCTTATATATACTGTGAGAAACCCTATTTCGAATTATGGAATGAATAGAAAATTCGTGAGTTTCTCCCTCTTTGTTTGAGAGATTAGGGTTTCAGGATTGACCCTCGGGTGTTGAGGATTCCACCCCGGAGTTTCCGTTTTTCTTTTCTCTATTTCTTCGAGGTGCGAGGAAAGGTAAGCTTCTTTTGATTCCTAATTCGTGCTTCATGAGAACCCATTTCTTTTCGACTTCCCTCGTCCTTTTCTGAAACCCCCCCCCCTTTTGGGTACGATCGAAAAGAGGGATGCCTAGCCATGAGAAATGGATCCAAACTTGACTGTGGACTGGTCTATGCTAGATTTGGGATATCCTCATATCCTTAGATCCTCCCTGTTTTACGATTTTACATGGTTTTACATGAAGGGGCATGATCCGGACGGACGGATCTCATCTTCGTGTTGAGATTTGTTAGTTTCCTCTGATTGAAAGTAGTTAGTTTCGTAATTTTATTATTTGAATATCTTCCAACTGAATATACATACATCTAGTGTTAGGTTATCGCATGCCCCTGCATCACATTATAATATAGATAAATTATTACTACCCTTTCTATCATTGGTCCTTATCGTTGGACTAAGAGAATTGTGGTCCATTGTTCAGCGATTAGACCATGTCATGAAGGGTGAGATGTTGAGAATGTTCCAAGAAGATCAATGCATATGAATTAGGGGAAGAAGCACTACACCTAGGAATCAACAACACGAAAACTTTGTTATAAATTACTCATTTTCCTTATCGGGATCGGGACTAACAAGAATGGTTGGGACAACAAACATCCATCTCGTTCGTACTTTGGATACCCGTATAACCATCGAAGATCGTTGAAGTGACTAATTCCTGGAAATAGAGGGTGTTGAGGACAAAGAAATTGTTGGAGTTACCATTTCTATCTAGCACCAACACGCTTGGTGTTAAGAAAAGACAGACCTCTTGCAATAAGGCTGGCTAGAGATTTCTTGTAAAAACACCAGCCCCTGTTAGTCCATAATAAGAATATTTCAATCTTTTTTGATTCCATGGATTATTTCCCTTATTACTATGCACAGAAGGGAGGAGCCGTATGAGATGAAAATCTCACGTACGGTTCTGGAACGGAGGTTCTTTGAATGGAATGAACGACCGTAACGGATGTCGGCTCAATCTGAAGGAAATTATGCGGAAGCTTTACAAAATTATTATGAAGTTACGTGACCAGAAATTGATCCCTATGATCGAAGTTATATACTTTATAACATAGGCCTTATCCACACAAGCAACTGAGAATATACGAAGGCTTTGGAATATTATTTCCGGGCACCCGAACGAAACCCATTCTTACCACAAGCTTTTAATAATATGGCCGTGGTCTGTCATTACGTGCGACTATCTCTACTATAGAAAGAAGGAAAGAAAGATCAAATCTTCTAGTATGGGCCATCATGATAATTTTAATCCTTAAGAAAATCTCTAAGGGCCTGTTTATTTTGCCGATTTTCCCAGTAATGTAAAGGAAATGTGTTATCATTACGATTTTACCACTGCCATACCAAACATAGAAATCGTTGGTCAAATGTAGATGTAGTCTGGAGACTTAAGTAATTTGTAATCATTACACCTTTTCATAAAATGACTGTTAAATTTTCAAATCCAAACAATAATATCAGTGTATTTTGGTGATAATTTGACATTGAAATAATGTGAAAATGCCAACATTATGATTTTATTGTTGATAAACCAAACACGGGAATCGACGACGAAATGCAGACGTTGTCAGGAAGCAGGTAAGTAATTTGTAATCATTGCAAATTTCCTCTACATTACTGTGGTAACTGGTGAAACAAACAGGCCCTAATACATAATTACTGTTAGCCAAAATGAGATAAACTCATTTTTAAGAGACAACCAAACAGGGCCGAAGTTTCTTCTTTTTCGAGAAGAGCTTCTTGAATTGAATTGTTGAGAATTTTTGCAGAAATGCTGGATTTTGGTTCATGGATATAGGACATCTGTTTTTATTTTTTCTATATCTTTTAAAATCATGATTAGATTTGCGTACTTTTGGATTTATCTTGCCAGGGAATGTTGTTGTGTTTCCACTGAAAAATTCTGGATTTATAAAAGGTGGTAAATTATAGTTTGCAGTTAAGTTATCGAATCTGGGTTCTGATGGAAGTTTGCTCTTAAACTTGGTATTTTGGACAATTTTTTTTTTCTCTATGATGCTTCTTTCTGGTGACTGTATTTTGATTGTGTTCACTTTTAACTGGACTTTGTGCAGAGATGGATGTAAAGTACATAGATTATCTCGATGAATGGGAAACTGATCCAAGAGTGAAATGTGTTCTGGTAGAGAGTAGTTCGCCTCGTGCCTTTTCGGCTGGTAAATTGAAATTGAATTATAATTGTCTTTGCGATACAGGTCATTTTAGTTTTGTTTGGTTTTCAAAATTTCTTTTCTTTTCTTCTTAAATTCATCTTTTTTTTTTTTTTTTGTTTTTTTTGTTTTTGTTTTTGTTTTGTGGGTAACCATTTTCCCGGGGTATTGGGTAAGGTTTGAGGGTGAACATTCATGATCTGCAGGAATGGATATTAAGGGTGTTGTGGCTGAAATTCGAAAGGACAAAACCACACCTCTCGTGCAGAAGGTCTTTTTTGTAAAGTGTATTTCATATTACAAAGTGTCTATTGCATGGTTGCATGTTTCAACTATGGTGTTTCTTAGTAGTTAGACTTGCTTGATGCTTGCATATTTGATAACTCAGGTCTTAGTGTGATCTGCAGGTGGTGATATAAAGCAGATAACAGTTGGACGTCATCTGTCAAAAATGATTGAGGTTTTGTTGTGTGACTTTGTACCAATAGCTGCTTTAGGACCATCTTGTTATTAATTAAATAAACCAAATACTTGAGAGCTTACATATGTTTATGAATTCATGTGCATGTTTTTAGAAAATGTAAGAACCTGAAAATTGACCATGACTCAACAAGTGGCCAAGCCTGAGTTACCTTGGGACTAAGTGCTTCATTGATCAATTGAATTTCTGGCTTCGCAAGTTAAAATGCTTACGAAGACAAATATAGCAAAATTCTAGTGCAACACTATAAATGCCAACCATCTTCACATTTTCTCATTTCCAATTAAGTTATCAATTAGAAACCTAATAATAAAATCATCAATGGCCTTATACATAGCCCAATTATTCATAGGTTGTAGTCTTGCTGACTTGCTGTTGGTTCATGGTTCAGTGTTTCATTCACAATGGTCTTTTTACAATTCTGATTTTAGTACAACCTGAAAAGAGAACTGCGAAGGCAATTCATGTGAGGAGAGATTGATTGATGTCGCACATGTTAATGTTGCACACATGTGCATAGTCTGGGCCACTTATAAGGTGGGCAGTTTAGGTTCATACATATGTAGGCAGATCTGGTCCAGCGACATGGCCCCTATCTGCAAGTCTATTGGATGTTGAGTTTTACGCATTGGTGGTTGCTCATCAAATCCTGAAATTAGGACAGCATGTCCTGAACATCAGGTGGTGGAGCAGGAGTCTCCTCAATTGGCTAAAGCTTGCACCCTCTCCCATCAATGTGGACATCACCCTTTTTCCTCCTCTCCATAAAGCATATCATGCTCAGGACTGTAGTCTTTCTCCTGATGACATACTTGAATGCCTAATGACATAATATTCGCCGAATTCCTCAATTGGACAAAAATGTATAATGGTCCTGAAACTTCTGACTTCCAATCAAATGAAGGATAATTGGCATATGATTGTCACCTACAAAATTATCTTTCTTAAAGTTGCTTTAGTGACAGAATATTAAATTAGCATGTTCCTATGGGGATTATGCTGCCATTTCATATATCTCGTAATGCCTATTCATTGATTAATGAATTACTTTCGTGTGTTTGATACACCTGTCCTATAATTCTTGTTAAACATTCCCATGATACTATCAGATTTTCCTTCAAGGGTCATTTGCCAGCTAGGATTTGGATTTTTACTTAAGAATCCAAATCTAGGATTTGGAGTCCCTGAGATTTTCATTGTCAGCTATGTTTGGAGGTGTGGAGAAGGCATGTGCTGTGCTCACATAACCAATTTGAAGAATATGGCTGTGCTCAAATAACCAATTTGAAGAATATGGCTGTTACAGATGATTTCAAATCAGTGTTATGAAATCTGATCGCATAATCGCATAATGCCATGCATATGGCATATGCAATATGTGATCGCATAATTTTTTTTTTAATTTTTTAATTTTTTTCAAAAAAAAGAAGAAGTTGTGCGATTGCTTAGGATTGCTTATGCCATTTGACAACATTGTTTCGAATCCTCGGACTAGCTAGCTTTTGGAGAGGAATTGAAAAGTGCTGTTACTTAGGATTTCAAACCCAGGATGCAAACACAATTTTTGGGCCTGGATTTGGATCCAATTCCATGCACCCAAGATCCAAGCTGCCAAACAACCCCTTAGTTGATTTCTATTTGGTATTGTTGTTCATTTGTCTACTTGGCTTGGTCTTGAGATCTTTTTTAGGCCATTATCTTTTTGTATATGAAGTTTCTAGAACTTATTCATTTTCAACGTTTTCTTTTATTTGAGCTATAATTATTCACAACTTGATCCCAGTGGCCGGTAAAGTGTCAATGCCTTTCTCCATGAGTGGCCAAACAATGTTGTTGCGTTGTAAGCTTAATTTATTATTGTCGATTGCATTCTTGCAGGTATTTACTGCAGAGTATTCTCTAATATGCAAAATTTTCGAGTACAAAAAGCCTTACATTTGCTTCATGGATGGAGTGACAATGGGTTTTGGAATTGGCCTTTCTGGTCATGGTCGGTACCGTATTGTCACTGAGGTATTATTTTCATGGAGATAAGAATAGATTAGCGGTGTTATTATATATTTTCTGTGTTATGAAACTTAGTTGATACCCTATCCTTCAATCTAATGCGGGTTTATGCAGAGGACCCTTCTCGCCATGCCAGAAAATGGAATTGGGTTATTCCCAGATGTTGGCTTTGCTTACATCGCAGCACAGAGTCCAGGAGGAGGAGCAGTTGGTATGCCTTTGAAATTATACATGCATTGATTGATGACACTGATTTTTAACTCAATGGCCACTTAACTAAGTTTTAAATTCTCCAACATTTGAAGTTTTAGAATGCATGATGATACTAGAAAAGGTAATTAAATTTACAAGTTGTAATTTTGCGAGTGCATCTCTGATTCTTTGTTCATTGAGTTGCCTCGTCCCTGGGGTTGACCTTCTACCCAGATTTCCTCTCCTACTTCCTAGCCTTTTATACTTGCTAACATTTTGAAACAGGCATTTCTAGCTCGTGCACTTGAATTTGCTGCCACTTCTTGCTTAATGCAACTATTTTTCACCTTGTCCTTTGGCCTAATGATCATGGGTTCTACATGGTCCACAACTAGTGGAAGAGTCAACTCCTCCATGCTGCTTCAGTATCACATATTTGGGTATTTATTTATATATTTGTATGTGTGTGTGGGTGTTGTGCATGCAGTCATGCGTGTGTGCAGTTGTTGCGTGTGCATGCGTGTGCGTTAGCAGCTGTCCGCATTTAACTAAAACGAGGCCCAAGATTGTGGCTATACTCTCCAACTGTGGAGATTTTTGGGCATGGTCCGCCTGTGGTGGCCCAATAAACCAGTGGTCCAAAGACTGAACTGAGGAAGGGAGAAGAAAACTCACCTCTTGTGCGACTGTTTGCAAGGTTGATTGCTGTAGGGTTGGACAGCTTTAAATGAGTGCCACATGTGAGGAGGATAAGTCATCACCATTAAAAAATTGGTGCCAAACTAACCAAAAAAATTAAATACATCCCAAAAGGAAAATGCTAATGCAGTCTTAGTGTTAAAGGGGTGTGCCTACTGCTTCTGTGGGGGGGTGGAACGACCTTTTGTGCATTTGATCCACACCGTCCATCAGGTGACTTAATATTTGACCTTGAACCAGAACATCACACATCTGAAAATCAGGTGGGCCTGACCATAGGAAACATTGTATCATAATGCCTAAAACCTCAAAATTCGCATGCTTTGGCTCACCTGAGTTCCAGAACAACATGGTTTTGGAATGTCTATTCATCCTGGTGATTTGCATCAGATGAACGGATTGGATGGCTTGTATAAACCACTATGGGCCCCACTCAACTAATGTTGGGTGTTCCATCTCAACCCTTTCCTATCGTGTGGCCTACCTGAGTTTTGGACCGGACTTAATTTTGCATTCTAGGTTTAATGTGAGGCAACATGCCTGATGGATGGGGTGGATCTCATGCACGTTATCTCTCACATGCTGTTCGGTCAGTAGTGGGCATGCCGTGGCATCCCGAGTTAGGTTATGGCAGTTATTTCCAAAACCACCATGAATTTTGGAGGGGCTTTTTCTATTTGAAATATGGAGGTTTTTTCTTTGGAGGGGTTTTCTAATATTCCTTGGGTAATTGGGTAACCGGATATGGATATGGTAATATCTGCATCCGACCCTCTTAGAAGTTGGGTAATTGGCTAAAACATCCCATATCTGAATCCATTTTTTTATTTTATTTTTGGGTAATTGGGTAAATGGATGTCCATTCCCAGCCCTAATCAATTATATATGACCTCATGTTGGTCTTTGGCTACTATTTCTGTGTGTAATGCCCCTATAGAGCGGAGAAATAAGTATTACACCTTTTTATAATTGCAGATCTCTTAGTTGTGTTCTTAAAAGTTTTCTCACCCTTTTCATTGGAGTTGTTTTAACTGATATATTTAATTTTGAGTTTGTCACAGGAGAAGTTCATGCATTGTTTAGTGTGTTTTCTTTCATATACTGGTTTACCTGATAAAAGAAGGCTAGATGATCTCAGTTGAATGAGTTAGTTGGCCTTTCATATTCATAGAAGTGGATTATTAGACGAGCCTCTTCTTACTGGCAAGAAAAGAACAACATCCTCCTTTTCTTATGTTTTAGTTACTTCAGAAATAGAATAGGAATCTTTGCTTTCCTTGGAGCTCTGTGGTGTTTATCGCATGCATAAAGTGGCAATATCTACCATTAAAAGTCACCAATGAGGAGGCAGGATGCCTTTTGGATACCGAGTTCTCTCGTGATGCTTTGTACATTTTGAAAGAATAGCTCTTTTAATGGCTGTTGAATGTTTGAGGATCTGGGTGTGAGATGATGCTTGGCATTCATATACTTATTTGTTTCATTCTAAGGGATTTCCTACCAAGAATATTCAATATTTCCCATTGAAGGTCCAACAGGTCATGTTTGCTCATCCAACCAGAGAAACCCTGCACACTAGAGGACACCTGAGACCCTGAAGATTTCTCATGCATGAAGCGAACAACATTAAAATCACCTTCTATGCACCAGGGAAGATTCCACTTTCCTAAAGCTGAAGACAACTCTTCCCAGAAGGAATCCTAAAGGATGGGACAGGTCAGGCCATAGACACTAGAGAAAAGCCTCATAAAGTAGAGGAAATCTCCTTGAAGCGTTGGTTATAAGTGCTTCGCTACCTTCCCAATACATAGATGGATACTCAAATACGTGGATGGAAATGACCCTTGCTTACAACCGAACACTGTAGTAAGATCACATGCTTCCTCGCTGATACCGCTATACCCGACACTTCAAGACATCTGGATGTTCATATATAAACCTGACATTGCTTCGAAATAAAAACAGCTTTCCGAAGATTGTTTACTTGGGTGGCATCTGCTTCACAGAATAAAAGTCATGTCGTCTTGCAAACTGAAGATGAGAGACATGAAATTCCCTTCTATACCTCTTAAATCCGCTAAAGAGACCTTCAGATACCCCTTTGATCAACATACGACTCAAAGCTTCTGCCACCACTACAAAAAGGAATAGAGATAGAGGATCCCCTTGCCTAATCCCTTTGGTCGACTTGAAGAACCCCTTGGGAAAACCGTTTACTAAAATTGAGAACTTGTTCTAGCTCACGCATTCCTGAATCCAATTTCTCCACTTTTCCTCACACCCAATCTGGCACAACATATAATCCAGAAAAGCTCAATCTATGTGATCATATGCTTTTTCCAAATCCAGCTTGCAAACTGCACCACTTTTTTTTTTTTAATGTACTGAATTTTATTTAGGGCCAGGGGCCAAAAGGAGATAAAAAGCAAAGAAAAAACGAAAACAACAAACAAGGAGAAAATACAATAGAGCAGCATAATAGTTATCAACCCCAAAGACTAATTAGAGAGCTACTCTTTCATGAGATGAAGAACCCTATTGAAGATCTGAAGAACTGAGTTGCTCTTGTTGTTGAATCATCGATCATTACGTTCTGACCATATGCACCAAAGAACAAGGAGAGATAAGTCCCAGGCAGATTTCTTCTTCTTCTTCCAACCATTTGAGAACCATGACCATAACAGGTCTTCAATCAAACGTTGCATTACCTAGAGAATGTTGTGCGATTGAATGACTTTGGACCAATGTCGCTAGAGAAGGGACAATGGATGAATGGGTGGTCCATAGATTCACCGTCTTTGTAGCACAACCAGCAAACATTAGGGGGGGGGGGGGGGGGGGGGGGGTTGAAAGACCTCTTATGAAGGTTGTCTATGGTGAGAAAGTGGTTCCACCCATTTAGCCAAGCGAATGCAACCACCTTTGGAGGGCCCCTAGAAAACCAAGCCGGGAGGGTATGGAAGCGAGTGGGTTGAGGAGAGCAGCGAGATAATCTATCATGAAGGGATATCACTGAGAAAGAACTAGAGGGATGAAACTTCCAGATCAATGTATCTGGTTTTTCGACAATAGGTTTGAAGACCTGCGGTTGAGAGAGAACGAATGTAAGTTGATTAATCTTTTTGTCTCGAAGATTATGACGACAGGGGGTCCAGACACCCTTGTCCTTAGAGCCACGGAAACATTCAACGACTGATATCTCTTGGTCATTGCTAAGGATCCCAAGCGAGGGAAATGCAACACAGAGAGGGGCCTCTCTGCACCAGGAGTCCTGCCAAAAACGAATATGAGTGCGGTCACCAAGGGAAAAAACATTCAACAACCGATATCTTTGGGTCATTATTGAGGGCCGCAATGGAGGGAAATGCAACATAGAGAGGGGCCTCTCATCACTAGGTGTTTTGCCAAAATGAATATGACTGCGGTTACCAAGGGCAAAAACCATACCCTCCTTCACTAGAGGGGCCATCTTGGCTATGGATTTCCAAAAAATGGGAGGCTCGAAAAAGAGATGATGTCCTGATTCTCCAACCCATGTGATTGGATCCATACTTTGCAACGATGACAAATTTCTAGAGGCTGTGATCTTCTAAAGAAAATCTCCATATCCATTTTCCTAACAAGGTTGAGTTTACTTCTTTTAGTCTCTTGATGGTTGCACCACTAGCATGAAGGGGAGAACAAACGTCTTTCCAATTTACTTGAGGGCGAACCACCTTGCCATAGTAATTCCCATCTAAGTTTGTCAATTCTGTCAATGACTGACTTGGGATAGCGAAAGAGAGACAACATAAATGGGGAGGTTTGAGGGCGAGGATTTAATAAAAGAGTGATTCTACCTCCCCAGCGAGAGCAGCTTGCTCCTCTAGGGAGAGAGTTTCCTTTCCATTCCTTCAATAACTATATCCCATTAATGAATAACTAGTTTTCCGATAAAGTGGTAACTTGAGATAAGACGACGACAGGAAGATCCTACACGACAACTGAATAGATCAACAAATCTACTAGTATCTGAGGGAGATAAGTTAACACCCAGGATCTTTGATTTGGACAGGTTGACCTTTAGACCATAAGCTATTTCAAATAACCAGATGGTGCTTTTGACATTGTCCACCATGTGATCCACCTCTTCACAAAAGATTAGAGTGTCATCCGCAAATTGTGAGTGATTTTCTGCTGGAGGTTGGGTATTGTCCACCATGTGATCCACTTCTTCACAAAAGATTAGAGTGTCATCTGCAATCTGTGAGTGATTTTCTGCGGGAGGTTAGGTATTGTCCACCATGTTGTCCACCGCTTCCCGAAAGATTAGAGTGTCGTTTGCAAATTGTGAGTGAGTGATTTTTTGTAGTAGGTTAGGTATTGAAAAACCTTGGAAAAGATCCACTGATTGCCCTTTTGTCAAAAGGCAACTCAGAGCTCCAGATATAATGAGAAAGATAAAGGGGGAGAGAGGGTCCCCTTATCGAATACCTTTGGATGCCTTAAAAATATCAGAAGGGAACACCATTAAGTACTGAGAATTGAGTTGAAGAGACACATGACATCATCCATCTTCTCTATTTAGAGCCAAACACCATACGAGCCATCATGTAGTTAAGAAGCTCTCAGTCTACGTGATCGTACACTTTTTCTAGTCCGGCTTGCAAAAGGATTCCTCGTTTACCATCTCGATGGCAAGGGTCAATGCACTCATGGGCCAATAGAGAATTGTCTAGGATATGATAGCCCGAGATAAATGCATTTTGGAAGGGGTATATAACTTTGTCTAGAACAACCCTTAATCTGTGGCTGAACGCTTAGCCAGAATCTTGTATAAGCTACTGATTTGGCTAATAGGTCGAAAATCCTTAAACAATATAGCTCCTCCTAGTTTCGAGATGAGGGAGGGCCAAGAACGAAGATCCTAGTTTCGATAGAATGCAACTAGATTTGAATAAGTCCATGATGAAATGAAAACATCATTCTTCATCATAAACCAAAAAGGTTGAAAGAAAGCTAACAGAAAGCCGTCAAGCCCAGGAGCTTTGTCACGTTCCATCCCGAACACCGCCTCTCTGATTTCTTCCTCTAGAGGCGACCACTCTAGGGATGCGCCTCCCCCAGAGGTAAGCTCTTCAATTCCAAGTTATCGAGACTAGGTTTAGGCCATTGGTGATGCAGGACGATGGGCCTATTAATATGATGCGGAATGAAACTAAAGCGGGATTGTTTAACAATGAATAGTTAAATTAAATATACTCAAATCACACGTGTAGAAAACCAAATAAGCAATCAACCATGAATCACAACCATAAACTATAGGCAAATAGTAAAGAAATCGTAAAATCTCAAGGGCTGGGACCCATGGAAGGTAGAACTTTCATGTCTACGCATAGGGTTAATCCTAAAATTCAAGGATGGGGCTCTAGGGTTCCTAGGGTATAGCTAAAAGTTATGGATTAATGTGGACTAGGATTAGGGTTAGGGTTTGGATAATTTTGGAATTGAGGATTTAGGGTTTTAGGCTATGGGAAAGGGAAAATTCGGATTTGGATGTGAGGGGGTGGTCGGATTTGAGAAACGGTGTGGGATTGGGATAGGTTTGATGAAAACGGATAGGAAAATGTTAGAGTTTTAAGGAAAAGCTGAGAAAAAGGGGTTGTGGGCCTATAGAAGAGGATAATCGGCATCACACCATTGGCATCGCACCAAAAGAAGGCTCCAATCACTTATCTCAAGCAGGAAGGGATTCTCAATCAATTTCATAAACTTTCATTAAGAGAAACTGGGTTTCTAACATGTATATATAAGTGACGAAATAGAGAAGTGCACTAAAGTGCTTAACTAAACAAGAAACTAACAAAAAAAATACCTAAACGAATCAGTCTGCCTGTCAGGGTCGGACAGTCCGACAGGGTCGTCGGACGGTCTGACAGGGCCTAGAAATCTCTGGTCTGTCTTCTCCTCTCTACTGCTCTGCTCCTGTTGCTATACTCCTGCTACTGTACAGCTATCACATGCTCGCCATGTGCTCCTCACGTGTCATCGAACCACAACGAGATGGGCGCGACATGTCTCTTACACTGGTATACTCGGGAAAAGGATCATGATGGTATGATGTCCGCATCAATTAGTCTTCGGAAAGCAGACTGTAAAAATAATCAATGGCTGCTTTAGAGATGGAGGTTTTATCTTCCAATTAGTTTTCGTTGACTATCAGAGAGGAAATAGAGTGTTGGCTATTTTGTGAAAGAATTGAGTATTTTTATCCCCTTCTTTATGCCAGGTCGCCCTTGATTGTTGGTCTGCACTTTTACCCTTCCTGTGACGCAAATTATTAATTTCATGGGTTATCAATGAACTATCCAATATTTGCCTACCTTCCACGAAAGGCCCTTGCGCGTTGGAGATGATACAACCCAGAATGGCTAAAAACTTAGATGTCAGTACCTTAACCAAGATTTTATATGGTGGCACCTATCAAGTTGATTGGCAGAAAATCTTTTAGATTATCATCCTTAAAAAAAAAAGAAAAAAAGAAAAAAAATGAAAAGAAGATCTTTTAAACTATTCGCCCCTTCTTAGGAATCAACGCAATAAAATAAGTTCCAATTCTTCAGAAAGCTTACAATTTTTGCTGAATTTACGAGTAAAGCCCATCATGTCTACTTTCATCTCTTTCTAAAAAGATTTGGAAAAAAGAGAGGAAATCCATAATGTCTAAGCGCTTTATCCTTCCCAAATCCTGAATTACTAGCTTTACCTCCTCTTCTGAAATGGCCTTTTCCAATGACACAACCTCTTCTTCGGAAATCACCTCAAACCCCAAATTATCTAACTTTGGTCTAATGATTTCATGACCTAAGAGTAAGTCCTTGTAATAGCCCGCTATTGCCTCGCAAAACATAGATTTACCCTCGATTCTAACCCCATCCACCATTATGCTTTCAATTTTGTTGACGTGAGGCCGTGCACTAGCTAAACCGTGAAAGAATTTGGTATTGTTACCCTCCTTTAGCGATGTTGCTATCTAGCGCTATTTATCCCTATGGCCCTGCTCTTCTTTTGATAAATTTGATCCTCCCTCTTTAATATCGAGCATTTGAATCTCTTCCAAGACATTATCCATTTCGCACTCTATTGCAGAAAAACTCCTTCCAATGGGCAATTTCCCCTTCAGAAGGCGGAGTTACTGAAAAAGAGTGAAACTCGGGTTGACTATCTACATCAAAAGATGTCCACCAGACTTGATCAACATAACCAAGGTGTGTTTTGGTCATAACGGCTGATTTGTACCGGCCGTTATGTGATACTGGTTTGAAGTTGGGTGGGGGAGAAAAAAGGGACCGTAACAGTTGTTACGGGCCTTACGACCCCCGTATTGGCTGTTATAGGCTATAAGGATTGTTATGGTCCTGTGATAGTGAAGTAAATGGAAAAAAAGTAAAAAAAAATACTTACCTCTCCTTTTCTACTCTTCTACTGCGACGGTTGTGCTGCGGATTCTTCTTCTTCATTGTCATCATCATCTGTGGCTGCTACGATGACCCCTCTTGACCATCCCCTCCCGTCTCCCATTTTTTTAACTCTGGTAGCTTTGGGCCCACCTTGATGTATGTGTTGTATATGCATGCTATCCATCAATTTTTCCAACTCATTTTAGGGCATGGTCCCTAAAATGAAGCAAATCCAAATCTCAAGTGGACCACACAATAGGGATTGAATTTCCATCGTTAAAAACTTCTTGGGGGCCACAAAGTTTTGGATCAAGCTGCTATTTGTGTTTTCCTTTCATCTGGGTCTGTGTGACCTTATCAACTGGTTGAATGGAAAATATAAACATTACGTTGGACCATAGGTTTTTTTAATGGTGGGCGTTTCAATTACCATTTTTTCCCGTGGTGTGGTCCACTTGAGATTTGCATCTACTTCATTTTTGGGACCTGTGCCCTAAAATGAGCTGGGAAAACAGATCGAAGACATGGATATACAGCACATACAGTGATGTGGGGCCCATGGTTAGGGTGTCACCCACGAATGCTGATTTCCATTGACGTTGCCAGTAGCCAGTCCGCTATTGGATGGTGCACTGTGGGCCCCACCATGATGTATGTTTTTTATCCACGCCGTCAATCCATTTTGCCAGATCATTTTATGGCGTGAGCGCAAAAATGTGGCAAATCCAAATCTCAGGTGGACCACAACACAAGAAACAATGGTGAATGAACGGCCACCATTAAAAACTTTTGGGGATTCATAAGTTTTGGATCAAGCTGATATTTGTGTTTTCCCTTCATTTAGGTTTGTGTGACCTTATGAACAGGTTGAATGGTTAATAAATATCATGGTGGACCCTTGGAAGGTTTCAACGGTAGGTGTCATTGTCTCCATTGCTTTCTGTCATATGGTCCACTTGAGCTTTGGATCTGTCTCATTTTTGGGTTCATGTCCTAAAATTATCTGGTAAAATAGATGGACAGTGTGGATATAACAAATACATCATGGTGGGGCCCACAACTTTGCCACGTCAACACATCACTGAGGTCGGTGGTGTGTGCTACACTACCCGATCCGAGTCCCACCTAATCCGGCCCAAAAAAATTGTACACAAGGCATGTATTAAGTCAAAGTTAACCAATTAGAGTATTGAACTGTTGTTGCTAAGTCACAATTCCTAAATCAAATTGTTTGAATGATTTTAAATATTAATTTGCAGACTTATTTTTTGAAATAGGACCATTTAATATTTTCATTCATCATCGTCCAATAAATGTCCGCCAATCCATTAGCGGGCTAAGTGCCAATAGATTGGATGAATTTGAGATTGATTTGGGGCATCGAGTGGTTTGCCAAATCAACCTCAAATTTGCGACACTATACATCTGAATTTAATTTAGATTTTTTCTTATGATTTGTGGGGGTAAATGATATCAAATTATTAGATATAGAAATTACATGTTAGGACACAAAAGTCTTTGGAGTTTATGTATTGAAATGAAATGTACGTGACTTGCAAGGTATGTATATACCAATACTGTAAATAATAGTAAAACATGCAAATGTGAGATGTTTTAGTATTACATTTATACTAATAATATATGATTAATTTATATAGTTAGAAAATTAAATATAGAAGGTTTGCAGTCAATCCCAGGTTGTTAGGTTCATAAATTCATCAGATAGCCTGATACAACATTCCACCAAAGAGTGGACCTTTGCACTTCTATAAACATGTTCAAAATAAAAAATAAATCCCTATTTGGAATATTTACATTTTTTTGGATTTTTTGGATATTTTTCCAGATTTTTTGAGCAAATAATTAAAAAAGTTTCCAACCCATACAAGGGTGTGTCGGCCGTTATGTCAATACTTCGTATCGGTAACGGGGGCAACTTTTACAACTGCCTTTATCGATACAGAACACCTGGAACAAAACTGACCACCTCGAGTCACGCTAATTCAAATATGAATGGTCTCGCCCCCCAACTTTCCATCTCCACTTCGAGCAAAATTGGGCAATAGTCTGAAATAGATCTAGGTAACCCCCACTTAGTTAACGGAAATTTATTGACCCAACTTTCCGACACTAAGAAACGATCGAATTTCTCTTGAATTGGCTTTACTTGACCATTTGACCATGTAAATCTGACTTCCCCCATCGGCAAATTTATCAAGTCGCTCCTTCGAACTCATTCGGAAAAGTCAGCCATGCTTCGAGTGATCTTCCTCCTGATGGTTTCTTTTTTTGAGGAGTCCCCCTGATGGTTTCTCAAAAGAGAATCAGAAAATATTAAATTTAAAGTCTGCACCTACACACCAGGGGGAACTCCATCTGGCTCCAACCAAGTCCAATTACGACTAAAGAGCATCCTTACAACCAAGAACATTCAGACCATACACTGCAGAGAACATTTAGGGTCATTGGCTCGTTGGGTTGGGTTGGGTTGGGTTGGGATAGGGGAGGCAGTCTTTTAGGTGCCACACCTCTTTCTCCCTAGCAAATATGTCGATTTATGAAGGTTCTCATGGGTGCTAGTTGTTGGATCCGGATGTTCCTAGAGCAGAACTCTTCTTAGATGTGAACTATCTTTCTAGGTTGGGGTTAGGTTGCTAGAGAAAGAGTAGATATTTTAGAATATTGCAAAATTGCCCCCGGAAGCCCTAATGGGCTGGGTTGTTGTACTTGGTCCAAGACCAGCCCGTTTGAAAAACAACTTAGTTTTAAGCTTGAGCCCGACCCTCTAGCCTGATACTGCAGCCCAAGCCTGGCTTGAGATGGGCCAGGCCCCAAAGCCCTACGGACCAGCCCGGCCCATTGATAGCCGTATTAGAAACACTGAAATAAAAGCCAAACTTTGCATATCATTTTCTGATTTCCAGAATTGTTCTGGGATTAAAGAAAAGGATGACTGATAGTTTTGGAGCTTTTTGATATTCACTTTTTGATTGACGATTAGAACCTTATTCTTTCAAAAACAATTAGAACCTTATTCCTTACCCTAATCCACACATTCTTTAATCATTTGCACATTCTTTAATCTTTTGCACATATTTTTCATGTGTTTTATGCTTATTCTTTCTATTGTTTGACACAATTTTGTTAATTTTGTTGCAGGTTCTTATCTTGGATTGACTGGAAAAAGGATTTCATCGCCTGCTGATGCACTGTACATAGGTCTTGGTACTCATTACGTGCCATCTGGAAACTTGGGTTCACTGAAGGAGGCATTTCTTGGGCTAGCCTTGTATATCTCAAATAATCTTTTCATTTATGATTTCTTTCTTCTGGTTGCACTCAAAAACAAAAAGAAAAAGAAAAAAAAAGAAAAAGAAATAATGCCTCATTTGGAAAAGTTAATTATGCATCTGGTACGGGATCCTTCTAAAATAAGAAATATTTATCGTGCAAACCCTTGGGAAGATGAATATATCCCTGATACTAACCGATGTAAACTTTGGGACATTGTTTTTGCAAAATTGATCATAGAACGAGAGTAGCTGAAATGATGATATTGAGATGGGCACCACTGTCACCGTTATGATATGAGCCCTTAAGGCTGTTTTGGCCTTTTCTGTCTCTCTCTCTCTCTCTCTCTCTCTCTCTCTCTCTCTCTCTCTCTCTCTCTCTTTTTAAGAAAATCCATTATGGGGCTGTTACAAGCCAATGTTTTTGTAACTTCTGTTGTTGTTGTCAAAGTGTAAGTGATTGCCTGCGACCCAAAGGGGGCTGTGTGCATATGCAATCGCACAATCTCATATGCCATCACACAACCCCCCAAAAAATTTATATATATATATATATATATATATATATATATATATATATATATATATATATATATATATATATATATTTTTTTTTTTTCCATCATAGAAATGATGGCATAATCACATACGCAATTGCATAATTGTGTAGGCATATGCTATCGCATAATGCCCAATGTTCATAAAATCACATGGCATGCAATCTATGCTCCCAGAATGGCATATGCGATTGCATATGACAACACTGACGGCCGTTATGGCTGTGTCGGCCTTGTAATGCATAACGGTTACCATCATTACCATTACGTAACGGCTGTATGTACCGTTTTGCCATACCATGGTTGAGATGGATGAGTAGCTAGAGAAGGAAGGATAGAATTAAAAATGAATGCATTCTAGGGAACCTAGGAGTAGCACCAATAGGCAATAAGATGAGGAAAAGTGCACTTAGATGGTTTTGTTATGTGCAACGGATACCAGGAATTGCCCCCTTAGGATTAGGAGTGATATCCACCCCTTAATTGTCTTGTGGAACTGCCTTCATGATATCCACCCCTCATTGGGAGAAGCATGCGTTGGTATTATCTAAAGATAAAACTGATTGTTTTTCGGTTTGATCTTTCTATGGGTTTCTTTGTGCAGTCCACGCTGAATACCTTTGTACCTCCTTTGTTTAGCATTACAGAGCCCCTCTCCCACCTTTAAAAAAAAGGTTGCAGCGTTGGCACGGTTGGTGGGCTAGAAAAAAGGTGCTGACTATTGACAATCTCCGCAAGAGGTATATGATTTTAGTCAACGTTTTTATCTCGTGCTAGCAAATGAAGAGTCGAGAGATCATCTCTTCGTTCATTGCTTGTTCACGTGCAGTCAGGGTTCATTTCGACCTTTGGTATGAGCTTGGTCACGCTGGGGTTGACTGAAAGTCTCTTCCTTGCTTGGCATCAGGGTGGGATTGGAAAGTGAAGCATGAAGCTTTGGAGATTAGCTTCTTGGAATTTGGGCTCTGTGGGGGAGAAAGGAACAATAGATGCTTCTGTAATAGAAGTTCGAGGGCTTCTAATGCATTTAAGAAGGCCAAATTCATTGTGATAGATTGGGCTTCAAATATTAAGGGTCTCAAGGAATGTGTTTTTTCATCCTTTTCTTGAGCAAGTTTGTAATTTGTGAGGTTTTAGCCTCTTCTTAATAAGCTCGTTAAAAAAAATAAAAAAAATAAAAATTGCTATTCATATTTATCTCACTAAAGTTATTAAAAACACTAACTAATGATTAGTGAAAAATAGCAAAATATAACAAATAATTAAAAATATTAATTGATTTTACTGCTTTGGTGAAAAATAGCATTTAGTGTAAGCAACGTAGTGTGTAGGTGGCGTAGCGTGTAGTTTAATCTATAGCATATGATACGTGAGACTTGTGCTATTTCATGTTCTAAGTGGCGTAGGCTATTTAAAACACTAACAACAACATTCAATGATATACTATCCGTCAAACAACCACGTTCTCTAAAAGCTCGAGTTGTTAGAGGATGGTGTATCAATGTATATCAAGGGGCTCTAACACTCCCTCGCATGTGCGGGGTGGAACTCCGCACGGGAAAATACTGGGCAAGGGTGGAGGGACACTTACAACTCATACCCTGGTGGAGAGGGATACTCACAACTCACACCATAAACGGCCCCCCCGTGGGAGAATATATTACTGGTGGCATATTTGCTACTTTCGGGATTCGAAAACAGGACCTTCCACTTTGATACCATGTCAAGTCACCACTTGATCTAAAAGCTCGAGCTGTTAGAGGATGGTGTATCAATGTATATCAAGGGACTCTAACACTCCCCCGCACATGCGGGGTCTAACACTCTCCTGCACGTGCGAGGTGGAACTCTGCATGGGAACATACTGGGCAAGGGTGGAGGGACACACAACTCACACCTGGATGGAGGGACACTCACAACTCACACCATAAACGGCCCCCCGTGGGAGAATATATTACCTGTGGCATATTTGCTACTTCCAGGATTCGAACATAGGACCTTCCGCTCTGATACCATGTCAAACAACCACTTTCTTTAAAAGCTCGAGCTGTTAGAGGATGGTGTATCAATGTATATCAAGGGACTCTTACCATGTCAAATCACCACTTTCTCTAAAAGCTTGAGCTTTTAGATCAAATGGTTGTTTGACATGGTATCAAAGTGGAAGGTCCTGTGTTCGAATCCCGGAAGTAGCAAATATGCCACTGGTAATATATTCTCCCACGGGGGGTTGTTTATTGTGTGAGTTGTGAGTGTCCCTTCACCTGGGTGTGAGTTGTGTGTCCCTCCACCCTTGCCCAGTATGTTCCCATGCGGAGTTCCACCCCGCACGTGCAGGGGAGTGTTAGAGTCCCTTGATATACATTGATACGCCATCCTCCACACTATCAACCTGTGTCTTATTTACTACAATCTTTCAAGTTATAGGAAATGATTCGTGCTCACAATTAATATGGTGTGTTTCCAGTTCCGATGACCCACACAAGGATGTCCAGGCACTACTTGCAGAATATAGGAAGGAACTGGAGTCAGAAGCGCAACTGAAGTTGCTTTTACCTCAAATAGTTTCATCCTTTGGCACCCATAAGCCAGTCACTGAGATAATAGAAGAGCTGAAGAAGCATCAGCGGAGTACGGAATCAACAGGTATGCTAATTGGGTACCCATCTTCAAATTGAAGGTATATGGTTTTGGTCTCTAACGACCCCTCAGAAAAACATGTACATGTGACTTTAAAGATTGATTACTAGACAGCATTCACGGAGGTTTCGACTGTTCATATCCTATTTTGCCAGCCCCTTGGTTGCAAAAGGAGCTTTCAGGAGTGTAAACTGTGTAATAGGCCTTTCATGGACTTCAAGTCATGGAAACGTTCTCTTATTAATCATGAAGTCCAAATCTCTCTCGCTTGTTGAATGTACTCATTTTTTTCCTTGATCGGTAAGCTGGGTGGGAACCTGAGACCTCAATGCTGAATCACACCTTTTTTACCATTGAAGCATGGGGTTGTCGAGCGTATCCTTTCCTTGTCTCTTGAGAGAGGCTAACAGTTTAGTTCACTCCCTCTCAAGGGGGAGTGACAAGAGGTTCACTTGCAGTTGTCTCATTTTTGAGTCTCCCATTGACGTATTATATCATTTTCATTCAAAGAAAAATTTTAAATAATTGAAGCGGTTAAGCTGATTGCCCTTCCATTTCACAAGTCTAGCTAGTAATGCGGCTGAGTCCATACATACCAGGCTGATGGCAAATAAAGTAGCTCTTAGAACAGGTAGTAGGCGGACCTCCATTACTATGACCAATGACCATGATCAAACACCAGGTGTAGGATGGAAGTGCAGAGGTGCTTGCTAATGACCATATGTGGAATCCACACAAGGAGATTGACCTGGACATTATCCATGCGCAGCTGATCCATGACCATCCCCTCTTTGATCAGTGACAGCCAGAAGAAAGAATCCAGGAAATGGAGAGTTGGGAAAAGGCGAATCTCTTGCTTAAGGCGGAAAGTATGAAGCTTGTTAGTGGAGGGCATTACAGGTTTGGTAGAAAAGGAGGTGACCAGAACCTTGTTGGCAGGATCTGAGCAGATAGCTCATTAAGATCCTATCTTCATCAGAAATTGGGTGCTGGATATCAGCAAGGCAGTCACAAGTAGATATAAATAAGATAAAATTCATGGCATTGGAGCTGAAGTTTCAGTTGAAGGCCCCCCTCCGTCATTTGCCCTATCCATTAAAAGAAGCTCATGTCCCTTACTGTAGAGTGTGGTTTCAAGAGAAAAGCTGTGTTGAATGACTGCAACCTAAAAACTTGAGGGAGAAGTTCCTTGGAAGGGATGGCTCTGCTCAGGAGAGGTTGACAATCCATGAAAGATAAGCAGGATTTAGAATAGAAAAGGGTTCCACTGGATGCATTGGTGAATTGAGGAGTTGACAAGTTAAAGTTTGCAAGTGATCAATATATAACAAGTTGCTGATTTTTTTTCTAGTTTTTATTTATTTATTTATTATTATTATTATTATTATTATATATTTTGTTACTTTTTTCATCTTATTTTTTTTTTCTTAATTTTTTTCCCCTCAACGTACTTTTGTCAGATTAAGGAGCATCTGTGCTGGAGAGCTACCATGCTTGCTGATGTATATCATTGTTTAGGGGTCGTTTGGATGCTTGTAAATCATTTACTAGTAAATGACTTAAGTGTTAGTAAATGATTTACTACCTTCTGTTTGGATGTAAGTTGTAAATGATTTACTAGTAAATCATTTACAGTGTTTAGATAGCATGTAAATGGGTTATATCTTGTAATTGTATATTCACACCTGAAAATCAATTTAGCAAATAACATTCAAATTACATGTTGGAATTTCCTTTCAAGTGGATCATTGGGTCAAGCCCATGCCACTAAAGCTTAGAGTTAACCTAAAAAAAAAACTGAGTAGTATGTGAGCCATACAAGTGGGCCCACGAATTCAAGCTTGGAAGAGCCACTGGTGGTTGAGATCGTCGGTCCGGTGGAGAGCCGCTGCCGGAAGGGTGTTTGAAGCTTGGAAGATCACCAGAGGGAGGCAGGGAGGGAGGGAGATTGCAGAGAGGGAGAGGGAGAGAGAGCCATTGGATGTGATTTCACAGTAGGTGCGAATCTGCTTTCATAGCAGAAATTTGAAAATAGATCCGTTGCCATCTATCTCATTTACAAGTAAATGAAATCTCACCTTTTTGCTAGTAAATGGGAGAGGGGATTTGCTAGTAAATGATTTACTAGCAAATGGGAGCATCCAAACACAAAAAATGCCCATTTACTAATAAATGATTTACAACCTATCCAAACGACCCCTTAGGAGAACTGATATGATGCATATCTCTTATGGAGCACCCATGTGCAACTAAATCAGTCAAAATTCACACCGAAAGGGCCAATTCGTAGTGTTTACCAGTGAACGTACTGATCTGTGTCAGTTTTTGAGTGGGCTTCGGTACAGATATTTTGAACCTTGAGCCTGAGAACGTCAGTTGTGTCACTATAGGTTGTTATGATCCTGTGTAGATTTTATTTCAACCATAGTAGGATACGGAGCTGTAATGTTCTATTATCATTTTAATTCTTACTGAGCTTTTCTAATACCAAAGACATGTTTAAGGCAGGCAATCTACATGCCAGCACAGGTGCTAGCATGACACAGGTGAGAGATGCAATACTTCCATCATGTGGGTCCTACATTGTAGATTTGATTGCCTGAAAGTAAGTCGAGTCTACTTACCAGGTAAGCCACACCTTTTGAAACAAATGGATGAACGAAGTAAATTTGGATAAGTTTTATAAACCATCCAACTGTTTATCATATTGCGCCCACCTAATAAGTTGGGTAGCCTGATCTTTAGTCTAGATCATCTAGACAATCAGACCCACCTGATGGACAACTTGGATCTTTGAAATTTTGTTATGTTGACACATGCTTTTGACATCTTTGGACATGCTTATATGTAAAATCTTTTTATGTGCAGCTAGAACTTTTAATTGATGATATTTTGGTTCATCGTCTCTCTTATTTGTCTTTGGGGTTTAGGTAGGAATGATTGATGAGGCAGCATGGGGCCTTTGATAGTAATGATTGGGGAAACATGATTCGTAAAACCGACTGCAAATAGGTGTGACAAGGCTATGATGATGTGATTTACTTTTGGCATGTCATTAAGGGGGATATCTTGTGTTTCATGAAAGAATCCACTACATGTATAGAGCTTTGCTATTACCACACGTGTGTGCAATAAGGCTCATGCACAATAGGTTCGAGATCCAATCCATCCACCAGAATTGCAGCACTATATTGATACCCTAGCCTAATAGTCAGGTTGATCCACTGGTCCAGTGGGCCACAGTTTGCAAAACAAGTGTACAACTCTGAAAAGCTTGGCTATATTTTCTAACCCATCCATCTACTTCCAATATTGAGGCCCACATGCTGATCGGACCAGAGTTATTTTTTGGAAAACATGAACAAAGTTGGACCAACTGTATGGATGGACTGGATCTCACACCTATGCACTATGCTGGCAGATTCATGGTGTGTACAGGAGCCTTAGTGCATGCTCATGTGTGCTTAGCAAAGTCTAAGTTGAGGTCACACCTTAACTACCCTCATCACATCTATATCAAAGATCTAGGTGGCACTCTTTGGAAATCTTAGACTGCAGTCTGATCAATTTGGTGGGGAGTGTATATAAAACCCTTCCTAAGATGCTCTCAATCCAATGGAGGGAGATGATAGATTATACAACCTCCATTCCATAGTTTTAAGAGGCAAATTCATGGTGGCATTCGTGGCAAATGAATGTATTCATTCGAGACGCAAGGCAGGTGAGGCTGGCATTCTTTGTAGGCTTGGTATGGAGATCCTGTGTCCATGACTGATACTTCTTGTCCTCTTTTGCTAAGCAGATGGGTCTTTATGAGAAATGGATCTGATGGATTATGAAGTGTGTTAGCCTCTGCATCGGCAACCCAACCTCCTTTTTTCATTCCTCTTATGGATCTGATGGATTATGGATCGTTCTCTTTTTTCCTCAATGGCAACCTCCTATTCTCTTGGTGACCCAACCCAACCTCCTCTTCTCAACGCAACCCAACCTCATGTTCTCTTGGTGACCGAGCCCTCAGGGTTTTGAGTTGATAATCCCTATCAGGGTTTCTTATAGGGTTTTGAGTTGACCAAGCCCTCAGGGTTTCTTATAGGGTGTCCAATAGTGGTCCCTCTCAGTGTTTTTGAGTTGATAATCAAGAGTTTGTAGGGCGATCCATTTATTGTTTTGCAGAAAATACTCTTATTATATGTTAAGCCTCTCGATTGGATTAAGAACCTGTTTGTATAGGGAGAAACCAAAACGTGAACACGGAAAACCACACTGGAATCCTATGGATTGGAAAACTGTGGAAATTAATAGAATTTTCCCTGTTTATTTAGTAAGCTTGTTTTCATGGAAATGTTAAAGGCTTCAACAGTCAAAAGTCAAACAGTGAGATGTCTCTCATAACTATGGAAATTGATATTTAACTTTTTTCAGAGAAACCGATATGCACATTTTTTTAGGAAAATTGAGAGGATGGAAAATAATTTCCCTCTCTACTTTTTTCTTTCCCTCAAATGGTGCAAAAGTAAATTTTCATAGTAATCATCTTATTTTCTAAGGTTTTCAATGTTCCCAAACAACATGTTTTGTGATGAATCGAAGTGGGTTTCAGGGCTTTGAGTTAATATGGAAAAAGCGCTATGACAGGGGTGGCTTCAAGTGGGGAGTTGTCCTTTCTATGGTGAGCTGGATGGGGTGTAAAAGAATGGTTCTCCCTTTTGTGTGTTTAGGCAACCAGTGGTGATAATCTGAAGTGTTATCCTTATCGGACACAGTGATTGAAATGATGGTGTAAAGTTTGGCTATGTGGAGTGTCTTTCTTCATGGTGCAGGATACTCTTATCAAGTTGGCTCTATTAAATCTTTTGGTCTATTTCATGCCTTTTTTAAGATGCTGATAGCAGTGGCTAGGAAAGTGGAATGGTTGTAGCGTGATTTCTTTAGGAGGGTTGAGGGAATGGGCATAAGTTTCACTACATGAATTAGAAAGACGCCGAAGGGGAATTAGGGTTGGGTTGAATTTTGGAGAGGAATTGGGCCCTTTAGGGAAATGGAGGGGGAGGTATAATGAATAGTCTAAATCTTTATGGAGGGATGTAACCTTAGGGGCTGTTTGGTTACAAGTACAAGAAGTTAAAATTTTTCCTGGGTATTATTTAACCATTTTTGGTGAATTACGGACTGTCCTTTGATGAGGTGGCAAGAGAGTGGGAGGCTGGGTTATCTGGAGCCTGTCCTGGTGCTTCTTGATTCAGGATCTGGAGGAATGCAATATGATGGTCTGTTGGATGGCAAGAGATTCTCAATTGTGTTGTCTTCTTGCTCCTTTGAGCTCCTTGCCTAATAAATTTTAGCCTTAAAAAAAAGAAGGATACATGGGTAGAATTTGCAGTGGTTCTTTGCTATTGGGTTTTTAGCTTTGTTCTATGGTCTCTCTCTCTCTCTCTCTCTCTCAGTTTTTTTTTAATCTATGCAGTGGCGGAATGGGCTAATGATGCGCTCCAAGGACTGGCTAAAGGTGCTCCCTTTTCTCTCTTCTTAACACAGAAGCATTTCTCCCAAGTTGCATCTGCGCATGGGAACAATGACAATCATTTGTCGAAGGTGAATTAGCATATTTTGGTTTGATTTCTCATGAAATTTCTGTGAGTTTGTTATCAAGGTTCTGCAATTTAAGAAATTGATAGCTGCTATTCTTCATTAACTGGTGTGCTGCAGTTAACTGGTGTGATGAAGGCTGAATATCGCATTGCTATAAGGTCCTCGCTTCGGGATGATTTTGCTGAAGGTGTCCGGGCTGTCTTGGTGGACAAGGACCAGGTTTTTTAACCTCAACAAAATTGTTTCTTGGCATTAATGAATGAATAGGAGCAGGCTTACTGTGCTGGTTTTAACTGGAATGGCTATATATCTATTGTTATTATCTGATCAAAAGTTGCCTACTTTTATCCATTTAAGTACCATGATTCTACACCATAATCTTTTTAGAGCTTTGCTGAGTGCACACGAGTGTGCAATTAAGCTAGTGTACGTGCCACACATTTACCAGCATGTCACATATGTGCAACATCTTATCCGTCCATTAGGTTGGTCCAACTTTGTATATGTTTTCCCAAAACTAAAATCTGGTCCAATCAGCATGCGGCCCCCAATATTGGAATCAGGTTGAGAGGTTAGAAAACCTTTGCCAAGTTTTTTCAGAGCCATATGTTTTTTTATTTTTTATTTTTGCTAAGTGTGGCCCACCTGACCAGTGGGTCAATCTGATTCTAGGGCTAGGACATCAATATAGCGGCGCTGTTCTGATGGATGGAATGAATCTTGGACCTATTATGCTATTCTGGCACATGTGTGGTGTGTACATGAGCTTTATTATTGCACATGCGTTTGGGCATAGCAAAGCTCATCTTTTCATTAAATGCTTTCTTATTCAGTCTTTTCTTATTTTGCGTTGTGCACAGTGGATTGATTTATATTTGCACTTCATTGTACCACCCTACATACATGTAGGGTGATTAAAAGGCAAGAAGTAACAGGTTGATTCCACAAAGCATTTCGTGGGAATTCAATAAATTCTCTAGCACCATGTGAAGTATTAAATTATCTTAAAAATAAACATGTGAAGTACAATAAAGTAGATAGACAAGAATGGAGAAACAACATCTCTCGCTCATTAGGTGAGCCGGTAGAGGTAGTGTAGTTTGTCAGTGATCCAGGGTTCATTATTGGTTGTCTAGGCGTCATATATGCTCGACTCCTAAATCTCAGGATATTGGGACATGGTCACAATGTAGTATTTTAGTGATAATATTTTACTACTAGAGCATATAATTTTTTTTGAAATGTGTATAAAATATATTTTAAGCTGGTAGAGGTAGTGTAGTGTGTGTCAGTGATCCAGGGTTCATTATGGTTGTCTAGGCATCATATGTGCTTGACTCGTAAATCTCAAGATGTTGGGATATGGCCACAATGTAGTATTTTAGTGATAATATTTTACCATCAGAAACACAATTTTTTTTTGAAAGGTGTATAAATTATATTTTTCATATTTTACTTTTAAAATATGAAAAATATATGATTTGGGCATGGAAGAACAAGACATGGGTAGAGGTGGTAAGAAAAGACTTGATAACCTATGGTCTAACTGAAGTTATGGACCTTGATAGAGTGGAATGGTGGAACTAGGTGCATGTAGCCGACTCCAATTAATTGGGATAAGGCTTAGATGATGATATGATGATTTCACTTTAAATATTATTTGTATAATAAAAAGATTTGGGCATGGCTTAGGCATATTTGACATGGATCCTTATCCATACCTATTTCTTGTCATATCTAGAATATTTGGATATGACTGAGCCATATCACTTGATATTTGGGCATTCTTAGGATTTTGAGAGATCTAGGTTTGGTAGGTTTGAGCAAGTTGGGATTGCACCTAGTGGTCTAATTATATTCAGAAACCCAATGAGGCAACAAGGTTGAAGAAGCACAACAACCGTGTAAGGAAGAATCATGATAAGGATTTTAATTTGTTGGGTAATTAGGTTTCAAAAATATCATCAACTGATGGTCTGACAAATCAATGATTATCTTTAAAAATCCAAATATGGTTCATGTTTCTCTTCCTACATTCTTTCTAGTATGATCTTCAAAAACCATGGAATACGTTTCCATCTTCGATCTGAAGCTAGTCCGCGATGCGGAAGACTATTGGAGAGGAGGTTTAAGATGTTCATTTGGTGATCGAAGGGTAGATTGTAGCAAAGGTGGTGTTGACTATAGAGTGACGTTTCGGAGGAGCCAGGCTAGAGAAGAAATCCAGGAATTCCCAATTACGATCTTGAGGCAAAAGATGAGGGTAGGGAGGGTGCTTGCGCGACCAGCATAATAACTTTCGTGGCAATTGTCCTCAAGCCTATCTCCAACCACTGCCCCATTGTTGTTGAGGCTGTCGAGGACAGTCGCGACCCCAATCCTTTCTTGTTTGTGTTGGCTTGGTTAAAGGTAAAGGGTTCCAGGAGATGGTCTCGGGGTGAAGGAATTCTTTTCAGTGCCAGGAGTTTGCCATCTTTAGATTGTTCCAGAAAATTAAATCTTTCAAGGTCAAGCACAAGGCCTGGAGTAAGGAAGTGTTTGTTCATAAGGCTAGGGAGTTGTATTTTATCCTCGGAGCGATACAATCACTTGATATCAAAGAGCAAGGGCTCCCCCTTACTGAGGTCGAGATGGCAGAAGGGAAAGATCTCTGTTCTGCCTATAGCCAATATCTGGAGGAGGAAGAAATGTAGTAGTGATAGTGGTCTAGGGCGTTATGGCTTAAAGAGGGAGATCGAAACACTAGGTTATTCCATCGCATAGCGAGCGCCTTGGCTAGTAGCAACATAATCTCTTCCTAGGTTATTGATTGTCGATGCACTAAAGACAAGGACCAGATATGCCTAGTTGCTGGCAGTTTTTTCTCGAATCTCCTCTCGAAGGATGAATGGGTGTGGCCGACTTTAGACAATCTAGGTTTTTTTTGCATCTCGTCCCATTAAGTAGAAGCCCTTGTGATGCGGACATCAAGCCCTTTATGGTTTATCAGCGTAGGAGCCGAGTGACACCTATATCTTTATGGCTCGATGATGACGGGCCTGGATTATTCGTGACGACTTGAGGAGCATTGAACACCTTACACATGTAGTCCGAGACATTTGAAAAGACCCCACCTTGGGAAGACATGTGTGAGTTGCTTGGAGGAGATATGATCGGACCGTTGGATCGTGATGATGATGTGATCGGATCGTTGGTTCGTCGTGGCCCACTTTCATCACACCATCATTGGAGCGAATTGGACATCTTAGATTTGAGTTTATTTTATGCATTTTTTACTTATTTGAGTTTTGGGTTAGTGTGGGTACGTTTTTTTCATGCAAATGTCTTTTTTTTTGAAATTTTGTTAGTAGGGGTATTTTGGTAATTATGCTAATTCCGAGTTTTATAAGGGTGTTGCCCTAAACCTTTTTGATTAGTTGTTGATTTATGAAAAAGAGCAAACCTTTGGTTGCCTCCTTCCTCTTTCCCTCTCTCATGGTGCTTCTTCTTCTTTCTTGATCTCATTCTTCTCTTTTCTTCTTGTGCCCCTCCAACTTCTTCTAAGGTAAACTTGTTACTTCCTCTTTCTCTATTTCTGTTCTCTCATAACTTCTAGATCCTAGATTTGAGATTTTATCTAAAATCCCTATTTTTCAAATTCCAAAATTCCTAATCCGAGAAATCCCTCGATCCCTCAGACTAGTGATTCACATTGGGTATTTGGATTAAGACCATGCAAGATCGGGAGGTTCCATCCCTCGCCGGATCCAACCTATGCATTATTTGAATTTCTTACTTCGTGATTGTGATGATGGCCCGCTCCATTGCATGCCTCTTTTATGCTTTTCTTAATTTATGATGATAGGTGATGAATTTTAGATTATTATTGCTATTTATTTCCGCTGGATTACATATGTTCATGAGCATGCATCACGATTAGGGCTGTCCTGCATCAAATTTGGTATCAGAGAATAGGCTTGCATAGTTTTGTCTAGATCGAGTTATCAAATTCGAGTTTTGATTTTTAGGTTTGTTTTAGGAAATTTCCAGATTTAGAAAGTTTCCAATTTTAGAAAGTTTCCTAATTTGGAGAATTTTCAGATTTAGAAAGTTTCCAAAAAATAGAAAGTTTCCTAATTTGGAGAATTTCCAGATTTAGAAAGTTTCCAATTTTAGAAACTTTCCAATTTTAGAAAGTTTCCTAATTTGGAAAATTTCTAGATTTGAGTCGTATCATCTAGAATTAATTAGTGTTAGTTCATTGTAGTTTAAATTCATCGCATTCATATTGTGAGTCATCCAGTCCATAGAGTCGAGTTTAGGAAGAACCTAGGACAAGTCCTCCGTTATGTGCCCATTCGTTTTGGTCATGGTTTTGGATTACACATCTCTACCATGAATTAGGATCAGATTTCAGAGGCTTTGACCGCCATATCTCGATGTTTGGACAACATTGACAACCATTTTAGAAAATCCTTCCAGAATCTCAACGACAAATTAGAGGTATTTAACCAAGCTAGCCCTAACTATGGAAAAGATGATCAACGTTATGCCTTGGTGAACGGCAAGTTGGATGGATCCAAACATGATGTTTATGAAGTGGAAGAGTATGTGCCTAACGTCACTAATGATGAAATGGAAGAAATTGAGGCATCGCTCATCATCATTGAGGATGACGAAGTGTGTGCTAGTGATGAAATGGTCGAAGGAATTGATACTGCACCACTTTCAGATGTCATGTGTGACTTAAGTGATGTAGATTCCCAACCTAAGTCTCTTACCATAATGCACACGAATGAATTTGAAAAGGAGACTAGTGAGGATATGATGGTAGACACCCACATGACTTGTGATATCCCACCAGATGATTTATGGGATAAATTTTCACCCAAATGGGACATTCAGCACACAATCGATCTTGTCCCTGGGTTGGTCCTATCAAGCTTTCCTCCATACCAAGTGAACCCCGCAGAAAATATAGAAATGCAACATCAATTTGATAAACTTCTTAGGGAAGAATTCAATAAGGAAAGTTTGAGTTGGAGTTTTGTTTTGTGTGCCATGCCTGCCCTTTTTACATTAAAAGACAATGGCATATGGCGCACATGTGGGCATATCCTGGCCGTCCACAAAGCCTCAGTCAAGTGTTACACCACCTTGCGATGTATTCACTTCATGGTGGATATGATGGCCAAAATCCCTATCCTGCATCTTGATGACATTTTGGACATGATGGTTGATGCCAAAATCTGCTCAAGACTTGGTATTAATAGTGTGTGTTCTCAAGTGTTGGGATACTAGAAAATCATCCTTGTTTATAATACTTATAATGAGGAATTGTGTCACCCATGAGAAGTGTCCTTTTGTTTCAGTTTTCAAGTTCTAGGTCATATGATTGTTTATTTCCAGTTCGTTGATTTTTCAATGTGTCCTTTAGTTTCACCCATGTCTGTCAGCCAAAGGTCTTCAGAGTCAGCCAATGCATTCGCACGACACATTCATGAATTGCATATGCATATCAGGCAGCGGATTAATAAGAGCAATGATAGTTATAAATATTCAGCTGACTCTCATCGTAGGTCACAAGATTTTCAAGAAAGAGACTGTAATGGTGAGGATAAGGCCAGAGCGGTTCTCACAGGGTTCCGCTAAGAAATTACAAGTGCGTGGTGCTGGACCATTCAAGATATTGTAGAAAATTGGGTCCAACGCGTACTGAATCGACCTTCCACCTAAAATGGGCATTAATCCAACGTTTAATGTGGAGGATCTAGTCCGTTCCCCTAATCCTACCATTGATCCATCATCTCATTCATGGCCTTTTTCTGATTTTGCTTCACAACCCCTTCCACCCCTTCCTCTACCTATTGTCCATAAAGAAGAGATTGAGGAAATCATGGATTAAGAGATCGTTTCTACGAGAGATGGAGGTTTCCAAAGATACCTTGTCGAATGGAAGAACAAAGCACCGTCAGAATCTACGTGGTTGACTGAAGAAGAGTTGCAGAGCGTTGATCCAAACTTGCTAGAGCGCCACAAGAGTTTTAACTCGTCGGAGTCGAGTTCTTTTCAGACGAGGAGAATGATGCGAACATTAAGCCCTTTATGGTTTATCAGCGTAGGAGCCGAATGACACCTATATCTTTATGGCTCGATGATGACGAGCCTGGATTGTTCGTGACGACTTGAGGAGCATTGAAGACCTTAAACATGTAGTCCGAGACATTTGAAAAGACCCCACCTTGGGAAGACATGTGTGAGTTGCTTGGAGGAGATATGATCGGACCGTTGGATCGTGATGATGATGTGATCGGACCGTTGGTTCGTCGTGGCCCACTTTCATCACACCATCATTGGAGCGCATTGGACATCTTAGATTTGAGTTTATTTTACGCATTTTTTACTTATTTGAGTTTTGGGTTAGTGTGGGTACGTTTTTTTCATGCAAATGTCTTTTTTTTTGAAATTTTGTTAGTAGGGGTATTTTGGTAATTATGCTAATTCCGAGTTTTATAAGGGTGTTGCCCTAAACCTTTTTGATTAGTTGCTGATTTGTGAAAAAGAGCAAACCTTTGGTTGCCTCCTTCCTCTTTCCCTCTCTCATGGTGCTTCTTCTTCTTTCTTGATCTCATTTTTCTCTTTTCTTCTTGTGCCCCTCCAACTTCTTCTAAGGTAAACTTGTTACTTCCTCTTTCTCTATTTCTATTCTTTTATAACTTCTAGATTCTAGATTTGAGATTTTATCCAAAATCCCTATTTCTCAAATTCCAAAATCCCTAATCCGAGAAATCCCTCGATCCCTCGGACTAATGATTCACATTGGGTATTTGGATTAAGACGATGCGAGATCGGGAGGTTCCATCCCTCGTCGGATCCAACCTATGCATTATTTGAATTTTTTACTTCGTGATTGTGATGATGGCCCGCTCCATTGCATGCCTCTTTTATGCTTTTCTTAATTTATGATGATAGGTGATGAATTTTAGATTATTATTGCTATTTATTTCCGCTGGATTACATATGTTCATGAGCATGCATCACAATTAGGGCTGTCCTGCATCACCTTGAAATTTCAGTGTCGCAAAAGGAGGTTAAAGATGCAATGTTGGCCCTAGGGGGAGGGATAAGGCCCTTGGGCCTGGTGGGTTTCCCTGGCATTTTATTTATTTGGGATGTTCTTAAGGTTTGTTTGTTAAGTTTTGTCTCTAAATTCTTCCAATCCGGTTGGATATCCAAAGAGTTGGGGAGCTCGTTTATCGCCCTCATCCCTAAGAATGGGAGCTTCTTGCCTTAAAGATTTCCAGCCTATTAGTCTCGTAAGTAGCCCTTATAAGATTGCTGCGAATATTCTTGTCGAGAAGCTCAGGTATATTCTGGTCAAGGTCCTCTCACCCTACCAAAGCACGTTTAATGTCGGAAGGTGGATCATTGACAGTGCGTTAATTGGTCATGAAAGTATTGACTTGTGTCACAAATATGGTAGGAAAAGTTTAGTCCATAAGCTGGACCTTGAGAAGGCTTATGACTTTGTGGATTGGGGTTTTTTGCATTACGTGTTGGGGAGGTTAGGGTTTGGGGAGAAGTGGAGATCGTGGATCCACCATTGTGTCTCGTCAGCTCATTTTTCAATCCTCATTAATGGGTCCCCATTCGTGTTCTTTCAAGCATCTAGAGGCCTGCATCTAGGTGACCCTCTCTCGCCTTCTCCTTTTTTGGTTGTTTTCGAGGCCCTAAGCATAGCAAGGGGCAAGAGGTGGGTCTATTTGAGGGCTTTAAAATTCCTAATGTTGATTGTCTTATCTCTCATCTCCAATTCACAAATGATACACTTATTTTCTGTAATGAGGAGAAATATCATGTGGACAATCTGTGTAAAGTTATCTGCTGTTTCAAAGTGGTCTCGAGTCTTAAAGCCAATCTTTCTAAGAGTGAGATTCTGGGTATCCATTTGGAAGTGGGGGAAGTGGAGCTGACAGAGATATTCAGATGCTGAATGGGTTCCTTCCAGTCATCCTATTTTGGTCTCCCTTTATGTATAGGGAAGCCTTCAAAGGCACTATGGAATTCGGTGAAGCGTATGGAGTGGAAGTTGTTGCCTTGGAAAGCCAAGTTTCTTTCCCTTGGTGGTAGAACCATGTTGATTAAGAGTGCTCTCTCAAATCTTCATCTGTATTTTATGTCATTATTCCGCTGCCCTAAATTGGTTCTTCTCAAAATTGACGAGTTGCGCAGGGATTTTCTATGGCAAAGCAGGGCCCATAATGGGAAATTCCACCTACTGAATTGGAAGGAAGTTTGCAGGCCTTCCAAGGATGGTGGTGCAGGGATCAGGATCAGGCTGTCTCGATCCGAAAAGGGTGCTCTTTGGAGGTCTGTTGTCATTGGGAAATATGGGTTGTCCAGATTGGGCTGGTGGGCTAAGGACTCTTCACTATATAAAGCTTCCCATTGTTGGAAATTGATCGCCTCTTTGGCGAGTAAGGTTTCCCCAGAGGTTGGGTTTTTAGTTGGAAGCAGCAAAATGATCCAATTTGGGGCAACATTTGGTTGCGGGACTCCTCCCTGTGTTCGGCATTCCCTGGATTTCTAGGCTGTGCTCGAATTATAATCTCTCTTTGTCGTTTGCTTTCTGATTAAGGGTAATGGTTGAGCGTGGGTCCCCCCATTCTGTTGCAACCTCTCAGATGAGCAAATTGGTGAGTTAACGTCCTTTTTTATTTTTTATTTTTATTTTTATTATTATTGTTAGTCATGCAACGCACCCACCCTGTTAGCTGGGCAACGCACCCACTTGGTTAGTCACACGATGCACCCACTCACCAGTGGGGTTAGTGTGTCTCCTTAGCACTCAAACCTGAGACCTGCTGTTGAAACGCCTAGCCGTCTTCCAGCTGGGCTAGCCTAATCCTTCTGAAAAGGATGATTTAATCTGGAGGAGATAAATCGGGAGGGTTCTGTCTGATCCTTTCTTGTAGTGATTCCAAACTGGCATTTGCTGCTGAATGCCTTCATATTGGCGCCTTGTGGCGGTATGGGTCCCCATTGAAAGTCGTGGCGTTTGCTTGCTGGCTGGTAGGAACAAAATTTTAACCATTTATAATTTGAAGAAAAGAGGGATGGTCCTCCCTAATATTTGCCTTCTCCGAGCAATGAGGAAAACAGTGAATCACATCTTCATTCACTGCCCTTATGAGATGGGGGGTTTGCGACAGTATCCTTTCTGTTTTCAGCATTCCCTAGATTATACCTTTTTCTCTTGGCGAGCCTTTTATCCTTTAGCATGAAGGTGGCCCTGGCTCTAAAGATAGGAATAGATGGAGTGTGTTGCTTCTTGCGGTTTTTTAGTCTATTTGATTAGAAGGGGACAGTAGATGTTTTAATAATTGTAATCAGCCTTCTGATAGCATCATCAGAAGAGCTTTCTCCCTTATTGGAGAGTGGGGGCTCTGATTTTTGGCTTTGGGTGGCTGCGGCTGGTGTTTTTCTTTGCTCTGTTTTTGTTCTGCGTTTGGGCTCTCTAATAAATTATTATTCCTGAGAGGATCCACTACATGTGGCATATATAAATTCAAATTAGACCTACTAGATTGTGGAACACGGCCACTAAGTTATGGTCTGAAAAATAGATTGGTTGAACATTGCTAACCTCTGATTGGACCATTGGATGTTTTTCATTTTTAACAATCCAACAATGTCTAGCTATCTGATAGTTGGACAAACCATATAAGAGTAATATTTTGTTCATTGTACACTTGAAGTGTTAGACATAATTTGGACTTTTTAGTTTAAATTACTTGTATGCCATGTCTGCAGTTTCTTAGTAATTTCTAACTGCTTGCGCGTCATCCATTACTTTCTGCCAGTGTATATTCTGTTAGAAAATATCGTTTGAATTGGGTACTATTTTCAATGCCTTTGCAGAATCCAAAGTGGAAACCATCGAGGTTGGAGGACATTGATCCTAGTGAAGTGGATTCTCTCTTTGAGCCTTTGCCCTCAGAAGTTGAGGAACTGAAAGTATGAAGAATTTGCTTGTTTTACTCTCTGCTTGTTATGTTTATACCAGTTAATGAAGTTGAAAAAGAAGAAGAAATAAATAATTGCGCATGAAGTTGGGATCATTCAAATACATTATCCCCCCCCTTTTGCACTCTCCTCGATTGGCATGACTATCATCTTGGATGACAAGAGTGCATAGTGCTGAAGAAATTGCTCATTATAATTCATATGGAATTAGAAACTCTAATTTTCTTTTTGTGCAATAATTTTGGAGGCTCTGTTGTTTAATTGTGCTACTCATCTCTTTCTGGTACAGAAATGATGTTGCTCATCTCACATCAGTTATCATACAATGCTAGGACTGTTTTCAGTTTGTAGAAGTGGGGCCCATCATTGAGTATCCGAATCATTGAGATTTGGGGCCCTACTGTAGCAAATATCTTCAGATGGGAAATCCCTGATGGTTGAGAAAGAGAACTGACCTGATGGAAAGTCCCAGATGGTTGAGAAAGAGAACTGACCTGATGGAAAGTCCCAGATGGTTGAGAAAGAGAACTCAGCAACAGGTTCGCATAAAATTAGAAATAGGTCAAGATCCTCTTTGTAAACTTGTGTGAACTTGGCGGAGTCAATGGTAAAATTGTCCACAGGCACTGCTACTAGCGTTTTTTCTTTTTTCTATTTTTTTTGAAGGATAGGCTACTAGCGTTATATACATCAGTGATAAAGAGAGGGGCTGGAAGGATTACCTTAACCAACACACTGAGGATGCCGGAAATATAGGTTAGCTATTTTATATTTCCTAGACTAGTAAATGTTTTAGATATTTATTAATACTTTAATATTTTTAGTTATTAAATATCGAGTTTGAGTGAAGTTCAACTGAATTAAGTCTTCGAGTTGATCCGATCTGGCTGGACATTGATCCTAGTGAAGTGGATTCTATCTTTGAGCCTTTGCCCTCAGTGAGTCGAGTTTTTGGGTTTCTGAACTGTGGTTTAGACAAATGTATCAGGGCCTTCTGGGGGGGCTACTGGTGCATGTGTCATCCATGGCGTGGCCAATCACATCAATGAACCATTAGCTGCACTTGCAGCAACTCTTGGTGAGAGTTTGTACAGAACCTGCAGCAAATGCTGAATTCTTAATTATCATTTTAGGAATTATAGAATCTCCGACTAGGGGTGCTGCATAGTTGTGCATCTCAAGTCTGTTTAGGACTGCCACAACCACAAAACTCTCTCTGATTAGAAAATCCCAGCCACTAATCTTTTTTTTTTCTTCAGCTGAATGTGGACTGATGCTTTTTCTCTTTTGAACCATCAATCTTTAGGCTACAAAATTGAAATGAGATATTCTGGTCTAAATTAGGATCTAACTGTTTGGTCACTGAACCATGTGCTCCACTTCTCTCAACTGAAAGACCCGGAGTGCTGTGCAGCGTGGCAGTTGAGGATCCTATGTTCCTTAACCCCTGGCCTAGCGGATCGGAATCCTTGGGACCCAAACTGAAAGCTAGATCCAAATCCAATTAAATCATGTTGGAATCTGCATATCTAGGTCCATGTTGACAGCTTATTCCTGGCCAGTCTATTGCAATAGATTATTTCTTGCTTGACCACCAGGTTCTCAGGTTGGGTTTCGCCCTGAAAGTTCATGCCTGATTGTTAATTGGGATGACGCCATATTTTGAAAAAATAAAAAAAAGAAACCAAAAATTCAACTTGACTCGATATTTACCCAGGTTGGGTTGACTTGAAGACTCTACTTGATCTGACATGATATGTAATAATTAGGTTGAGAGATGTTTTGGTTAATCATAGATGTTTGGGATAGGTATGAGTACTAAAAATGGCATAGCCAATTGCAACAGTAGCGCATAGCAAGCTGTAGTGAGGCATGCATGCACATTCACCTTTGAGGTCATCCATAAAAATTCAACTCCTGCTCATATATTATATTATATTATCAAAATGTAATCAAATCGGCCAGTGACTCAGTACAAGTCGAGTCCAGTCAGCCGAGTTGGCGAGCCAACTTGACAAGTCAGTACCGAGCCTTGCTGGCAGCAAGTTTCTTAGTGACGTGGCTCAAAATATTGTTCGAGTTGAATTGTCTCGGCCAAGATTTGACTGGCGTCACCGAGTTTTAGAACTATGCATGACACCAGCATTTGAGGCCTGTCAGGCCCTTGTCTGGATATGGTTAAATAGCCATCTTAAAACAAATCTTGACATGAATAACAATATTATGAGATAGGTTAACTAATAAGGGTGCGTTTGGTTGAACACAATATTGTGTACCAAATTAGACTGATTAATCATTAAGGGCCTGTTTGGATACCACCAAATAAGTTACTTTTCTAGTGACAGCCGACTGATTTTCAGATAAGTAAGCTTGGTTTATGAGTAATTATTCTTAAGTTGCTGAATAAAGAGAGACAAGAGAGGAGGCTCTGTGTCACCGTCCATATCAAAGGATGCTGCACATGGACTGTCCACATTGAAGGTGGGGCTCACACGGCGGACGGTCCACATAAAAGGTGGGCCCCACATAATGGATGAACCTGTACTAATGTGGGCCCCATGGAGTTTTCAACGTTAGGCATTAAATTACCATTGGTTTATGAGGTGGGGCCCACTTGAGCTTTGTATCAAGTTGGTGTTGGTGTGATCCCTTCCCTCCAGGTCTACGTGACCTTTTAAATAGGCTCGATGTAAAAAAAACTACTTGGTGGGCCCCAAAGAGCTTTCAATGGTGGACAACAATCCACTGTTGCTGTTGCTGTGGGGTCCACTCAAGCTTTGGATCAGCCTTATTTGTGGGCCTTGCCCCCATGTCCAGATCTGGTTAATCTTAGGAACAGGCGGGATGATAGATAACCCCTTGGTGGGCCCCACAGATGCTTCAATGGTGGTGATCCTCTCTATTGTTTCCTGTGTGCATTCCACAAGAGCCCTGGATCTGCCGTGTTTGTGGGGCCATGCCCTTAAATGAGCTGGCAATTTGGATGGACGATGTGGTAAATTCATACATCAGATGGGCTCCCTAGAGTGGGCCCCATAGGAGTTTTTTGGGTGGTCGGACAATCATCAGGGCATTATGGTAGGGTTCATTTTTTTATTTTTTATTTTTTTGGGTAAAATTAAATAAAGGGTGTGCATGAAACAAATACAGTCATGGTGGGCTCCACCCTTCTACCAGTCTAGATGGACAACGCATGGGTGCTCATCCATAGTTGTAAATTTTGGTACAGGGATGATAAGTATGTTGCTTATTGAACATACTTATTTGTTTAATAAGTAGAAACCAAGATAAGTCATTAAGAGGCATAAGTAGCTTATCTAAGTAATTTATAATCCAAATGGGCCCTAAATATCTTTACATTTCATGATATTTGATGCAAAGGAACGCACCCTAAGCCCTTCAGCTTAGTGGTCCAGGTCTAGCAGGGCTCCGTGCATAGTGCAGACCCACCCAGTGACAGTCCTCGACAGAGAGAAGTAATAAAGTAACTTATTTGGTGGTATCCAAACTGGCCCATTGTCCACATTGGTGGTTGTAAAAAAAATGTTGACAATGCAAGACTTGAGTTTAGGATCATATCATCAATGCAATTTTGGGATATGATCATCTTGTTTGGTTCGAGTGGAGGTAGTGTCTGCCACGTGTCTCTGCATGAGCATAAAAGATCATAATATCAAAATTTCTATTGAGTTATTGTGCCCGTCTTGTCTTTTTCCTTATTGGTGTCATCCACTCCAAATAAAGGAAAAAAAAAAAAAAAGACTTCATAATCATTCAAGGGTCTCATCTAACTCTCGAGTGGTGTCATCCTCTCCCAATAAAGGAAGAAGTAGACCCACAATAATTCAAGAAAAAAGTCAACACTCCAATGGATCTTCCATGCACATGAACAAAGATGATACATGTGGCAGGCACTACCCCACGGGCAGAGATTACCACGGTTGGAGCTGACCTAAGATCATTTCATATACCAAAATTGCATAGACGATATAATCCTACCTAGTCTTGGATTAGTGGACATTTGTTTCTTGATTTTGTATTGTTAATATTTGTTTTTTTAATTTTTTAATTTTTGCAGCCATCAATTAGACAACTAGTGACAAGGGACTTTAACAATTAGGATTGAAATACTTGCATTGCACGATGCATGTGCATGAATGATCTTACTCCATCATTGTACTGACCCACTGACAATTCAATGTAGAGAAGGGTCCATTATATAATGGACTTATTAAAGTTAATGGCCCACTCTAACAGCTTTTACAACACATGAGGGGTAATAACTTGGTCGATGTCATCCGGGCAACACCCAATCCGCTTCTAGTTTAGAAAGGTGTGATAATAAAAGGGCATCAAAGGTTGTCCTGCCGAGACTTGAAACAGCATATGCGCCCAGGATGCTAATGAAAGGTGCTATGGGTGCATGTATATAGGCTTAAGCTTACCGGGGCGAGTAAAGATTTCTTAATTAAAATGATAATTTTGTCATTTTTGACTGTGGATCCACTCTTGTACATGCACACGTGACACTTTTTCTTTGTCGCTGGACCAGTTGCGTCCAGGGCCCTGCTGGAAAAAATCTTTCTGTTCATCCCCATAACTTCTACATCATCTTGGATGGCCCATTAAAAAGAGGAACAATGATGTGATACAACAGGATAGGGTAAATAGTAATTCTAGACCACACTTAATAGCGATAGCTACCATGGATGGACAGGATGTTTATGTTCCTATGGATTTTTTTTTTTTTTTTTTTTCTTGTTTTGTTTTTTTAAGCAGTAGGCCATCCAAGAGGGCACGGATTAGGTACTAACTCCCACCAGGAGACAGCTAGAGACAGAATGTTAAGGGCTTTGTGGGGCCCACCATAATGTATATGTTTTTTTTTTTTTTTTTTTTTTAAATTTTTTATTTATTTTTATACCTACAGTATCCATCCATTTTGACTGATCATTTTAGGATATGAGCTAAAAAATGAGGCAGATTGATGGCTCAAATGGACCACACCACAGGAAGTGATGAGGATTAAAAGCTTACCTTGGGTCAAGCTGATGTTTATGTTTCCCCTCCGAATAGGTCTGTCTTATGAATATGTTAGATGGCAAATAAACATTACTGCGGGCCTTGGGAAGTTTTCAATGGTAAAAATTCAATCCCCATTGCTTATTATTAAGCGGTACACTTAAGCTTCGAGTTGAACATGAATCGAGTAAGCTCGAAAAACTCGCTCGACTCGGCTCGAAAATGCTTGACTCGATTTGAAAGTGGGTTTAAGCCGAATCGAGTCATTTTTTTCGTGTTCGAATGAGTTCGAGTGAGCATGGCCCTGCTCGATTTGGCTCGACTCGAACGTAGGCTCGAACCCAAGCGCCCCCCCTCTTTCCCAAACCCTAACCCTTTCTGGCTCTCCCTCCCCCCCTCTCTCTGAGCTCGACGTCCCCCCCTCTCTCTTTCTCTTAGCTCGATGGCCGGCTACCCCCCACCCTCTGACCCTCTTTCTCTCTGAGCTTAACCTCCGGCCACCCCTTGCTACCCTGTTCGTTGGACCCGGCTATCCCTCATCCTACCATGTCTGTTTGCTTGCATGTGTACGCGACTCACACAGGACAGGTTCTCTCTCTCTCTCTCTCTCTCTCTCTCTCGGTTTTTTTTTTTTGTTTGCTAGTCATGTAACACAACCACCTTGTTAGTTGTACAACGCACCCACACAGGTCAGTCACACGATGCACCCACCCACTGGTGGGTAGTAGCCATCATCTTCTCTGTTGGACTCGTCTCAAAAACTCATACTCGAACTAGGCTCGAACTCACTTAAACTCGCTTAATCCACTCATTGAGTATAGCCATGCTCGACTCGGCTGAGTTGAGTTGAGTACCAAGCAGGGTAAGGGGCTTTGAATCGAGCACCTAGCATGGGTGATTATCCATTCAATTCAACTCATGTACGGCTCTAATTAAGCCTTCAATTTGCCTCTTTTTATCTGCTCAAGCCTTAAAATGATTTGCCAAAATGGAATGGAAATAGGGATAAAATATTTACAACACAGTGGGCCACAGTTCGTCTCTTGTTAGGTACTGGTGGGGTAGTACTCAATTGGCGTGGAATTATTCAATTAGTCGGCAGGGTACAAAGATATAATATATGCAGACATATACAACCACTGTACACATGGCACACATGTACATCAATCTGGACGGTACAAATTATTAACCTCACTGAAGATTGGCATATGGCACACATGTACATCAATCCGGATGGTACAAAATTTGACCTCACTGAAGATTGTAATGATCTAAACGGTAACTAATGGATACTTTTGACTATTTTTCATTTTAAGCATCCATTTTGATAATCCTAAGCCTTTCAGCTTAGTTTCATGCATATAGACGGAGCCGTCCAAGTATATAGCACGACTTGGTCCAAAGTCCCAACCCACCTACTGACTGATTGGCCAGAACCCACCTACTGACTGATTGGCCAGAAAATATGGTGGGATTTGATTGGACCCGAGGTGAGAAATGCAAATAGAGTATTGCCACTCTGCCAACACCAAACATGCTCCGTGTGGGTCACATCTCAATTAAATCCCACCACTACATTGGACCTGCAATATTCATGTCGGCAGGATCAATTCATATACTTCAAAAAAACTGAGTATTTTCATTAGATGCGTAATGTATGGTAACCCCATTGCCATGTACATCCCTCACGACATTGAGTGTCTTCATTAGATGAGGACCGTGAGAAACGAAGTAACCTAGTAACCTCTTGTGACCTAGTATGTTGAGATTTGATTGGGCTAGTGCTGTTGCAAGAGATAGATGCAAATTTCTTATGGTTGGAATCTACATGAGCCCCACAGAGATCCCTGTGACAGATCCACTCTGTCCATCAGTTTATCAAGATGACAATAAGATAGGAGTCCAAAAATCAATGTAGATCCAAAACTCAGGTGGGCAACAACACGGAAACAGTGAGAATGGAAACATTCACTATTGAAACTTTTTGAATCCGACCATGATGTTTATATGCCATCCAAACCGTTAATAAGGTTACCACTCGGATAAACTGTAGGCACAAAGATCATCCTAATCCAAAACTTCTGTGACCGCCATGAGGTTTCCAATGGTAGGCATAATCCTTGCTTTCATGTGACGTGGTCCACGTGAGTTTTCAATCTGCCTGATTTTTGGAGTTCTATCCTATTGAGAGCTTGAGAAACTGATGGACCGAATGGATTTGTTACTGGAATCTCTGTGGACCCACCGCTTCCGACGACATCAACTTCACAAGGGTGGGGGCTTGCGTCCGCAAGAAATGGGTCGAGTCGAGTACCTGCTACATGGCATGACTTTCAAAACATGGCTTACGCATCTGTGCAGCATCTGCCCAGCCAAATCCTACCACGTCCGGCCGGTCACCCTCAATCAGCGTCTATTTTCATTGGGTCGATGGCTTTATTAGCCGTCTATGTTGAATGGTCAATGGTAGATACAACGATAAGTAAGATCGTCCATTACACGTGTCTCAATCCTAATCATTGAAATTGCGTGAAGGTTTTTTTTTTTTTGGTTAGTCATGCAACCCACCCACCCTGTCAGCTGGGCAACCCAGCCACAAGGTTAGTCACATGATGCAGCCACCCACCAGTGGGCCGGGTTAGTGTGTCTTCTTAGCACTCGAACTGAGACCTGCTGTTGAAACGCCTCTTCCAGCAGGCGAGACACAAATTGCGTGTCAGGTTCATTGGAATGATGTCTTTGATTGTTCATTGGTTGCTGTAAATTAAAAATAACAAAAAATGTTGGTAATCTGAGGCTAGGATTATATCATCAGTTAAGGCAAACACGTATATGTTACATGTGCACGAGCATGGAAGATAACAATCCGCAGGAGTATCAAATTTTCTCTAGAATTATTGTATCGGCCATCCTTTTTCTTTATTGCGCAAAAATTCCCCACTTGTAAGAAGAAAAAGAAAGCAAAAATAAGGTCTTTTACATAATAATAATAATAATAATAATAATAATACTAAGGGATTTTGACCAGTACAGGCCCCTTGTATGGTGAAATTCTCTGCTTGTTCTGACTGAAACTATTTTCCTGACCGACCCATTACACTTTTTAAACTTTGTTGTACGTGGACGAAAATACCCTTACATATTGAGCCCTACGCCTGACAGTTATTAATGTGTGGAATGTGGATTGAACTAGATAGTAAGAAAGTTAAAGTGGGGCCCATTGTGAGGCATGATGTCGATCCACACCTTCCTTTCATTTCAAGAGCTAATTATAATACATATTGGTAAAATTCGGGTCAAGGAAGTGGATCACAACACAAGAAATATGGTGATTTATCTGAGACCGTTGAAAAGTTATTGGTGGCCCCAAACCATTTGAATAAATATGATATTTGCTTTATTTTCTTTTATTTATGTATCTTTGTTACTATGAACGGGTTGGATGACATATAAACTATCACTGTGGGCCCCATAGAATGTAGCATATACCATTATAGTTCGTCCCTAGTATGGACAAAAAAAGAAACTTTTTCATTAGAAGTTATGGTAGTTACCTTTCCCTGATCCGATTTTTATATCCATTTGATTTAGTGGACCATCTAATGGTAGATCCAATCCGTTCATAATGTCCATGGCCTAGGTTTATGTCGAATTAGTGTTGGATTAACGATTTTTCAAGTTATTGGTCGCCCACAATGATGGAAAAGGGTAAACAATTTATAAAATAATACGTTCTTCTTTATTGAGTTGTAGGTAACTTGATTAGAATCTTTCGATCATCATCTGGATAGTTACATTCCTTTAAATTTTGGAGAGAATGAACGGATCGGATCTGACGAAAAGATGAAAATATGGATCAATCCGATCATACAGATGGAGTATATACTCCCAAACACAATCCCAGCCCCAATTACAATCCCAACCTCGACCCCATTTCCTTGTCTTTCTTCCCTTGGACGCATCACCACCTCCTTAATTTGGCCTGATTTTTCTCCGGCTTAATCTTCTCCGATTTCGGTCTTCTTCTTGTACCATCGAAATCGAAAGACATGGCGCCTCTAGGTCTGCAGATGTCCCCCCCCCCCCCCCCCCCCCAAGATTTGTATTAATGTGGGTCTGTGAATGGTTGTAGTGGTATTTTCTTCTGTGTTGATGTGAGTTTGTGAATGGTCGAGATTTATGGTTTTCAAGATGTCACATGTAATTAATATTATTTTAGTTATGAATGATGTGCATTGTACTTAATGATGTTGATGAATATCTATATGATAAGATCCTCTTTTGCAGTTCAGGGTCGTGATTGACATCCACAAAGAGTCGTGGTTGACATACACAAAGAGTCGGGATAGATAGTTCAAACATAATAACACCCATATCTCTTTTACCGTTCATGGTCGTGATGACCATCCACAAAGGGTTGTGGTTGTCATGTAGTAAGGGTTTGGATAGACAGTCCAAACATAATACAGTTCAGGATCGTGATAGACATCAGGGTTGTAGTTATCATGTAGTAAGGGTTGGGATAGACATTCCAAATATAATACAATTCATGGTCGTGATAACCATCCACAAAGGGTCGTGGTTGTCATGTAGTAAGGGTTGGGATAAATCGTCCAAACATAATACAGTTTAGGGTTGTGATAACCATCCACAAAGGGTCGTGGTTGTCATGTAGTAAGGGTCATGATAGACAGTCCAAATATAATATAGTTTAGGGTCGTGATAGCCATCCATTAAGGGTGTTCTTACAAGGCCCATCATCACTTTTGAGTGGAATCCAATCCATCTATTATCCTCAAGATTTCATTTTAGGCCATGCATAGAAGAATGATCAACATCCGCCACTCTTATGGACCATAACACAAGAAAGTATTTAGTATATAGCTATCACCGTTATCCTTTTTCAGGTATTATAGGCCACACATAGATCAGGTCAGGGTCATGTTACCACATTCCCATATAAACAAGAGGCTATAAAGAAAATGAACGGATTAGATTTACTTTGAAGTGGACCCAATGACAACTCACATCTACATCACTGCCTTAGGATTGGAAGCTATGTAGCTTCTTCTTCACTTAAATTCCGTACTGGTGTAGGATCTAAAGTAAGTGTATTTTGTCCACATCAAAATTTAAGAAGTGTATGGGGGCCAGCCATCAAAATAATTTCAGCCAGAAACAAGAGGGGAATTTCGCCGTACAAGGGTGCTCGTACGGTCAAAATCCCTTATTACGGGCCCCCTTGTACGGCGAAATTCCCCGCTTGTTTTTAGCTAAAACTATTTACCCTGATTGGCCCCCTTACACTTTTTAAACTTTACTGTGGATGAAAATATCCTTACTTTAGATCTTGCACTAGTATGGAATTTGAGTGAAGAAGAAGCTACGTAGCCTCTAATCCCGATGCAGTGATGTGGATGTGAGTTGTCATTGGGTCCACTTCAAAGTAGATCCAATCCATTCATTTTCTTTGTAGCCACTTGTTTATATGGGAAGGTGGTAACATGACGCTGACCTAATCTACGTGTGGCCAACAATACCTGAAAAACAGCAACGGTGATCGTTCCATACTAAATATTTTCTTGTGTTGTGGTCCATATGAGTGGCGAATGTTGATCATTCTTCTAACCATGGCCTAAAATGAATATCTGAGGATAATGGATGGATTAGATTCCACTCAAAAGTAATGGTGGGACCCACAAAAGGGGGACTGTCTATCCCGACCCTTACTACATGACAACCATGGCCCTTTGTGGATGACTATTACGATCCTGAACTGTATTATGTTTGGACTGTCTATCCCGACCCTTACTACATGACAACCCCGACCCTTTATAGATGACTATCATGACCTTGAACTGTATTATGTTTGGACTGTCTATCCTGACCCTTTCTACATGACAACCCCGACCCTTTGTGGATGACTATCACGACCCTGAACTGTATTATGCTTGGACTGTCTATCCCGATCCTTACTACATGACAACCTCAACCTTTATGGATGACTATCACGACCCTAAACTGTATTATGTTTGGATTGTCTATCCCGACCCTTACTATATGACAACCACGACCCTTACTCTATGACAACCACGACCCTTTGTGGATCGCTATCACAACCCTGGACTGTAAAAGAGATATGATTGCTATTATGTTTGGAATGTCAACCATGACCCTTTGTGGATGTCAACCATGACCCTTAGTGTATGATAACCACGATCCTTGGCGCATGCCAGTCTCGACACCATACTACATCTTGACATCTTGAAAACCACAATCGCGACCATTCATAGACCCACATCAAAACAAATCTAGAAGAAAACACTACTACAACCATTCACAAACCCACATCAATACCAATCTAGAAAAAAATTAAACATCTACTAACTTGAAGGCACCATGTCTTTCCATCTCGATGGTACAATAAAAAGAATGGAGTCAGAGAAGATTATCAATCACCACTGTATCTTGTGTCACAAAGACCTGGATAAATGTACCACACAAATATCAGCTTAATCCAAAACTGCTATGGCCCACAAGAAGTTTATCAATCAACACCTGCTGTATCTTGTGTTGTGGTCCACCTAAGATTTGGATCTATTTCATTTTGGGTATCATGCCAAAAATGAGCTATCAAAATGGATGGACCGCGTGGATGTAAGGCACAGATATCAAGGTGGGCCACATGGTTACGGATCAGTCCTGACCGTCCAAATTGCTGAACTCTATGTAGGTGGGCATAGCCGTTAATGATCTAAACTGCAACTAACGAATACTGTTGACTATTTTTCATCGTAACCATCTATTTTGAGGATCACCAATCCAATGGTAAGGATCCAAGTAAATTTTGTGTTACGGCCCCCATCTGATCCCACGATTTCGACTGATCGTTACATGTGCGTCTCGGAAGCGGATTGCGTACTGAGTAACTCCGCAAGCTAGCGTGCGGAGTAAACTCTGTGGGGCCCACAGTGATTTACATATTTCATCCACTCTGTCCATCTATCTTAACAGAAAATTTTAGGTATGATGCCAAAAAATGAAGCATATCAAAATCTAAAGTGGACCACACCACAGGAAAAGTGTGAACTGAATGTCTACCATTGAAAAATTCTTGGGGGACACAGAAGTTTTGGATCAAGCTGATATTTGTGTTTTCTCTTCATCCATGTCCATGTGATCTTATGAACAGGTTGGATGACAAATAAACGTCACTGTGGGGCCTGGAAAGGTTTCAACGGTGGAAATCATTATTCCCAGTTTTTCATGTGGCATGGTCCACTTGAGATTTGGATATACTAAAATATTGGGCTCAACCCCTAAAATAAGTTGAAAAAACATATGGACTGAATGGAAAAAGCACATACATTCCAGGTGTGCCCAACAGAGTTTACTCCGCACGATAAGAGCTCTTATCATGCGGAGTTACTGTGTGCGTCGAACACTTGACTTATCTTGTTATCTCTCGTGAATTCACAGCCGTATGCTAAGATATTTACATGCGATTTATTAGCTGCTGGGAATGAATGAAGTTGGATAAAAAATCTTATAGCCAGATTTGGGATTCTCTTGGGCAGCATTTTTTACATTTGTCAAATGGTAATAATAGATGTCGTTAGTAAGATCATCTAAGATAATCCTTACACGTCTCTCAATTCTAATCCTTGAAATTTTGTGTCAATTTCATTGGAATGGTGTCATTGATTGTTTCATTGATGGCGGTAAAAAATAACAAAAAAAAAATGTTGAAGATGTATCAGGAAACAAATGTTGATTAATCTGCGGCTAGGATTATATCATCAGTTGAAGCAAACACGTGTACAGTGTATTTTTGCATGAGCGTGGAATATCACAATCCGTAGGAGTATTAATTTTATCTCTTGAATTATTGTGTCGGCCCATGTTTATCTTTATTGCTGTCGCCCACTCACTTTCCAGCGCGACTTGGCTGCGACCTTGGAACCAGCGCGGTTGGTGTGGAGAAAAATTTTGCTACACCCTAGCGTTAGCTACTCTAGCTACGCCGGGTGTAGCAATGACCCCACCGTAATGTATGTGTTGTATCCATGCGGTCCATACATTTGTCAAGATCATTTAGGTCATGGTGACAAAAACAAGGAATATCTGGTCCTCAAGAAGTTTTTAATGGTTGGTGTTCAATCCCCACTATTTTCTGTGCTAGATCGACTTTAGATTTGGATCTGCCTCATTTTTTGTTTCATGACCTAAAATAATCTTGCCAAATGGACGGACTGCGTGGAGACAACACATACATCATATTGGTGGGGTCATTGCTACACCCGGCGTAGCTACGGCGTGGGTGTAGCAAAGTTTTTCTGGCTTACGTACGAGGATGTTCGCGTCGGGAAATCGGATTGCGAACGGAGTTACTGAGTAAACTCAGTTGGGCCCACTGTGAATGTATGTTGCTTATCTACACCGTCCATCGGTTTTTCCAGCTCATATTAACGGTTGATCCCAAAATTGAAGCATATCAAAATCTCAAGTAGATCATACGTTATGAAACAGTGGGAATAATGATCTCCACCGTTGAAATCTTCATATGGCCCACAGTGATGTTTATTTGTCATCCAACCTGTTCATAAGATCACAAAGACATGGATGAAGGGAAAAAACAAATATCAGCTTCATCCAAAACTTTTGTGACCTCCAAGAAATTTTCAATGGTACAGGTTCAATTCACACTGTTTCCTGCGGTGTGGGCCACTTGAGATTAGGATATGCTTAATTTTTTGTCTCAAGCCCTAAAATTATATGTTAAAATGGATGGACGGAGTAGATAAAATACATAAATCATGGTAGACCCCACAGAGTTTACTCAGTACGCTAAGCCTCTGAGTAACTCCGTTCGCAATCCGCTTCCTCTCGTCGGATACTTTACGGTGGACCACCGTGATGTATATTCCTTATATCCACTCAGTCCTTCTGTTTTGACTAATCATTTTAGGGATGAACCAAAGAACGGGCCACCAGAACGTCTATTTTCCATCCAATCTGTTGATAAGGTTAAAAATTTCTAGATATAGAATACCAGCCTGATCCAAAACTTCAATGGCCCTAAGAAGTTTGTCAATTACTACTGTTTCTCATGTGTTGTGGTCCACCAGAGATGGGGATCCATCCTAAAATGAGCTGTAAAAACGGATGAACGGCATGGATGAAAGGCACATACATCAAGGTAGGGCCCCACAGTCACGGATCTAATCCACCTCGGTGGATCCACCGAATCCGCGCCCACAAGGATGTAGGATGCACAATCGTACAGCTACTGACCACGTGATACGCATAAAAATCAATCCGGATCGTCCAAATTGTTTACCACTCTGTAGGTGGGCATAGCCTTTAATGATCTAAACTATAACTAATAAACACTGTTGACTAGTTTTGATCGTAACCATCCATTTTTAGAAGAGATGAGAAGAGGAGATGGATGGATCACAAATCCAACGGTAACGATCCAAGTAAATTTTGTTTTATGGCCACATCTGATCCTACGATTTCGATTGATCTTTATATGTGCGTCTCTTTTGCACGTGTAGGAAAGAAAGAAAGCGAAAACAAGATCGTTTCACACCATCATCATCATCATCATAATAATAATAATAATAACAACTTCTTACTGAAATCTATTGAAATTCTAAAGAGCATACCAGTACTCTAATAGAGTTCACTAATTACACCATCTCTTCTCTTCTCATCTCTTCTAAAACTTCCTACCAATCTCATTGCCATGGATTTCATCAGCCCAGTCATCGACATCGTGTCTCGTATCTTAGATCCCATCGCTCAACGCATACGATATGCTGTCAAGCTCCGAGTAAACATCGACTCCCTGAAGAATGCCATAAATCAATTGAAACGTGTAAAGGAGGACGTGAAGATAAAGGTGGATGTCGCCGAAAGGCAGCTGCTCCAACGCAAGAGCCATGTGAATCGGTGGCTAGATGACGTAGATGCCATCCAACGAGAAGTGAATGAGATGGAGGAAGCTTATCAGCAAATGATGAGGTGTCTTGGTAACTGTCGTCCGAATTGTTGGTCGGGCTACAAGCTCAGCAAGAGCGCGACGGAGAAGCTGAGAGATGTAGCTGAGTTGAAGAGAACAGGTGATTCCTTCGATGTAGTGGCAGAGAAACCGCCCACAGATGTTGTGGAAGAGCAGCCTAGCACTTCAGTTCTGGGCATGGACTTGACGTTTGAGAAGGTTCGTGGCTGCCTTAGAGAAGATAGTGTGAGAGTCGTGGGGATATATGGAATGGGGGGTGTGGGTAAGACCACACTCTTGAAAAAGATTAACAATGAAACAACCCATGGTTTCAATGTGGTGATTTGGGTAGTGGTGTCTAAAGATGTAAATGTGGAAAGGATTCAAAAGGACATCGGAAATAGGCTAGGTTTGTCCTGGCAAGAAAATACAAGCAATGAGAGACGGGCTACGGACATACACAAGGCCTTGAGTAAGATGAAATTCATGCTACTGCTAGATGATATATGGCAGCGGCTAGATCTGCAGATGGTCGGAATTTCCTATCCAAGCAGCCAAAATCAGAGCAAGGTTGTTTTCACAACACGATCTGAGGATGTGTGCGGCCACATGGATGCTGACAAGAAGGTCAAAGTCGAATGTCTCCCGACGAAAGAAGCATGGGATCTGTTCCGAGAGAAGGTTGGTGAAGAGACCTTGAAGTCTCATCCAGAGATTCTGGGCCTTGCTGAGCTTGTTTCAGAAGAATGCGGTGGTCTACCCCTTGCTCTCATCACAATCGGGCGGGCCATGGCGTACAAGAAGACTCCAGAGGAGTGGAAGCATGCAATAACAGCTCTCGGAACGTCACCAGCTGAGATATCAGGTATGGAAGATGAAGTCCTTTTCCGTCTGAAATTCAGTTACGATAGTCTTCGTGACGACATTATCAAGTCCTGCTTCCTCTACTGTTCGTTGTTTCCGGAGGACTACGAAATCGGCAAAGAAAGGCTCATAGGTTACTGGATTGGGCAAGGATTCTTAGATGACTGGGATGATGATCTTGATAAAGCTCGCAATAAGGGTCATGATCTCATCGGAACCCTAAAGGCGGCATGCTTGTTGGAGAGTGGTTCTCATGAGAAAACAACGGTGAAGATGCACGATGTGATACGTGACCTGGCTTATGGATACCTTCTGAATATGGGAAGAAGAAGAACAGGTTTCTTGTGCAAGCGGGAGTTGGATTGAGCGAAGCACCAGCTGTCGAGAAATGGACGGAGGCAGAAAGGATATCTCTAATGGAGAATGAAATTAAAGAAATAACAGAGACCCCTAAGTGCCCCAACCTCTTAACCCTACTGCTCCAATCGAATTATGTTTTGAAAAAGATCCCAAATGAATTTTTTCAATTCATGCCTCATCTAAGAGTTTTGGATCTGTCATTCACTAGAATTGAAGAAATCCCACCTGGAATAGGCAACTTGGTTGAGCTGCAATATCTCGACCTGTCGTCTGCGAAAATCAAAACTTTGCCTGAAGAGATAGGATGTCTCGCGAAGCTGAAGCACCTGAATTTGAACTACTGTAGCTTGATTGAAAGAATCCCGCGTGAGGCAATATCGAGGCTTTCTAGGTTGAGAGTGCTGCAGATGTTTCATAGCTTCGGTAATTGGGAAGAAACAGAAGGGATAACAGAGATGGAAGGCTTGAAATGCTTGAGCCGTCTTGAATCTCTTTAGGAAGTGTTCCTGCTCTTAAAATGTTTTTTGATTCTCACAAGTTGCCGAAGCTGACGCAGGATTCTAATCCATACAAGGCTGCAAAGGAATGAGAACCTCCACCCCACTATCCTCGACTTTCAGGGCAATGAGGAGTCTCACAAGTACTTGAAATCAGGAGCATGCAAAGAGATGGAAGAGATGATGATCGGTTCGGATGTGGAGAAAGAAGATGATCATTCAGTTTCGAGCTTAGAGTGGCTCACCCTTGATAGACTTGACAACTTGAATATCATTCGAGTTGGGGGGTGCATCCAAAACCTTCGCAGCATATATATTAACAATTGCCACAAACTGAAGAGTGTTACATGGATTCTACAACTTCAAAATCTTGAACACGTGGCGATACAATACTGCTTCGGACTAGAAGAAGTAATAGGTACAAGTGGTGTCGGGATTCCAGTCGGGGAGGCAACCGCCCTAAGATGCTTGAAAACTCTGTTTCTCATGGAACTATCTGAATTAACAAGCATTTGTAATCATGCATCGGCTTTCCCTTCCTTGAAGATGTTGGACGCGATAAGATGCCCGAAGCTAAAGAAGCTCCCAAGTGGTCTCCAAAGCGCAGATAATCCTCTAAAGGAGATAGGAGGTCCGAAAGAATGGTGGGATGGTTTGGAGTGGGAAGAAGATGGAATCAAGTCTAGTTTGCTTCCTCTTTTCAAAGAGAAAAGTTGATGAATTCGAAAAATCTGCTGCAACCACGTTCATGGTGGATTCAAATCGTCCGAACCCAAGACAACACAAAAGTAAAGAAAACAAAGTATTTCGGACGTATAGAAACAAATAAACTTATATCATAGATTCCGGAGAAACAAAGCTACGTTCATGAACACATGTACGTCACAGCTTCGTATTTATAATCCAATCATAAACAAACTTACTTTCCCCTACCTCAACCAAGTTCATTAGAGTTGCTTAAAAGCAACACCCTTGTCACAACCGGGGTGTTACTACATACACAACATAGGTGAGGCAGGTTAATAAAAAAGTCTAGTCAAATCTTGGACTAGGAGTTTTATCCAATTTCGGTTTCGAGTTCACCTGGTGTGGTTTCCTTTGTCACTAAAGTTACCACCGCAGTAATAAAGGTGACAAAGGATACTACACTAGGTCAATTAGAAAACCCATACGGGGTAAAAAAACCGAGTCAGGAATTTTACTGGGATTTTTACTTACCTGCCTTACCTATGTTACGTTAGCAACGGGTAGATTGTCCCAAACACGCATGCCCATCTAACCTAAGAGATTTAAAAAAAAAAATTTAAATAAAATAAAAAAAAGTACCCATTGTGATGCCTTTGGTTTGGGGGTCTAAAGGAAAAAAAAGAAATGAAGTTGGATGATCCGATCCATGCTTGTTTTGGCTTATTTTTTGTGGCCATCTTTTTTTTTTTTGTATGGGATGGTAAGATTTGCCTAACAAAACTTATTCTTTAGAATCTTAAGCAATCGTTAATGCCGCTAAACACGAAGACATCAAATTGTTGCGGATACTTATTTTTTAGCAAATGATCTTGACCGCCCATATCTATGGCGGTTGATCCCGTGATTACTACTTTCATATTAGCGTAATGTTTTCATAGTGGTCCATGGAATGCACATTGAACCTATTGAGCAGCATAGATCAATCGATTAGAGACTTAGTATCCAAATGCAACTCAGACTATAGTCTACGGTGCTCTTAGGGATTGGAGCATTTCTCAACGTTAAATAATCTGGGCGAGGCCTACTTGTTGGGCCTGTTTTGTGATCAAATACTTTTTTAGCCCAGTTAATCATCAAAGCCTAAATAAGTAATTATGGCGGTCAATGGGCTGGACCTGAGCTAGGCAAAATCAAAATTTTGAAGAGTCCAGCCCAAACAGATCAAGTCCAGGCTAAAGCCAACCTCAGGCCCAGCCCATTGACAACCCTACGTCCTAAGGCTATTCTAGAATCTGCGGGCTTGGAGGCTCAGCCCAAACATGTTCTGAAGCGCTGTAGGGGTTGAGCTTAGGGCTGTAAATGGGTCAGCGGAGCCAATGAGGTACCCAGACCCAACCCATTTAGACCTGACCCGGACCCAACCCATTTGTTAAATGGTATGGGTCTGGGTCCAAGAACAGACCCATTTGCTAGACGGGTCTGGGTCTAGTTTCCTTTATATTTGGCCTGACCTGAACCCATTTAGTAAGTGGACGAGTTTGGTCTATGTTTCAAGGGACCTGTCCAGACTTGATTTTAAGCCTTGTAAAAATGCTTACATACTAGATTCAGACCCAGACCCATTAGACCCGACCCATTTATAAACAAGTATGGGTGGATCTCCCTCTACCAGACCCAGACCCAAACCCATTTATAAATGGGTTTGATGGGTTGACTCGGACCTGACCCAAACCCGCCCATTTACTAAAAGGGTCTGGGTTTAAAATTTGGACCCAGACCCATTTAGTAAATGGGCGGGTCTGGTTTTCGCTAAACCTGCCCCGAACCCGACTATTTACAGCCCTAGTTGAGCCGGCAAGTCTAGCCCTCTACTACCCTTAGTTTGGATTACCAAAAGTGGCCCAATGCATAGGCCATGGGTTTCAACACAAGGTCATGGGTACTCACAAAAGTGGGATTTCACCACGTCGAACCCATGCCCTTAGTTTTACAAGTCATGTTCTATTCATCCAAAGGTCTTTTATGAGTTTAGGTAGGATTAGACTTATTTTATTAGTTTTAGTAGTTTTTACAATATAAAAAGAAAAAAATCTAATTCAAATCGAATTCTGAGTCTTGGCCCTCGATCTTGTGCTTATATAATCGGTCGGCTGATCGATTAAGGTGCTGGTCTTCACAAAATTCATCCAGCGATTTCGCTATTTCTGGAGGCTTTGGCCGGCCGGCCGGTGGCAGTGGTCGGCCGGCCGGAGGTAATGTAAATTGTGATTTTTCACTCTTTTCTTCCTCTAACTCTATTGCATCCTTGCTTCGCTATTTGTCCTTCATTCCTTTAATCTTTAAGGTATGTAAGAAGTGCCTCAAAGCATCTTATAATTGAAATCTCTCTCGCATTCCTACAAACACAAAACCATGTATTAGATTAAGTGTTAAATCATGAAAACATGTAATATGAGTGATGAATTGGGATTAGAATATGCACAATTCAGAACTCAACACACCCCCAACCAACATTTGCTAGTCCCGAGCAAAACATGCGTGAAACAAATCCAACTTTTCAAAAACCCAACTCTCTTTCGAAAATAATGATTCTATAAACTTCAGGATATACAAGAACAAGATTCAAAGAAATTAAGTAATAGAAGATGGAATAGAAACATCTCAAGTGCATAGAAACACAGTTTTCCAAAGGAGTTTTGAATTTTCAGAAAAATAAAATTTTTTCTACATAATTGCTCAAAATGTCAATAATTGCTCGATTCATCTAGGAATCTCACCCCCAACCAAAACTTTACATTGTCCTCACAGTAACAAGATATGCAATATGTATGACATGAGAGCAATGATATAAAACAAAGGGGAGTGAGAGAGAGATATCACCTGAGAAATACATTGCATGGAAAAATTTTCTTACAGAGATGGATTACTTCACAAATTAAGTCTACTAATCAAAGTAAATCCTAATGCAATCTAATTGTAGAAAATCAATTAAAAATCTAAACCATCATCTGTCATACTAGGAGGTTAATCCCAACAACTCATCCAAAAGCATAAAGTCAAGCAAAATCATTAGATGGATCAAAAGGTTTCGCAGTAAAGTCATCCAAGATCCTGCTTTACAATATACATATGTGTGAATGATCATGATAAGCCATTGAAAATCCCAAAAAGGAATTTCAGCGAGTTTTTTAATATTTTCACCACATGTATAAGAAGAGACATCATCATATTTATCAGAAAAAATATGTCTCCATTCAGATTTTCCTGAGCAATGATATTGTTAGTATGGGTCGTCCCAAGATTGGTAGAGTTCGGTATGCATGATCAATAGAGGTGTGAAATATGAATTGATTTCTCAGCACAATAAAGTGTTGTTTCCACATCCTCCTCTCGGCTAATGTCATATGCCCATACCGACTCTAAAAGTACGACGACATCCCCTATCAATTCAACATTCTTATCAGGGGAGTAGGTCACATCTTCTTCTAAGTGACCGGTGCAACGAGGTGAGAGGGACTCATCTTCCACAATTGAATTGATCATATTTATTTCATGAACCTCCTCATCTTCATCCTCTTGTTGGTTGTCAATATTGAAAGCATTTAACTCAATCGTCATATTACCAAAAGACATTTGGATGACTCCACTCCTATAATTGATTATTGCATTTGATGTAGCTAAGAATGGACGGCCAAGTATAACAGGGATTTGAGTGCCAATATTAACCATGGGTCGTGTGTCCAAGACAATAAAGTCTACCGGGTAGTAGACCTTGTCAACTTAGACAAGGACATCCTCAATCACTCCTCTCGGTATACGAATTGATCGGTCATCAAGTTGTAGCATGGTTTTGGTGGGTTTTAATTCACCTAAACCCAATTGTTCATAGACCGAGAAAGGAATTAAGTTCACACTAGCCCCTAGATCAAGTAGAGCGTGCTTCACCCTGTAGTCACCGATTATACATGATATTGTTGGACTACTGGGATCTTTGTATTTTTTTGGGTATCCCATGATTTATAATGGCGCCCATATTTTCTGTCAAGAATGTTTTCTTTTGCACATGTATTTTTCTTTTTACCATACAAAGGTCTTTTAGAAATTTGGCATATGACGGTATTTATTTAATGGCATCTAACAATGGGATGTTGATCTTGACTTGCTTAAAAACCTCCAAAAATTCTTGATATTTATCTTGAGGTTTGGTTGAAATCAAGCGTTAAGGGAATGGAGCAACGGGCTTATATTTTTTTAATGGCTCTTTTTCATGCATGGCGGTGTTAGGTCCATCATCATCTTTGGAAGATACCGGATCATTAGGCGTTAAGGCCTTCACCGGGTCAGATTTTTCAATAGTTTTACCACTTCTAAGAGTGGTAATGGACTTAACATGTTCCATGTATTGGTTGGAGGAACTAGGCAAGCTTATTTCTCATTGTGATTTTCAATTAGGTAGGGGTTGGGCCGAAATGGTCCATTCCCTTGCGTTTAAGTGAGCCTTGATCTCCTCCACTGAATTTTTAATCTCAAGCATTATCATATTGTTTGATTGGTTGATTTGAGTTTGGCCTTGCATGAATGCTTTGAATGTATCCTCCATAGACATTTGAGGTGGGGCCACAGGAAATTGCATTGGGGGCCCCCTTTGAGGATTACTTTGGTTGGTTGTGGGTCCATTCGCCCAATTGAAGTTAGGATTGTTTCTCCAACTAGAATTGTACGTGTTTGGGTTTGGAGTACTAAAAGGACGTTGATAACTATTTAAGGCATTTGATTGTTCATATAAAAGTTCTTGAAAAGCAGGAATTGTAGGAAAATCCTGCGTTTGATGCACATTGGAAGCACAAATACCATAAATAGTTTCAACATTCCCCTTTTGTTGAGTTGTATCAACTTTCCTTAATTCTATAGCCTCGACCTTTCGTGTGATATTAGCCACTTTAGAACTTAGATCATCTTTCTCATTTACAATGTAAATTCCTTCATTTTCCTTGTCTTAGGACTATTTTGAACTTGTCGGCTTAGATGTATCCCATGATTGTGTGTTTTTAGCCAACATACCAAAATAGTCTAAAGCTTCCTCTGTTCTCTTGTTCATAAACTCCCAATTGCACATCATCTCCATAAATTGGCGCATGGCTGAATTTACTCCATCATAGAAGAAACTAATCAGCCTCCACCGTTCATAGTCATGACGTGGGCATGCATTTAATAGCTTATTATACATTTCCCAACATTGGAAAAAGGTTTCATCTTCTTTTTTGACGAAGTTTATTATAGCCCTTCTCAGTGCATTGGTTCGATGAGCCGGGAAGAATTTTTTAAGAAACTCCTGAGTCATCTCAGCCCATGTCCCAATAGACCTTGGCCTTAAGGAATATAGTCATGATTTGGCCTTCTCTTTCAAGGAGAAAGGAAACAATTTGAGATTTATGGTATCCTTGGTTACATTATCATACTTTATTATAATAATAACCTCTTCGAACTCCTTAATGTGTAGATAAGCGCTTTCGGAGTCGAGTCTATGAAATTTGGAGAGAAGTTGGATCAACCCCGGTTTAAAATCAATGTTTCCCACATTGTGAGGGAAAGTTATGCAAGAGGGAGTACTCGTCCTAGCAGGTTGTAAGTAGTCATGTAAAGTGCTAGGTTGAGGTGCATCCCCCACTTTATTCTCATCAAATTCAGTAAAGTTTTGGGCTTGATTTTGATGTTGATTAGCCTCTTCATTGGGTTGATTTTCATCCATCTCTCTAGTAAAATCAAGGAAATTATGACGTTTTCTAGCATAAGGCTCTCTATCAATCCTTCAACAATTACTCAGTCACTTAACAATCTCCGAGTGTGATCACGAACCCACTTGGGCATGAACCACTCAAAACAAGCCTAAAATCTAATTCTACTTCTAAAAAGAAAAATCTGAAACTATCTATAGCAAGAGTGGTAGAAGGATAGAACCTAAATTGAAGATCTATGTTAGAATCCTGCAAAATCAAAACAAAACTAAGTTAGTATTCCGAATTTAAAAGAAAACCTATCCTAGAAATCAAAACAAATCCTAAACCTAACTTAACACAATCTCAAATAAAAGCTATATCAAAAAATTCTAAAAACACCGTATCAAATCCCCAGCAACGGTGCCAAAAACGTGTTCTCTTCCCAAGTGTAGGGTTGCGATGTGGTAATAATTCGAAAAGATCGAGTATCGTCCCACAGAGATTTATATATGGGTATCTTTAGAATTTAACTAAAATAACCTATAATCGAGATCTTATTAAGAACTAATTTTGGAAAATAATGATTTGGAGTAAAACAGCGATTATGAAAGGTAATAATAATCTAAAAAGGCACTAGAGCGCCAAGGACCCACTTTTGATAGTTTTCAATGCATCAACACAGCTAGGTCTCTCACAACTCAATTGAAATCGAATTTATATCTCTATCTGATAGGAATATGGAGTGGTTCAATCAACACTTATCTAAAACAGTTGCTTGTTCATTGATTCGATTCCCACAATAATGCTTAGGCCTTGGGCACACTCAAATGTATAGGCCAAGCACCTTTCCAATCTAGTTGAGATTCACAAACATAGCTATCATCAAATCCTGTCACTAGACTTGACTACGAACTAATGATTAGAACTCTAGTTAAATCAAAATCAATTAGCAAAATAACTATCTTAGATTATCATAAAGGATTAGAACTTTAGTTTGAATGAGTTCCCACATGAAGATCGTGCCATTGTACACAAGGCAATCAAAGAGTCTATCACACCTGGAGTCGATGATAGATCAATGAACTACGTAAGTATAAACAATGCCAGAAAGGTAGGCTACTAGGTTTAGATTTGCTAAGAAGCATATTAGCTCGGAGTCATCAAGAGATCAAAGCAATAACTAAACTAGTACTTTATTCAAACGCAAATTAAACCAAATTCTTCAATCAAAGCATAAAAAGGAAACCTATGTTACATCAATCCATAAAAAATGAATCAAAAGGTTCACCTCTTAGCCCTAGCTAAGAGGTTTTAATTCATCGATCTCTAACATCCTTGAACTAATAGCCTCCAAAACATAAAAATAACTAAGAACTAGAAGGAAAGTAATAAAAATCCTTCTCCAAAGCTTCCTTGATCTTCCCCACATCTTAGCTATACCTTAGGATGAAGAGGAGGAGTCCTTTTATAGCTTAGATTGAGAGATTGCGGAGAAGTACCGCACTTGCGCACCAAAATCTAGAATTGGAAGTCTCCTAGCTAGTACAGTTAGGACATTGGCCTGGCCAGGAGGTTGTGCTTCCAAATACTGAATTCTCTGGACTCCTAATTACATAGGCTGACCTGCCAGCCGGCCGACCGGTCAAGGGGCCGGTCTTCACAAAATTCATCCAGCGATTCGCTGTTTCTGGCCGGAGGTCATGTAAATTGTGATTTTTCACTATTTTCTTCATCCAACTCTATTGCATCCTTGCTCCTACTTTTTGTCCTTCATTCCTTTAATCTTCAAGGTATGTAAGAAGTGCCTCTAAGCATCATATAATTGAAATCCCTCTTGCATTCCTACAAACACAAAACTATGTATTAGATTAAGCTTTAAATCATGAAAACATGTAATATGAGTGATGAATTGGGATTAGAATATGCACAATTCAGAGCTCAACACGTATGCCGAGCAATAAGCATTGGACCGAGCCAATAGATGGTGGATGATGATAGGCTGTTTGGACATTTTCCTTACTGAGAGGTATCACTCCCTATTTCATTTTCTAGGAGCATGTGGCAGGAGAGAAACGTTGCCCATTTTTACCATCATTCCATTAATGTGCGAGATGTTATCCATTGCATCCAACGCTAGCTTCAACTGGTTTATGGCTTCCTTCCGAACCCAAGGGACATTGGGTCTTACAGGCTGACTCAGTTGCTCTCTCTGGGCATTAAGTCTTCGGCGTTTGATAAGAGACCTTGTTGCAGTTGTCAAGTGAATGAGGCCGCATCGTGACTAGCTAGTGCCTCAATGTGGACTACTAAGTGAGAGGGAATCATAGGCCCTCTGCTGGGGGAGGAATATGCCATAATAGGCGAGGGGAACCTTTTGTTCACTTTTCTCTTTGGGGTTCGACGGTGGGTCTAATACTAGGGTTGAGATCAAGGCAGTGTTAGAGGGGCTGTCCATTTGTGCGGAACTCAGAGGTGGTTGTCAGTCTTCTGACAAAGCCTCCTCCTATCTCATGGTCTATGTGGTATTGGCGAGTTCGGATTGACGCTCTCGGAGAAGAAGTTGGAGGTTAAAATCACGCATACTCCTCGGGAGGTGAATTCGATGGCTGATGGGCTTGTGCACTGGGGTAGTGAATCCCAAATGCGTCGATTTTTTTCTATTTTCCTAGATAGGGTGGGGCTGGGTAATCTTAGGAGTGGCTAGATTTGGGTTTTGTTAGGCAGGCATGTTTTATTTTTCTTTTGTTTGCAGGCTACTGTTTGTCGGTTTCAAGTGTTTAACTTTCTGCCCTCTGTAAATGATTTCAAGCTTCTTTCAGAAAAAAAAAAATGAAGAGTGGGTAATTTCTTTGTTTTGTGTTGTTGGCATCAGCTGTGTATTTGGTAGTTTTCCTAGGCCAGCAGAGCTAGCAGTTCCTTTGTTTATTGTGTGGGTTTAGGTAGTATATGATAGGTGTCCTCGACCGTTTTTAGGAGTCTGGGTAGCCCAAAGTTGTAATAAGGACGTTCAGTCTCTTCTTTCAATAAATAAAAATAGAAATTTTATTTTAAAAAAAGTACCGAGCAAAATGAGTAAATGACTGCAAGAAAGGCGAGAGGAGAGGATAGTCAGTGTTATCTTAGCACTGTGGTTTTCAAACCATGGGCCATCTAACACAGAGGGAAGCATGCAGACGGCCCTGATCCATCATATATGCTTGTAAGTGGATGTAGATGGCCTTACTATTTTGGAGCGTTAGATCTAACCAACTTTTTATTTAAATGAATTTGTGATCTTACTAGAACTTTGAAGTCTACATGGGGAAATGTCTAATTTTCACATATGTAGAATAATTAGATGGTCATGATTTACAGTCCATTGTCCACTCATGGAGATTTTGTGCTCCCTGTGGTATTGATCCAGTCCATACATCTTAAATGAATTTATGATCTTTAGTGAAATTATTCACAAAACTACCTTGAAGTCATTGGAAAAACACCAATTTTGAAAACTCTAGTTTTCCAATCAACTGCATAGCTTAGATATGTAATTGATTCTAAACGGTCCGAATGGTAGGTGTTATGGGTAAAATCCAATAAATTCGGAAAGACCGAGTATTGTCCCACAGAGATTTATATGTGGATATTCTCAAAATTTATCTAAAATAACATAGAATCGAGATCATATTAAGAACTAAATCTGGAAAATAAGGATTTGGAATAAAACAGTGAATATGAGAGGTAATAATAATCTAAAAGGCACTAGAGTGTCAAGGATCCACTTTTGATTATTTTCAATGCATCAACACAACTAGGTATCTCACAACTCAATCAGAATCGAATTTCTGTCTCTATCTGATTGGAATATGGAGCAGTTTAATTAACACTATCTAAAATAATTGCTTGTTTATTGATTTGATTCTTATAATAATGCTCAAGTATTGGGCACACTCAATTGTATAGGCCAAGCCTTCATCCAATCTAGTTAAGCTCATAATCATAGCTTTTATCAAATCCTGTCATTAGACTTGACTACAACCAATAATTTAAGCTTCAATTAAATCAAAATCAATAAGTAAAACAATTATCTCAGATTAATATAAAATATTAGAACTTTAGTTTGAACTAGTTCCCACATTAAGATCATGACATTGTACACAAGGTAATCAAAGAGTCTATCATGCTCCGGAGTCGATGATAGATTAATGAACTACACAAGTATAAACAGTGCAAAACGATAAGCTACTAGATTTAGATTAACTAAGAAACACATGAGCCCAGGAGTCATCAAGAGATCAAAGAAGAACTAAACTAGTAATTTATTCAAACTTCTATTAAACTAAATTCATTAATTAAATTTTAAAAAGAAAACCTAGGTTGCATCAATCCATAAAAAATAATCAAAAGCTTCACCTCTTAGCCCTAGCTAAGAGGTTTTAGTTAATCTCATCTCTAATATCATTGAACTAGAAGCCTTAAAAACATGAAAAACAATAGAAAGAAATCATTCTCCTAAGTCTCTTGGATCTTCCCCATGTCCTAGCATGCCTTGGGAATGAAGATGATGTGTCCTTTTATAGCACAAATCACCCACCGATGAAGAACCTTTGAGAATCACATAGAGCTTTCATAGTGCGTAAGAAAATCGAATTTTCGAAAACAGAAATTTTTGTTTCTGACATTGGCTGGCTGGTCTATCGGAGCTTGCACAGCAACAATAGGAGCTCTGGACACCAGCCGACCTGCCGTCCGACCGGATAACAGGTCGGTTAGTGCATTTTTATGTCCAACGATTTTGTGATTTCTGAAGGGTTTGGTCGACCCGACTACTGCAATGGCCGGCTGGTCGAACGACCGGTCGGTCAGTCTATTGGCTGATGATTTTCGCATTCTTCATTGTATCTTTCCTCCACCTCTTGTTCTTTATTGCTTTGATCTTTAAGGTATGTAAGAATGATCTTTTATCATCAAAATGGTGAAATCTCTCTCTCATTCCTATATTCACAAAAGCATGCATTAGATAGGTCTTTAAACATAGGAAACATGCATAATGAGTGATGATTTGGGGATTAGAATATGCATAATTAAGAGCTCAACAATAGGCCCAGGCTTAGGTCCTCTGGCTCGACCACTGTGGTTGGTCATATGATGGATAAGAAGAAGGAAGAGAGCCGAGGACCAGGGCCAATCCGACGACAGATCAGGCCTGACTGATTTACATTTTGGATACATTAAAGACAAACTTAGCTCAGGTTGTCTACTTGACATGGCCGATCAGACTAGAGATCGACCTCGGCCATAACCACCATCAGAACGACTTGAACTGCCACTACCATAACTGCAAGCGAAAGTCCAGGGACATGTCCGGAGGGGACGGACACGACCTAGCCATTACCAGTGTGATCCACGTCTCCGAGGAATTATGCCACCTAATGAGTCCTACTCTCACTGATCATGGCCACGATCACTCTTCGATGGCTATAAGTAGAGGCATCCGCCTCAATTTCAAGGATCCCAAACCTATCTACACAAAAGCTATCACCTATATCTTGCTATCAGACTTATTTGACTTAGGCATTGGAGGACTAATGGCCAGTCCCTGGTCACCCTCTTAGCCTTCTTGTATTGTGTTAAGCACTATAGCAATTTTAACTTTTACCAAGGAAACTTTTCCTCAGTAAAAGTTACAATTTCCTGGGTGAAAAGTCATTACTGATGAAAAAAAGTTGCAAAAGATTTGGCAGCGACCCTCCATACTTTGCATTAAAAGTACATTCTCATGGAGAGGACATTTTAGTCATTTAAAAAAAAAACAATTGATTTAACGACCACCAATAAAATTTAATGGAAGGTAGCTCGATGAAACTTTATGAGATAGTCTAATAAAAACATTTTAGAAAAGGTTATCGGAATGTAAATTCTATAAAATTTACATGATATGTTTTCCTCCTTCTCAACTTACAAGGAATGCAGAAATTCCAATGACAAACAAGCTGGATTTACCATCCATTAGTTTATTACAGGAGGAATTGGAGGGAGAGGATTATATCTTCCGAACCCATATGGACTGAATTGGAAATGAACTCACATCATATTCTTCTTCTTCTTCTTCTTCTTCTTCTTCTTCTTCATTGTTATGACTCAACATAGGCTTAAGTTTTGAAAGAGAAATCATTTGTTCAAAACCAGTACAAGCCTTTTAACACATGCTTTCTCAGAACAGTTCATATAATTACTCATCTTGGTTTGCATTCAACATCATGGGACGCTCCCATGAGGTCTGCCTCATAGTCTTGTTTCCCTATATACAACTTTCTATGAGATCGAGCTCTATAAGCCCCACTATGATGTGTGATGGACATCCACACTATGTATTTGGTAGGTCCCCCTAGGTTATGGGCTGTGAAAAAAAAAATAGCCATATCCGGAGCGCAGATGGGTCATACATTTGAAGTCATGCCTAAAATATCTAAAAGCACTTGGTGGGGGACTCCTGAGTTTTGGAATGGCCTAAAATTTGGTGTGAACCCTCATCCAAGTGGGACACACGCAATGGATGGGTTCGATGTCTAAACCAGATCTTACTAGGCCCTATATACAATGTAGGAAGGTTTCAATAGGCAGGGCATCTACTCTCAGCTGTTGTTGGTGGTGTGGCCCACTTAAGTCATAGATTGTCCTGATTTTTAGGACCATGGCTAACCATGGAAAGGTGCTTCTGATTAACTAGGATGGATGTCCGTCACATATCACTGTGGGGCCTACACTGATCTATATTTCTGGGAGGCAAAGGTACCAAAAAAAAAAAATGTTAAAAAAAGAAGGTAGTGAGGACCTTTTTTTAATTCAAACAAATTGTGGCAATCAATTGTCACCATGTTATAATCTAAAAATCATATTGAGTGGACAATCCTAACTTCTTATTCGTGGACCTTCTTTTTAACAAGGCCATGGGATATCTTTCATTTTAACAGGTCCAATAAATGTCCATCAATCTAATACTGATATAAACAATAAAGGTAATTTTTTGTTCATGATACATCTATGGACGGTTTAATTTGAATTTGTCAATAATTTCTAATTGTTTGTACACACTTTGCCATAGAATCAAAGTATTTCTTCCTTTTCTTTGTTTTTGGGTATATTGACTTGATTTGCTTGTGGCCAAATGGAAAAAGAATAGGGTGCATGCAGATCAGAAAGTGTGGCAATCCACATGTAAAAGCCTTTTTTTTTTCTTTTTTTTTTTTGTATTGTTTTTCTGTTTAGTTCTTGAAGTTGCCCATAATATGAATTTGTATTTTTTTTTTTTTAATGTTTTCATGGGTATAAGATTTTTCTGCTCCTAATTTCAGGATTAGCCTGTTTGAAGGTTTTCATGGGTGAATTAATTTCCACGACACACAACATTTTGGTTGAGAATGAAAAACTGCATCCACTTTGCCAGGGCTCTATGTACTATGTTAGGGCTGTAAATGGTCTGGTTTGAAGCGGGTTTAGCCAAAACCAAACCTGCCCATTTACTAAATGGGTTTGGTCCAAATTTTAGACCTAGACCATTTTACTAAATGCATGGGTCTGGTCCGGGTCATCCCATCAGACCCATTTTCTAATGGGTCTGGGTTTAAATCTGGCATGCAAGCATTTTTACCAAGTTTAAAATCAGGTCCGGATGGGTCCGAACCTAGATGGGTCCATTGCAACATAGACCAGACCCACCCATGTACTAACGGTTCCGAACGGGTTGATAGGGCATGATACAAAGGAAATCAGATCCAGACTCATTTAGTATCTGGGTCTGTTATTGGACCTAGACCGGTATGATTTAACAAACAGGTTTGGTTTGATCCGGGTCTAAACGGGTCGGGTCAGTGTACCCCATTGGGTCCACTGACCCATTTACAGCCCTACACTACGGCAGCACGTGGCCCAACTAAATTCCACAGCGTTAGGATATCCCTGGTCACCATGCAATCCACTTCGATCTTTTCGCTGGGTCGGTGGTGTTATTAGCCGCCTATGTTGAATTATCAGTAGGTCGACATGCAGTGGGCCGGTCTCTTTATTGGCCGTCTATGTTAGAATTGTCATTAGGTAGATATGCATGATGGAGTAAAGGTCATCCACGCACATGCATGCTGTTATTATACATTTGCAACACATGTCTTAATCCTAATCATTTAAACTGAGTGTACGTTTCACTAGAATGATGTCGCTGATTGTCTACTTATGGTGATATCTACCACAGATGACAAGGATGTCATGTTCCTTTGGTTTTTTGAGCCGTGGGCCAGCCAAGTCAGTGGTCAGCATGTGGACGGTCCTGATTATTCATCATATATGCTTCCACTGATTTCAATGCTATTGTGGAGTTATTCAACAGCTTGGCACCGTACAAGGTCGTGGTATACACATGCATAGAGCCACTGCGCACGTGACACACGTATACATCAATCCGGATTGTCCAAATTGGTGACCACACTGTAGATGGGCATGGCCGTTAGTGATCTAAACTGTAACTAACTAATACTGTTGACTATTTTTCATTCTAACCGTCCACTTTGTTGACCACCAATCCAATGGTAAGGATCCATCTAAAATTTTCACATCCAAATAGAGTTCTTTTACACCATGTCCTTCTGTCCTCTCCTCTCCTCTCCTCTCCTCTTCTATACTTCCTACCAATCTCATTCCGTCGTCCCAAGGCCATGGATTTCATTAGCCCAGTCATCGAGATTGTTTCTTGCTTGTGGGGTCCCACCACCCCACTCAAATGTTACATCGTCAACCTCCGAGAAGACATCGACTCCCTGATGAATGCCATGGACGAATTGAAATCCATAAGGAACGATGTGAAGAGAAAGGTTGATGTTGCCGAACAGCAGCTGCTTAAATGCACGGACCATGTGCAATGGTGGCTACAAAGAGTAGAAGCCACCGAAGAAGAAGTGAATGAGATGGAAGAAGCCTTTCATCAGAGGACGAGGTGTTTTGGGAATTGCCATCCGAATTGTTGGTCGGGCTACAAGCTCGGCAAGAGGGTGGCGAAGAAGCTGACAGAAGTAGCAGATTTAATCACTAAAGGCAAAGATGCTTCCTTCGATGAAGTAGCAGAGACGCCTCTTCCAAATCCTGTTGTAGAGCAGCCTAGCACATCAGCTCTGGGCATGGAGTCCACGTTGAAGGAGGTTCTGGGTTATCTTACAGAAGAAAAAGCGGGCGTTATTGGGATTTATGGAATGGGGGGAGTCGGTAAGACGACCCTCTTAGAAGAGATCAACAACGAATATTTTAAAAGAACTGGTGATTTTCATGTCGTGATTTGGGTGGTCGTGTCTAAAGAATTAAATGTGCGAAAGATTCAGAGGGATATTGGCAAGCGGTTGGGCTTGGATTGGCCAGATACTGAAAGCAACGACACATGGGCTCAAGATATTCATAGTGCCTTGAGGGAGAAGAAATTCATGCTGTTATTGGATGATATATGGCAGCGGCTGGATCTGAAAGTGGTTGGAATTCCTCGTCCAAGCAACCAAAACAAGAGCAAGGTTGTTTTCACCACACGAGTTGAGAAAGTCTGTGGCGACATGGAAGCTGACAAGAAGATCAAAATCAAATGCCTTGCGTGGAAGGAGGCATGGGATTTGTTTCGAGGGAAGGTTGGTGAAGAGGCCATGAATTCTCATCGAGAGATTCCGGGCCTTGCTGAGCTTGTTGCGAAAGAATGTGATGGTCTACCCCTGGCACTTATCACAATTGGGCGGGCCATGGCAAGCAAGAAGACACCAGAGGAGTGGAAGCATGCAATAACAGCTCTGAGAAGGTCTCCATCTGAGATATCAGGTATGGAAGATGAACTCCTTGTCCGTCTAAAATTCAGTTATGATAATCTTTGTGACGACGTGATCAAATCATGCTTTCTTTACTGTTCTCTGTTTCCGGAGGACTACTCCATTAACAAAGAAAGCCTCATAGATTACTGGATTGGGGAAGGATTCTTAGATGAGTGGGATGATGATCTTGATGAAGCTCATAACAAGGGCCATGATCTCATTGGAACCCTAAAGACCGCATGCTTGTTGGAGAGTGGTTCTGATGAGAAAACAGAGGTGAAGATGCACGACGTGGTACGCGACCTGGCTTTATGGATATCATTCTGAATGTGGGAAGAAGAAAAACAAGTTTCTGGTGCAAGCAGGAGTTGGATTGAGCAAAGCACCACCGGTTGAGAGGTGGATGCAGGCGGACAGGATATCTCTAATGGAGAACACAATTGAAGAAATAACAGAGACACCTAGGTGCCCCAACCTCTTAACCTTGATGCTCCAAAGCAATTGGGGTTTGGCAAAGCTCACCAATGAATTTTTTCAATTCATGCCTCATCTAAGAGTGTTGGATTTGTCAAATAATCAAATAAAAGAAATCCCACCTGAGATAGGTAACTTGGTTGAGTTGCAGTATCTCAATCTGTCTAATACATGGATCACAAATTTGCCTGAAGAGATAGGATGTCTTGCGAAGCTGAAGCACCTGAATTTGGAGCACTGTGCTGATCTTGGCAGAATCCGCCGTGAAGCAATATCAAGGCTTTCTAGGTTGAAAGTGCTGAAGCTGTTGTATAGCTTCAGTTATTGGGAAGTAAGAGAAGGGAGTGGTTGGTTTTCTTTCACAGAGATGGAAGGCTTGAAATGCTTGAGCCATCTTGAAATCACCATAAAAACTGTACCTGCTCTTAAAAGGTTCCTTGATTCTCACAAGCTGCCGAAGCTGGTGCGGGCTCTAACCATACAAGGATGCAAAGGAATGAAAACCTCAACCTTCAGTGCAATGGGGAGACTCAAAAGTCTTGAAATTCTATATTGCAAAGAGATGGAAGAGTTGACGATTGGTTCAGATGTGGAGAAAGAAGATGATCATTCGGTTTCGAGCTTAGAGCGGCTCATTCTTTGGCTTCTTGTCAACTTGAATATCATTCGAGTTGGGGGATGCATCCAAAACCTTCGCAACATAATTATTCGTGATTGCAACAAACTGAAGAATGTTACATGGATTCTACAACTTCAAAATCTTGAAGAAATTGAGATATGGGACTGCAAAGGACTAGAAGAAGTAATAGGTTCAAGTGGTACTGTTGGAATTCCGATGGGGGACGCATGCCTAAGATGGTTCAAAAGGCTGTATCTCAGTAACCTACCTGAATTAACAAGCATTTGTAATCATGCATTGGCTTTCCCTTCCTTGGAGAAGTTGGAGGTGCATCATTGCCCAAAGCTAAAGGAGCTCCCACCTGGTCTCCAAAGCGCGGATAATCATCTAAAGGAGATACGAGGTGCGAAACAATGGTGGAATGGTTTGGAGTGGGAAGAAGATGGAATCAAGTCTAATTTGCTTTCTCTTTTCAAAGAGACAAGATTTTGAATTCGAAAAATAATGAGAACCTGGTCGAGGATTCCCGTCTTCTCTGCTGCAACCATATGAATGTTGGATTCTTCCAGAATGGGCTTGTGTAACTTTTCTTCAATAAAACCCGCTTGTCTTTGTTTGTATTTTGTATCTGAAAAACGAAATGAAAAGAAATATGCCCATTTGAGTTTGCTGGCATACATTGTGTTCTCTTGGTCCTAAAGCTTAACCTGTTTGGGCGCCACTTAAAAATGAGTTCATCTCATTCCGATTAATCGTTTATGTATTATAGATCATGTTTCGATTTGGTAACTATTAAAAACAATCTGGATGGCGAGAAATCAAGATATCTAATGCTCAAGATGCTAGGGGCAGTGCTGTCACTGTTTCTTGGGCTGGCTCTGCTCATATCATCTCCTGGGCTGGTTTCCTTTCCCCAGGCAAGTGTTCTTTCAGAATGTTCTCCGGTCGTAGGCCAGGGGCTGGCAGGCCGGAGGGGGCCCTCTGTGCTTGGTCGTGTGGCTGCTGCTTGCTAATTTGTTGTGCTATAGTCATTCATGCTGGCCAGTGCAGAGGTTCAGCTATCCTGTTCCACAGATGTTTGGAGTTCTGGGCTGTTGGTTGCAGCAGATGCATCTCATACTTTTTCAATTTATTTATTTATTATTTTGCTTTAGAGCCGGGTGGCCTGCTGGAAATATCTGCATAGAGTTGGGATTTTCGGTTTATGCAATAGGCGCAGCTTAGACATTTTTGTGGCAGCCCTCCCAAAAGTTTTAAACGTTTTTCATATGAATTTAAGGCCCACAATGTCAGGGGTTTGGATTGCTGAACCATGGGCCGTGTTTGTTCAAAGTAAAAATATGGGCTCTGGGAACAAGCTTTCTGGCTTGGAGTGCACAACTTGGGCAAGCGGGTCAGGTTTCGCTAAAGGTTAACCAGAGACCAGCCCAGACATCAAACTGCGTCAACAAATGACGCGACTCAGCTCTTGCCCAACAAGATTTACCAAGATTTCAACCCTAACTTATCTGGGCGCAGATCGGCTGGTCCCATTATAAGGCGTGGTTTCAAATCTGTGTGGGCCTCACCATGATATATGTGTTTTATCCACGCAGTCCATCCATTTCTCCATCTGATTTTAAGGAATGATCCAAAAACTCAGACGGATCAAAATCTCAGGTGGACCACACCCCAGGAAAACAATGTAGATTGAATGTCCACTTAAAATTTTCCTAGGGCCACTATAATGTTTTTTTTTTTTTTTTTTCATCCAACATGTTGATAAGGTCAAATAGACCTAGATGAAGGGACGTTCAATCCTCACTGTTTTCTTTTGGTGTGGTCCACCTGAGTTTTGGATTTATCTGATTTTTTAGTTTCTACCTTAAAATCAGATGAGAAATCGATGGACGGTGTGGCTAAAACACATATATCATGGTGGGCCCACGGAGATTTGAAACCACCCCTTATGCTAGTCCCGATTCATGCCCAACTTATGTGGGGTTCGGTCGCATTGAAACGGTTTTGACAGTGTCCATCTGAGTTTAGTGGTAGGGCACTCCCTCATATGCATACACGCAGTTAGTTTAGTTTCATTCTACTGCTTAATTACTGTATACCCACAGGGGCGTGCATATTACTTCTGTGGGGGCAGATGACTTGATTTGCAAGAGATTCACACTGTCCATCAGGGGTGCCACTTAATATATATCTGGCCATGAACCTGAATATCTTGCACACGGATCTGAAACTCATGTGAGCCTCAACAGAGGAAACTGTGTAAAAGTTGAGCGAATTAGGTGAGACCTCGGATCGACCGAGGTGGGTGGGACCCCAGACTGTGGGGCCACTGTGATGTATGTGACTACATACACGCCGTCCATTTGTATTGAAAGTTCATTTTAGGGCATAATCCAAAAAATGAAGCAATTCCAAATCTCAGATGAGCCATAGTACAGGAAATAGTGGTGATCGACCATTAAAAACTTTATGTGGGCCACAAAAACTTTGAATCAAGATGATATTTATATGGTCTCTTCATCTAGGTTTTTGTGACCATGAAGTTTTCAATGATAGAGATTCAATCACTACTGTTTCTGCAGTGTGGTCCATCAAAAGTTTGAGTCAGCTTCATTTTGTGGATTATACCCTAAAATGAGCTTTCAAAATGGTTGGACTGTGTGGATTTAAGGCACATACATCACCGTGAGCCCCACAGTCAGGGGTCCCACCCACCTCGCGGTGGATCCCGGCTCTCACCTAATCCACTCCTGTGTAAAAGTATGTGTAAAACCCAAGTGGCCCACCTCAGTTTCATAGTAATTATTTTTTGGAATATCCCTTCATCATGGTAATTCACTTCACATGCATGGAATATATAAACCACAATGGGCCTAATGCTCAACTATAGATGAGAACCATTGAAATTTTCTTCTTATTCGTTTCCATTTATTTATTGATGGTGATGGTAACAAGCATATGCTGACCGAAAGTTTCATATGCTGGTTCGAGTAGAAAAGATTCCCCAACATGGACGGATCAGATCATTAGAGAATTGCACATGTAGGCCCCTGTGGTGTGGCAACAGATGCTTGATCCTGAGTTGCGACAGAGGCAACACGAGGACGCGAATTGCCTTCGGACCCGGTCACCAGAGGTATTCCTGATGTCCCGACTGTGGGGCCCACCGTGATGTATGTGTTTTATCCACGCCGTCTACCCATTTTTTCAGATTATTTTAGGGAATGAGCCAAAAAAAATGAGTAGATCCAAATCTCAAGTGGACCAGACCACAGGAAACAGTAGGGATTGCAGGCATACTACTGGAAAATTCTAGATCCAGCTATGTGAGTGGGACCCAGAGTGTGAAGCCCACCTCGATGTATGCATTGTACATCTACTCCGTCCGTCAGTTATGCCAACTCATTTTAGGCCATGAGCCCAAAATGAAGTAGATGCAAATTAATCTCAGGTGGACCACAACACAGGAAGCAGTAGTGGTCATTCATGAACCCCTACCATTAAAATCTTCCTAGGGTCCACCTTAAAGTTTATTTGCCATCCAGCCTGTTGATAAGGTCACACAGACCTCGATGAAGGGAAAACAGAATATCACTACAAACTTTTGTGGCCTAAATGGTTTTTAATGGTCATTAACCACTGTTTCTTGTGGTGTGGTCCACTTGAGATTTTGATCTGCTTCACTTTTGGGCCCATGCGATAAAATAATTTAAAAAAAAAAGACAGACAGCATAGATAAACAATGCATACATGAAGGTGGCCCCACAGTCAGGGTCTCACCCAGATTTCTGGATCACGGTCGCAGCTAAGCCCCGTCCCACTGTCCGTATGGGTTGTGACGCTCGGCTCAGGCAATGGAGAGTTATTTGATACTCTGGCTGCTTATAATGCTTGATATACAGGCGCTTGGAAATTGTACAAAAGGTAGACATTAACTCATGCTGAACCGACTGAATTCTTTGGATACACTGCTGGACCACAATCCCAAGATCAGATCGTTGGACCAATCCTAACTCTTTTTTTTTTTGGTTAGTCATGAACCGAGTTAGTCACATGATGCACTCACCCACCAGTGGGGTCAGTGTGTCTCCTTAGCACTCGAACCTAAGACCTGCCGTTGAAACGCCTAAGCATCTTCTAGCTGAGTTAGCAGGTGAGACAACATTCCTAACTCTGACTAGTGGACACATGTTTGTTCACGTGTGGATATATGTTGGATGATAGGTGGGTGTTTGACGTATGGCTGAGCGTGTTGTATGAAAGAGGGGAGTAATTGTCCAAGCTGTTTGGTTCCTGTCTGTTTTGGGCTGAAAGTAGTGCTGAATATTGTAGTCATATGGTGGGTGTGCATGGAAGGGGCTCATCGTAGAGTTGTTTGGGGAGGCCCATGTTGTGGGAGATTTCAGGGTGTATTTTCAGAGGCTAAAAAGATTAATTGATGCAGCTCTGTCTAGCGGCTGAGTTTGATGCGAATCCAGCATTAGCCTGCTGGGAGAAGTCCCACGAGTAATCAACAGAATCTCGAATCAAGGCATGGAGCACCTCCAGCATGTTCTTATTTACTGGGTGGCCTGCAAATTTCCACTTCTCTTTAGCTTGCTCAGTCCAAGTTTTTTTATTTTATGCAGCATGTACCAGTGCAGTTAGTGTCTCCTTACCATTCGAACCTGAGATCTGTTGTTGAAACGCCAAGGCGTCTTTCAGACGCTCAGTCCAAATTAACACCATTCAGTATGTGGACTGATATGTTGAGAAACTGGAAGCCTTTTTGGCTTAAGCTAGCATATGAGGAACCAGAAAATTCCTCTGGTTAGTCTCTGTCCATGGATCATTCTCACAGTTTGGGCCACCAGTCATTCTGCTTCCATCCATCCAGTTCTAAGAGTTGTCACTATGTGAAAAGGGGATAAATTTGATGACCCAAAGCCGTCATTTTTTCCGAAAATTCGACTGCCATTGGCGATGTCTTTGGATATGTAATTTTTTATCGCCGAAAATAGTTTTGGCAGACCAAGCTCGACAAAAGATGTAAGCTGCCGAATAATCTATGTCGATTTTCAAATTGGTTCCTCTCATATTCGTCAGCCTTAGTTGTTGATTTTAAAAATTAAACAATGGCTCTAAGATGTCGTTTTTGTAATATACGGTGGCCATAATTCGGCGGTCATGCCCGTCATTTATTATAAACGGCGGCTATAGCCACCTGTGGAATAAATTTTAATGGCTCAGGCCACCGAATATATAAAAAAACGACGGCCTGAGCATCCTAATTCAAAAAAAAATTTTAAAAATATATTTGTTTATTGGTTCCTTAAGGCATCTGGTTGAACCCGAAACCTGATAGACACATACGTTCTAATCGAAATTCACATTCATTCTAATCCAAATCTACATTTATTCCAATTTAAATTCATACACATTCATTTCAATCCAAATCCATGATCACCATAACACAATACATCTCTCACAACACAATACATCTAAATCCATCCTCATAAGCATTCAAACCATTCTACAAGTAATAAAGTATCATAATAAAATAACAATTTGTACAACATACATATTTACAACCAATCACCCATCAAACAAGGTATTCATAATAAACAAAATTTATCTGCAATACATCCAACCATTCCACGACTAATGTACAATAAAACAAAATATATAAACAACATACAAAAAACCATTTGGTGAAAATAAAACGAACTTATCAAAATCTCAATGGAGTATATCCATCATATGTTAAGGTTATCTAATAATCAATATAATTTCAATAGCTTAAAATGTCTATTCAGGTCTGTCTTGATCCGTTAGCTCGGCAGGCCGATCAAATATCTATTATGCAAATAAAATAAAAAAAAATGGATCAAGGTCTTCGTTTGGAACTAATACTTCACTGGACAAATTTTTAGTACGTCAAATATTCTTTAAATAACATCTATGGCCACCTAAATTAGGAGATGAAGAGCATGCTGGTTGTTTACCCTTATCGGATATTACCTATTAATAGCAAGCAATTAAATATTAGAATTTGAATTTACGTATGACTGGACCCTAATATATATTGAAATTAAATATATATACCTGGGATGACCGTGTAGTCGGCTGGGAGGTAGACCCGGGCCGCTACTACTGCTGGCTTATGTTTGTCATATGCTCCATCATCATATTCAATTGTTGGAACATCAGATACATTTGTCCCTTCATCTCATCTATACAAGATTGATACAGAGCTGTTGTACACAAACTAGTCTTACTTACTCCCCCTATCATGTCACGTATCATTCGCTTTCTATCTTTTCCACACACCTATTACATAAATTAAAATTTTAATATAATAAATTATAATATAAAATAAAATTTTAATTAAATATATATATCAAAGACAACGTATTTATCATTACAACGGGATCACTATCAAAATTCCAATTGTGAGATCCATGAAAATAATGTTTCTAATTTAAGAATGAAAAATAGAACGATAATTAGTGCAATAAATCGTAATAAAATTCAATTAAATAGGAAAAATTTATAATTACTCATAATGTATTGGTTCGCTTCAGGGGTTAGGGCGGAACCATCAGCCTTAGTATAACTGCTGATAAATAGTTTTGTCCTCGTAATCATACGACCATCATTTTTTAATTTTTTTAAAATAAAAAACCTAAATAAGTAATTAATTTTTATCAAATATATTTTAATGAAAATAATAAACGTAGATATTACCAATTCCTCAACTCTATTAGTAATGACATTCCTACCCGTTGTGTGTTGGATCATTCTTTTCGCACGAAGTTCTTTAAACTTAATGCTTTTATCCTGCTCTTCCTTCATCGACTTCAAGTCGACGAACTTCTCTCAATCTTCTTACTTGACTCATTTATTCAATTAATTCACCTTCCCCGCCACGTCCGTCTCACCGAATTTCTTGAATTCTTTCCTAATCTATATTTCCAGTCTCTCCAAGCTTTACCCGCCTTTCTCAAGGCGTAAGCTCTACTATCCTCCGTGAAATCAAATTACACCTGTAAAAGAGATTATTCCAATGGTCGAAATAAAAAATCATGACATGATTTAAGATATTAATACTAATTACTATAAAAATTATAGTATTTACATATTACCTAAATAAGAGTCCAAACCATCTGCAGCAACTCTGCTGGAACTCTATCCCAAGAAGGATATAGAGGTGACATGTGATTCATAACTATGCGGCCCACCTTTGTCGCAAATTCGAATGAGTGATCACCAATTGATTATCCCGACGAGTTGAATTAAATAGAGATGCACGACTGCTCCGATGAATCTGGAACATGATCTGATGTCGAAGATGATACTCTACGTGCTGAATGAGCACTATCAATCGTAGGCGACGATGTAAATTCAAGAGTCGATGATAAGCCATCAAGTCCTCGCGTTGGAGTGTCACTATTTGAAGATATTTCTCCAACATATTATCTATATTCATAGTACAAAAGATGACAATTAATAAAATAACATTCGACAATATAACCATGTTGAATAATAACACTCAATAACATCTATCAAGATATAAAACATCATCCATTGCATTCAATAGTATCATGATTTAAGTTATTTTTACTAGATTCTCTGTATTCAATGTGAGAGCTGCCTACATATTTATAATGACAATAAAATCATGACACATGCATGTATCCCATTTAAGTTTCATTACAAAATGAACATTTTAGCGTAAATACATTTGATGAAGTTTCAGATTAAATTCAATTGGAATTCAAGTGGATAGAAAATATGCATTTTATTATAGATATATTTTCTTACGATGTCCAAATCTTAATTAAACTCAACTGAAATTCAAGTTTCAGATTTATCGTTACAATTAATAGCAGACGTACTAGTTTCAGCAGTACTTACAAGTTGTTCACCTATAAAAAAATCATGATGTATAAGATGTATATATACCGTCATAAATTAAATGAGTAGAAATTATATCTAATTATTTCCTCCCTCCTGATAAATTCTTGCAATTAACACAGGGACAAAAATAGTAGCCATTACCCCCTACTCTGATTATTTTCTCTCAAGTACATTATGAATTCTAAAACACCTTTGAAATACTCTGCCGACAACAATGGTTCCTTCATTCACTCTTTGCTTGGAATCACGGGCATCATAAACATCATCTATATATTGATATACATACTTATCATATTTGATATAAAATATATAATCATAAAAAAAAAAACTACTTAAATCATAAAAAAAGACTGTATGTATAATCAATACATATCTTAAGGAATGCATTAACTTAGAATATCCGTATACCTCCAACTTAACTAATTACTAAATCAGTCACCCATTTAAATCCAGATAGTTTATGATATTTTCATTTATCCATTTAAATACAAATACCAAAATTCCGGCAGCATCTCCTTTTATCTTGCTAGATATATTGATCTTCCATTAAATTTTCATTGTAAAATATTCAAAGAAAGTGAGAATATTTTACAATGAAAATAAATGAAAGAAACATATCCAATGAGAAATTTAGAGATGAAGCACACAAAAGGCATCTGCATTTAAATTAGCAAAACGAAAACATTGCAACCTATCAAGACATGAACTGTCCAAAAAGGGATAATTTGAGGATTCATATGCCATCAAAGTCATACTAAACCTATGATTAGTCACATAGGATGATCAAATGGGCAACTAATTCTCCTATAATAAAACAATACACACTACTTAAATTTGGTCAACCTAAACTATTCTCCATTTAGAAAATTAAATACACGATTCCTTGTCATATGAGATATGAAAGACATTTATAAATATAATACAACTAAAAAGAAATTAAACATTTCTCAAATGTCTTGCTGTCATAACTCATTACACTCCATATAAGCTTATTCCATATTCCTAGAAGTACCCCTCAAGCGTACGCAAAATTCTACAGAATCTATAAATGATGGTTCTGGGTGCTTGGTAAGTTTAGTAAGAGAGAAAATTGCCTATTCAAAAACAATTTTCGCTTGCTCATATTTAGCTACCATACGTGAAATCGTGCATAAAGAGTATAATTGTTCATCAGTTGAATGATCTTGATAGTCTTCTCGAAGAATGCTGATCAATTTGGGTATTTTTTTACCCGACCTAAAGATGATAGGTCAGGTAAGTCCAACTACAACAACTCCCTTAGGGTTGAGCATGCCTTAGCTATAGACCGCGATAGCGAGGACATTATCAAAGATTAATGCTTCTGCGCAAGGTAAGTTTCATTATTAACATGCATTCAAAACAACTAGCTAGCTATTTCAACATATTCATCAAACCAACCCATTAGAATTTAGGTTTCAGGTTAGGGTTTAGATTTAGGGATTAATTTTAAGTTTTATGGCTGGATGACATAAAGTTTTTAATGGTAGGGATTCAATTATGACTGTTTCATAGGGGCAAATGTATCATTGTAATAAGGAATGATCCCCTACGCACCATAGCGTAGGGATGAGTCATGCGCGCACTCACGCTGTAGCATGTTCTCAATAATTCCTTCTTACTCTTGAGTTGTCTCAAGCTAAGAAACTCTTAGTTTAAGTGGGTCCACTGAAACATATTTCTTTAATATACTTCAACCATCAGATGAGTCACCTCATATTAGAGCCAAAGGCCCAAAAATCAGCCATATATATGATTTGGGTGGGCCACACTAAGGAAAAAAGCTGGGAGACAGACATGCACTGTTGATTTTTTTATAGGGCCAACCATGATAGTTTCGTAAAATCCACTAGAATAATTGGATGCCACACAAAAATTTAATATTGATGCCCACAAATCAGACCCATTTGTGATTCAGATGGGCCACACCATGAGAAAGATTTTGGAGGGTGGCTATTGTCCTATATACTTTCAATCATATGGTCCACCTAAATCACGAATGGGGTTGATTTTTTATTTTTTATTTATCTTTGGGCCTAAAATGAGGTGATCCACCTAGTGAATGGGGTGGCCACTGCCACAATACCCATCTGCTGGGTAATTCCACTTGCGTGAATGGCAAGGATGCCTATTAGCTTGTAACTCACATAACTGGCTTTTATGACGTAAAGTGCTACTTAAAGAGTTGCCTTGCTATGGTTGCCCCACCATCATGTATTTGTGAAATCCACTTTGACCATCAGGTGTGTGACCCAACATTAGATATAGATTTCAAAATTTAGCTCAATCAGTAATTCATGTGGGCTACATGATTTGATTTGAAACAGTTCTCACACCCTCCAAATAGTTTTCCTTGGTATGACCCACCTTAATCATAGAGGGGCCTGATTTTTTTGCCTCAAGACTAAATTTTTATGTGGCATCTAATGATTCACATGGATTTCACATAATCATTATGGTAGGTCCCATAATAAATAAACAATCTAGATTTGTCTCCCAACTATTTCACTTGATATGGTCCACCTAAATCATGGATGTGGTTGATTTTTAGGCCTTGGGCTTAATATGAGGCAATGCACCTGATGATCAGAGTAGATTGGAGAAATATATTATGGCGGAACCCACTCTAACCAAGTGTCAAAACAAAATAGGTCGCTTAAGATCGAATTTTGTGTTTGATTTTCCAAGAGTCGCTTAGCTTGAAACAACTCAGAGTAGGAACGTGCTAGAGCATGAGTGTGCACATGACTCTCTCCTACGCTGCGGTGTGTAGGGGATCATTCCTCCACATTAACATATTTTAAATATTTTAGACGTTAGTTAGCAAATATGTTATTCTACTATATACTAGTAACTTACAACCAATACTTATTAAGTATACATCCATATATACGAAAACAAATCAACCATGGATAGCTCTAACGCACATCCGAGTACCCATACTCATTTATGGGGTTTTATTGTTGTTCATAGAAAATGTACAACCTTATCATTATCTCAACAATGGTTCCTACCTTCTAGGGACCCCCGCTCAACATCCATTTGGATCCACCATGATATATGTGTTATATCCACACCGTCCATCTATTTTGCTAGATCATTGTAGCGAATGACCTCAAAATTGAGGCAGACTCAAAGTTTAAGAGGGCCCCACCCCATCAAAGTGGCCCTACTCCATGACGGCGTGAATAGATCAGATGCAACATCGTGGACCCCAACATGTACATGTTGGGGTCCTAAAAGTCAAGGTCTTCGAAACAATGATTATGAGTGCCCAAATCATCACCTGATCAGATTTAGGGCCAGTGCATCGGAAATCGAGGCAGAAATTACAACACACATCACACTAGACCAAAAATGGAAAATTGAGCTAGTGGTGGGCCCCACTGATCATCATGATCAAAACCCTACAAATTTAGGAGGGTTACTTCAATCATGAAAAATAGGGCCAGTGCATCGACATCTATCGCAAAGCGGGCCCCACAAGTCCTCCGTTTCGCAAAACCCAATTTTGTAAAACACGAGTACGTCAGTGCGTCCAGAAATTCATTATCCAGCGCATCATGAAATTCAGCAGTTTTACAAAGTGAATTTCAGGACGCACTGCGCCCAGCGCGTCCAGAAATTCACCTAGCGCATCATGAAATTCAGCAGTTTTTATAAAGTGAATTTCAGGACGCACTGCCCCCAGCGCGTCCAGAAATTCACCAAGCGCATCATGAAATTTAGCAGTTTTTACAAAGGGAATTTTAGGACGCACTGCCCCCAGCGAGTCAGAAAATTCGTCCAGCGCATCCAATAATTCAGGAATTTCAGGACGCGCTGACACTCAGCGCGTCCAATAAATCAGTCATTTTCAGGAATTTCAGGACGCACTGACAGCCAGTGCGCCCTAAAAATCAGCATTTTAACAAAGTCATTTTAAGACGCGCCGAGTGATTTTCTCGACACGCTACACGTGGCGGTCTCCGATTAGCTGACTTCGGGTATAAATACCCCTCCCTCCCCTTCATTTGAACGGATCCAGAGAGAGAGCCGAATCCCTTCACCGGAAAACCCATTTCCTATCACCGGAACCCTCTTCCGATCGCCGGAATCCCTCGCTGGAAATCGCATCTCCGACCACAACAGGTCCGGAGATGAAATAACTTCAAATTGCGCAAGTATACCAGAGCAACACGAAAATCAATCATTTTCGAAACAACGTTATTTTCGGACGCACTGGCCCAAGCGAGTCAGAAAAATACCCTCAGCGGATCGAATAAATCAATATTCTAAAAACAAGTCATTTTTTGATGCACTGGCCCCAGCGCATCACAAAAATAGCCCAGCGCATCAGAAAAATACACATCTTAAAACAAGTCATTTTTGGACACACTGGCCCCAGCGCATCGTAAAAATCGGCCAGCGGATCAGGAAAATAGAACATTTTTAACAATCATTTTTTGACACATTGCCCCAGTGCATCAGTAAAATCAGGCCAGCGGATCATAAAAATCGGCACTTTGAACGTTCATTTCAACACCTTTAAATCTTCATTTTATGACGTTTTCGAGCCCCGTTTGGGCCTATTTTGGGTATTTCGAGCGTTCCGGACGCAACGGAGCAATCAAATAACTCATCCGGGCCACCCAATTAGCAGAATGCAAGCCTTCGGAGTCTGATCCGATCCGATCCGATCCAATCCAACAAGATGAACGAAGTAACTTCTTGAAAAGAGGCCGCCAGTGCCCAGAATCATACCGATGTATCATCATTACATGTACTATCATAATATGACCTAGATTCAGGTCCGGACTAGGCAAATGGGACTATGGTTAACACGATAAACCATATAGAGAGAGTTCTAAACTATTACGCACAATTTATTGAAGACTGGCACTTCAAGAACAGTCGATGCCCTACCCATTCAAGCGGCATCCGCTGGTTGGGCTGCTCAGGTATATACAACTGTAGATCGGTCTTCCCGCGGTCACCCGTCACAAATGACGGGCGCAGGCCCAGAGTCGCACCCCTCGGTTAAAAACCCTGACAGTCTCAGCCCGGATCTCCGGTCAAAACATGGGACATAGACATCTGACTCGTACAAAGATGGATCAGTCCATAACAAAACACAACAAATACAGGTCTCCGTGACCATACAAATACAGGTCTCCGTGACCATACAAACACAGGTCTTTACGACCACACAAACACAGGTCTCTACGACCATGAACTCTGAGACCATAGTCCCCGCTGACTAGTCTTTTGCCTTTTAATCAAGGGTCATCGATCATTCGATGTAATTAAGGGCTCGTGCCAGATCACAGCCTGGAATGTACAAGATCTCAGGATCTCTGGAATAAAATTCGCCTTGCGATATCTTTTCTCTTGTGTACTTTTGTGAATGCTTGTGATTGTCTATGAATGTTTCTATTATTCAGAACCCCAGAACAATGAAACACCAAGAAAACTACGCCTGAGCATTTTTCTAGTTCTAACAGTACATAAATAAATTAACAAATTAAAATTTTCTCAAATTAAATAAATTAACAATTAATTGAACAAATTAACCAATTAATTAAAGAAATAACAAATTTAAAAAAATTAAAAAATTAGATAAAAATCATAGTACCTGAGGTAGGTGAAGATGCAGGGGCGACGGCAGGCGGGGGCAATCAGGCAGGGGGGCTGGCGGGGGCAACCTGACAGGGGGCGGTCGTGTGGCTTTGGGGGGGGGGGGGGGGGCTGCCCGGAGTCGGGAGAGAGAGGGAGAGAGAGAGAGAGAGAGAGAAGAGAGATAGGGGTGGGGGTGAGGGTTGGGGGCCGACGTGGGTGCGTCGAAGAGAGAGAGAGAGAGAGTCGAAGAGAGAGAGAGAGAGAGAGAGAGAGAGAGAGAGAGATGGGGGGTGGTGGGTGTGGCGGTGCGTTGACAACAAGGAGGGAGGGAGAGAGAGAGAATCGATAGAGAACCTACATTCTCTATCAGTTTGGTTTTTTTTTTCTTCAACTTAACTTCTAAAAATTAGACGGCCCTAGGTCGCCAAAATTTTTTTTGGCAGTCTAGGACCATCTAATTTTTAGCGCATTTTAGACGTCACCCTTGGCCGTCGAATTCTGACTATCGAATTTTAGCTTTTTTCACGTGCTGTATGGGCTTTGTTAGGATTGAGGCTAATGTTGTTGGTTGTTAGATCCTGGGGCTGGTTGGGGTTTGAGATGTGAGTTTGCTGTGAAGTTTTCTCTGTGTAATTGTCCTTAGGTCATGGTCATCAACAAAATCATTTTTTCTCATTTCAGAGTTCTGTCCTTGTGAATTCAAGGGATTATCCTTGGGAAGATGACGATGATCTCCTCTTTTATCCATGTACCCCCTATTTTATTAAAGAGATCCATCTAGTACAAATGCCATGGTGCTTGGTCCACTGATAGATGAAGGGATATAGTTGAACCCAAGTGAGTACTTAGCACTCAGTATCTCACACGAGGCATCTATGAACACGTGTATGAGATCCAAGCCTCTGATATGAGGGACCCCATAGATAGATGTCTTGCCTGCAATCTATATGCATTGTAAAAATTCGATGGAGGATTTGTTGCCCAACCATCAAAATTAAAGAAACATGTGTGGCCAATCTTCTGATCGGATCACCATGTTTTCATGGCAGCTCATGCCTGGCCTATCTTCTTTTTGAACTAACACACAAGTAGGTATCAGTGTAGAGTACTTGTATAGAAATAAAAAACTTTGATAATCTATCTCTCTAATGTGTGCATATTGTAGTTTAAAAACTTACAACTTGGACTCAACTCGATGTTCAGTTGGGTTGGGTTGACACGAGCGTAGGTTAACTGGTCTTTACTTGAGTCGACTTGATATTTAATAAATAAATTATTAATATTTAATTAGTATTTTATGTGCTTAAAACTTCTAAAAGTAATATGTTTTTTTTTTCAAAGATCTCTATTTATATTTAAAAACCTGAAATTGTACGGACAACAAAACCACTCGGACAGTGCCCCACAAAAGACCAGGCCCCGCCTATCATATGCACCTATACAAACCACCCCCTGGTGCCCCATAAAAGAGCAAAAAAAAAAAAAAGCAATATGTTTTCTAAAAGTAATATGTTAATTGGTTGTTCTTTCTTTGTCATGTCTTCTCCTCTCTCATGAAGATATGGGATTATATCTTCCCTCTTTCTTACCTTCCAACCATAACTCTGTTTGAGTAGAGACTCTAGTCTTTTGAGTTTTGAGTGGGTCTAAAAACATGATATAATAGCCATTGTTTGCAAATCAGGTGGGTTAACCCAGGGCTCAGTCAAGTTGACCGGCCCGGTCACTTACCGATTCACTAGGTTAGGAAAACCAAGGCCACTTGATTAGCATGACTCTAGGACCTAATTTGCCGAGCATACTTGAAACTTGATTGACTAGGATAGGTGTGAGCCTTTAGGTGTGGACTTAATACGGTACACGCTGCCACCCCTACCTTGAAGAATTAAGGAAAAATGCCTGCCTACTTGCTGCCAAGCACATGTTACTTAATCTAGTGGGCATGGATTTTACGCCGTCCATCAGTACTTATGCCACCCCCTTGTTTGGTCTTGATCCCAAAAATCACTCTAATTCAATACTCATATTGGCCATCCCTAAAAAATATATACTATGGTATGGGCCCACCTGCATTTTGGAATAATGTGATGTTTAAGCAATTTTTTCATCCTGATGAGGCAGAGCAGATGACTAAATTGGATGGCATATAAACAACATAGTAGGCCCTACATAGAACTAATGGTGGGTATTCCAACCAACTATTTCCTATTGGTGTGGCCTACCTGAATTTTAGATTACCAGGATTTTTGGGTTCAATAGTTAAGATGAGGTAGTGCATACCTAATGGATGGGGGTGGATCTCATGAAATTAGTTCTACCCAAATGGGTCTCGGTTTGCCAAAGAAACCCCTGTGCATACCCAGCACGAGCTGGCGGTTGGAGGATTAAGTGTTGGGATAGGAGAGCCGACAGCGGAAGCAAAGCCGAACACAAATAGCAAATTGAATCAAACAAGAAACACAATGCAATCACAATGCATGCAACCACCCACACATAAACAATCCGAATTTAACATGGAAAAACCCCTCACGGGTAAAAAACCACGGCAAAAGCGACACTAATCCACTATAATATCAGAAGTTACAAGAGATGGAACCCTAGACCCCAAAACCCAAGCCCACAAGAGAAATCTGAGCTTCCCCAAGAAGAAAACTCTCTTTTAAGCTCTTTTTCTCACCTAGAAGCTCTCTCAATCCCCTTTACAACCCAGGATCCTTCTAATCTCGTAATACACCCCTTAAATAGGTGTAAAACTGAAATTAGAAACCTCTTGCGTAAAACAACGCAAGAATCCGTGTTGTGCAAGGAGACTGCCGATCGGTCGGCCGGACCCCTCTACCGGCCGGATGGCCCAAAAGGAGTCCAACAACTTTGCTACCTGGTTCCAACGTGACCGACCAGTCGGTAGACCGGTCGGTGATGCTGTGCAATGAAGAGTTGGGTCGTCTGTTTCCAACTTTAAGGAGTATCTCTAGCCATGATCTGTTAGCAAGGCTCCACCACGACTTAAATCTTCATGCACCACCTTGCCAGGCACAACCTCCACTTCTACTTCGTCATCATTATAGTCCCGTCGCTTCTCGTGCCCCATTGACTTTATCCATGCATCTTCACGCGCCTTGTTGCTCTTCTCATGTTGCCCTTTTTCTCTTGCCACATACGGGCAACTGTGGATATATCCCACTATCAATCCCGCAGCTCCACTATGAATTGTGCTCCCGATTACCTTGTAAAGATTATCGCACCTCCGTGCCTTGATCATCACGAGTGCTCCCTTCACCACTTTACAATATCAATCATAACCGATGAATCTGCACCCTTTCGCGCCTCGAGTGCACCAAGAGATATCACATTCATCTTCATCTCAGGGACATGCTTCACACTTTCAAGGATCCGTTCGACTCCATTGAATATTTTAATGCACACCGAACCAATCCCCACCACATTGCGAGCGTAACCATCACCCATAAACACCGATTCACCATCATACTCCTTGTATGACATGAATGAACTCCAGTCAGGACATACATGACATAATGCACCTGAATCCAAGAGTCACTCTCTACCATGAGACTCTATGCCGGATATAGTCAATACATCACAACCATCACCACCATCCTCTATGGTAATGATTCCCTCCCTAGAAGAATTTTCAGATTTCTCCTGCCTTTTTCTCGGATTCAAACGATCCCTCTTCACATGCCCTTCTCCCCTACAATTCCAGCATCTCACCTTGTACCTCCACTTGCCCTTTGATTTAGATCTCGATGAAGGAGATCCTCCACCCCGCTCAGAATTTCTCCCCCTCATAACCAATGCCTCATCAGTAGAGGGACCCACGCCGCCACTTTTCCTTCTCATCGCCTTTACCTAAAGGGCTGAGATAAGGGTTTCTACGCCAATAGTCTCCCTGCCCGCGCACAACGAGTCCTTAAGCGACTCATATGATTTTAGAAGAAAATTCAATAGTATAAACGCTTGATCCTCGTCCTTCATCGGTTCATCTACATCCATTAACTAGTAAATAAACCTATTGAAATTGCTGATGTGGCTCTCGACATCGGCCCCCTCCCCCATTGTCAAACTATACAACTGAAGCTTCAAGTATATGCGATTTTTCAAAGATTTCTTCACGTAGATGTTCTCCAACTTTGCCCATGTTTCATTCGCAGTCTTCTCTTTCATGACGTTATACAGGACCTCATCTGTCAGGCACAATTGGATTGAGACATTAGCTTTTTCATCGATCTTCTTCCATTCTTCTTCTTTCGTAGCCTCTGGTCGCTTTCCAAGGAGCGCATCTTGCAATCCTTGCTGAACTAGAAGGTCTTTCATCTTCACCTTCCAAAGTTCAAAATTATTTTTCCCCGAATACTTCTCTATGTCGAACCTCATGCCTGATGTCATGCTCTTGTTTCAGATTCGAATTTTTGCTACACCCCTAACGATCTCTCTGATATCAGTTGTTCGGATAGGAGGGCTGACAACGGAAGCAAAACCGAACACAAACAACAAATTGAATCAAACAAGCAATACAATGCAATCACAATACATGCAACCACCCACACATAGACAATTCGAATTTAACGTGGCAAAACCCCTCACGGGTAAAAAAACCATGGCACAAAGCGACACTAATCCACAATAATATTAGAAGTTACAAGAGATGGAACCCAAGCCCACAAGAGAAATCTGAGCTTCTCCAAGAAAAAAACCCTCTTCTTCAAGCTCTTTCTCTCACCTAGAAGCTCTCTCAATCCCCCTTGCAACCTAGGATCCCTCTAATCTTATAATATATGCCTTAAATAAGCATAAAACTGAAATTAGAAACTTCTTGTGCAAAATCGCGCAAGAATCCGTTTTGTACAAGGAGACTGCCGACCGGTTGACCGAATGGCCCAAAAAGAGTATAGCAGCTTTACTGCCGGTTCCAACGTGACTGAACGATCGACCGACTAGTCGGTGATCCTGTGCAATGAAGAGTTGGGTCATCTGTTTCCAACATTAAGGAGTATCTCTAGCCATGATCTGTTAGCAAGGCTCCACCTCCTCTTGAGATTTTGTTTGCCACCACAAGTTGGGGTGGCAATATGCCATGTTTGAGCAGCACTGGGCAATATATCTATTTCTTCTCAGATCTAGAATATTTTTACATGACTGAGCCAAATTACTCGATATTTGGGACTCTTATGATTTGAAGGATCTAGGTTTGGTAGCTTCAAATTAATAAGTTAGGACTGCACTAGTGATATGCCTATATTCGAAAGCTAATGAGAAGGCAGGTGACGCAAGGAGGATATGGTAAGGTCGATCATAGTCTCCCTTACCGGATAACTACCTTAAATCCACAAGGCTTTCGAGACTCTTCAACCGGACTTACTCAAAATCCACGACGGAATAATTAAAATAGAAATAATTCTTAAGAAATACGTAAATAATTGATTGATGATAAAAATGAAATTAAAATGCTTTAAATAAGAAACTAAATCCTAGGACAAAGTTTTAGAGTTAAACTCCAACTCGAACACCCTAAAAACATAAATTACTATAAATAGTAAACTTAGTATTTATAGACGACCTCTGTTCTTACTAGACTTCATGGTTTTCGGCAAAAAATAGTAAGTTTCCAATTGATCTGGCCCAGCCACGTTATTCTACTAATTTTTCTAAGCCCTTTCAATGTTGGGCACAACTTCTAAAACTCAATGGATAAAGAGATATAATCAAACAAAAACTTATTATTTATAGTAAAAAATGAAAATAAACTAAACTTTCAACCATCAATCTGATGGAATCTCATAGATCCGGCATGGGCAACCCGACATAACGGGGTTGCTTGGATGAATTAGCTCGAGCTACCCCAAAATCATATATTATACGTCCCAAAACTCATCTCAGATTGCAAGATCCATTCTTTTTAAGGCTCCGACTGATGTAGAGTGGGTCGTAGACACTTTGATGATCATAATAGACCAGAGAAAGCCTGACCAGAGGCGGAAATGATTTGGGCCGTCAGGGCCTTAAAACGAACGTCTCTCGCAATTCGGGATGAGTTTTCGAACATATAATAAATGATTTTAGGGGTAGCTCAAGCTAGTTAAGCCAACCAACCCCGTTAAGCTGGGTTGCCAGTGCCGAATTTGCGAGATTCCATCAGATCGATAATTGAATGTTTAGTTTATTTTTGTTTTTACTATAAGTAATAAGTTTTAGTTTGATTATATATCTTTATCCATTGAGTTTTATAAGTAATGCCCAACATGAGAAGGGCTCAGGAAAGTTAGTAAAATAATGTGGTTAAGCCGGATTGGAAACTTATTATTTTTTGCTGAAAACCACAAAGTCTAGTAGGAATAGAGATTGTCTATAAATAGTAAACTAACTATTTATTGCAAGTTACGTTTTAAAGGTGTTTGAGTTAAAGTTTAACTCTAAAACTCCGTCCTAGGGTTTAGTTTCTTATTTAAAGCATTGTAATTCCATTTTTATGATCAATTATTTATTTATAAATTTCTTAGGGATTATTCCTGTTTTAATCTTTCCCTCGTGGATTTCGAGGAAGTCCTGTTAAGGAGTCCCGAAAGCCTTATGGATTCAAGGTAGTTATCCAGGTGAGGGACACAGTGATCGACCATACAACGTCCTCCCTGCGTCAGTGGTATAAAAGTGAGGTTTTACCTCAGGATGATGGCTTCTAATGAAGGTCGGATTTTCATCCTACAGACAATGCTCCAAAGGATTATCTCACAGCGACGGCTTTTGATGCGGCGCAGTGGGAATATCGGTTGATCCTTCAAGGTATACTGGCAACCCTTGACTGCATCATAGCGACGTTACTTCTGTCCCAAGCCCAAGGCGATGATCAACCACTCATGACCAGCTGTACGGAACAACCCCATATTCCCTAAAGTGCCTCTGATGGCTAATTGTAGGGCTACCCTAGAAGAATCATAACCCAGCGATGAAGAGGTCAAAGACATTATTGTACGATGGCATGTGCGTGGGAAGGATCGTGTGGATCATAATGAGAGAGATTTTCGAGGTAAAGTTGAATTCTTAGTTTTAATGGCTTATTATGCATAGAGGATTTCCTCGATTGGATTACGGAAATTGAACTTTATTTTGATTATATAGACGTTCCAGAAGATGAGGGAGTTAAGTTAGTTGCGTACAAGTTGAAGTCAGGTGCCTCTGTATGATGGGAGCAGTTACAACTCACCCGTACCCATCAGAATAAGTTGTCTATCTGGTCATGGCCACGGATTAGACAACTTCTTTGATCTCGATTCCCTCCTAGAGATTATAAGCAGGTGTTGTTCCAACAATACCAAAATTGTAGGCTCATCTATTCCGTCCAACAAATGTGTTCATCGATTTTATCTTCAAGACTAAAAAATTAGCCAAACCCACAACTAATGTGGGCCACACCACAGGGAACAATAGGAGGGGATGCCAACCATAGTTTTGGTAGGGCTTGCCATGGTGCGTGTATTTAATCCAACCTATTTGTTAGGTGTGGCTAATCAGGATTAGTAGATGCTTCAAAATCAAGTAGATCCAAATTTTAAGACTGGGTGGCTTGAACTTAGAAGTTTTAGGAATGAATTTACATTGTTACCTAGGGCTGAAAGTTGGGCGGGTTCAAGCCGGCAGACCCGTGACCAACCCGACATTGGGTTGGGCTCGGGTAGGATGTATCGGGTTTGGGTTCAGGCTATAAAAACAATATAACTCGATGAAGCTTGGTCGGGCTCGGGTTGAGGTCTCGGGTTGCCCGACCCAACCCCAACCCGAACCCGAACCCGATCTATATGTAATTTACTTATAAATTATTATTTTATTAAATTTTAGTTGAGGTCCACCAAAGATTTGAATCTACTTAATTTTTTCGGATAACATCATTAAGTGATGTGAAAAAATGGATGAACAGTGTGGATATGAAACACATTCTTCAAGGTAGGCCCACTAAAGGCCACACCAAATCTGGATCCGCTTAATTCTCTATGGGAAATCATCGTCCAGTCGTGCATCCAGCTGTGCGTCGTCCACCGATTCCACTTCCAGAGGAAATCGGATTGCGTACTTAGTACTCTTATTGTACTGAGTAAACTCTGTTGGGCCCACTGTGAATGTATGTGGTCTATTCATGCCGTCCATTCATTTTGCCAGCTCATTTTAGCTGTTGAGCCTAAAATTGAATCATATTCAAAGCTTAAGTGGAACATGCGATTGGAAAAAAATGGGAATAATGATTTCCAGCTTTGAAACCTTCCTAGGCCCCACAGTGATGTTTCTTTGTCATCCAACCTATTCATAAGGTGACATAGACATAGGTGAAGGGAAAACACAAATATCAGTTTGATCCAAAACTTCTGTGGCCCCCAAGAAATTTTCATCTGCAGACATTCAGTGCACACTTTTCCTGTGGTGTGGTCCACTTGAGATTTATCTATGCTTAATTTTTTAGCTCCAGCCCTAAAATTATATGTTAATATGGATGGACGGAGTGGATAAAATACTTAAATCACGGTGGGCCCCAAAGAGTTTATTCCGTACACTAACTTACTATGCAATCCACTTCCTTTCCATCCCAGAGACAACGTTTTTTCCTTACATAAAACCTTCCCTACGCAAGTGACGTCACGAAGTTCTGTGGGCCCCACCGTAGTGTATGTATTGTATCCACACCATCCATCCACTTGGAGAGATCATTTTAGAGTATGAGCCAAAGAATCAGGCAGATCTAAAGCTCAAGTAGGACCTACCACAGAAAACAGTGGGGATTGAACTCCTACCATTAAAAATTTCTTGGGGGCCACAAAAGTTTTCGATCAAGCTAATATTTTCTTTTTTCCCTTCAGCCATGTCTGTATTAAGGTATAAACAGGTTAGTTCTCAAATAAACATCATGGTGGCCTACGAAGGTTTCAATAGTAGGCATCACTATCCCCACTACTTTCTATGGTGAGGTCCACTTGAGCTTTGGATTTGGCTCTTTTTTTTTCCCACGCCCTAAAATGATCTCTCCAAATAGATGGACGGTGCGGATACAACACATACATCATGGTGGTGCCCACATAACTTGGTGATGCCACTTATTGTAAATAGTCTAATCCGCGTCCGAGCATGAGAGGGAGTTGAGAGCCCCGTCTGCCCATTTGGAGTCGAGAGAGAGAGGGAGAGAAGAGAGTATCTCACAAGGTATGTAACTATATATCTCCATTAATATACTACTCTCTTTCTCTGTGTGTCATACAAAGGTTGGTTTGATGGTTTCAATGGCCCAACTGCTTAGATTTTCAGTTTGTCCAAGTGAGGTTATGTTTCAATGTCCCAAAGCCCGAACCATTTACATGATGGGCCTCACCTTAAATGCTCTCTCTCTCTCTCTCTCTCTCTCTCTCTCTCATCGTTTTTCTTCTTTTTCCTTTTTTTCACCGCATTTGTGATTATTTTCAGCATCATATCAGGTGGGTGGTTGGGCCTGTTTGGACTGAACCGCCCATTCATTACGTGACCGGGATTGTTGATCTGGTGGACCACTTTGTAGATAGGTTATGGATTGAACCAGCTTGCCCATTCATTTTTTATGAGCTCTGCCTGTTTGAACAAGTTTGGCCATCCACTTCGTAGATGGGATGTGGGCGGAAAATTGCTAGGATTGAACAAGTTCAGCCATCCATTTTGTATGAGCTCTGCCCGTTAAATGTGGACTACTACCACCCAGTTTTCTGGCCACTAATAGGGTGGTTACCACCGTCCAATGATCGAATCCCCTTGAGTTATAGATATGGCCCATCTACTCGTTGGACACAAATTCCCTAGTCATGATCATCATATGCACACAACACATGTAAAGATTTAGTTTTTTGGTACAAGCGAATCATGAAATACGAAATGCACATGATTAGTAGATAGAAAAATAAGAGGTGTATTGAAATATAATAGACTAATGTAATAATGAAAATATTAACAGGTATCAACCCGGCCAACCCTACCCAACCCGCTTGGGTTGGGCTTGGGTTGAGAATTTCAACCCGATGTTGGGTTAGGTTGGGATAAGGTTGAGCACCAACCCGACCCAACCCGCCCGACATTCAGCCCTATTGTTACCCCATGCTGTGGCCCATCTGAGTTTTAGATCTTCCTGATTTTTGGGATGTTGAGTCACAATTAGACGTATCATCTGATGGATTCCACATTCACAACACGATTTGGACCATTTTATGGCCAAATTATCCTAATTTTGTGGCCGGCCCAGCTAAAAAACACGATGGAGCCCACCAGATGAATGACTAGCATGTGTGGTGAGAGAACCATACAAATGTCTATTCTTGGAAGCGTTGGGAGACCAAGTACATTAATTGACTCGACCAAGGTTCTTCATGGATAAAAAAATGGCCTGATGGTTGGCATATAAACATCACTGTGAATCCCAAGGATGTTTCAATGGTAGGAATTTCCCTACCCACTTTTTCCTTTAGTGCGGCCCTCTTGATTCTTGGATGCCACTCAATTTTTGTCTCACATCCTTAAATGAGCTCAAAAAAGGATAGACATGTTGGATTTTTCACAATAATCACGGTGGGCTCCACCTAGGTTGCCGGCGGAGGAAGGCTCTCACACGTAATCCGCTTCCGATCTCTCACCATTCCGAAGAGATTCTCGGAAGAGAGAGAGAGAGAGAGAGAGAGAGAGAGAGAGAGAGAGAGAGTCAATATCTCGCATTCTACACCCCTCGAGATACGGAGTTCACCCATGGCTAGGATCTACACCCCTCGAGATATAGTGGAGTAAGATTATTCATGCACGTGCATGCATGCTTTGATTCACATGTGCAAAACAAGTATCTCAAACCTAATTGTTCAAATTACGTTTTGATTTCACGAGGAAGATATCACTATATCTCAAACCTAATTGTTCAAATTATGTTTTGATTTCAGGAGGAAGATCTCACTAATTTTCTCATTGGTGGCTGTAAAAATGGATGGATGGTGTGGATAAAACACATACATCATGGTGGGTTTTGTAAAGTGATGAAACTTATCTTGATAATTTTTATTGAAGGAGGAGTAGCCTCTTAAAGAAAAATACAAGCTAATTAATTTAGGTAAGTACCTAGTCTAAAATGACTGTATAATTGGTACATATAAAACGTAGAATCTAACCTAGAGTAATTAATAGATATGTACACTTTACAATCTTTGGTACTTGAGGGCTAGGTTTATAGCTCTTCAAGCGAGGGCTCAAGTAAAGGTGGTCCATATTCTTAGAGAAGGGAATCAGGTAGCAGATAGTCTGGCTAAGATGGGCAGTGCCTCACAAAGATCGATGGTTTTTCAAAATGCAAGGTCGCTACCAGCGGTTATTAGAGGAAAGCTGGTCTTAGACAAAACTGGATTGGGTGCTATTAGAGAGTCGCGAGGTAGTCGAACAGCGTCTACGTGATGGGTCGCTGTTAGTTTCAATGGCTAACCGGGAGTTTATGATAGGTGGCCTTCTTCTTTTTTTGTTAAGGTGGCTGCCCGAATGGTCTCATTGTATAGTCCCTGTTCAGGTGATAGGAGGGAAAATGTGAAAAAAAAAAAAAAAAAAAACAACGATTGATGTTATGTGAAAGGCTGCATTTCAGAGAACTGCTGAGTACCTTACCAGTGAACTACCGAGAACAATTCCAGTTATTAGTTCAACTGCATTTCAGTGAACTCCTTTGTTTGGTTGCAGCTGTATAAGTGGATGTAGTGGCAGAGTTGATTGGGTATGCTTGATGACTGGGGCTGTTATTTACGGCCTTTTGAAGGTGTGGAAGCAGGTTGGATGGTTTCTGTTGAAGGTGTGGAAGCAGGTTGTCTGTTGGAAGGCCTCTTTTGCTGAGATGTTGGTTGTAGTCCTAGCAGCGGCCTTTTTCCCAGTTCCAGGGTGATGAGTTTGAGTGACGGCTAGTTGCAGATTGTATTTCCAGCCTTCTCGGTGCTTGGTTGCCTGCATCCAGGCATCAGGTGGAGTTTTGGGCTGGGATTATCTATGTTTTCTGGCAATTTCTGTCTCTTTCTTCTAAATTTTGTGGTTGTTGTATAGAGGTCCAAATCATAGGTGAGGCCCGGTTTTTTTGTGGAGCCCACCCGAATGGATGTACATGTTTTTCTGTCATCAGCTAAAAAAAAAATAAAAATAAAATAAAATAAAATTAAAATAAAAATAAAAATAAAAATTAAAATAAATATGTACACTTTACAATCTAATACTCCCCCATGTGTTGGATAGTAAGTATTGAGAACGCTCAACTTTGAGCTCAATTGGTGAAATGAATCTTTGCTTAGTGATTTGGTAAATAAACCAACAAGTTGAAGTCGTGATGGAACATAAGAAAGATGAATGAGCCTCGATTGAGTCTTTTCATGAACAAGGTGACAATCAAGCTCAATGTATTTTATACATTCATGAAAGACTAGATTTGCAACAATGTGAAGGCTAGGGCAGCTTGATTTTAGCAAAATAAGACGGTTAGCTGAATATTTCGGACGTGAAGGTCAGGAAAAAAGATAAAGAATTCTTGTGAGTTTACAACTAGTAGTAGCCATGGAGTAATACTTGGCTTTGGCCAAAGAGCGAGAGACAGTTGTTTGCTTCTTTGTTTTCATTAGAGAGGACCACCTAGAAAAGTGCAACAATTGGTGAAAGAGCAATGTGGGTTATGTGACAACTAGCCCAATCAGAATCATAATATTCTTTCAAAGGGAAGGAACTTGAAGAAGGCATAACTAAACCTTGGCCCAGAGTTCCTTTCAGAAAATGAAGAGCACGAATTGCCTCCCCAATGAGTTTATTGTTTGCTCACGAAATGATTGAAAGTATATACAGAATAGAAAATATACTACCTAGTAATAGTAAGATAAAGAAGATGGCAAACCAAGCGATGATATGGGGTTGGATCGGTGAGAAATTTCCTCTCTTCATTAATGGATTTAGAGTTTTGATCCATAGGTAAATTAGTTAGATGGGTACCAAGTAAATTGGCATCGGATAAGAGACAGTATAGTTATGTTGATGTATGTAGATGGCTTGATGGTAAGGAGTTATCTTAGTTCCCAAAAGGTATTTAAGCAATCTAACATCCTTAATGTGCAATTGGCGATGTAAAAAAGTCTTCAAATTAAATATGGCATTGTCGTTGTTGCGAGTAACAATGGCATCATCAATAATGTCATTTCTTGAAAGAATACATCGATGTCATCAGAAAAGAATTCCATTCCATTCCATTATCAATCCATATATTGTTTAACCTATTTTCTAAACTGGGTTTTAACTATGGTAATAAAATATTTTAGAAAATACTTAGTATCTGTTTTAAATTGAATAAGATAAGTCCAAGTAGGCCGAGAAAAGTTTTCCACAAGTGTAAAAAAATAATGAGCTCCTAAATGAGAGGGAATGGAAGAGGGTCCCGAACTATCATAATGAATTAACTGAAATATTTTAGTAGTAGTAATAGAGGTAGAAGGACATGGAAGTTGAGATTGTTTGGCTAATGGGCAAATATCACAATGAAATGTACTAAAAATGATATAGAAAATATGAGGGTAGATAAATGATGAAGATGAGCCTGTGAGAGATGCCTTAGTCGTCAATGCCATTATGTAGGAGAAGGGTGTGCAACGGATAGAGTAGTTGAGGAAGAATGTGGAAACAAGTGAGAAAGACCACCTTGCTCCTTACCCAATCTAATCTTCATCTTCAAAACTAGGTACTAAAATAGGAAAAAGTCAGCATAAAATGTAAGCGAACAATTTAAAAAATGAGTAAATTGATTTACAAAAAGAAAATGAAAACGAAAGGAGGGAACACATAAGACATCAGTTAAGAAAATTGATTATTTAATGGTGGTGAAACCCACATGGGTAACAATGACAAGTTAGCCATTTGGTAATGTAACCGATGAAATTGTTGTGGGGTTAGTGGATGAGTGGAGTAAAGAAGCAGAATATGTCATATGGGTTGTAGCACCAATGTCAATAATTCATGTGGAAGGAGAAGAAAAGGCAAAAAAGGAAGAGGAATTACCTGCAAGATGAGACTCAAGTTATTTAGTGACACTGTAAGAAACATACCATTTACCGACAAATCTTTTTATCAACGAAATGAATTTTCTGGGTAATAACAAACTGCTCCACCTTTACGAATGAAAAATTCCCTTGGTAAAAATGCGATGAAAGTCAAATTTTGCCAGTAAAAAAGGGGTTATTTCATCTGTAATTTTTGCCGACAAGCTTATTACCACGAATTCCGTGATGAAGCTTTTTGATGGTAATAGTTTTTACCAAGGAAATTCTAACATTTACCGAGGAAATAATTCCTTGGGAAAAGTCCTAATCTAGTTTACAAGTCGGAGCAAATGAAGTGAGAACTTCAGGACCTATGTTCCTATGTGTTTGTGGTGTGCCTGATCTAGAAGGTGTTGAGTTATGATAAAACATATAAATCACAACGGCCCTTATGAACACATAATCTGCATTATCAAGATTTCTGGCACAGTAGTACCCAAACCAAGTTTTTTTTCACAGACGTGGCTAAGGTGGTCTTGCCAACACCACCCCCAAGATTGGTATGTGGATGTGTTGGGCATTGTAGGTAGGGTTGTCAACGGGTCGGATACGGGCCGGCTCAGTGATGATCCGTATCCGACCCGATTAAGAATATATCCGACCCGAATCCGACCCGAATCCGATTCTGATCACAAGTATATGATCCGAACCCGACCCGATTAATTTTTCGAAATCCATTTCCGATCCGATTATGATCCGACCCAATATCCGACCAGATATCCAAGAGAGAGAGAGAGAGAGAGAGAGAGAGAGAGAGAGAGAGATTCTCATATGTTTTTATTTTATTTTATTTATTTTATTTTATTTATTTATTTATTTATTTATTTTATCGGGTCGGATCGTTAACGGGCCGGATCAAGGTTGATCCGAATCCGACCCGAATATTAAACGGATCATCTTTGGATATCCGTATCCGACCCGATTATCCGATTATTGATCTGAATCCGATTAAATCGGATCGGATACGGATCAAGATCCGTGCCATTGACAGCCCTAATTGTAGGGCCCAATTTAATGTATCTATTTTAAATCCATTCCTTGCATCTGTTTTGCCTCCTCATATTAGGGCATGCATGAACCCAAAAATGAATCATATACTTTTCTTAAGTGGACCACACCATAGAAACAGTGGTGATTGAATGCCCACCATTAAAACTTTCTTGGGAAAAAAAAGTTCTAGATTGATATTTGTATTTTCCCTTCATTCTTGTTTGTGTGACCTTATAAACAGGTTGGATGGAAAATAAATATTGCAGTGGACTTTAGAAATGTTTCAATGGTGGGTGTCATTGTCCTCACTATTTCCTGCTATGTGGTCCACTTGAGCTTTGAATCTATTTCATTTTTTTTTTTTTTTGTCAAGGTTCATTCAATAAGATAATAGAAAAAATGAGGATTTTCCATATAACTGCCTGCCTTTAGGGCCAGTGACCATTAATCACCCCATTTTAAAATATTTAAATTAACAAGCTTATACTTTTCATTGATACCCATCCCAACTTCTGGTGTCTAATAGTGTCAGTGTCTTGTACAGTTTAAAATATGTATTTTCATAAATGACAAAATTGCCCTCTAAGTAAAGTCAACCAACACTTTTACTAAGAGTGTAGATTGTTTGTATTGAAAGTAGAGGAAATTTAGTGCCGTCACTTCTCATTAGTCCATGTCATCGCGGATGACACCCGCTCGAAACGGCACTGATTTTCTCTCGCTAATGCATTGACACGACACAATCTTCAACGCGTAGAACTTCCTTGCCCCCACCATGATTTATGTGTTAGATCCACACCATCCATCAAATTTTCGAGACTACTTTAGAGAAGGAGCCAAAAAATGAGGCACATCCAAAGATCAAATGGATCACACCATAAAAAGTAGTGGGGATTGAACAACTACAGTTGAAACCTTTCAATGGTCCACCATAAGGTTTATTTGCCATATAACTTCTTCATAAGGTCACACAGACCGAGTATGATAGGAAAGCACAAATATGAACTTGATTAGAGCCTTCTGTGCCCTAAATAATTTTCAACAGTAGGCATCCAATTGCCACTGTTTCCTTAGTGTGACCCACTTGAGACCGGGATCTACCTCATTTTTTGTCTCATGCCCTAAAATGATATGGAAAATGGATGGATGGTGTGGATTTGACACATACATCATGATAGGGCCAGTGGAAGTTCCACATGCCAACACTTCTGGTTATTTTCTCTTTTTCGGATTGTGCTGCATTGAAAGCACCAAAATTCCTCGACTAATGAACTTTACATATTCACCACTGTGATATATTTCTTAGGTCCAGATTATCCATCCATTTTTTCATATAATTCTAGGATATGAGCCCAAAAAAAGGCAGATCCATATATCAAGTGGACTACACCACAAGAAACAGTAGGAATTGGACTTCTACTGTTAAAAACTTCTTGGGGCCATAGAAGGCTTTGATCAAGCTGATATTTGTGTTTTACCTTAATTCAGGTATGTGTGAACTTATGAATGGGTTAGATGGTAAATAAACCTCACGGTTGTCCCTATGAAGGTTTCAATTATAGTTTTCTCAATCCCCACTGCTTTTAATGGTGTGGCTCAATTGAGCTTTGGATTTGTCTCATGTTTGGACGCATGCTCTAGAATGATATGGAAAATTGATGGATGGTGTTGATCTGATATATAAATCATGGTGGCCTAGAGAAGCTCCATGCGTTAAAAGTTGCGTTGTGCAATAAGCATCTATTGGGGGAGAAAATGGGTGTGTTTTGTGAGCTCGTGTCATCAGCAATGATGTATACTAATGAGAAGAGAGGGACATCGATTTCCTGCTAAAGGCTTTTGTAGAAAGTTCTTGCACCGGGCGATAGGTGGGGCCCACCATGATGTTTGTAAGAAATCCACCTTGTCCATCCATTTTGCGAGCTCATTTTAGGACTGTGACTAAAAATGATAAGGCAGATCCAAAACTCAAGTGGCCCATGTTGGAGAGCCTTAAAACAAATAGAGTCCACCGACCAGTCGGCCAATGGACAGTTTCTATGAAGAAACTTTCTGGACATTTTTGGTGTTTTCTAGACGGTTTGAGGGTGCTCAGACCAGTCGCTAGACAGGTATGAGTTGAGGCAGCAGCATGAAGTTTTTTGACAAAAACTCTCTGGACAAGTGATGACCGGTCATTGACCAGTCAGTGGTCCTGTGGAATTTGAGTTGTTGTGCGATTTTCACACTACTTATTTCCAATTTCAGGTTTCCTCTTATAAATAGGTTTCCTAATTATGTTAGACGTGAGGTTAAGCAATACCTAGGTAATCTAAACGAGATTAGGGTTTTGGGGAGAGAGGTTTGAGTGCTTTTGTTCATCTTTGGGATTCGACTTGGGTAGTCTAGCTCTGTAATCATCTGTTTATCATAGTGGGGGTGTCGCTTTGCGCCGTGGTTTTTTTCCGCAAGGGTTTTCCACGTAAAACTTGTGTGCTTTTGTGTTGAGTGCTTGTGTAGCTGCTTGTTGATTGTTTGATCTTCTTTGTTGCTTCCGCTGACCGGAGTTCCAACAACCCACATGATCAGATGAACAGTGGGGATTCAATGACCACCGTTGAAACATTCATATAGCCACAAAAGTTTGTATCAAGCTAAGTTTTATAAGTTTTCACTTCATCCATATGGTAATGACCTTATAAACATATAGATGGCATACAAACACTAAGGTGGAGCCCAAAAGGTTTCAACGGTAGTCATTTTTTTCTCCAAATTTCCCTCTTGTGTGGTCCACTTGAGTTTTTTATTTTCCTCATTTTCAGTCAAATGTCCTAAAATGATCTCACAAAACAGATGGATGGGGTGGATTTCTCACAAACATTATAGTGACCCCACTTAACATCATAGTGCAAGAACTTCCTTTTGCAGGAAATCCGCGTCCAGAAGTGACCACCATCAAATTTGATTGGTGTAAAAGTTAGGCCAGTCAGGTTATCAGATTGGACACAGTGTTGGCAAAAAATTCAGGAAAGATTTTTTACTCCTCCAGGGTGGATTTTGAAAAAGTTATTGGCCCTTACATCCACACCCTCCATTGGTTTCGCCAACTTATTTTATGTCATAAGCCAAAAATTGAAGCAGATCCAAATCTCAGATGGACCATACCACATAAAACAAAAACAGTGGTCGTGGAAACATGCATCACTGAGTTTATATTGACTACTCTAGTGCCAGCGCTAAAATAGTTGTGGGTCCATCATGATGTATGTATTATATCCACACCGTCCATTGGTTTTGCCAGCTCATTTTAGGGCATGAGCAAAAAATTGAAGTGGATCCATATCTCCGGTGGACCACACCACACAAAACAGTGGGCATTGATCACACACCATTAAAAATTCCCAGGGCCCATAGTGATGTTTATTTGTCATCCAACCTATTCATAAGGTCAAAAACATAAATATCTACTTGATCCAAAACTTATACGCCCCAAGAAGTTTATAATGGTGGGCGTTCATTCACCATTGTTTCGTGTGGTAGGATCCACATGCTATTTAGATCTGAATCATTTTTTTGGATGGATGGCCTAAATGAGTTGGCAAAATAGATGATAGGCGTCGATCACACACACACACCCAGATATATAAAGGTGGGCCACTCTTATTACTGTATAACCATAAATACAAAAGGCATGATGGCAAATACATATTTTTGATAACTTTAGAGAGCTCTTCGGTCACTAAAGTAATGGTCAAAATCCAAGAGGCTGCTATTTTCATTTACAAAGCATAAGCTTGTTAATTTAAATATTTTAAAATGGGGCGGTGACCAATTATATGAAAAAACCTCTAAAAAACTGATGGACGGTTTGGATATAAAAGAAATACATCATTCAGGCTGGACAGCACTGAGGTGGTCACCTAATCTACGTTGACTTGAAATTGTTTGATATATTGCAGGAATAAGATCATGCATCCAAATGCAGCTGTTACTGTACATGTACATGTGTAATATATGTATCTCAATCCTAATTGTTACAGTTGCATGTAGATTTCACTGGAATGAAGTCACCGATTGTAAAATTGGTACTGATTATAAAAAATAACAATAAAAGAAAAAAAAAACGTATGTTAACAGTACAAAATCAAGAAACAAATGTCCATTTATATATCTAAGGCAATAATCACATCGTCACACCATTTTGTTGATACAATTGATCTAGGTCAGGTTCAGCCAAGGCAGTCTCTACTACGTGAGGTGGTCTCTGCCACGTGTATTATATTGGTCCATGAGCATAGAAGATCTTGATCCATCAGAGTACCAATATTTATCTTTAAGTCTTGTGCTGACCTTCTTATTCATCTCGAAGTCTCGTGCATCGCCTGCTAGCCCTGCCGAAATACGCCTATGCGTTTCAACAGCAAGCCTCATGTTCCAGCTAACCCCACCAGCAGGTGGGTGGATAAACAAGATAGACTTTTACCTGCGCTTAGCAAGTGCGTCAGGAAAGTGTGGTTGCTGCCTGAAGTCCATTTTTCTTGTAGTGATCACTGACCGTGTGGGTGCATTGCCCATCTAACAGGGCGGGTGTGTTGCATGACTTTCAAAAAAAAAAAAAAAAAAAAAAAAAAAAAAAAAAAAAAAAAAAAAATGCTATCATCCAGGTATTTTCTAATAATTTTACTCCTTAATAAGCATTGTTCCGGTCAATGCTTTTTGACCTTTTTATTTTTATTTTAAATACAGTGGCTTTCTAACAATATTTCTCTGAGAGTCGCGATTACCTAACCAGGAACTTCGGTTGGTAGGACACTGTTTGTGAGAAATTCATTTTGCCCATCTGTTTTGCTTCATCACGTCAGCACACATGAAGTAAAAAATGATGCAAATCTAAAATTCAAATGAGCTAGACCCCAAGAAAAAGTCGATAAGGAAATGCATACTGTTGAAACCTTCTTAGAGAGCACCCTGATGTTTCTATGTGATTTATACCATTGATAAGGTCATTCCTACTTAGGATGAACTGAAACTCGATAATATTAGCCTGATCCAAAACTTTTGTGCCCCACTTATGCTTCAACAGTAGAGGTTAAATCTTCACTGTTTTCCACCGTGCTGCCCACTTGAATTATGGATCATTTACCTCATTTTTGTGCCAAGTCGAAACATGATTTGAGAAAAGGTTGGAGTACCTGATAGATGTCTCACATACATCCTCCTGGGCCCACCTGCGGACGTTCCTACTAAAGGCAATCCTTGAAGGCAACAGGCTGTTGTGGAGGGTTGCTACCGTTGAAAACTTCCTAAGAAGGTCCACCTTAATGTTTGTTTTCCATCCAACCCGTTCATAAGGCCTCCATCCAACCCGTTCATAAGGCCACGTACACCTGGATAAAAGAAAGACATAAATTTCAGTTGGATCCAAAACTTTTTTAATTTGGAGAACTTTTCGAGAGCAGGATTTCAATCTCCACTGCTTACTGTGGTGTCGTTCACTTGAGCCTTCAATCTTCTTCTTTTGACACTGATGCCTTAAAATGATTGGTCAAAATAAATGAATGGGGTGGATAAAAAAAAATAAAAATCAACATGGCCCCATGGAGCCTCTAACATGATCGAAGATGGCCTAGTTTCAACACTGATCAGGTCATGGTATGGATTCCCACAGTGGGGTGGGTAACATTGTGATGTGACTAACAGGGGTGGGTGAGTGTACTAACAATCGGGTGTATGAACTAACCCAAAAAATTAAAAATTAAAAATAAAAAAAGGCTAAGTATGGCTGGGTAGTACTTGCCAATACCGCTCCCTGCAATGGCACCTAAATGCGTTGGGGCCCAATTTGATGTATCTACTTTAAATCCATGCCTTAGAAATGTGTTGCCCCCTCGTGTTAGGGCATCAACCCAAAAATGAAGTAGATTCTATACTCAAGTGGACCACAATATAGGAAACAGTGGTGATTGAATGCCTATCATTAAAACTTTTTAAGGGAACAAAAGTTCTCAATCAGCCTGATATTCCTATTTTCGGTCATTCTCATGTTTGAGTGAACTTATCAAAAGGTTGGATGGAAAATAAATATTACAATAGGCCTTAGAAACGTTTCAACCATGGGTGTCATCACCCCCGCTGTTTATTTCCTATGGTACCTTATACTTGAGCTTGGAATCTACTTCAATTTTTGTTTTGTAGTTCATTGAATAAAATAATGGAAAAAACGATGGACGGCGTGGATATGTAATCTTATAAACAAGTTAGATGGCAAATAAACATCATTGTGGGCCAAGGAAACAATAGGCCTTAGAAACGTTTCAACCATGGGTGTCATCACCCCCGCTGTTTATTTCCTATGGTACCTTATACTTGAGCTTGGAATCTACTTCAATTTTTGTTTTGTAGTTCATTGAATAAAATAATGGAAAAAACGATGGACGGCGTGGATATGTAATCTTATAAACAAGTTAGATGGCAAATAAACATCATTGTGGGCCAAGGAAGTTTTTAATAGTAGGAGTTTAATTTCCACTGTTTCTTAAGGTTTAGCCTACTTGAGCCTTCAATCTGCCTCCGTTTTGGACTTGAATCCTAAAATGATGTGCCAAAATAAATGGACGGGGTGGATAAAACATATGCATAACGGTGGGTCACACAGAGCCCTCACATGAACGTGTCTCTAGCTCGTTGCTGGTGGGGGTATTACCCAACCCGCCGCTGCGTTGACATCAAATGGGTTGATGCATTAATAGAGTAAGATCATCCATGCATTTGCATGTTATTATTGTACATGTGTAACATATGTATCTCAATCCTAGCCGTTAAAGTTGCATGTCGATTACATTGATGTCACTGGTTGTACAATTGGTGGCCGTTAAAAATAAAACTATGTCCATTAATCTAAGGCTAGAATCACATCATCACACCATTTTGGAGATACCAAATGATCATGGTCGGTATCAGGCAAGGCAGTCTCCACCTCGTGAGGTAGTGTTTGCCACGTGTATTAATATGGGTCCATGAGCATAGAAGATCTTGATCCATCATAGTAATTTTACTCACGAAAGTACTTTCCAGGACAATTGTTTTTCTTTTATTCTTTTTTAATCCGGTCGCTTTCTATCGATATTTTTATGGAAGTCGCGCCCACAGGACCTAGAGTACCTGCGCACAGGAACTTCTGTAGGTGGGACACACCATTTGTGAGAAATCTACCCTGATCATCCGTGTGAGAAATCTACCTTGTCCATCCTGACCTCTCCCTATCTCTGCGCTCATTTTTTTTATCATGCCTTAAAATGATCTCTTCAAATGGATGGACGGTGTAGATATATTAAATACACTATTGTGGGGCCCACAGAACCTATGTGGATAGTTAGTATGATCACGGTGCTCGAGAACTGACTCGACACGTACCCACAGCGGGTATACGGGCGGGATTAGGTACTTCCCCCTTGTACCGAGCTCGGACAAGCTAGGGCTTTGAGAACCACCGTGACGTGTGGATTTTATCCACACGGTCCGTTCACTTTTTCATGTCATTTTAGATCATGGGCCAAAAAATAGGGTAGATCCAGGATCAAGTGGACCATTAAATGGAGATTAAACTCTGACCGTTGAAAACTTCTTAAGTGCAACAGGAAGTTTTGGATCAAGCCGATATTTGTGTTTTCCCTTCATCCACGTCTCTATGATCTTATAAAGAGGATGGATGGCAAGAAAATATCACCATGGGTCCTAGGAAGGTTTCAACGGTAGGCATCATTAGCACCGGTTCTTCCTGTGGTGTGGCCCACTTGAACCTTGGAACTACCCCATTTTTTGGGCATATGACAAAATGATATGGAAAAGTGAATAGACGGTGTGGATAAAATCCATACATCAGGGTAGCCCTCAGAGCCCTAGCCTGTCCGGAGTTGGGGGAAGTACCTAATCTGCGCCCGTGGTATACACAAGCATACAGTCACTGCCACGTGACAGACATAAAAAAAATAAAATAAAAAATAAAAATCCGGACCGTAGGCAGCAACATGCAGAGTAGTAGGCTATTTTGGAATGTTGCGGATCTTTCCAAGGCCACCCGTGGATGTCAGTTTCTTGATCGGGTGGGGTTGGGGAGAGTGAGAGATGGGAGAGCCCGTTTGTTTGTTCCAACTGTGTAGCCTTGTTTGTTTATTAAAAATAAAATAAAAAACTTATTTAAAATAAATAAATAAAAGATATCTAATGTTCTTATTTCAACAAGTAAGTGTCCACTAATTAAAGTTTAGGATTGTTCACCGTCTGAGTTTTGTACTGTAAGTTAAACTTCTGTGTTTCCAATAATTTAGCCTATTTAATTTGAGTTAATGTACAGCACATTTAACATATCTAGGTGACTGCACATCAAGAATCGTACGCAGCCACCACAATATCAGATACGACCTGGAATTCTGGATTCCAGCTGCAAATTTATTTGAACATTTAGTTATGGAGGGCCTGGGTAACCAAAAGCTGGGCGGGGCCATTGCTATGTGAAAAATATGGCAGTTCGAGAACTCAAAATAGCCACAGAAGAGGAAATAGTAGGGGGAAACACCTGTCAATGAAACCTTCCCAGCCCCACCGTGGCGTTTATATGCCATCCAACCCCTTTATAAGGCCATTCCCACTAAAATTAAGGGAAAACACAAATATTAGCCTCATATATAAATTCTATGAGCTCCACAGAGGTTCCATGGTGGCCGTTTGATCTCCCTGTTGCTTGTGGTGTGCCCCACTTTAGTCTTGAATCAGCCTGATTTTTTAACTGGCTTCCTAAAATAAGCTTGCACAATGGAATGGATATTATACACAAATCCCAGTGCACAACAGACTTGCGTACATGGAGCAGTTGGGATGATTTGGCCCAAGTCATTGGTGTCTTACCTGACCTGTTTGTGTTCACTAAGAGCATGAGGGAATACTCAATGCCTAATTGGCTCGTATGTAAGAATTTCATAAGGTGAGCTTCATTGATCAACGGTCTAGATTTACTTAAAGTTGGATATTGTGATCAGGCATACCGGTGGACCCCACTAGGACTATGCTCAACTGTAAGTAGAGCGCTTGGGCTGTGACTTAAACTCAGTATTCCAGTGGACTTGAAATCCTAAAACATGTACCTAAATACGTTTTGATGCTTCTTCATTTCATCCCATTGCTTCTCTAAAGATCATGATAAGGCTTAGGAAGGTCTTAGTGGTGAGGTCATTGCCCCACTGCTTACTGTGGTATGGAACGTGTGAATATAAAGCATTTATCATGGAGGCCTGATATATCTTTGTCAGGTCAAACCTTTCATCATAGCCACTTGACTGAGGGGGCAGATTCACCACCTCTGAATTAATTCTGTGATGAATTTTCAGTTAGGATTTTTTTTTTTTTTTTTCAAATTTGCCAAATAGAAACCCAAAATAACATATTAAATAGTTGAGATTTGATTTTAAGATTTGGGTCACATATTAAGTGGTAAATAAAAATTCCCTTAAGTAAAAAAAAAAAAAAAAAAGTAAATTAATATATAGATCCAAACAAGCCCTAATTGTCCTCATTGGTGATTATAAAAAATAAAATAAAAATATTGACAATCCAAAGCCAAGAAACAAATGTCCATTAACTTAAAACTAGGATCATAACGACGATGCAATTTTGAAGATATGATCTTGCTTGGTTTGAGTGAAGGTAGTGTCAGCCACGTGCATCTCTGCATAAGCGTAAAAGATCATAGTGTCAGATTTTCTCTTGAATTAGTGCGGGTCTATTTTCCTCTCTATTGGCATCATCCACTCCCATTAAAGAAAAAAAAAATAAAAAATTAGACAACATAATAATTCAAGGCCCCAAGGGTCCATCTCATTCTTTATTGGCATCATATAGTCCCAATAAATAAAAAATATACTCACGATACTTCAAAAGAAAAGTTAATAGTCCAACAGATTATGATCTTCCATGTGCATAGGTATATAACAGACACTACCTTGATTGGAGCTGATCAAGATGATTTTCTTATCCCCAAAATTGCATAGACGATGTAATACTAACCTTGGATTATTGGATATTTGTTTCTTGATTTTGTATTGTTAGTTTTTTTTTTTTTTCATCACACATGCATGTGTATGAATAATCTTACTCTATCATTGTACTGACCTACTGACAATTCAACGGAGGCGGCCAGACCCAAAGAAAATACTCAGTTGTGATTATTTTCAAATGTTTGTCAGGCTCGTCCCTGTAAGAGGAAGAGTCAAATACGTTCTGGTATTTTCAAAGTTGATGGGAGCGGATCCACCGAGGTAGGCAAGAACCCTGGCAGTGGGGCCCACTATGATCTATGTGATGATTACATTCACGCCGTTCATCGGTATTAAAAGCTCGTTTTAGCGTATGGTTCAAAACATGAAGCGAATCCAAATCTCAGATGGACCATAGTACAGAAAGCAGTAGTAATTAACCATTAAAAACTTCTTGTGGGCAACCAAATCTTTGGATCGGGATGATTTTTGTGTGGTCTCCTTACCTAGGTCTTTGTGATCTTATCTACAGGTTGGATGGCAAATAAACATTCCGGTGGAATTCATAAACTTCTTAATGATGGGAATTCAACCATGACTGCTTCCTGTGAATGGCCGGTTGAAAAAAAATGAAATGATGAATTCAAAAGGATAAGGCAAACAATAAATCTGGACCTATCTACCACCGATGGCCAGGATGTCATGTTCTTATGGTTTTTTTGAGCCCTAGGACATCAAAGGTGTGCAGTGCAGGCTGGGTACTACCCCGTCCGGAACATAGCTAGAGGCCAACCTTCCTGTCAAGGGCTCTGTGGGGCCCACGCACCATGATGTATATGTTTTTTTATATCCACGCGCTAATATGATATTACAAAATGGATTGATGGTGTGGATATGACATATATGGACAAATTACATCCAAATATATAATAGTATTTTACATGTTTGAAGTAAAGATGGGAGAGGAGTGCATACGGTAACTGTTTTCTAATGATAGTAGTAGAATTATTACTTTTTTACTCCACATTACACCACATTACGGTGGTAGCCTGCCATAAAGATCGTCTCGTCCCAATCCTAATGGTTGAAATTGCGTGTCAGTTTCACTGGAATGATGTCATTGCTTGTTTCATTGGTGGCTGTAAAAATACCAGAACTCTCTAATAGATGTCCTTTCACACCATAAGGCTTTTAACTAAAATCTATAGAAATCGTAAAGAACATACCAGAACTCTAATAGAGCTCATTATACCATCTCTTCTTTCTCATCTCTTCCATATTTCCTGCCAATCTCATTCTGTGCTCCAAAGCCATGGATTTCATCAGCCCAGTCATCGACATCGTGTCTCGCCTCTTGGATCCCATCACTCAACGCATACGATATGCAGTCAACCTCCAAGTAAACATCGACTCCCTGAAGAATGCCATGAACCAATTGAAACGTGTAAGGGACGACGTGAAAACCAAGGTGGATGTTGCCGAAAGACAGCTGCTCCAACGCAAGAGCCACGTGAATCGGTGGCTAGAAGACGTAGATGCCATCAAACGAGAAGTGAATGAGATGGAGGAAGCTTATCAGCAAATGACGAGGTGTCTTGGTAACTGTCGTCCGAATTGTTGGTCGGGCTACAAGCTTAGCAAGGGAGCGGCGGAGAAGCTGACAGATGTAGCTGATTTGAAGAGCAAAGGTGATTCCTTCGATGTAGTGGCAGAGAAACCCCCTCCAGATGTTGTGGAAGAGCAGCCTAGCAGTTCAGCTCTAGGCATGGACTTGATGTTGGAGAAGGTTCGAGGCTGCCTCAGAGAAGATAGTGTGGGAATCGTGGGGTTATATGGAATGGGGGGTGTGGGCAAGACCACACTCCTGAAAAAGATTAACAATGAAACAACACATGGTTTTAATTTGGTGATTTGGGTGGTGGTGTCTAGAGAAATAAATGTGGGAATGATTAAAAACCACATCGGAAAGAGGCTAGGTTTGATCCGGGAAGAAGATAGAAGCAATTATGAGATACCAGCAGCAGACATACACAAGGCCTTGAGCAAGATAAAGTTCATGCTACTGCTAGATGATATATGGCAGCGGCTAGATCTGGAGATGGTCGGAATTCCTCATCCAAGCAGCCAAAACCAGAGCAAGGTTGTTTTCACTACACGATTTGAGGATGTGTGCGGCTACATGGATGCTGACAAGAAGATCAAAGTCGAATGCCTTGCGCGGAAGGAAGCGTGGGATCTGTTTCGAGTGAAGGTTGGTGAAGAGGCCATGAATTCTCATCGAGAGATTCCGGGCCTCGCTGAACTCGTTGCGGAAGAATGTTGTGGCCTGCCCCTTGCGCTCATCACAATTGGGCGGGCCATGGCAAGCAAGAAGACACCCGAGGAGTGGAAACATGCAATAACAGCTCTCAGAACGTCACCATCTGACATATCAGGTACGGAAACAGAAATCTTTTTTCCGTCTGAAATTCAGTTATGATAGTCTTCGTGACGACATTGTCAAATGCTGCTTCCTCTACTGTTCGCTGTTTCCGGAGGACTTCAACATTTTGAAAGAAGACCTCATAGATTACTGGATTGGGGAAGGATTCTTAGATGAGTGGGACGATGATCTTAATAAAGCTCGTAACAAGGGTCATGATCTCATCGGAACCCTAAAGGCTGCATGCTTGTTGGAGAGTCATTCTGCTGAGAAAACACATGTGAGGATGCACGACGTGGTACGTGATATGGCTTTATGGATATCTTCTGAATGTGGGAAGAAGAAGAACAAGTTTCTGGTGCAAGCGGGAGTTGGACTGAGAAAGGCCCCAGCTGTCAAGAGATGGACAGAGGCAGAAAGGCTATCTCTAATGAAGAATGATATTGAAGAAATAACAGAGACACCTAAGTGCCCCAACCTCTTAACCTTGATGCTCCAAGAGAATCGGTATTTGTCAATAAGCACCGATGAATTTTTTCATTTCATGCCTCATCTAAGAGTGTTGGATTTGTCATTTGCTTTGATAAGAGAAATCCCACCTGGGATAGGTAATTTGGTTGAGTTGCAATATCTCAATCTGTCATACACTGAGATAAAAAATTTGCCGGAAGAGATAGGATCTCTCGCAAAGCTGAAGCACCCGAATTTGAACTGCTGTTATGATATTGACAGAATCCCTCGTGAGGCAATATCGAGGCTTTCTAGGTTGAAAGTGCTGAAGATGCGCAATAGCTTCAGTTTGGGGGAAGTAACAGAAGACAGTGGCTGGTTTTCTTTAACAGAGATGGAAGGCTTGAAATGCTTAAGTCATCTCGAAATCACTATAAAAACTGTACCTGATCTTAAATGGTTCCTTGATTCTCACAAGTTGCCGAAGCTGACGCGGACTCTATACATACAAGGCTGCAAAGGAATGAAAACCACCACCCAACTATCATCAACCTTCAGGGCAATGGGGAGTCTCAGATATCTTGAAATTAAAGAATGCAAAGAGATGGAAGAGATGATGGTCGGTTCGGATGTGGAGAAAGAAGATCATTCGGTTTCGAGCTTAGAGTCGCTCGAACTTTGGGAACTTCCCAACTTGAATATCATTCGAGTTGGAGGATACATCCAAAACCTACGCTTCATAATGATTTCTTTATGCAACAAACTGAAGAGTGTTACATGGATTCTACAACTTCAAAATCTTGAAGAAATCGACATACAGAACTGCGATGGACTTGAAGAAGTAATAGGTACAAGTGGTGTCGGGATTCCAGTCGGGGAGGCACCCCTAAGATGCTTCAAAAGTATGTATCTCTCTGATCTACCAGAATTAACAAGCATTTGTAATCATGCATTGGCTTTCCCTTCCTTGGAGACGTTGCAGGTGCGCTATTGCCCAAAGCTAAAGAAGCTCCCAAGCGGTCTCCAAAGAGCATATAATCCTCTAAAGAAGATCATAGGTGAGAAAGAATGGTGGGATGGTTTGGAGTGGGAAGAAGATGGAATCAAGTCTAATTTGCTTCCTCTTTTCATACCATTGTAACCACTTGATTGAATGGGCTTGTGTTCCTTTTTGTTTTCAATAAAACCCACTTGTCTCTGTTTGAATCTTGTATCTGAAAGGGAAGTGAAAAAGAAATGCGCAACTTTGTCAGCATAGTGTGTATTCTCTTGGTTCCTTAATGCCTGTTTGGGTGTCACTTAAAAACGAGTTCATCTCCTTTTGATTAATACTAATTATGCTTTAGAGATAATGTATATTTCTATTTGGTTATGATTACAAATTATCTCAATTTTCAGTAATCAAGATCTCTATTAAATAAAATGACATCATGAACTCATTTTAAAGTAGCACCAAAACAGGCTGTTAATCTCAGGTCATCCAGCATTCCAACTATGGTTTTGAGATTTGGATGAGACTGATGTGACTCACCTGAGTAGACTCAGACTTGGTAGGGCCCGATAAGGCTGGCTTGAGCCGTTACATACTCAGCTGTTTTGGGCTGAATGTGGACTTTTGCTATATCTAATTTTGAAACTCTCTATTTACTACCTGCCAAATGAAGGGTTAGATGTTTGGTACCATGGAAATTAATATTTGGTGCACGGGCCACTCAAACTAAGGCCCACAATGTCATAAGCTTGGATTACTAAACCATGGGCTGTGCTTGTTCAAACTAAAGATAGGGCTTTTGGCACAAGGTTTTTTTTTTTTTTTTTGTTGGAACTTTTATTGAAATTGAGAAGGGACATACAGCCATTCAGGCAGGCCGAGCCTAGCAAATAAGCCAAACCTAGCAGAGACCTTCTAGAAACTGACCCCAACAAGCTCAGGACAACCAAGCCTCCCCAATCCGCTGAGATGGGAAGCACGTTCCTCAAAAAGCAAGCTGACCTGCTTCTGTTGTTGCTGAAAATTCAGCTGCACTGGGCATCACCACACCATTCACCCGACATTCCATCAAAGCACCTCAACAGGTTGGATTTTTTCCCTTCCTTAAGGCACCGATTCCCGCATTGTCCAAGGCAAGAAGACCCCGTACCAAAGTCGGAAGGTCCGCTCTAGAGAGGGTTTCTATCAGGGAGACCTTCACTGCCCATTTTAGCTAGAGCATCCGCCACTCTGTTGCCTTCCCTCAGAGTCTGAGTAAACTTGATGTTCATTAAATGGTGCATCCTGTCGATCTCTCCTAACCTGTACCAAATATTCCAGGGACAAGGGCCTTCTTGCGAGGGGTTGGAAGCTGCTTCCGCTATGACTTTGGAGTTGGTCTCCACAATGACCTCCGAGATTCCCCTATCACGGCAGAGATGTAAGCTATCTACTGCTGCCTGAGCTTCAGCTACTGTATTAGAAACAGACCCGTAATACCTATGAAAGGCAAAAAGAACTTTCCCCTGATTATTCCTGCACACCCCTCCTCCACCGCCCACGCCTAGGTTGCCTCTAGACGACCCATCAACATTAAGTTTGACCCATCTGACTTCTGGCTTAATCCATCGAACAACACGAAATTCCCCTTCCTCAACCCCCGGGTTAGAAGAGATGCCAAGGACCTGCAAGGAGAGAGACTTAGAGTGGGAATCCCTTTATCTGAGATGCGGCTTCCCATTTCTTGTAGCCAGCGCTTTACTTTGAGTATAATTGCATCCGGCTTTGCTATTATGGCATCAAATCTTCTAGCATTGCAGGCAAGCCAGATTTCCCAAATTATAAATGCTGGGGCTAATCCTCTAAGAGTGCGCAATATTGTTGAGAAAGAAGCTTTGGACATCCAAATTTTAATCCTCTGAGTGATGGACGACCCTTGGGCCATTCTCATATCGAAAATATTATTGAAATAGTTCCATACCTCAGTGGCAATTTGACTGTTGCAGAAAAGGTGGTCCAAATCTTCAGTGGAGGGGGAGAATAGCTGATGCTGAACTGGCATTCGAGAAAGATGATCCAAGGAGCTTCTGTTTTGAATGAGCTGCTGGGAATTTTCATCAATCACAGCACGCTGGGCAATAGAGCCCGCTTCTAAGACAGTGACAGACTAGGACGCAAAGTCAGGTGCCCTCTGCAGGAGGGACTGATTGATGGAAGTGATCTGATTGATCCTCTGAGGAGGTGGGTTTTGGTTCATTCTCCTCCCTGAAGCTGAACAAGGAGAAAGAGGTTCAGGGTCTGTCGCACTTGCATGGGTGCTGGAACATCCCAAATAGGTGAGATCATAAGTTGCTAGATCTTCCTCTATAACTCTTGTTGCATCATAGTGTTGGGCTATAGCTGAACTTCTCTTGGAGCTCTGCTGAGTGCCATTTATCTAAACGAGATTCTAGTCAGTTGTAGACATCACGCCTTTCAAAGTCTATCAATGTTGGAAACGAGCTTCGCCCGTCTCACTATGGCTTGGAGACGCATGAGGAGCATGGGAGGACCGAGTGGAGCAGAAAGAGCAGCCAGTGGATTTCAAAGCCCTTCGGTCGACCGAAGGCAAGTTGCGTCGACCGAAGGAGGGTGCGAAATGAGATTACAGACAATCTGTAATCATGACTGAAGCAAGATTTGGCTGACTGAAGAAGGGTCTTCGGTCGATCGAAGACCGGACACAGATTTTTTCGGATTTGTGCGATTTTCGATTTTCTTAGGTTTTTTAGGGTATTTTAGTCCTTTTTTTATTTTGTGGATATTAATAGGGCCCAGCTGTTGAGCCCTCAATTATACATATTCTAACCCCAATTCATCACTCTTTACGCATGATTTATAGTGTTAAAGACCCATCTTATGCATGTGTTTGTGTTCGTAGGAATGAGAGAAAGACCTTGGGAATTCAATGCTAAAAGACCGCTTTAGGACACCTTGAAGGTTAAAGGAAAAAAGGCCAAGAATGGAAGAAAAAAGCCATGGAAGATGGAGTTAAAAACAAAGAAAAACCTTGAAGAAATCATGTTAAGACCTGGAAGGGCCAGAAAAACCAAAGTGCAGAGCTGCAGAGCCAGAAAAGTAAAATGCAAAAAATAGCCATGCTGTTTCACATGCGACCGATCGGTGGCCAGAATCGACCGGTCAGCCCTGGGGTCGAGACAGGTCGAATTTCTACCTATTTTGGGCAAAACTCGCTGGACTCAAAAAGCAGGTCGACGACCGATCGCCAGACCAGTCGACCATGCAAAAAAAGTTACAGAAATTTGTTCTTCAAGCTTCGAAAATCATGCGTTGCGTAAGTTGTTACGCACTTCTGGAAGATTCTGAGGCGGTGGAGCTTCAATGGAATAAAAGGACACCTAAGTATGGATCTAAACTCATCATAGAAGGCTTGAGAACTCGTGGGAGGTGAAGAGGATCATTGTGGAGCGTCTACAACTCCTTTAATTTCGATTTTTATGCTTTCTAGTAGTTTTTCATTGTTTCTAGTTGAAGTACGATGATGCTCGGCTAGAACCTCTTAGCTAGGGCTAAGAGGTGAAGCTTGTAGTTAGTTTTAATGTAGGGTTTGTTTAATTCAAGTACCTTCACTTAAAGTTTGGATTTTTAAGTTCTAATTTGAATAAAGTTGGTATTTTTGAATGTTTTATGAGAGTTCATGTACTTCGGACATGAGTTCCTTGCAAATCTCTGAGATTGCCATGTTTGGATTGATTAGATTCGAATTGTAGAAACCCTAGATCATGCCATAGTCTCTTGGCATGGATGTTACTCCGAAGGCTACAAGTTTGAATTCTATGTGCTTCATTAGAACTTGAATCTTATTTTCTAACTTAAGTGGGATTGTTTGTGTTTGAATGCCTAATCTTCTAACTAGATGAGAGATAGAACTTCGAATCTACTTGTGTTTATGCTTGAATGAATGAATTCTCATTGGACTACTACAAGTGGATCCTTAAGGCCTTAGTTCCATTAAATATCAGATTTTTCTAAAAGTTACTGTTTTACTTTGTTCTTAAAATTGAATTCTAAATTGCTGAGATTGAAGTTATTAGAACAATTGGAATTCTTTACCCTAATTCCCTATGGATCAACCTTGGTCTTACTGAGTTATTACTACATCGCAAGCCTTGCACTTGAGGCGAGCGAACACCAGCCCTAAACTCTTTTGTTATGTTATTTTGATTAAAACAAGAAAAACCTTTTGGTGGCTCTCCTTCTTCTTTCTCTTGGTGGATCTTCTTCTCCCTCTTATCTCTTCCTCTCTCTTAAGTCTTCTCTTCTTCTTTCTTCTCATTGTTCTTCTCCTCAAGGTAACCCCTTCTCATCATCTTTTGATTATATCTATTTTCTTATCCTCTTTCTTCAAACAGTTAAACCCTAATTCACACTTTGAGATTTGTGATTCCCTGAATCCAAAAATCCCCCAAATTTCCTGGATTAGTGAATTCACGTGGATGATTGATTGAGCCCATGCAAGATCAAGAGCTCTATCTCTTACGGGATCCAATCCATGCCGCGCATTGAATCCGTTACTATGTTATTGTGATGGATGGCTTACATCATTATTAGTTCTCTTATTATATTCTTATTTTATGCCGCACATGATGAATGATTGATGTTTATTGTTACATGAATCCGCCTAGTTGTAATTTCTGCATGCATCTAGGTTAATTTAGACCGTCTTGCATCAAATTTGGTATCAGATCTTAGGTTCTTGCATGAGTTCATCATAAGTCGAGTTGTCTTAGGCTTAGGGTTTCATATTTTGATTTGTGTGGGTCCAGAGCAATTTGAACCTTCCATTATAAATTGGCGCATCGTTTTAGGTCTAGGATCATCATATTCATATTGTGAATTCCCGTTTCATAAGGTTGTGATTAGGCAAACCTAAAACAAGTCCTCCCTTGTATGCCCACGAGAACCCGAACGGGTTTCAGACTACATCCCATCATGAACAACGAACAATTGTCTAAGCAGATCGCTCAACTGATACAAAAGATCACCGCTATGGATGCGGCAAACAAAAAAGTGTTAGCCTAGATAAGCAACTAATTCAAAACCAACGAAACTAGGTTTAAGCCGTTAGAGGCATCGTTGAGGGAAAACCCAGACAATTGGGGCAACGAGCAATCCCAAGTGAGAGGGGTTGTTGAAGAGGGTGCCCCTACGCATGACAGAGGTCTTGGAGTCCGAGGTCGTGGCGTAGGTCGTGGTGGGATGCAAGGTCCGCAACCCACATATGAGCATCAGTATCGCTACGACCTTGATGATAGGATGTTGAAGAGTGTGAAAGTAGAGGCCTCAAGTTTCGATGGGCGACTTCACCCGAAAGCATTTCTTGACTGGTTAGCTGACATGGATTACTACTTTGAGTGGTATGAAATGTCAGAGGATCGGCGAGTGCGTTTCGGCAAAATGAAGTTTGTGGGTCAAGCCAAGCTATTTTGGGCTAATACGGAGTGAAGGATTACAAGCGATGGAGGAGCCCCAGTAACCAGGTGGAATGAGATGACACAGATATTGAAGGGGAAATACCTCCCTCTCTCTTACCGTCAAAGGCTTCTTGACTAGTGGCAATCTTTTCACCAAAGGTCACTGTCAGTCGCGAAGTACATCGCTAAGTTTGAAGAATATATGATGCGATGTAAAGTCCAAGAAGATGCCGAGGTAACGTTGTCACGTTTCAAGACGGGTCTACAATCGGATCTCCAGCGTGAGTTGTTGACTCGCCCTATTATTGAGACACATACCAAGTCATATAGGAACTGGAGCAATACCCGAAAGTCCCTATCACTCAACGCTTCGAGTCCCGAGACGCTAACACTAGAGTAAGTTCCCAAGGAATTAGGCCTAACGTTGGTAGTCAACCTAGGATGCAGGCGAATGCACCGCCTAAGCCTAGGGACGAGAAGGGCAAAAGTGTCCTTGGTGCTGATCCTAGCGGAGCGGGTCAAGTGCGATGCTTTGAGTGTGGGAATGTTGGTCATGTCATAAATCAATGTCCTATGAAGAATCGTGGACGAGCCTTAGTCATAGGCGAGTCTAAGGAGAATGTGAATGACACGAGTGATTATGAAGTAGAAGAGTATCACCCTGAGATTAGTGTTAGCGACTATGAAGAAGAAGAAGTCGACACAACTCCGCTAGCCGTAGTTAGATGTGCTCTAGCGCAAGCCAAGGAAAGTGATGATTGGCACAAGAACACCATCTTCTACACCTTCATCAAAAGCGGTGACAAGAATTGTAGACTCATCGTGGATAGTGGAAGTTGTACCAATGTGATCTCACCTAGCACGGTCACTCAACTGGGACTAAAGTCGGTCCCTCACCCTCAGCCCTACAGTGTTTCATGGGTTGACAAGACTTCTATGTCAGTGTCCCAGCAATGTCTAGTCCTCGTCCAAATCAGCTCACACAAAGACATACTGTAGTGTGATGTACTACCTATGGACGTAGGTCACATCTTCCTGGGTAGGACATGGGTATTTGATCGGGATGTCACTATTCTCGGCCGCTCCAATGTGTGCATATTCATACATGAGGGCAAGAAAATCAAGATTAATCCGTTGCCACCCAAGAGCACCAGCGACAACCATAAGGGTGCAAAATCGAGTGAGTCTCAAAGAGAAGTGAGGAAATCCAACTTGAGGTCCCTCCATATCATAAATGCGAAAGAAATTGAGAAGGAGACTGAGAAGGATTCAACGGTGTACGCCTTAGTGGCTAGAGAAGTTACACCTGAGGCTTCTATAGAGTTACCCTATGAGGTAACACCGGTCCTAGAAGAATATAGTGATGTGTTCCCTAAAGATCTATCGGATGAGTTGCCACCAATGATGGATATTCAGCATGTCATTGATCTCGTCCTGGGGTTAACTTTATCGAACCTTCCTCATTATCAGATAAACCCAGTAGAACACACAAAGTTGAAGAGGCAAGTAGATGAGCTCCTACACAAGGGTTATATCCAGGAGAGCACGAGTCTGTGCACCCTACCCGCATTGTTGACACCAAAGAAAGATGGTACGTAGCACATGTGTGTGGACAGTTGAGCCATAAATAAGATCACGATCTCCAATACCTATACTTAATGATATGCTCGACATGATGGCCAGGTCAACCATCTTCTCTAAGATAGATCTCAAAAGTGAATATCACCAGATTCGCATACGCCCAAGGGATGAATGAAAAACGGCTTTCAAAACGAAGGATAGGTTGTATGAGTGGTTGGTCATGCCTTTTAACCTAACTAATCCACCCAATACTTTTATGCGAGTGATGACCCAGGTTTTGAGACCGTTCATGGGAAAATTCTTAGTGGTGTATTTTGATGATATCTTGATCTATAGCACCACCAAAGAGTTGCACCTTGAACATTTGAAGTAGATCTACAACGTTCTTAGGACAGAGAAATTGTATGTTAACCTTATGAAGTGTTTGTTTATGTCAGATCGAGTAGTATTCTTAGGGTTTATCATGTCGTCTGCCAGGATGTGTGTAGATCCAAAGAAGGTTAAGGGGATTGTTAATTGGCCAAAACCGAAAAATATTCAAGAGGTGCGAAGCTTTCATAGCCTAGCCACTTTTTACCGTCGATTCATTAAGGGGTTTAGCACGATTATGGCTCCCATCACCGAGTGCATGAAAAATGGAGAATTCGTAGTCTAAAGCCGCATTGAGGGCTTTCAAGGAAATAAAGGGCAGAATTATAGAAGCTCCTATCATGCACCTTTCTAACTTTTCTAAAATCTTTGAAGTTGCGTATGATGCGTCTGGCGTAGGTATAGGAGGAGTATTGAGTCAAGAAGGTCACCCAGTAGCCTACTTCAGTGAGAAGCTGAATGAAGCAAAACAGAAATACTCCACCTATGACAAAGAATTTTATGCAGTAGTGCAGTCCTTGAGACACTAACGTCATTATCTCTTACCACAGGAATTCATCTTGTTCTTAGATCACAAGGTTTTAAGATATTTACATGCTCAAAAGAAACTCAACCTAAGGCATGCTAAGTGGGTAGCATATCTTCAGGAGTATTCGTTTATTCTGAAGCATAAGGCCGGAATTGAGAACAAACCAGCCGATGCCCTTAGCCGGAGAATGGCCTTGCTCAATTCCTTGAGTGTAGATATGTCACTTTTAAGCAATTAAAGGATGAGTGCCCCATATGTCCAGATTTTGGGAGGATATTTACGTCACCCTCCTCCAATCAGCATGGTACGAGTGAATTTGTCCTTAAAGATGGTTTCCTTTTTAAAGGAGATCACCTTTGTATTCCCCGCACTTCACTCCGGTATTTCCTCATTTAGGAGCTTCATTCGAAGGGATAGCTGGCCATTTTGGTCGAGACAAGTCCATTGCCCTTGTAGAGGATCGCTTTTATTGGCCAAGTCTCAAGCGAGATGTCACCAAAATTTTAGGGCAGTGTTGTACATGTCAACTGGCAAAAACAGAAAAAGCAGAACACTGGGTTGTACACGCCATTACCGGTGCTACATGCACCGTGGCAGGACATCAGCATGGATTTCATGCTTTGGCTTCCCAAGACTATAAAAAAACACAATTCCATTTTTGTCATTGTTGACCGCTTTTAAAAAATGGTGCACTCTTTGCCCTGCTCTAAAACATCAGATGCATCTAATGTTACTCGAATCTTTTTCGATGGTGTAGTACGCTTACATGGGTTGCCTAAGACCATGGTGTCTGATCAAGATGCGAGATTTACTAGCTATTTTTAGAAGACACTGTGGCACATGATGGGCACTAGATTGCAGTTTTCTACTACCTACCATCCTAAAACAGATGACCAAACGGAGGTGGCAAATCGTAGTCTTGGAAGCTTATTTCGATATCTTGTGGGTGAACATATTAAGACTTGGGACTTAGTGTTGCCTATAGCAGAGTTTGCATACAACAGTTTCGTCAATAGGTCTACCGGCGTGAGTCCTTTTGAAATAGTGAGTGGTTACAAGCCTAAGATGCCCATAGATTTGTTACCAATGTCAGTCACCCAACATTCATCAGAGTCAATCGATGCATTTTCCTGTCACATTCATGAATTACATTCAGCTATTAGGAGGCGGATAAATGTGAGCAATGATAATTACAAACATTCAGCTTACTTGCATCGTAAATTTCAAGAATTCCATGAGGGAGACTATGTAATGGTTCGTATAAGGCCAGAACAGTTTCCCCAAGGTACCGTGAAGAAATTACAAGCACGCAGTGCTGGACCATTCAAAGTCTTATGAAAAATTAGGTCCAATGCATACGTGATAGAACTTCTACCGAGCATGGGAATCAATCCGACATTCAACGTGGAGGATCTAGTCTCTTGCCCAAAACCTCACCAAGACCCTACATCCCATACTTGGCTATATTCAGATTTTGCTTCTCAACTTACTCCACATATTCCCCATATGCCTAAGACTAGAGAAGAGATTGAAAGAATCGTGGATGAGTAGATTGTTTCCATAAGAGATGGAGGCTTCCAGAGATATTTGATTAAGTGGAAGAATTAGCCACCATCCAATTGTACATGGCTCACCGAGGTAGAGCTACAACGACTTGATCCAAACCACAAGAGTTTTATCTCGCCCGAGGGGAGTTGATGCGGACATCACACCTTTCAAAGTCTATCAACGTCGGAAACGAGCTTCGCCCGTCTCACTATGACTTGGAGACACATGAGGAGCATGGGAGGACCGAGTGGAGCAAAAAGAGCAGCTGGAGGACTTCAGAGCCCTTCGGTCGATTGAAAGTAGGGTTGGGTCAACCGAAGGAGGGTGCGGAATGAGATTACAGACAATCTGTAATCATGACCGAAGCAAGCTTCGGCTGACCGAAGAAGGGTCTTCGGTCGACCGAAGGACCGTCTCAGTTGACCGAAGACCGGATGCAAATTTTCTGGATTTGTGCAATTTTCGATTTTGTTAAGTTTTTTAGGGTATTTTAGTCATTTTTTTATTTCATGGATATTAATAGGGTCCAACCCTAAACTCTTTCGTTATGTTATTTTGATTAAAACAAGAAAAACATTTTGTTGGCTCTCCTTCTTCTTCCTCTTGGTGGATCTTCTTCTTCCTCTTATCTCTTCCTCTCTCTCTCAAGTGTCCTCTTCTTCTTTCTTCTCATTGTTCTTCTCCTCAAGGTAACCCCTTCTCATCATCTTTTTCTTACATCTATTTTTTTATCCTCTTTCTTCAAACGGTCAAACCCTAATTCACACTTTGAGATTTGTGATTCCCTGAATCCAAAAATCCCCCAAATTTCCTGGATTAGTGAATTCAAGTGGATGATTGGTTGAGCCCATGCAAGATCAAGAGTTCTATCTGTTGCGAGATCCAATCCACGCCGGACATTGAATCTGTTACTATGTGATTGTGATGGATGGCTTACATCATTATGAGTTCGCTTATTTTATTCTTATTTTATGCTGCACATGATAAATGATTGATGTTTATTGTTATATGAATCCGCTTAGTTGTAATTTCCGTATGCATCTAGGTTAATTTAGGCCGTCCTACATTAAGGCTCCATCCCATCTTCATCCTAAAAGCCTGCATGGTATCGTCAAGATTCCTAACTCCCAGGCTACCTTCGTTGTCAAGCCAACATATTTTGGACCACCAAACCCAATGCTTGCGCTTCTCGCCTTCAGAACCACCCCAGAAGAATCTAGCAAAGGCTGACTCCATCTTCCTGCAGCAAGCTTTGGGAAGATTGAACGTCGACATCACATGCATGGGGTAGCTAGATAACACGTGCTTAATTAAAGTAACCTTGGCCCTGTGATTGAGGAGACAACCCTTCCGCCCACTATCTTGGAAGATATTCTATTAAGTAAGATAGTAAGACGCATAGACTTGAGTCTACCTTTCTGCAGCAGAATTCCCGGGTAAGTAATGGGCAAATTCGCCTCAGCCAAGCCTTTTAAACTTCCAATCTTTCTTATTCTAGCCGCAGTAGTTTTCTTAGGGAACACTGTGTAGCTCTTGGATGCATTGATCTTTTGCCCTAAAGATGCTGAATATCTTTCCAAAAATTTCATCATAGCTGTAACAGAGGAAGCCCTGCCATTCAGGAAAAGAATGGTATTATCTGCAAACAAGAGATAGAAATAATAGGGCAACTTCTAGGTAAGTGAAAAGGGCCACACTCTCCTGAAGAGAAGAGCCTTTTCAGGCCTTTGCTAAGAGTCTCAGCCGCAAGAATAAAAATGGCTGGAGAAATTGGATCACCTTGTCTCAAACCACAAGACGATTGAAAAAAATCCATATGGCTTGCCATTTATGAAGACCAAGAACCAGCAGTTCTTCTAGCAATTCTGAACCATTGCTACCCAATCATTGCTGACTCTGAATTTGACAAGGACTCTCTGCACAAAATTCCACTCCATACAGTCATATGCTTTTTCCATGTCCAACTTCATAATTAAGTCTCCTCCACGGGTTTTCCTATCTATCTCATGCACCATTTCCGAAGCTGCCGAAATGTTTTCTGCTATGGATCTTCCCAGGAGAAAGGCTCCTTGTTCTTCAGAGACAATGAAGGGGAGGATCCTTGCTAATCTGTTTGCTAAGATCTTGGAGAAGATTTTGTAGCTACAATTGCACAAACTGATCGGGCGGTAATCGGAGAAGCCGATAGGGCTGGATCTCTTAGCAATAAGACAGATCAATGTGCACGTGAATGGGTGAGGAAGGGGGGGTGCCTTGAAGAAACTCGGAAGCAGCTCTATGCACATCTCCTCCTATAATTGCCCAACACAAGGTGTAGAATGCTGCAGAGAAACCATTGGGGCCCGGGGCACTATCTAATGGGATCTCAAACACTGCTTCTTTGACTTCTTCCAAAGTAAGGGCCTTTATTAGACAATGGTTCATTTGATCAGTTACTAATCGCGGAATGCATTGGAGTAATTCTTCATCAATATTTGACCCTGCAGAGGATAGGAGATCCTTTAATTGGTGAACTGCTTCTGTAGCTATCTCTTCTTCAGTTTCACATAGATCACATGATTGGAATTTTATCTTGCGAATGGACATCCATCTCCTTCTTTCAATTAGAGAATCATGAAAGAATTTTGTATTTCTATCCCCTTCCGCAAGTCACATATTCCGCACCTTTTGTTTCCAATTTATCTCTTTTTGCATTTGGGCCTTGTCTAGAGACTTTCTCTAATTCGTGGAGGATTTTTACTGTCATCCTCGGACTGAGAGTTAAGTAGATGGAGTTCTGTTTTTTTTACCTTTTCCTCAGCTACTTTGACATTGTTGAAGACGTTTCCGAAATGGGATGAATTCCAGTCTCTCAATGCTGATTTAAGGCGCTTCATTTTAAGATACAACCGTAGCAATGGAGAGGGAGCCAAGATATCCGCCTCCCAGCTGGACTTGACCACTGCTAAGAAATCATCATGCGTAGTCCACATGCACTGAAATTGAAAAGATTTTCAGCTGGGATTGCTTACCTTATGAGCTTTAAGGATCAGAGGCGCATGGTCAGAATGAGTTCTAGGCAGGTGTTCCACGTTGGAGGGAAAAACACGTTGCCACTCCAGATTAACTAGCATTCCGTCTAGCCTACCCCATCTTTGCTGTTTCTGGCCCTATTGTTACACACCGCGTGAATCTTGGACCTGAGAAGCCAGCATCCAGAAGCCCGACATTATTAATAGCCTCTCCAAACTCTTCCATAGCTCTGATGTCGAACCTGTTTCCGCCTAGCCCTTCCTCAGGGGACATTGTAACATTGAAATCCCCACTCACTAGCCAAGGACCTTTGATAGTCCTTTGAGTAGCCAAGAGATCCTCCCATGAGAATTTTTTTATTTCCCTGTTGCAGCTAGCATAGATAACGGAAATCAAAATCTCCATCTGGGAGTCCTCTTCATACACTTTTACTGTGACACACTGTCTAGAGGCCAAAATAGTTGATACTTGCTGGAAATTCTTGAATAGAATCCATATTTTCCCTTGGGGGCCTCCTCCATAATGTAATTCCGGAAGCTGATTTTACCTGCTATAAGCCGCAGTCTATCTTCTTTTAACATGGGTTCCTAAAGAAGCAGAATAGCCACGTTGTGAACTCGGACAAGATGCTTGAGATGCCCAATCATAGGAGTGTTTCCAACTCCCCCCACGTTCCAAGAGAGGATGCTACTCATCGGACACCCACCCAGATAACTCAGCTATGTTCGAGTTTCGCTTTTGCCTTTGCCCTTTTCATTAAAATATTTCTTGCTCCTTTGTTTCTACCTTTTTTTGGAGTGCTAGGTAAGGCATCTTTGCTTGCCCTTTCAACAGCTGGATGATCTTGAGCCTGAGCTTAAGGAGTTGTTTCGCCGCGCAGGCCAACCCATAAATTTAACTGTTGGTGATCCAATGAGTGATGTCACTGTTGCGCTACTGCATTCTGAACCGCTGGATTGAGTTTGATAGCAGCTGACTGTTCTGTCAGGAGTCTCTGGACTGCCAAAAGGTAGCCTTCCCAGATGATACTATCACTGATTGTGTGTAAGGTGTAGCTGGGGTACACATTTGTCGTGTCAATTGGGGTAGGTAGCACTACAGCCTCTGTACTAGATATTTTTCCGGATGTCTCCCCCATTCTGGTTTCCTGGTTCCCTTGAGAAGGATTCTGATATTGTCTCTGAATTTCCAGACCACCTATCTCTGTAGCAGAATTACCTGAAAATTTTTCTTGGGCATTTCTTTGCTCAGTGGCTGCACTCTTTGGAGGGGCTTCTGGTGATGAAGGTCGAACACTATGACCTGCACTAGGAGTGGTGGGCGAGGAGATCAGAGTGGCATTATGACTCGAAGGTGGCTGGCTGTTGTTTTCAGTAGGATGAGAGGTCGTTGCCACTACATGCACCTGGTCTGGGACTTTCCCCTCAATTAAGATGTTCTCGCCATCAATTGGAGCAGTTCGTTGATTCCTTGGATCTGCCTGCTGAGATAAGTCAGCTAAAGGAGCTTCCATTTCTGTATCTTGGGCATTTCCTCGGACGGTTGCCGGGTATTCTCCATTCGCTCCTTCTTCTTGCTGGGCATATCCTGAAACACCTGAAAGGCTGGCTACATTAACCTCTGGCTCATTTCGTCGAACACTTGGTTGGCTTGCCCTAGTCACCTCTGTCACATGATGCTGAGCGGCTTCTAAGTCGCCTGGAGAGCTGGCTGCATTAACCTCTGTGTCATTTAGTCGAACACTTGGTTGGCTTGCCGAAGTCACGTGTGTCACATGATGCTGAATGGGCGGTAAGGCTCCCCGCAAACTGTCCCGCTGGTCATTGGGCTGGGATCCAAATATCCTGATCACCCACCGCTTTGTTCCCTAGCTAGGGGAGCACAACTTGGGCAGGTCCAGTTGGGTTGGACTGCAGGTCGACCAGACAACAATCCAGATATACTGGGTCAACCTATCACCCAACCCAGCAATCCAGATATACTGGGTCAACCTATCACCCAACCCAGCTCGAGCCCAGCCTGATTTTCCAAGACTTCAACCCCAACCCATCTATGATTTGGTCGGGTTGGATCAGTTCTGACAGTTTCTGACTCGGTTTGCTAGGCTCGCCCATACGGGCATGTCTATCGCTTCTGCAGGGAAAATGGCTTAATTTTCATGAGATCCACACTGCTCATCAGGTGTGCCACCTAATTCCTGGTCTTGATCCTGAATATCATACTGATCCAAAATTCATGTGGGCCTCACCATAGGAAGCTGTGTGAATCATGTATAAAACCTGTGTAGCCCACCTGAGTTTCGTTCCAAAATTCATCTACCAAGTTAAAGTTTCATAGGCTGGTCACAGTAGAACAGATCATTAGTAAACTGCACATGTGGGCCCCAGTGGGTGGGCAGACACTTGATCCTGAGCTGTGACAGCAGCAAAACTAACTCTTGTGTTTTATTTGTGGCGCACTGGAGAGTTTACTCGGGCTGACGATGATGCTTGATATGCGGGCACTTAGAAATTGCACAAGAGGTAGACAGTAACTCATGTAGTGGACAATGTTTGCTGAAATAGGCCGTTGGATCCAGGAGTTACCAATTAAGGCCTGTCCAGTTTTAATATTTGGCAAATCCTCTTGAATTGGTTAATACAAGGATTGATATGGCCCCTCAGGGTATTAGGCCTTTTTCAGCTACCTGTCCATTTAGTTTAAAACATGTTTCATATGCCACTATGCAAAAATCGCATTGATTGGATGTTCCAATCCGTGCTTGATTCGGCCTCTGTCCATTTAGTTTAAAACATATTTCATGGGCCACTATGCAAAAATCGCATTGATTGGGTGTTCCAATCTGTGCTTGATTCGGCCTCTGTCCATTTAGTTTAAAACATATTTCATGGGCCACTATGCAAAAATCCCATTAATTGGATGTTCCAATCCGTGCTTGATTCAGCCTTATTTTTTATTTAGCCATCCTTTTTGCACGAGATGGTAAGATTGCCTAACAAAAGTGATTCTTTAGAATCTTAAGCAATTGATGATGGCCCATAACAAATAAGCAAATCAAATTGCAAATTAGACCTATTTTGTGCAAATGATCTTGACCGTCCATATCTAAGGCCATTGATAAAGTGATTACTATTTTCATATTAGCCTGATGTTTTCATGATGGCCCATGGAATGTGCGTTGGACCTATTGAGCAGCATAGATCAATCGGTTAGACTAATTGTCCCAATAACAACGTGGTCCAATCAACAAACTAAAAATCAAAATTGGGCCAGCCTAAAATAAAATATTGCTCATGATAAGATTTAATACCTGGTGTATTCTCTCAATTGAGAGAACCCTAACCAACTGGTTAATTCTTCTATTTTGTTATTGAAATCAAATTAAATTCATTTAATTCTTTTATTCAAAATAAAATTTAGGTGGCCAAAATTTAGGGTCGTTACAGCTACCCCTTTAAAATAATCTCGTCATTAGGATTGAACATCTATGTAATGTATATAATAATCATATTTTAATTTAGTATAATAATCGTCATATTAACTATGAAGTATGTTCTTTATATTCTAGTATGTATATAGTTAACTACCGAATGGCAAGTTGTCACCATCTAACCCCCCTTAACAAACTTATAATAATTTCCATTATCATTTTACTCACTTAGAGACGTCGAAATTATCCTAAACATTAGGAAAATTTTTAGTTAGAATTCTAAGTCCTCATTTGTCTCATCATAATGTAGGGATCTCTAAATTTCAATTTCTAAGTTCATTATCACAAACAATAATCAATTGGAAAAATTTTAGAGTCATATTTCTAATTTTCAGGAGTCTACCAATTATGCCCTTGAGTGTGGGGGACATAACCCATAGGTCAAATAGGTTTTTAAGGAAAGCCTCGTTCTGATACCATTCTGTCAAGCCCTAAAATCTGGACACATAATGTGCACCCTTAGGCTCAGGTTATGCGGTATGACTTATACTCCTAGAGTACTTTAGCCCTGAATCATATAGTTAATCAGAGGCAACATATATGCATGTAGACTAAGTTCTCATCTATAACACAATATCATTGTCACAAGCATTCCATCCATTTAACCTAGCTAATGGCTACGATTGTTAAACTACTTTAACTATGTTCTCCCATTTGGGATATTATTCTAACAAATCATCATTCAATCCAAATGTCATAGTTAGAAAATAGTAGTAGAAGCTAATGAGAGAACATTATAATCTAGTAATCTTGATTTGAAGTAGCGAGCTCCTCCTCAGTCAAGTAAAGCCAATTCACTTGAGATCTCTCCACCCGATCTGCCCTGTTTTGCAACTTCTGCTCTGTAGGATTGGATTCATCTAAATTTGTGCGATTTTTCCATCAATAAACCGTCAACTGGCCATGCTTAGTGAGTGACTCATCATGGTTTGTGCACATAACAACTAAGATAGTAATGCAATGAAAAATGAAATGCTATGTAGCAATGTATAATGTATGGTCCACATGGTAAGTCTGTCCACTGGCTTAAGTTGGATTTTATCAACCCGCATCAACCCTCCTAGGGCCGACACACTACAAGAAAACGGCTTTTTACCGACGAAAGTATTACTGACGAAATTATTTTCGTTGGGAAAAAGCATTTTTCCCGACGAAATCAAGAAATCGTCGGTAAAAATTATTCCAGATTCCCGCCACTGTCGGATTTGGTTCCTGCCATACACTTTTACCGACGAAATTATGATTTCGTCGGTAAAAAGTTTATTGCCGACGAAGATACATGTCGCTGAAAAATTAAAGCAGAAAATTTGGCTTTTACCGACGAAATATTTCGTCGGTAAAAGCATGACTTTTACCGACGAAAATTTTCGTCGGTAAAAGCCATTTTTGCCGACGATTATTGCCTGTCGGTAATAATGTCTGATTCCCGCCCAAGTAAAAGAGAGGACTTTTATCGACGAAAATTTTCTTCGATAAAAGTATTTAAAAGGACTTTTACCGACGAAAATTTTCGTCGATAAAAGTCCTATTTTACTAACCCGATCGGGCCTCCCTCATTTCTCTCTGTTTCTCTCACTCTCTCGCTCTCTCTCCTCTCTCTCTCTCTCTCTCTCTCGCGCGCGCGGTCGGCCCACCCTTCTCACCTCTCCCTCAGCTCCCACCGCCGGCAGTCACAGTCACCGGCGGCCCACCGCCTTAGCCGACCACCCCCCCAGCCAACCACCCCCACCCCCCCCCCCCCCCCCCCCCCCCCCCCCAGCCGACCACCGTCACCGGTAGCCACGCGCCTCCACCGACCTCTGTACGCCGCCGCCTCCTCCGGTAACCCTCTCCCCCTTCCTTCTTCCTCCATTTCCCCTCTCTCCCTCTCTCCTCGTTGTTGATTGTGGGGCCCACTACCAAAATCCAATGCATGTGGGTCCCACCATCGTTGTCCAATGCGTGTGGGTGGGTCCCACCGTCGCTTTCCATCGTCCATTCCATGTGGGTCCCACCGTCGCTTTCCATCGTCCATTGCATGTGGGGTCCGCCTTAGATGTCCACTATTTGGTGGGGCCCACTGATTTAATAAATCCCTAATTACGGATTTCGAAATTAAAATCCCCTAATTAGAGATTTCGAAATTAAAATCCATAATTCATTCCTTAGTTAGGGATTTTAAATTTTAAAATCCAAATTTGTGATTTACAAATTAAAAAAAAAAATTTGAAATACCTAATTGTGGGGCCCACCGTCGCTGTCCACTGGCTGTGGGGCCCACCGTCGCTGTCCACTGTTTTGGATCAAGCATATATTTGTGCGGAGTAAACTATGTGGGGCCCATAGTGATTTACGTATTTTATCCACTCTGTCCATCCATCTTAGCAGGAAATTTTAGGTATGGTGCCAAAAAATGAAGCATATCAAAATCCAAAGTGGACCACACCACAAGTGTGAACTGAATGTCTATCATTGAAAAATTCTTGGAGGACACAGAAGTTTTGGATCAAGCTGATATTTGTGTTTTCCCTTCATCCATATCCATGTGATCTTATGAACAGGTTGGATGACAAATAAAGATCACTGTAGGGCCTGGGAATGGTGGAAATCATTATTCCCATTGTTTCCCATGGCATGGTCCACTTGAGATTTGGATATGCTTAAATTTTGGGCTCAACCACTAAAATGAGCTGAAAAAACATAAGGACGGAATAGATAAATCACATACATTCTAGGTGGGCCCAACTGAGTTTCCTCTACATGATAAGAGTGTGCAGAGTTACTCCGCATGCAATCCGATTCCCATGGTGGGCCCCATACATACTTATTTGTTCAGAAAGTAGTCATTAGGTATTTGATTAGACTTGATTCATGGTGTTGATGATTCTGTCATTTTTATGTGCTTGTGTATCTGGAATTGATGGAGCAAACCCGGATGTGCGTCGGAGCTACCCGTGGTTGATTTATGTGGATGTATGTTGTGGATGTATTTGGCTTATTATTAATAGTTATTTTTTGTCCACAAATGGTAGTATAATAGAATCAGTTAGCCCATTTGGAGATTTCTATATTGCCAAGCATAGATAAAGTGTGTTTTGGAGGTATAGAAATCTGCCAAATTGTCCTGTTGGATAGTTTAAGGTTGGATAGATTGAAATGTTCTCGTTGTTTGTCATTTACATGCTCTGTCATTAGTTTCATGCGGTAACTCTCCTATTCTCTCTGGATATGTTTCTTATGTTTAATTCCATTGTCAATTTAATCCATACAATGTGTGGATAGTTGACGTGGAAATGAAATATAAGATAAATATATCTTGAGAGATAGGGGGAGATGCTGTCGAAATTTAGGCTTGGGCATTTAAATGAAAATAATGATAGCATTTCAATCTATCCATCCTTGGACGGGCGACTGATTTTATTATATTATCACTTAGTGGCAAATTAGATGACGAACATGATACTTGTGATTAAGAGTAGTTGATTGATATTGATGTTGAGCAGGGGTCCCTGAAAGGTGGGAATCGCTGTTGTGACCATGCTGAAGTTGTCCTGTTCCTATGGACACCAATATCGGTGGCCTGGCCATTTGGACAGGCCCGCGTTCATGTATTAGCTCGAAATTAATGGAGCAGACCCGGATGTGCGTCAGAGCTATCCGGGTGTTGAACGGGGGTTTCTGGAAGGTGGGAACCGCTGTTGTGACCATGTTGAAGCTATCCATTTCCTATGGACAGCAATATGGGTGGCCTGGCTATTTGGACAGGCTCATGTTTATGTATTAGCTCGAAATTAATGGAGTAGACCCGAATGTGCGTCGAAGCTATCTGGGTGTTGAGCGAGGGTCTCTGGAAGGTGGAACCGCTGTTGTGACCATGTTGAAGCTGTCCATTTCTTATGGACAGCAATATGAGTGGCCTGGCCATTTGGACAGGCCCATGTTTATGTATTAGCTCGAAATTGATGGAGCAGACAAGGATGTGCGTCGGAGCTATCCAGATGTTGAGCGGGGGTCCCTGGAAGGTGGGAACCGCTGTTATGACCATGATGAACCTGTCCATTTCCTATGGACAGGAATATGGGTGGCCTGGCCCTTTGAACAGGCCCGCTTTGTGTGGAGCAGACCCGGATGTGCGTCGGAGTTATCCATGAGTTGGTTGAGTCTCCAAGACCTACACCCTAAACCCTAAACCATAAACCTAAAACTAAAACCTATAAGCTACGGCTAAACCTAAACCTAAACTCAAATCACCTAACTCTAAACCTAGACCCAAACTCGAAAAGCTAACCCTAAACCCGATCCCGAACTCGAAACTCTAAACCTATGCCTAAACCTAATCATAATCTCAAATCACCTAACCTAAACCTACACTTATTCCTAAATCCATTCACCTAACCTAAACGTAAACCCAAACACGAAAACCTAACCCTAAACCCGATCCCGAACCCGAACCCGAAATTCTCAACCTATGCCTAAACCTAATCCTAAACTCAAATCACATAAACTAAACCTACACCTATTTCTAGCTCAATTCACCTAACCTAAACCTAGACCCAAACTCAAAAACCTAACCCTAAAACCGATCCCGAACCCGAAATTCCAAACCTACGCCTATACTTAATCCTAAACTCAAATCACCTAACCTAAACCTACACCTATTCCTAAATCCATTCACCTAACCTAAACCTAGACCCAAACACGCAAACCTAACCCTAAACCCGATCCCGAACCCGAAATTCTCAACCTATGCCTAAACCTAATCCTAAACTCAAATCACCTAAACTAAACCTACACCTATTCCTAAATCCATTCACCTAAACTAAACTTATACCCAAACACGAAAACCTAACCCTAAACCTGATCCCGAACCCGAATTTCTAAACCTACGCCTAAACCTAATCCTAAACTCAAATCACCTAAACTAAACCTACACCTATTCCTAAATCCATTCACCTAACCTAAACTTATATCCAAACTCAAAAACCTAACCCTAAACCCGATCCCGAACCCAAAATTCTCAGCCTATGCCTAAACCTAATCCTAAATTCAAATCACCTAACCTAAACCTACACCTATTCCTAAATCCACAACTCTAACCTAAACCTAGACCCAAACTCAAAAACCTAACCCTAAACCCGATCCCGAACCCGAATTTTTAAACCTACGCCTAAACCTAATCCTAAACTCAAATCACTTAAACTAAACCTACACCTATTCCTAACTCAATTCACCTAACCTAAACCTAGACCCAAACTCAAAAGCCTAACCCTAAACCCGATCTTGAACCCGAATTTCGAAACCTACGCCTATACCTAATCCTAAACTCAAATCACCTAAGCTAAACCTACACCTATTCCTAAATCAATTCACCTAACCTAAACTTATACCCAAACACGAAAACCTAACCCTAAACCTGATCCCGAACCCGAAATTCTAAACCTACGCCTATACCTAATCCTAAACTCAAATCACCTAACATAAACCTACACCTATTCCTAAATCCACAACTCTAACCTAAACCTATACCCAAACACGCAAACCTAACCCTAAACCCGATCCCGAACCCGAAATTCTCAGTCTACGCCTATACCTAATCCTAAACACAAATCACCTAACCTAAACCTACACCTATTACTAAATCCACAACTCTAAACTAAACCCGACTCTAATCTTCGTATTGTAGATATGGATAAGAGTTGGATGCGAGCTAAGAATCGGTTTGGCCCAGAGTATAAACAAGGTGTTAAGGAGTTCATGAAATTTGCGCGATATCGGGCAGATTCAGGTAATAGAATTAGGTGTCCATGCCGAAAATGCAAGAACATGGTTCACAAGACTTTAGACAAAGTAGAAGACGATTTGTTCATAGTTGGGATTGACCAGGGTTACACTTGGTGGATTCATCATGGTGAAGACTTCCACTAAAGAGTTGAGGCCACTGAAGTCCTTGCTGACCCAATTGTGCCTAATGAGGAAGATGAAGACGTTGACGAAATGCAAGATATCATAGGGGATGTGTTAAGGGGAACAATTGCGGATACTGATTTTGCAGCGACAAGTAGTAGCCAGGATATTTCTCCTATGGGTGATGACGAATAAAAAAAGTTTAATAGGTTGTTGAGGGATGCGCAACGTCCACTCTATCCGCGGTGTCGGAACTTCTCCAAGTTGAATTTTCTTACAAGGTTACTTCATTTGAAGACAATAAATCGTTGGAGTAACAAATCGTTCGACATGTTACTTGGCTTGTTGAAAGAAGTATTACCTGAAGGTGAGACATTGCCTAAGTCTCATTACGAGGCAAAATCCTTAATGCGAGACTTGGGCCTTGGTTACATCCTCATACATGCATGTATAAATGATTGTGTATTGTATTGGAAAGAACATGAAAATGTTGAAGAGTGTCCACAATGTGGAGAGTCTAGGTGGAAATATGACGAACCCAAGCGTAAGAAAATTCCACAAAAGGTATTAAGGTACTTTCCATTGAAACCCAGGTTACAAAGATTGTTTACGTTGAGCAAGACGGCTAAAGATATGAGGTGGTATAAGGAGAAACGCGTTCATGATGATAATACATTGAGGCATCTCGCTGACTCTGAAGCTTGGTAACATTTTGATAAGCAATATGACTGGTTTGCAGAGGATTCTCACAATGTTCGGCTAGGTCTTGCAAGTGATGGTTTTAATCCATTTAGTAATATGAGTAGCTCGTACAGTATGTGGCCAGTGATACTTATGCCCTACAATTTACCTCCTTGGTTGTGTATGAAGGAATCATTTTTTATGATGTCGTTGCTTATTCCTGGACCGAAGTCACCAGGGAATGACATTGATGTGTATTTACGACTGTTAGTAGATGAGTTAAACGAGTTGTGGAGTCAATGTGTCCAGACGTATGACACTTTTGCAGAACAGACATTTCGATTGCATGCAACGGTCTTGTGGACAATAAATGACTTCCCTGCATATGGGAATTTGTCTGGGTGGAGCACGAAGGGAAAGTTGGCTTGTCCGACATGTAGTACTGAGACTTGTTCATTGTCATTGAAGCATGGTAAAAAAACGTGTTATATGGGCCATCGTCACTTCCTTCCGAGGGATCATAGTTAGTGCAGGAAGACGATAATATTTGATGGAAAACAATTTCATATGCCACCACCGAAAGAACTATCTGGAGAAGATGTGTTACAACAACTGAATAACATTGAAGAAGTTAAATTTGGTAAGGCATCGCACTTGAAGAAGAGAAAACGTACAGTATTGGAGTATAACTTGAGGAAGAAGAGCATTTTTTTAGTTGCCCTATTGGAGTCATCTGAAATTGTGACACAACTTGGATGTCATGCATATTGATAAGAATATATGTGACAATGTCTTTGGAACATTGATGAACATAGAGAAGAAAACAAAAGACAGTTTTAATGCTCGATTGGATCTACAAGCAATGGGTTTAAGGAAAGAGTTGCATTTGCAACCACATGAAAATTCATATACTATACCAGCAACCTGCTACACATTGACAAAACTAGAGAAAAAGCGTTTATGTGAATGGTTGAGATCGGTGGTGAAGTTTCCTGATGGGTATGCATCGAATATCTCTCGACGCGTAAACATTACGGACTGTAAGGTAACAGGAATGAAAAGTCATGACTGTCATGTCCTTCTGCAACGTCTACTACCAGTTGCGATTCGTGGATTCCTTAGCAATGATGTCAGTGTTGCGCTGATTGAGTTGGGGATATTCTTTAAGGATTTGTGTTCAAAATCTTTGAATGTAGAGGTTATTAAACAACTGAAGAAGGATATTGTCGTAATCCTTTGCAAACTTGAAAGAATATTTTTACCTGCATTTTTCGATGTCATAGCACACCTAGCGATTCACTTACCGCACGAAGCGAAGCTTGCAGGCCCAGTACAATATCGTTGGATGTATCCGATCGAAAGGTGATACAATAATGATCATAAATTTTTATTCATTCCATAAACTACGTATATCCATGTTTTCATGTCCTAAACATAGTGATTTTGTGTACAGATACCTTCACACATTGAAACGATATGTGAGGAATAAGGCACGTCCAGAGGGATCCATTGCTGAGGCGTACATTGATAATGAGTGCCTGACATTTTGCTCCATGTATCTTCGTGGCATAGAAACTAGATTCAACCGAGAAGATCAGAATGCCGATGAAGGGCAGGAGCATGAACAAGAACTCATATCTATATTCGCACATAACGTCCGTCCTTTAGGATTGCCGACGTTTCAGGATATGGACTTTCGGGATCAAGCAAAGGCGCGGTGGTATGTGTTGCATAATTGTGAAGAAATAGAGCGTACTTAGAGTAAGTCTTCAATCGATAATTGTATATCTACATACGATGATCTTAAAATTTCTTGCTGACAACATGCCAATTGTGTATAGCGAACACATCGAGGAGATGAGTCCCAATACCCTACAAATTATGATTGAATGCATCAGGATCAGTTTCTAGAATGGTTCGCAAAACGCGTAAGATTAATTTAGCTTCTATCTCCCCACACTTACAATATTGTTGTATTGCATAATATTTGCACGGTAATCTCAAATCCATAAACATTTATATTCTGTACGTGATGATAGATGAAGATGTTGCGCGCTAGCAACTTTGCGGATGCGTCTGATGCACTTTACTCACTAGCGTGTGGCCCTGATAGACGTGTATCTAGATATACAGGTTGTATTGTAAACGGGATTCGGTTCCACACTGAAGAGCGTGAGAAGTATAGGACCACACAAAATAGTGGGGTGGTTGTGAAGGGAATGCATGAGGAGGTAGAAATTGATTTTTATGGCGTTTTGACGGATATTATTGAGTTGAGTTATTGTATGAGAAAGCGGGTGTACTTATTTAAATGCGATTGGTGGGACATTGGAAATAAGAAGTTGGGAATACAGACTGATGACTACTTCATGAGCGTAAATTTATCTCGGAAGTGGTTTAAAGATGACCCATTCATCATAGCCGGCCAAGCCGAACAAGTATTCTACCTCGCTGACACCAAGTTAGGCGGCTCTTGGCATGTGGTGCAGAAAATAAAGCCCAGGAAAATATTTGATGTTCCCAAACTGGACGTTGAAGGTAGCGATGAAGGGAGAAATGGAACGTCGTCAGTTAAACAAACATATCAAGAAAACATGCCATCTTGGGATAGAGGGAATGATCCAAATGTTGATATTGATGTGGTGCAATTGAATAGAGATGATGTGCCACCTGATCATGTTGATGCCTCAATCATAAACGACATAGTTAGAGATGATAGCGCTTTCGTTGATGACGACGTTGCAGACGATGAAGAGGAAAAACTGATCAGCGATAGTGATGGTGAAGAAGAAAGAGTCCTAAGCGATAGTGATTCAGACGACGATTATTAAATGTATATAAGATTTACATGTTATTTTTCAATTCGATTAATTTGGTTATTACATGTATATATGTTTTACAAGTGATGATTTATTCTCTGAATTGACTTGTTTATAATCCACATTAACAGTTAAGTCGCTTTCTGATCATGTCCTCTACAAACTGGAGTGTAGTGGAAGCACGCAGCATACTTCATCAGTTGTTGCGGATGGACTTTCCGGCCCTATATTCTTCTGGTATGGCCAGAGAGATACCCGGTCTGGTTGAAAAATGTAGGGAGGAAGACGATGACTCAGATGAAAGATTATACAATCTCAAAGAAATTTCGGACCTGATGGAGGAATATAACCGCGGGAAACTTTGTATGGAAGATGCGACATTGTCACTTGCACATATGAACGGAGTCCCGAGAGATCAGATTTCTCCTATTGTGATTGGCATGTTGGCTGTAACAATGTCGAGTGCTTCATACAGCTTGACATATACATCTGCAGCGTATGATAACTTACGCAGGGAGTATTTCGAATAGTTGATCCGAAGTTGATTTGTATTACAATGAAATATATGTATTTAATATCGAATGATAATGTGTAATGAATTTTTCAACTTTTATATTCTGTTTACGGTTTTATTATATTCTGCTTGCATTATAGTGTAATGGTCTAATCATATTTTTATCATCTCTCTAAGCATAAGCACAAACTCATTCTATCATGAACACTATTTGGACTGTAAAGTTTAATGTGTTTATTATATTGACGTTCATAAACTTGCATTGACATTATTTAAATTTATAAGTTTGTATTTCAGACATATATATTCAGTCATGGCATCAGGTGGGAGATCAGGTCGTTCACGCACTGGATCTACCCCTTCCACCCGTGATGCGACGCAGACAGCATCGACGTCGCACGGTGCATCACAGGCGTCTAATCCTTCGGTTCACATACACCGGGCACTGCATGTAAGTCTAAACATTTATTTAGTGATTTCTGTTTATGTTGTAACTTACATATTTCTTTTCGCGACAGCATCTTCTACTAGCCGACGAGGACGTGGACCCACGGGTGGGTTAGTTTTAGAGCGACTTACGCGTGAGAGTAGGGTGGCGGTAGAGTTCCTACAGGACTGCCTTAGACCTGTTGGGGACAGTGTCAGACTGTTTACGTCTGAGGTCGGTGTCCTATGCCGATCTCTGATCCCCGCCACCACCCCTCGTTGGTCTTACGTGACAGATGATGTGCGACAGCTCATCCATCAGCGCCTTCAGGTAAATTTTAGTAAATTGAAAATTTCTTTTATGAAAGTTCATTTACGGTTAGGTCCTATTCTTAATAGGTTTATTGCCTTAATCTATTATTTACGAAACTGCAGGATAAATTTGTCTTCGATTTAAATGTTCCTTACATTTCTCATGCCGTCGACGACATGATCAGAGAGCGGTTCAAGGAGTACCGCGAAGAGTCACACCAGCGGTACAAGCGGTGCATGACGCAAGATGAGGCCGTACTGTCCGCACCGCCGCACGTGACTACAAACGACTAGCGGATACTCTGCGAGAGATTTTCGTCGGAGGCTTTTCAGGTAATATTTACAAATTTACGATATCTTAAGGTAACAATTAAATTCACAATTAATAGCAATGTATTTTGTATAATGTGTTCAGAAGAGGAGTAGAATAAATTCTGCGAACAAGGAAAATTTACAAGTGAACCGCGTAGCTGGTTCAAAGTCATTTGTACGACATCGTTACGACATGGTAAGAAATTATTGATGATTATTAAGTTAATATATTATTTTGATTGGTATTTATTATAAGTCTTCTTTCCTTTTGATTGCGCAGCGAGATTCCATCACTGGCCAGGAGCCTGGACCAGTAGACCTCTACAGAGGGACTCACTGTCGACGGGCGACGGGATCTTGGGTTCATCCTAGAGCCAGTGAGCATTGGGTAAAAATCTTTACTTTGTAAAATTTAATTGCGCATTGATTGATAATAATGTCATTCATGTCATTTTTATGAAATTTCATATGTTTTCATTACAGGCGGCGATTGACACCATACGCAGTCAGCCCACTCCCGATGGTAGTCAACGGGTGAGCCAGAAATCCTGAGCGAGGTGCTTGGCACCCGTTCTGGATATGTGCGTGGGCTTGGCCATGGTGCCAAGCTCATGGCACCCACTAGAGGTGGCTCCAGCCGATCCGTAGCTGGTGAGAGTGCTTTACGCCGAGCTGATATCGCACAAAGAGAGGTTCAACAGCTACGGGTCGTCGTCGATAAGATTAGAGAGCAGCTGGAGAGGCAGAGGGAGGAGGAGCAGAGGCGTAGGGAGGAGGAGGAGGAGAGGCGACGGGAGGAGCAGGAGAGGAGGATCGAGGAGTTACGGCTAGACCATGAGCGACGGATGCAGGAGATGTTTCAGACTCTCGCTGCACGCTTTGGCACCGATGCCTCGCCACCTCCGCCTTCATCTTCGTGATTATTTTTTTTAATATATGAATGTTAACTTATATGTATTTTAAGACTCGATGAATGTTGGTTATTTGTGGATATGGAATGGATTAGTTCTGTATGGATGGTGTAGTTTGTGTTTGTTCGTATGTATGTGGATGTGAATAGGATGAAAATGTATTGTAACAGGTTTATTTACAGGTGTACATCAGGAATTGTTTCCTGAATTTTGAAAATAAATGAAATCGGGAAAGGAAATCCTATTACCGATGAAATTGTTCGTTGGTAAAAAACACAGAAAAGTTTTTACCGACGAAAACTTTTGTAGGTAAAGACTTTTCCCGATGAAAATTTTCGTAGGTAAAAGTTTTTACCGACGAAAATTTTCGTAGGGAAAAACTTTTCAATGTTTTTTACCAACAAAAATGTTCGTAGGGAAAAACTTTTCAGTGTTTTTACCGATGAAAATTTTTGTAGGGAAAAACTTTTACCGACGAAAATTTTCGTAGGTAAAAGTCTTCACCTACGAAAATTTTCATCGGGAAAATATTATTTACCGACGAATCACTTTTTTCTCCAGCCAAAAATCATATGTTTTGCCGACGATTTTTTCGTCGGTAATGATTTTATTATTGCCTATGAAACGAATTTTCGTCGGGAAAACCCTTTACCGACGGCCTTTTTGAGACGATTGTAGCCGCGAGAAATTTCGTCGGTAAAAATTTCCCGACGAAATTTGACTAAAAACCGACGAATTATTTCGTCGGTAAAAATAGAATTTCTTGTAGTGGCATCTACCTCGTGAGTAAGTTTCCACTATTGAGTAGGCATCCAGGGATGGTCCCCCAAATGTTTGGTGCTTAAGTACCTACAGATCTTCCAGAGGGGTCCTTCAGGTACACATCATGATGCATGTGAATGAATGCATGTAATGCATATGTTCAGGAATCATCGCATAATCATGTATCTCTATATTAGAGATAAACCACATTAAATAGATCATCTCTCCATATGAGAGGTCACAATGTAATACATCTTTGCTTCAGTATATTGAAGATAATTTCTCTTTTCTCTTCATTTCTCATATAGGTAATCAATATACTCAATTTATGTATCATCTATACTCATGTAATTCACAGTAATTAACAATTATTCAAATATAATTCATCCGTCAAACACACAATCCACCAACCACGAGACAAAAATACCTTAAAATTCATCTTAACTGTGATGGAGAGGAAACATGTTGGGATTCACTCACCTGTTGTTGGTGATGAACATTCCACTAGTTCCCCAATTTCTCATACTAATGCCAATTCCTAAAATACAAATCAGCATTCAACATTCTTCCTTTATTCGAACTATTTAATAGACTCTTCCTTCTTAACTCTCTAGTTAATTAAAGTCATCCATCCATTTAGTTATTTAAAAAAAAAATACATTTTAAAAGAATTCATAGTTGCTCGGTCGACCCGGCCCTGTATTCAGTCAGCCGAAGACCTCCTCAGTTAAGATTACAGATTGTTTTGGATTTCGAAAGAAAATGGTCCTTTAGTTGACTTAACCCTTCCTTCGATCGACCGAAGGCTTCCTGAGTCGACCCAAGCCTTCCTGGGTTACTGTTACAGATTGCTATGTTTTTCAGAAAAAAAAAGTCTCTCGGTCAACTGAACCCTGCCCTAGGTCAACCGAGGAGCACTTAATTTTCTCAAATCGACAATCTAACATCCTTTTATAATTTCCTTTATTCCTTTGATGATTTCATGATCATTATAGGTCAGCTATGGGCCACCCCTCCACTATGTTTATCATAATATGAGGGAGATCCATGCCCTTTGATTTGAACTATGATGATCATTCATTATCTGAGATTCATTTAAAACAAGACTCACAGATCTCTATGGCCCACTGGATCATCAAATCCCTAATAGGAAATTTCACTATCTAGATTACAAGGGATGGATCTGATATACTGACGACCCATAGAAGAACTGTCATTAACCATAGAATCAAATTGACGTGGCCCACTTGAAGATCTAATCGCTCTGAGATTTAAGATTCTTGTATGGTTTAGCCTTGGATTTCTTGTGACTAGTGCTGATCAAATCCAACACCCTCAAATGGTCTCCACATTAATCCAACATCTCTGATTTGCGCATAATAACTCTAGATCTAAATCTATCCACCAATTCATACAATGAACGGATGGTTAATCAGACCCGTTTATTGGCTAGATAAGGGGAAACTACATAAAATGCAATAAAATGAATATGAAAAGGACTAAAGCTTTACCTGCTCTAAGATCCCAACAAACTCTCTCCCTACCAAGATGAGCAGATCTATATAATACTGCTCATGATAGGATTCCATCCCTAGTTCCTGGTCTATTCTCCCAACCAAGAAAACCCCAACCAACTGGTCAATTATTCTATTTTATTACTAAAATCAAATTAAATTCCATTAACCCTTTTATTCAAAATAAAATTTAGGTGGCCAAAATTCGACCTCGTTACACCCTTTCCTATTAAGGTCAGCCACATGTGTTTGAGGTTAATGTCTCCCTGGTCGGGTAGACCTTCATGGGCTGAAGACCTATATTTGGGCCTGTGGGCTTACCCACGTCTCAGCCCAGCTCAAGATATCCCCACAACACCCACTATGTTGTAAATGTAAATCACTCTTGTCCAGCAAGTTGTAATCGGCATTTAAACCCTACATACGAAATATCAGGCTCATTAAAAATTATGATAGGCCACACTTATTGGAACAACATAAAATTGCTCATAAAATCTCCAAGTTCATGTAGTGTGGCCAACTTTAAATCAGGGTAATTTTTGCATATTTACTTTAGCCTGCTGAGCTACACTTGATTAATGGGTTTGATGAAAGATACATGGGGTACACACAAACCTATGGTTGGCATCACATCCCTATGTTTCCCTTTGTGTGGCCCACCTGAGTTGCAGATATGGTTGATTTCATTTTCAAGAACTAGAACCGAGGATAGAACCTGATGGACCGAGTGGATTTTACTTATACAACTGGTGGGCCTAACAGAGCTCGAGATTTTTATTATTATTATTTTATGTTATAGGGTATTCAGGTCCCTTTGGGCTTGGATGGGTCTGCTTTGTGTCAGGATAGGTTGATATTTAGGCATTCAACTGGGCCTATTTAGTAATTTTTAAAAACTTTCTATTCCTAGACCACTGGAAATGGTTCCAATGGATGGTGACGAGGCAATTCACAACATACTGTCCAACATGGTAAACAGATGTGGAAGTCAGGCCATCATTTGGTTGGCTATGATTAATTAATTGATCGATCAGTATGACCTTTGTGCAATGCCCCCTATGCAACATGCCCCACATTTTTAATGGTCAGGATTTGAGTACAAGCATACCACATGTAAGGAGGATGACTTGGGACGATGCTATCTACCTTGGTTCATCTACCATTACTGGGTTTGAGCATTGATACAGGACTGTGATGACAAGTGGTTGAGCTTAGACCTAAGTTTAGGCATACAAGACCCGGAATTCTGGATTCCAGCTGCAAATTTTACGGAGGGCAAGCTCGGTGGGGCCATTTCTATGTAAACAGCTACAGCAGAGGAAATAGCAGGGAGGGAAACACCAACCAATGAAACCTTCCTGGCCTCATTGTAGTGTTTATATGCCATCTAACTTCTTCATAAGGTCATTCTCACTAAAATTAAGGGGAAGCACAAATATTAGCCTCATATAAAAATTCTATGGGCTCCACAAAGGTTTCTTGGTGGGCGTTTGATTTCCCTGTTTCTTGTGGTGTGGCCCACTTCAGCCTTGAATCAGCCTAATTTTTTTAACTCACTTCCTAAAATAAGCTTCCACAATGGATGAATGGAATGTATATTATACACAAATCCCAGTGAACAACACACTTGCGTAAATGGAGCAATTGGGGTGATTTGGCCGGAGGCGGATTGCGTCTTGCCCTGCCTGATTACCGTCCAGGTAGATCTGTGAAGGTGCCCACCGTGACGTATCTGTTTATCTACTCTGTTCATCCCTTTTGTAAGATCATTTTAAGGCATGAGCTTAAAAATGAGGCAGATCCAACGCTCAAGTGGATCACATAAGGAGTTTCAACATGAGGTCTAGGCTTTGAGTTCCATAGGTGGTGAAATCCCACCGGGGCGTGAGTGCATAGGTGGGTACTGTGGGGGTGTGTTTGTGTGGATTGTGTGTTAAAAAGAAAAATAGATCCAATGCTCAAGTGGACCACACCTCAAATGACTCTTGCATTTAATGCAACCCAAGCTTCATATTTGGTGTGGCCCATGTTGCACAGCACATCAGCAACGCCGGTGAATCGAGATCCAATCTCCGGTCTCACCCACAAACGATAAACAGGAAGAAATAATAATTAGAAGTAGAATTCACACAAATCAACAATCCACAGGACAGAATTTACGTGGAAAACCCCAACAAGGGTAAAAAACCACGGGTGCAAAACTCCACTATGAAGAAGAACGAAGTTACAAGCAATACACTTACCTTCTCCTATGCTCCCATGCACAAAGATGGCCCTTTTACTAATCCTTTAGCCTCTTTCTCACCTTGAACGTATAGAAACTCTAATCCCATAGCCTAATCCCGGATTACACCCCTTTATATAGTAAAATCCGAAATTACAACTGAAAATAGGAAACTCAGTAGTTAAGTTCGCGACCGATCGGGCGCTCGGTTATACTAGGTCGGGCGCCCGCCCATTACAAAAAATGTCCAGCGAGAAATAGCATAAATCAGACCATTATCGGAGGCCCGGTCACTTTGACCGTCGGGCACCCGACCGTTCATAGAATAGTCCAGAGACTTATGTCTCAAAACACATGAATATCGGGCGCCCGATCCACAGACCGTCCGGGCGCCCGACCATGCCTTGGTGTGACTTGGCTCCACACTCAACAATCTCCCACTTGGAGACACATCACCACATGGTCCTTCGTCTTCTACATCCGAAGTGCACCACTTCCCAGTCTTCAAGCTTAAAGACCAATCAAAGCTGAACAGAGCTTCAGCTTCTCCCGTGTGACCGCCTTGGTCAACATATCTGCGAGATTCTCACTTGTATGGATCTTCTCCAAAGCAATCGATCCATCTTCCAGTAACGAACGTATGAAGTAATATCTGATGTCAATATGCTTGGTCCTTGAATGAAAGGCTGAATTCTTAGCCAAGTGTATTGCACTCTGATTGTCACTGTACAGCTTGCAATCTACTTGCTTCTTCCCCAACTCTTTCATAAAACCTTGCATCCACACCATCTCCTTGCACGCTTCTGTAGATGCAACATATTCTGCTTCCGTTGTACTGATGGATACTATCTTCTGTAACTGAGAGACCCAACTGATTGTAGCACTACCCAGGGTAAAGACATACCCTGTAGTGCTCCTTCTTCTATCGATATCCCCTGTCAAATTTGAGTCAACGTAGCCTTGTAGCTTGATTTTCGATCCTCCATAACACAGCCCTACATCCATAGTACCTACTAAGTATCTAAGGATCCACTTTACAGCTTCCCAATGTTCCTTCCCAGGGTTGTTCATGAACCTGCTAACAACTCCCACTGCTTGAGAAATATCTGGCCTTGTGCTAACCATAGCATACATGAGGTTCCCTATAGCTGACGCATAAGGGACTTTAGTCATGTAGTCTCGTTCCTCCCGCGTCTTAGCTCCTTACTCATTAGAAAGCTTAAAGTGGTTGGCTAATGGAGTGCTAACCGGCTTAGCACCTCACATGCTGAATCAATCAAGTTCCTTGGCTATGTACTCTGCCTGTGATAAAACTAGTTTCTTGTTTTCATTGTTATGCTTTATCCTCATGCCTAAGATTTATTTTGCAGCTCCTAAATCCTTCATGGCAAACACTCTAGACAATTCTTTTGAGATCTGAGATATCTTTCATGCTTGATCCGGCCACAAGCATATCATCAATGTACAGAAGAAGGATGATGTATGGCGTATGCAAACTTCTTCAAGTAGCAACAGTGGTCTGTATGACATCTTCTGTACTCGTTTCCCAACATGAAACTGTCGAACTTCTTGTACCACTGCCTTGGGGCCTGCTTCAGGCCATATAGACTCTTCTTCAGTCTGCACACCTTGTTCTCCTTTCCTGGTGACACGTATCCTATCGGCTGATGCATGTACATCTCTTCTTCAAGGTCTCTATGAAGAAAGGTTGTCTTAACATCTAGCTTCTCTAGATATAAGTCCTCTGTAGCCATTATATTCAAGATCATGCGAATTGTAGCCATCTTTACCACAAGTGAAAATATTTCTGTGAAATCGATACCTGCATTTTGTTGGAATCCCTTCACAACCAATCTAACCTTGTACCGTTTCGAACTATCGTGCTCCCCCTTCAATCTGTAAACCCACTTGTTATGAAGAGCTTTCTTACCCTTAGGTAGAGTGACTAGCTCCCACGTACGATTAGACTCATGAGAGTCTATCTCATCATCCATGGCTTGCTCCCACTTAACCTGCATATCTGACCGTAACGCCTCTTCAAAACACTTTGGCTCACCATTATCTGTGAACAGTAGATAATGTAAGGAGGGTGAGTATCGGACCTTGGGTCTCCTCTCCCGAGTAGACCTCCTCACAACCGGTGTCTGCGGCTTTGTCTCTTCATGCTCCTGTGCATGCTTATCCTGTGGCACTGTAACACCCATGTCGGGTAACTCTTCCAACTCTACGAATTCTTTCTCATCGGCCTTATTTTGCTTTTGCTGCAAGTAGTCCTTATGCATCACTTTTTTTATTGAAGACTACGTCCTTGCTTCTGATATTTTTTTGGTTCTCTATGTCCCAAAACCGGTATCCAAAATCATTCTGCCCGTAGCCTATAAACGTACACCTTCTGGATTTCGTATCCAGCTTGTTTCTGTGCTCTGCATCAATGTGAACATAAGAAGTGCAACCAAATACTCTGAGATATGCAAGGTTCACCTCTTTTCCAGTCCATGTTTCTTCTGGTAACCCACCATCCAATGGTGCTGAGGGACTTCTATTTATGAGATATACGGCAGTATTTACACCATCTACCCAAAAGGTCTTCGGCAACCCTGCATGTAGCCTCATGCTCCTAGCGCCCTCAAGGGTAGTCCTGTTAATCCGCTCGGCCACACTGTTCTGTTGCGGTGTCCCTGGAATCGTTTTCTAATGTTTGACCCCTTTGATGCACAATACTCCTCAAACCTCTTATCACAGCACCCTCCCCCATTATCTGATCTGAGACACTTCACAGTTTTACTTGTCTCATTTTCTACCATAACCTTTCACTTCTTAAATACATCAAACACATCCGATTTATGCTTTAAGAAATAAACCCACAGTTTTCTACTAGCATTATCAATGAAAGAAACAAAATAACGTGAACTACCAAGAGATGATACCTGTGCTGGTCCCCACACATCAGTGTGTACAAGCTCCAACAGACGTGTCTTTGGAGTGTGTCCTGTCTTCTTGAAGCTTACTCTCTTCCGCTTGCCATACACGCAATCCTCGCAGAATTCCAGATCAATTGCTTTCAACCCTGGTAGCTTCCCCTTTGACAATAGCACTTTCATCCCTTTCTCACTCATATGTCCCAACCTCTAATATAAAAACTGACCATTCACTCTCATTGATACGACTGCGAGTGAACTATATGATCTGGAAGTCACGTACAAGGTACCTTCCTTCTTGCCTCGAGATATTACCAAGGCACCTTTTGTGACCTTTCATGCATCGCTCGTGAATTTCGTCACATATCCGGTATCGGCCAACTGCCCCACTGAGATCAAATTTCGTCTCAAACTCGTACATGTCTGACATCTTTCAACTTCAAGACCGTTCCATTTTTCTGACTTAAGTGAACGTCTCCCTTGCCAACAATCATCACCCAGGTAGACTCTTCCGAAGTTACCTGACATATAATCACGAAGAACTTCTTTTGATGAAGTGGCATGAAACGAAGCACCCGAGTCTATAACCCAAGACTCATTTTGCGCATCAAGAGACAAGCTCAACGCCTCTGTGTCACTCTCCCCAGATAGATTCACTAAATCCTTCCCACCTTGAGAGCTTCCTTCTTGTTTCTTAAGCGCCTTGCAATCACGCTTCATTGACCCTTCTTCCCGTAATGCCAACACATGTCCTTGTCTTTCGGTCCCTTGGACTTATTCCTCTACTTAGAACGACCATGTTTATTGCCCACCTTTGTTCGAAGATCTTCCTCTTCCTTCAACGTTTAGAGCATTCCCTGAATCCCCTGAAACTCCTGATGCCTTCCTTCTAGATTCTTCACTTAGAATTAGATCAGCCACATCATCGAATTTCAACTTTATAGACTGATGCAGGATGCCCTAATCATGATGCATGCTCTTGAACACAATTAAATTAGCGGAATTAAAAGCAATAATAATAATAAAATCTAGCATTAATCATCATAAACTAAGAAAATCATAAAGGAAACATGCAATGGAACGGGCCATCATCACATCCATGGAGTATGGAATTCAATTAATGCATAGGTTGGATCCAGCGAGGGATGGGACCTCCCGATCTTGCATGGTCTTACTCCAAATACCCAATGTGAATCACTAGTCCGAGGGATCGAGGGATTTCTCGGATTAGGGATTTGAAAATTTGGGGTTTTAGGGTTTCGTTTGATTCCCAAGGTTTGATCGAGGAAGGGTTGGCAAATCTAGGAAATAAAACGAGGAAGATAATTACCTTGAAGAACTTGGAGGGGCACAAGAAGAAATTAGAAGATGAGATCAAGGGAAGAGAAGAAGCATCACCATGAGAGAGAAAGAGGAAGAAGAAAGCTCCAAGAGGCTTTTCATTAATTAATTCAATAGCTAATTTCGTGTTTAGGGCCTAGCCCACTTAAATAAACAAATAAAACAAGTAAAAAGTCCAAATTACTCCTAAAACTAAGCAAAACGCGCAAAATAACATAAGTGCGGGAAAGTTCGGGCGCTCGGTCGGGCACCCGAGGTCCCGCCCGAAGTCGTCCGAAAACCTTCAGAGAGGTTCGGGCGACCGGCAGGCCCGAAGGCTATGGTCGAGCGCCAGATTGGGCGCCCGAATTCTTCAGTTCGTTCGGCCTTTTCTCCTTTCATCCTTCACACGTGTCTTCCCTGAGTAGGGTCTTCTACGTGTTCAATCACATGTGAAGGGTCTTCAGCTCTTCAATAGTCGCCTTTCCACAAGGATGATACTTGTGGTTGGCGCTTTCTTCGTTGGTACACCTTGAATACTTTTGTTCCACATCATTCTCCTCGTCTGAGAAGAACTCGACTCCGGCGAGTTAAAACTCTTGTGGCGCTCTAGTAAATCTAGATTAACGCTCTGTAACTCCACTTCTATCAACCATGTAGATTCTGACGGTGGCTTGTTCTTCCATTTGACAAAGTATCTTTGGAAACCTCCGTCTCTCATAAAAAACGATCTCTTCCCCCAAGATCTCCTCAATTTCTTCTTTATGGGTAATGGGTGGAGGAAGGGGTGGGAGGGGTTGTGTAGCAAAATCAGAACAAGGACATGAAAGGGACGATGGATCAACGATGGGATGGTGGGAACGGACTAGATCTTCCACATTAAAAGTTGGTTTAATGCCCATTTAAGATGGAAGGTCGATCCGATACACGCTAGACCCAATTTTCTGCAATATTTTGAATGGTCCAGCACTACGCGTTTGTAATTTCTTAGCGAAATCCTGTGAGAACCGCTCTGGCCTTATCCTCACCATTACATAGTCTTCTTTCTGAAATTCTTGCAATTTACAATGAGAATCAGCTGAGATTTTAGAATCATCATTGCTCTTATTTATCCGCTGTCTAATATGTGTATGCAAATCATGAATATAGCGTGCGAATGCATTGGCTGACTCTGAAGACCTTTGGATGACAGACATGGGTGACACTAAAGGACACTCTGAAAAATCCACGAACTTGGAATAAACAATCTTATGGAAATAAACAATCCTATGACCTAGAATTTGAAAAACTAAAACAAAAGGACACTTCCCATGGGTGACACATAATTTCTCATTATAAGTATTATAAACAAGGATGATTTTCAGGTATCCCAACACTTGAGAACAAACACTAGTAATACCAAGTCTTAAGCAGATCTTGGCATCAGCCATTATATCCAAAATGTCACCAAGATACGGGATAAGGACTATGGTCATCATATCCACCATGACGTGAATACGTCGCATGATGGCTTGACACTTGATTGAAGCTTTGTGGGCGGTCAGGATATGCCCACATGTGTGCCATATGCCATTGTTCTTGAAAGTGAAAAGAGCAGGCATGACACACAAAATAAAACTCCAACTCAAACTTTCCTTATTGAATTCTTCCCCAAGAAGTTTATCAAATTGATGCTGCATTTCTGTATTTTCTACGAGGTTCACCTGGTATAGAGGAAAGCTTGACAAGACCAACCTAGGGACAAGATCGATTGTGTGTTGAATGTCCCATATGGGTGAAAATTTATCCCATAAATCATCTGGTGGGATATCACAAGTCATGTGGACATTTATCATCATATCCTCACTAATCTCTTTTTTAATTTCATTTGTATTCACCATGGTAAGAGACATAGATTGGGAGACTACATCAATTAAATCACACATGACATATGGAAGTGGTGCGGTCTCAAACTCTTCGGCCTTTTCATCACTAGCACACACTTCGTCATCCTCAATGATTATGAGCGATGCCTCAATTCTTCCATTTCATCACTAGTGACGTTAGGCACGTACTCTTCCACTTCATAAACATCATGTTTGGACCCATCCAACTTGCCGTTCACCAAGGTACAATGTTGATCATCTTTTCCATAGTTGGGGCTAGTCTGGTTAAATGCCTCTAATTTGTCGTTGAGATTCTGGAAGAATTTTTTAGAATCGTTGTCAATGTTATCCAGACATCGAGATATGGCGGCCAAAGCCTTTGAAATCTAATCCAGACTTATGGTAGAGATGTGTAATCGAAGACCATGACCAAAATGAATAGGCACATAACGGAGGACTGGTCCTAGGTTCTTCCTAAACTCAACTCTATGGACTGGATGACTTACAATATGAATGCGATGAATGCAAAACTAATATGAGCTGACACAATTAAATTAAAACAGAAAACGACTCAAATCTGAAAATGTTCCAAATTAGGAAACTTTCTAAAATTGGAAAGTTTCTAAAATTAAAAACTTTCTAAATCTGGAACTTTCCTAAATTAAACCTAAAAATCAAAACCCTAAATTTTTTTTTTTGATAACTCGATCTAAACACAAAACCATGCAAGCCTAATCTCTGATACCAAATTTGATGTAGGATGCCCTAATTATGATGCATGCTCTTGAACACAATTAAATCAGCGGAATTAAAAGCAATAATAATAATAAAATCTAGCATTAATCATCATAAACTAAGAAAATCATAAAGGAAACATGCAATGGAACGGGCCATCATCACATCCATGGAGTATGGAATTTAATTAATGCATAGGTTGGATCCGGCGAGGGATGGGATCTCCCGATCTTGCATGGTCTTAATCCAAATACCCAATGTGAATCACTAGTCCAAGGGATCGAGGGATTTCTCGGATTAGGGATTTGAAAATTTGAGGTTTTAGGGTTTAGTTTGATTCCCAAGGTTTGATCGAGGAAGGGTTGGCAAAACTAGGAAATAGAACGAGGAAGATAATTACCTTGAAGAACTTGGAGGGGCACAAGAAGAAATTAGAAGATGAAGATCAAGGGAAGAGAAGAAGCATCACCATGAGAGAGAGAGAGAGAGAGGAAGAAGAAAGCTCCAAGAGGCTTTTCATTAATCAATTCAATAGCTAATTTCGTGTTTAGGGCCTAGCCCACTTAAATAAACAAATAAAACAAGTAAAAAGTCCAAATTACCCCTAAAACTAAGCAAAGCGCGCAAAATAACATAAGTGCGGAAAAGTTCGGGCGCTCGGTCGGGCGCCTGAGGTCCCGCCTGAAGTCGTTCGAAAACCTCCAGAGAGGTTCGGGCGACCGGCAGACCAAGTTCGGGCGCCCGATAGGGCGCCCGAAGGCTATGGTCGAGCGCCCGAAGCCAGTGGTCGGGCGCCCGAATTATTCAGTTCGTTCGACCTTTTCTCCTTTCATCCTTCACACGTGTCTTCCCTGAGTAGGGTCTTCTACGTGTTCAATCACATGTGAAGGGTCTTCAGCTCTTCAATAGTCGCCTTTCCACAAGGATGGTACTTGTGGTTGGCGCTTTCTTCGTTGGTACACCTTGAATGCTTTTGTTCCGCATCATAGACCCTAAGGAATTGCTCACGGCAATCACCAAACCATCCCAACTGTCTGGCAAACTGGACAAGATCAATAGTGTCCTGACCTCATCATCAAAAGTGATGCCAATGGATTTCAATTGGCTCGTGACTGTATTGAACTCGTTTAGATGTTCAGCCACGCCCCCACCATCTGACATCTTCATGTTGAATAGCCGTTTCATAAGATTAACCTTGTTGGATGCCGATGGTTTCTTATACATCGTAGTCAAAGCTTGCATTAATTCTTTTATGGTCTTTACTTTAGATATATTGAAGGCGACGCTCTCAGACAAAGAGAGTCGGATTGTTCCTAAAGCCTTTCGATCCACTAAAGCCCATTCATCATTTTTCATCTTCTCTGATTTCTTCTCTTTTCCTCCTAGAGGAATGTAGAGGTCCTAATACAGATAATCTTCCATCTACATTTTTCAGAAGGCAAAGTTTGAACCATCAAACTTCTCAATTCTAGTTTTCCCTTCTTCCATCATCGCTCCCACTTGAACTAAACCAATAGCTCTGATACCAGTTGTTGCGCAGCACGTTAACAACGCCGGTGAACCAAGATCCAATCTCTGGTCTCACCCGCAAATGATAAACAGGAAGAAATAATAACTAGAAGCAGAATTCACATAAACCAACAATCCACAAGACATAATTTACGTGGAAAACCCCAACAAGGGTAAAAAACCACGGGTGCAAAACTCCACTATGAAGAAGAACAAAGTTACAAGTAATACACTTACCTTCTCCTATGCTCCCATACACAGAGATGATTCTTTTACTAATCCTCTAGCCTCTTTCTCACCTTGGACGTATAGAAACCCTAATCCCATAGCCTAATCCCGGATTATACCCATTTATATAGTAAAACCCGAAATTACAACTCAAAATAGGAAACTTTGCAGTTAAGCTCGGGGCCGGTCGGGCGCCCGGTCATACTGGGTCAGGCACCCGCCCATTACAAAAAACGTCCAGTGAGAAATAGCATAAATCAGACCATTATCGGGCGCCCAGTCACTTTGACCGTCAGGCGCCCGACCATTCATAGAACAGTTCAAAGACTTATGTCTCAAAACACATGAATATTAGGCGCCCGGTCCACGGACCGTTTAGGCGCCCGACCATGCCTTAGTGTGACTTGGCTCCACACTCAACAGCCCAGTGAAGCATTATATGTGCCTCTTCATGGAGTGATGCTTTAAAATGATCTTAGAAAGGGCATGGATAGAGTGGATGAACAAATACATCATGGTGGGACCTTCAACAGATCTGCTCAGACGATAATCCGTCCATGCGGGGGCTGGACACAATCAACGCGGGGTTATGGCCTGAGTTATTGGGATTGCGTCCTTGCCCTATCTGATGGATTACTATCTAGATCTGTGGAGAGACTCACCGTATCTACTATGTACAACCCTTTTCTAAGAGCATTTTAAGCCATGAGTCCAAGAATGAGGCAGATCCAACACTCCAGTCGACTACACCACGACCCAAGGTTATTATTTGGTGTGGTCCACTGGAGTATTGGCTCTGTCTAATTCTTGGGCTTATGCCTTAAAATGATCTTAGAAAATGGATGAAAGGAGTGGATGATCAAATACATCACGGTGGGCCCCTCCACAGATCTGCTGGACAGTAGCAGGACGCAATCCGCGCACCCTGAGCCGTCCGTGTTGACTAGGCGCAGGAGGGGATGAGTGGGTCTAAGTCACGGGGTTTTTTTTTTTTTTTTTTCTCATGTACCTGATGCAGGTTGGTTTCGTCCATGAATGGTATGGTAATATAAAACCTGATGCCTCATGCATCTCAATTTCTGTACTGTGTGCGCCTTCCAACCATTGACTAGCGTATGAAATACATTAGATGTTGTTTTTTTATTTTTAGGAATATAACATGACATGTTATTATGTTAATTTTATTTTTCAAAGAAAATTATATAGTTTTTAAAATAACTGTTATAAAATCTAATATTTTGAGTAAATGATTAGATTTAAAAGATAAAAAAAATTAAAATCATATAAATGGGTACCCAATACCTGATTGGTGCAAACACCCTGATGGCTTCCAGGTTTTGACCATGTAAAACAGTTCATCAGCCTGGCCCAGCCCAGCCCATTAGAGTTTGAAAGCATATACTATCTGTAAAAATCTTCCAGCTCATATTTGTTTTGTAGCCTGTGATCCACATAAGAAACACTCGGCCTTGGGCCGAGCATAAACATTTTGGAGAGGCTTGGGCTAGACCATGCGCAGCTCATCATGGGCCTAAGCCAAGCTGGAACCTATGTTGAACAATGCCGAGAGGGCTTGTACAGATCTTGGCCTGGACCTCATCTAGCCCATTGATCACATCCTAAAAATGGGGCTGTGCTTGCTCATATGGTTATGATTAGCCACCCTAAAACAAACCTAACAGAAATAAGAAATAGTGTAAAACAAGATTCCAAGGCCCATTTTTAGTAACCTAAAAGTGGGCCTATCGTGTTGTATAAGGTATGCGCAGGCATGGACTGTGTGGGGCCCATGGTGATGTATGGGTATTATCCACGCCATTCATCCATTTTTCCCCATAATGAGGCAGACCCAAGGTGGACCACCCTACAAGAAGCAACGGTGATAATGACACCCATCGTTGAAACCTTCCTAGGTCCCACCGAGATGTTTATTTTCCATCCAACCTGTTCATAAGTTCACATAGTCTTGGATGAAGAAAAAAAAAAACCGTTTTCAGCTTGATCCAAAACTTCTGTGCCCCCCGTAATGTTTTCATCGGTAGATGTTTAATCCTCACTGTGTGGTCCACTTGAACCTTGGAACTGACTCATTTTTAGGATTGTAACCTAAAATGACATGAAAAAATGGATGGACGGCGTGGATAAAACCCATACATCACTTTGGCCCCACAGAGGGCCCTGTGATAGCTGTATTAGCATTCCCCTCAACTGACTGAAGGGACCCTGCAACATACCGCCCAGGCACTGTAGGGCCACCGTGTTTTATATGTAAATGGACGGAGAACATGAAATTCAAAACATCACCAAGATAACGTTTCTGATGGGCAGCATCAATGGGAGTTTTACAACTGCTGCTAAAACCTCTAGGTTCATACCATATGGCCTGATATTAGGATCAGCCTGATGTTTTCTATTTTCACTTCATCCTGATGAGTTACACCTGATAAACGGGTTGGATGAAAGATACACACCATGGTGTCCCCACACACAAACTGATGGTTGGGATGTCATCCCATTGTTTCCGGTAGTGTGGGCCACCCGAGTTGTGGATCTCGTTGATTTTTGTACCAGTTTCCCATAATCGAGGATAGAACTTGATGGACGGAGTGGATTGCATGTAAAGCATGGTGGGTCCAGAAGCTTGAGTGTTTACCCACTGTCTAAATACAGGTGTTGTAGAGGATTTTCAGTCCATGGCTAACGAAAAGGGACTCGGCTTCGGTAGTGACCCCTCCAGTCCAGAGATCGGGAATAGTCAGTACTGGAAAAGCTATGTGGGCCCTACAGTGATGTATTTGTCTTATCCACGCGGTTCATTATTGTTTTGAGCTCATTTGAGGGTTTGAGACGAAAAATGAGGTATATCCAATTCTCGAGTGGACCACATCACAGGAAATAGTGGTAATTGAACGCCTATAGTTAAAAACAGGGCTCACTGTAATGTTTATTTTCCATCCAAACTGTTGATTAAATCACGCATACCTGGATGAAGGGAAAACACTAATATCAGCTTGATCCAAAACTTTTGTGGCTCCAATAAGTTTTTAATGGTGAGAGTTCAGTCACCAGTTTTTCTTAAGGTGTGGTCCACCTGAGTCTTTAATCTGACTCATTTTTTAGATCATGATATACAATGATCTGGAAAAATGGATGGACAGCATGGATATAAGCTACTTTTTGAACAGTACAGTAAGGGGACATTTGGATCTAAGCTACTTTACATAAGCTACTTATGCCACAAGCAGCTTATCTTGATGTCAGCTGCTTGTCTAGCAGATAACATATGTTCGATTTAAAAAAAGAAGTAAAAATGCATATTTGGTTTCCAACATCAAGTATTCAACCCTCATGTCTATTTGGTCCCCCTCACATCCACTGTCCATCATGTGGGGCCAACGTTTGATATGGACCATTCGTTGTGTGGGCTCCATCTTTGATGTGGGCTGTCCATCATTAGTAGCCGACCTTGTGCACTGTCCATTATGTAGGGCTCACCTTCGATTTTGGTCATCCATCATGTGGGGCCCACCATCATAGTTATAGAGCAAGTTGTAAGATTGATACCTGCCATTGCAGGAAAAATAACTTTTTTTTTTTCTTGTAAAATCTAACAATAAATTTAACTTTTAAATTTCAAAAAGGGATAAGATAATTCGGTTGCAATCCCTCTCTATAAAAGAGAGGTTGGAAGATTTCTCCAGACCCAGAGAGAGAGAGAGGGAGAGAGAGAGCTTCCTAGGGTTTGCTGAAAAGCTCCTCTAAGTTGGTGTAATGTAATTTTTTTGTTGTTAATTATGAATTTCAATACAATCTACGTGATGAATGGTTTAGATTAGCTGAAGGGCTAGCAGATATACATATATAAGACATAGGTATATCTACTTGGTGTACAAGAAAGCACCATACATAGGAAATACACATCTCTACATACATGTTGTTTTGGCTTTTAGCATGGAAATTCTTATCGGGCCACAATGACGTGTGGGGCTCAATCCACACGATTCATCATGTTGCTGAAGTCAAAATATGTTAGAACTTAAAAATTCAGGCCGATCTGACCATCCAGCGGCCGTACTGATCAGATAATGATTTTAAAGGTAAAAATGATATTTAGAACTGTTTGGGGTCACAGGACGATCAGATCAAACTGATATTTGGTCCCCCAAACATAAATGGGCCATTGATCGGTTTAGATATGACTAGTGTACCTCAAGTGGACCCCAAATCTAAATAATAAGAAAAATCCAAAAAAATAAAAAAATTATTTGGTTCCTAAAACCTAAGTTGAGTTCCGAAATCTGTCATCCGATCCACAGGATTGTTGGTTCGATCGTACAACGTGAATTACCAAATAAATTGACAGAGAGAAGATTTTGTCAGTCGGACGAACATATGTAACAATGACCTACAGCCCGTAGGTTCAACTTGTAGGTTCGATCTACATATTGTAGGTTCAACCTACAGATCATAGGTCCAACCCAGAAAGAGCGAATCAGACTATTTACCCTCTAATTTTGAGAAATTTGATTAATTAGATCATTTACATGGTAATCCATAATTAATTTTTAATTAATGGGTTATTTAATATCAATTAAATGGAGAATATGGATCTTCTTGATTGATGAAGTGACTTTTTATGTGATTGCGATGGCTACAAACCCTATGTTAAGGGTTCGATCAGATAGGGTTTAAGTGGATTATGTGGTGAACCTTAATGATGATGTTAATCAGGTGGCCCCACCATACGAATTAGTATTAGTTTATCAAAAGAATATTTGTTATCACGTAATGTATTTTAGGAAATTCTTGAATCTTTTTAGTTTGAATATTCTATATCAATCGATCTCACCAAATTTTAAGTTGAGGGATCCGAACTTGTTTCCTTTCCATGTTAGTCAAGATAGCGTGTATTGATAATCTAATTTAACATGTTATTTGATAATTGTTCCGATTATGCTATTTATGAGCTATATAATGCTCAATTACATAAATAAATGTTTGAGAAATTATAGTATCCAAAATCTATGAACTTACAGATACGTGCTTATTTTCATTCATGTATGTTGTGGTCAATCTGTTTATAACCGCAACTTTACAAGTAAATGGTGAAACCTAAACATCATGCATTCATAATACAATTGATCTAAGGGACCTCTAGACGTATTGCATTGCATAGTTGATCCTAGGGAACCTTCTTATAAGAAATGTTGATCCTGGTAGCTACACTGCCAAATGCCTACTAAAATGGTGGAAGCCTTCCCTAATGGCGAATGTGGGTTGACGAATCCCCTACTTGGCACACACATACATCTCATGCATTAAATAAGAACAACAAATATTCATTATATTTTTATTTCTTTTACTATCCTTGATTTGCATGTGAACAAACCCTAGTGGAAACTTTCATTAGGCGTAGCTAGCTCACCCTTTTATTGATGGAATAAAGAAACATATATAATTAGAGTTGAGCCGTTGGCGCAAGACCTTGAAGATGTGGTTGGGCCGATAAATAATCTTATGGACATGTGGCCTTATTTGATTGAAGAAGAGCTTGTTGCTTTGAACTGGTTTCTAGATTATTTTGTTATTCAGATGTTTAGTTTATTTTTAGTTGAAATATGGTGGCTATGAACTTGACATTCTAGATTGAATATTAATTTATTTTGTTCTTTGTTTATGCTCTTTGGTTGATTATGGTGGATGTGGATATGTATTTTGTTTGGTTGGATATTGATTATTTTAATTGAATAAGACCTCAAATGGGTGGATCATCAGATGATTTTATCTACATATAGTGTACAATTGTGGATGAAAATTAGCTTTAACGTAAATTATACTTAAGGATGGCTTTTGATAAAACATATACATGTCGTAATATAAATAAACTTAGTGTATGAGTAGCTCATCAAAACTTGGGATTTGGATGCTCGCTCGACCTTTGATTTTCAAGGTATGACAGCTCGGAAGAAAATTTGTAAAATAAATGGACGTTTTGATTAGCTTATTCGTTCATTTGGTGGGCCTTGTAGTTAAGAGAGAGAAAGAGAAAGAAAATCCGACCTACTGCAATGACCAACAACGCCGCTGCTGCAATGGCACTAAGGGCGTGGTTGGTTGGAGCGCAAACGGAGAGATAAGAGTTGGTTTGATACAAGAGATATATAGATATAGATATGTCGATGTTGGGTTTGTCCCACATCGGCCAGGTTGGACGATGAAAGGAGCTTCATATATCTTATAGTCTCTCCACCTAACAGGGTTAGCCCTTTGGGTGTGACACAACTGGTATTAGAGCTGGGTTATCCTTCCAAAGTCCATAGCGGGGGGGGGGAGTCGAGATCATGTTCCAATAGCCCCATATCCGCCATGCCCAAGCCTAGGTCCTACAAGCGAGGGAGGGTATGCCAAGATCAAAGTTTCGAGAATCCGTGGGGGGGGGGGGGGGGGGGGGGGGGGGGGGGTTGTCCCACATTGACCAGGTTGGATGATGAAAGGAGCTTCATATATCTTGAGGTCTCTCCACCTTATAGGGTTAGCCTTTTGGGTGGTGTGACACAACAGTTGGTTGGACATGAGAGATACATTGATATGTGAATGGTGGGTTGGAGGTTAGAGAGAGACGGAGGTGGGATGGTGGGAGGAAGAACAAATTTTGGGCATTTCTTTTAACAAGAAAGCCCATTCGGTTGGGATTGTCGGCTCGGGTATGCTCAACCTTCATGTTAATTTGAAATCCACCCTGGCCACTAGGTGTGTAACCCCATGTTAAGCCCAAGGCCCAAAAATCAGTCCCATCCATTTTTTAGGTTGACCACGTACACATTGAGAACTAACAACTCTCCCTTCAAAATGTTCCATTTTTGTGACTTGCCTAAATAATGGATGGCTTGATATTTGGGAAGCAGGCCTAAGTTTTAGTGTGGTATTTAATAGTTGGGGTAAATTTTATATAACCATCATGGTGGGACCTTTAAATATTAAGGGCGGATGTCTATCTCCCAACTTTTTCCCTTAGAGTGGCCCACCTGAATCACGGGTCCGCTTGAGTTTTTGGCTATGGGCATAACTTTTATATATATATATATATATATATATATATATATATATATATATATATATATATATATATATATATATATATATATATATGCGCACACTGAAAGTGGATTGCATCATGCCCATTATTGGATAGAAATTGGTCTAGGCAGGGGCTCCATGGGACCACCCATGATATATGGGTTTTATACACACACCTTTTATCAGTTTGTCCATATCTCTTTAGGGCATGACCAAAAAATGAGGCAGATCAAGGTTCAAGTGGAGCACACCACAGGAAGTAGCAGTGATGATGATGCATCCATGCCGTCCATCCATATTGAAAGTTCATTTTAGGGAATGATCCAAAAAATGAATCAGTACCAAATGGGCCATGGTACAGGAAACAGTTCTGATTGACCATTAAAAACTTACTGTGGGCCACAAAAACGTTGGATAAAGATGATATTTCTTTGGTCTCTTCATCTAGACGTTTGTGACCTTATCAACAGGTTTGATGGAAAATTTGGCAAATAAACATTTCAGTGAAATCCATGAAGTTTTCAATGGTAGAGATTCAATCACATCTATTTCTATGGTGTGGTCCACCTAAGATTTGAGTCTGCTTTGTTTTTGGTATCATACTCTAAAATCATCTTTCAAAATGGTTGGATGGTGTGGATTTAAGACACATACATCACTGTGAGCCCCACCATCAGGGGTCCCACCCACCTTGGTCGATCCGAGGTCTCACCTAATCCGCTAGGGCATATCTCTCCGGCAGATTAAGTGCGCATGGCCTCACCCAAGACAGTGTGGCACTTATCGTGGGGCGCACCTTAATAAATGTATTCTACATCCACACTGTCCATCTATTTTTCTAGGGCATGAGCCCAAAAAATTAAGGAGATCCAAAACTCAAGTGGACCATGCCATAGGAAATAGTGGTGATTGACCACTAAAAACTTTTCATGGGACACAAAAGTTTTTGTACAAGCTGATGTTTGTTTTTTCCCTTCATCCAGGTTTGTGTTACTTATCAACATGTGGATGGCAAATAAATATAACAATGGGCCCTAGGAGGTTTTTAAAGGTGGGGCTCAATCATGACCTATTTCCTATAGTATGGTCCACCTAGGATTTGAATCTGCCTTCATTTTTGGATCATGCTTTAAAATGATTTGGAAAAGTAGATCGACAGCATGGATATATATACATACATCAAGGTGGGCCCCACCGTATGTTGAGTGTGGAGCCTATCACACCAAAGCATAGTCGAGTGCCCGGACGGTCTTTGGACCGGGCGCCTGATATTAATGAATTTGAGACAGTATGTCTCCAGACTGCTCTGTGAACAGGTGGGCGCCCGACGGTCAAGTGGACCGGGCGCCCAATAATAGGCTGTTTTGGCCTGTAGCTCGCTGGACTGTTTTAGCATTGGGCGAGCGCCTGACCGGCCACGAACTTAAGTGCGGGGTTTCCTATTTTTTGCTCTATTTTCGGGGTTTACTATATAAACTGGTGTAAACCGAGATTAGGCCATGGGATTACGGTTTCTATACGTCCAAAGGTGAGAAAGAGGTGAGGGAATTAGCAAAAGAGCCATCTTTGTGCATGGGAGCATAGGAGAAGGTAAGTGTATTGCTTGTAACTTCGTTTTCTTCATAGTGGAGTTTTACACCGGAGTTTTTTACCCTTGTTTGGAGTTTTTCCACGTAAATTCTATCTTGTGGATTGTTGGTTTGTGTGAATTCTACTTCTAGTTATTATTTTTTCTTGTTTATCGTTTGTGGGTGAGACCGGAGATTGGATTTCAGTTCACCGGCGTTGTTGGTGTGCTGCGCAACACCGTAAGGGCCATACCAACTTGGGTGAGGCCCGGGGCACACGCACAATATGTTGTTAAAAGCTTTCCAGAAAAAAAAAAAAAAAAAAAACAACCATGGCAATTAATCCTTAATTTTTTATAGTGCTCACCCTGATGTGTAGTAAGATATACTTTGACCATTTCATGTATAATTCTACTTTTAGAGTTCATGCCTGATTCTTAATTGGGCTGGCCTTGACACCATAGTTCGAAAAAAGGACCAAAATTTCGGCTTGATTCTATTTAGCCAGGTTAGGTTGACTTGATCGGACTTGATATGTAATAATTTAGTTGAGAAATGTTTTGGTTAATCATAGATGTTTGAATGGCTGTGAGTACTTAAAATGGCATAGGCTCTCACAACTATAGTGCTTCGCTACTGTGAGACATGCATTCCACCATTGAGGTGATGCATAAAGACTTGATTTTTTTTATTTCTTTTAATTTATTAAAATGCCAATCAAATCAGTGAGTGAATCAGTTCAAGTTGAGTCCAGTCAGCTGAGTTGGCAAGCTAACTTGACAAGTCAATACTGCGCTCCGCTGGCAGCAAGTTTCGTAGTGACCAGACTCAAAAGTAATGTCCAGTTGAATTGACTCGGCTAAGATTTGCCCGGAGTAGCTGAGTTTTAGAACTATGCTTGACACCAACATTTGAAGCGTGTCAGGACCTTATCCAGATATGGTTAAATGGCCATCTTAAAACAGATGTAGGTATAAATAACAATATTATGAGGCAGGTCTACTAGTAAGGGTACGTTTGGTTGCACACAATATTACGCAGCAAATTAGACTGATTATCATTAATATCTTTAAATTTCATGATATTCAATGCGATGAAACACACCCAAGGACTTTCAGTTGAGTTTCATGCAGATGGGTCCCATCTAGGTCTAGCAAGGCTCGGTCCAAAGTACACCCAGGTCCGTAGCTCACGTGGCAGACTGAGTGAAGATAGCCTTGTTTCAACACTAAGGTCATGGTATCGATTCCCATAGTAGGGGTGGCTAACACTGTAATGTGACTAAGAGGTGTGGGTGGGTGTACGCTAACAAGTGGGTTGTGTGAACTAACCCAAAAAAAGAAGGATCGGTCCAAAGTGCATACCCACCCAAGAATAGCCTTTTTGATTTCCCTAATTTTAAGTGTTATTGGTCAGCTCAGGCCCTTTTGAAAATAAGCACAAGTGAGTATTTTCTTTGATTTGGTGGCTTTTTTAGCCATTTATGTTGAATTGTTGGTATCTCAATGCATTGATGGAGTAAGATTATCCAAGCACATGCATCATGTGATTACACATGTAAAATAAAGATATCTCAATCCCAATTGTTTAAATTGTCTATCGGGTTTCATAGGTACAATGTCACTAATTGTATTCATTGATAGTTGTTGTTCGCTGTTCTCTCCCAATTTCACTTTTGGCCATGTGTGGTGTGTACAGACGTGCTAGAACGGACTATGCAGCTCGACACCAACTGAACAACTTTGACCCTAAGCATCAAGATAGACAGATACGTTGAACTCGATCATATATAACTGAGACTTGAGAAGATCGGTTGCTTATTTAGCCACTTGCAAGATGTTGTTTATCATGACCAGGCTACTATTGGAGGGTGGGATTCTTCCTCCGAAAATGGGTTGTACCTTGCCTTCCACAAGAAATGGCTTTTCAGATACAATCCAAAAACACTTACAATCAGTTGCAAGAATCGCAACCGTTGAACACCTCTTCAAAAAGAGAACTACTTATATTGAGATAAGTTCGTCCACCGTATGAGCATAGATTTGGATTACAGCTAAGGACAACTGCTCTCAAATTACCGACTAAGTTAAGGAATGCTAAAAATGTAAGATAAATGAAAAGTTTGATTTGATTTAATTGGTGTGAGATCCTTGCCTAATCGATTTTCTCTGTTATTTATAGTCTTTCTAGAGGAATAAAACCATATGGATGCCTTCCTTATTCAGTCATTATGGTGATTGTTCAGTGCCCCATTAATCTTATGGACGCTTTTTTTTTTATTCTCTCGGCCGCTACTTCTTGGATGACGTGTTCCAATCATCCAATGCCAGTTGTTATTCCAAAGAATACACTCCACGTATTTCAATAGATCGTATGTGTGTTATACAATTCTTGTGCAATGACACATGTCTCCTTGGGATTGGATCTTTTTGGAATGATAAAAAATAAGATACAACATTAGTTGTCAAAAATAAAATAGAAAATGTTGACACTACAAATTCAAGAAAGAAATGTCCATTACCTTAAGGCTAGGATCACATTGTCAATGCAACTGTGGTGATATTGCCTTATTTGGTTTGAGTGGAAATGGTGTCGGCCACGTGTATATCTACATGAGCATAGAAGATCTTGGTATCAAATGTTCTCTTCAATTATTGTGCAGGTCTATCTTTCTCCTTATTAGTTTCATCCACACCCACTCGGAAAAAAAAAAAGAAAAAAAAGAAAAAGAAAAAAACAACAGACCCACACCAATAATTCAAGGGTCTGTCCCTTTCTTTATTGGTGTCATCAATTCCCAATAATGAAAAAACTGGAGCCACACAAGAATTCAAGAGAAAAGTTGATACTCCAGTGGATTATGATCTTCCATGCGCATGCACATGTGGGCCACACTACCCCATTTGGTAGACATGACCTCCATTGGAGCTGACCAAGATCATTTTATATCCCCAAAATTGGATAGATGGTATAATCCTAGTCTAAGATTAGTACTGGACATTTGTTTCTTGATTTTGTATTATTAATATTTGTTTTTTAATTTTTTTTTTTTATAGCCATCAATGAGACAACCAGCGACATCATTCCCTGAAGACTAACAAGTAATTTTAACAAATAGGATTGAGATACTTGCATTGCACATGTACAATCAGAGGATGCATGTGCATGAATGATCTTACTCCGTCATTGTACTGACCTATTGACAATTCACCATAGCCGGCTACGTTGGACCCAATGAAATTACTCGGTTGTGCTTGTTTTCAAAGGGAAAGTGCTGTCCCTGCTGAACTTGAAACCGATGTGGGCCCACCCACCGTCATGTTTGTGAGAAATCCACCCCGTCCATCCAATTTGGGAGCTAGTTTAGGATATGCCACAAAAAATAAGACGGATCCAAAACTCAAGTGAACTAGGCCACAGGAAATAGTGGTGATTGACCACTAAAAACTTCTTATGGGACACAAAAGCTTTTGTACAAGCTGATGTTTGTTTTTTCCCTTCATCCAAGTTTGTGTTACTTATCAACATGTGGATGGCAAATAAATATAACGGTGGGCCCTAGGAGGTTTCTAAAGGTGGGGCTCAATCATGACTTGTTTCCTATAGTATGGTCCACCTGGGATTTGAATCTGCCTTCATTTTTGGATCATGCTTTAAAATGATTTAGAAAAGTAGATCTACAGCATGGATATATATAAATACATTAAGGTGGGCCCTACCGTATGTCGAGTGTGGAGCCTATCACACCAAAGCATGGTCGGGTGCCCGGACGGTCTTTGGACTAGGCGCCCGATATTAATGAATTTGAGACAGTATGTCTCTGGACTGCTCTATGAACAGTCGGGCGCCCGACGGTCAAGTGGACCGGGTGCCCAATAATAGATTGTTTTGGCCTGCAACTCGCTGGACTGTTTTAACATTGGGCGGGTGCCCGACCGGCCACGAACTTAAGTGCGGGGTTTCCTATTTTTTGTTCTATTTTCATGGTTTACTATATAAACGGGTGTAAACCGAGATTAGGCCATGGGATTAGGGCTTCTATATGTCCAAGGTAAGAAAGAGGTGAGGGGATTAGCAAAAGGGCCATCTCTGTGCATGGGAGTAGGAGAAGGTAAGTGTATTGCTTGTAACTTCGTTTTCTTCATAGTGGCATTTTGCACCGTAGTTTTTTACCGTTGTTAGGGGTTTTTCCATGTAAATTATGTCTTGTGGATTGTTGGTTTGTGTGAATTTTACTTCTAGTTATTATTTCTTTCTGTTTATCGTTTGTGGGTGAGACCGGAGATTGGATCTCAATTCACCGCCGTTGTTGGTGTGCTGCGCAACACCGTAAGGGCCATAACAACTTGGGTGAGGCCCAGGGCAAACGCATAATCTACTGTTAAAAGCTTTCCAGGAAAAAAAAACAACCATGGCAATTAACCCTTAATTTTTTATAGTGCTCACCCTGATGTGTATGTAAGATATACTTTGACTATTTCATGTAATTTAGAGTGCATGCCTGATTGTTAATTGGGCTGGCTTGGACACCATAGTTAAAAAAAAAAGACCAAAATTTCGGCTTGATTCTATTTAGCCAGGTTAGGTTGACTTGATCGGACTTGGTATGTAATAATTTAGTTCAGAAATGTTTTGGTTAATCACAGATGTTTGAATGGCTGTGAGTACTTAAAATGGCATAGGCCGTCACAACTATAGTGCTTCGCAAGTTACTGTGAGACATGCATTCCACCTTTGAGGTGATGCATAAAGACTCATTTTTTTTTATTTCTTTTAATTTATTAAAATGCCAATCAAATCAGTGAGTGAATCAGTTCAAGTTGAGTCCAGTCAGCTGAGTTGGCGAGCTAACTTGACAAGTCAATACCGCGCTCCACTGGCAGCAAGTTTCATAGTGACTAGACTCAAAAGTAACGTCAAGTTGAATTGACTTGGCTAAGATTTGCCCAGAGTTACTGAGTTTTAGAACTATGCTTGACACCAACATTCGAAGACTGTCAGGACCTTATCCAGATATGGTTAAATGGCCATCTTAAAACATATGTAGATATAAATAACAATATTATGAGGCAGGTCTACTAGTAAGGGTACGTTTGGTTGCACACAATATTACGCAACAATTAGACAGATTAATCATTAATATCTTTAAATTTCATGTTCAATGCAATGAAACACACCTAAGGACTTTCAGTTGAGTTTCATGCATATGGGTCCCATCTAGGTTTAGCAAGGCTCGGTCCAAAGTACACCCAGGTCCGTAGCTCATGTGGCAGACTGAGTGAAGATAGCCTTGATTCAACACTAAGGTCATGGCACTGTGATGTGACTAAGAGGGGTGGGTGGGTGTACACTAACAAGTGGGTTGTGTGAACTAACCCAAAAAAAGAAGGATCGGTCCGAAGTGCATACCCACCCAAGAATAGCCTTTTTGATTTCCCTAATTTTAAGTATTATTGGTCAGCTCAGGCCCTTTTGAAAATAAGCACAAGTGAGTATTTTCCTTGATTTGGTGGCTTTATTAGCCATTTATATTGAATTGTTGGAATGTCAATGGATTGATGGAGTAAGATTATCCAAGTACATGCATAATGTGATTACACATGTATAATAAAAGTATCTCAATCACAATTCACTACAAGAAATTCCATTTTTACCGACGAATTATTTCGTCGGTAATCAGTAAAATTTCGTCGGGAAATCTTTTTCCCGACGAATTTTTTCGCGGCTAACATCGTTGCAGAAAGGTTGTCGGTAAAGGTTTTTTCCGACGAAAAAAAATTTGAAGGTAATAATAACACCATTACTGACGAAAAACTTCGTCGGAAAAAAAGTGGTATGTGGGTGAAAAAACTTTTACCGACGAAATGTTTCGTCGGTAATAACTCTTTTTACCGACGAAAAATTTCGTCGGTAAAAGTTTCCCAAGTTTATTACTCACGAAAAATTTCGTCGGTAAAAAACTTTTCCATGTTTTTTACCTACGAATAATTTCATCGGTAATAGTATTTCCTGTCCCGATTTCATTTGTTTTCAAAATTCAGGAAAATTTCTGATATACACCTGTAAAGAAACCTATACATTTTTCTCCTATTCACATCCACATACATACGAATAAACAGAAACTACACCATCCATACACAAATAATCCATTCCACATCCACAAACAAACAATATTCATCCACACACAAATACATATAAGTTAAAAGTCGTATATTAAAAAAAATAATCACGAAGATGAAGGCGGAGGTGGCGTGGCATCGGCGCCAAAGCGTGCAGCGAGAGCCTGAAACATCTCCTGCATCCGTCGCTCATGCTCCTGCCGCTCCTGCCGCAACTCCTCGATCCTCCTCTCCTGCTCCTCCCGTCGCCTCTCCTCCTCCTCCTCCCTATGCCTCTGCTCCTCCTCTCTCTGCCTCTCCAGCTGCTCTCGAATCTCATCGACGACGACTCGTAGCTGCTGAACCTCTCTCTCTGCGATATCAGCTCGGCGTTAAGCGCTCTCACCAGCTACGGATCGGCTGGAGCCACCTCTAGTTTGTGCCATGAGCTTGGCACCATGGCCAAGCCCACGCACATATCCAGAACGGGTGCCAAGCACCTCGCTCAGGATTTCTGGCTCACTCCGCTGACTGCCATCGGGAGTGGGTTGACTGCATATGGTGTCCATCGCTGCCTGTAATGAAAACATATGAAATTTCATAAAAAATGACATGAATGACATTATAATCAATCAATGCGTAATTAAATTTTACAAAGTAAAGATTTTTACCCAATGCTCACTGGCTCTAGGATGAACCCAAGATCCCGTCGCCTGCCGACAGTGAGTCCCTCTGTAGAGGTCTACTGGTCCAGGCTCCTGGCCGGTGACGGAATCTCGCTGCGCAATCGAAAGGAAAAAAGACTTATAATAAATGCCAATCAAAATAATATATTAACTTAATGGCTATCAATAATTTCTTACCATGTCGTACAAATGACTTTGAACCAGCTACGTGGTTCACTTGTAACTTTTCCCTGTTCGCAGAATTTATTCTATTCCTCTTCTGAACACATTATACAAAATACATTTCTATTAATTACGAATTTAATTGCAAATTTAATTGTTACCTTAAGATATCGTACATGTAATTATTACCTGAAAAGCCTCCGATGAAAATCTCTCGCAGAGTATCCGCCAGTCGTTTGTAGTAACGTGTGGCGGTGCGGACAGTATGGCCTCATCGTGTGTCCTGCACCGCTTGTACCGCTGGTGTAACTCTCTGCGGTACTCCTTGAACCGCTCTCTAATCATGTCGTCGACGGCATGAGAAATGTAGGGAACATTCAAATCGAAGTCAAATTTATCCTGCAGTTTCGTAAATAATAAATTAAGGCAATAAACTTATTAACAATATGACTTAACTATAAATGAACTTTCACAAAAGAAAATTTTAATTTACTAAACTTTACCTGAAGGCGCTGACGGATGAGCTGTCACACATCATCTGTCACGTCAGTCCAACGGGGGGTGGTGGCGGGGATCAGAGATCGGCATAGGACACCGACCTCAGACGTAAACAGTCTGGCACTGTCTCTAACAGGTGTAAGGCAGTCCTGTGGGAACTCTACCGCCACCCTACCCTCACGCGTAAGTCGCTCTAAAACTAACCCACGCGTGGGTCCACGTCCTCGTCGGCTGGTAGAAGATGCTGTTGCGAAAATATATATGTAAGTAACAATATAAATAGAAATCACTAAATAAATGTCTATACTTACATGCAGTGCCCGGTGTATGCTGAACCGAAGGATCAGATGACTGTGATGCACCGTGCGACGTCGATGCTGTCTGCGTCGCATCACAGGTGGAAGGGGTAGATTCAATGCGCGAACGACCTGATCTCCCACCTGGTGCCATGACTGAATATATCTGAAATACAAACTTATAAATTTAAACAATGTCAATGCAAGTTTATGAACATCATTGTAGAGTGAATTTGTGCTTATGCTTAGAGAGATGATAAAAATATGATTATACCATTACATTATAATGCAAGCAGAATATAATAAAACCGTAAACAGAATATAAAAGTTGAAAAATCCATTACACATTGTCATTCTATGTTAAATACATATATTTCATTGTAATACAAATCAACTTCGGATCAACTATCCGAAATACTCCCTGCGTAAGTTATCGTACGCTGCACATGTATATGTCAAGCTATATGAAGCACTCGACATTGTTACAGCCAACATGCCAGTCACAATAGGAGAAATCTGATCTCTTGGGACTCCATTCAGATGTGCAAGTGATAATGTCGCATCTTCCATACGAAGTTTCCCGCGGTTATATTCCTCAATCAGGTCCGAAATTTCTTTGAGATTGTATAATCTTTCATCTGAGTCATCGTCTTCCTCCATACATTTCTTGACCAGACCGGGTATCTCTCTGGCCCTACCAGAAGAATATAGGGTCGGAAAGTCCATCCGCAACAGCTGATGAAGTATGCTGCGTGCTTCCGCTATGCTCCAGTTTGTGGAGGACATGATCAGAAAGTGACTTAACTGTAAATGTAGATTATAAATAAGTCAATTCAGGAAAAAAATCATGACTTGTAAAATATATATATATATATATATATATATATATATATATATATATATATATATATATATATATATATGTAATAATCAAATTAATCGAATTGAAAATGACATGTAAATCTTGTATACATTTAATAATCGTTGCCTGAATCATTATCGCTTAGGACTCTTCTTCTTCACCATCACTATCGATGATCAGAATTTCATCTTCATCGTCTGCAACGTTGTCATCGATGAAAGCGTTATCATCTCTAACAATGTCATTTATGATTGAGGCATCAACATGATCAGGTGGCACATCATCTCTATTCAATTGCACCACATCAATATCAACATCTGAATCATTCCCTCTATCCCAAGATGGCATGTCTTCTTGATATGCTTGTTCAACTGACGACGTTCCATTACTCCCTTCATCGTTATCTTCAACGTCTAGTTCGGGAACGTCAAATATGTTCCTGGACTTTATTTTCTGCACCACATGCCAAGAGCCGCCTAACTTGGTGTCAGCGAGGTAGAATACTTGTTCGGCTTGGCCGGCTATGATAAATGGGTCATCTTTAAACCACTTCCGAGATAAATTTATGCTCGTGAAGTAGTTATCAGTCTGTATTCCCAACTTTTTATTTCCAATGTCCCACCAATCGCATTTAAATAAGTACACCCGCTTTCTCATACAATAACTCAGCTCAATAATATCCGTCAAAACGCCATAAAAATCAATTTCTACATCCTCATATGTTCCCTTCACAACCACCCCACTATTTTGTGTGGTCCTATATTTCTCACGCTCCTCAGTGTGGAACCGAATCCCGTTTACAATACAACATGTATATCTAGATACACGTCTATCAGGGCCACACGCCAGTGAGTAGAGCACATCAGACGCATCCGTAGAGTTGCTAGCGCGCAACATCTTCATCTATCATCACGTACAGAATATAAATGTAAGTTTAGGCATTTGAAATTACGTGTAAATATTGTGCAATACTACAATATTGTAATAGGTAGTGAGATAGAAGGTAAATTATCTTACACGTTTTGTAAACCATTCTGGAAACAAATCCTGATGCATTCGATCATAATTTGTAGGGTGTTAGGACTTCATCTCCTCGATGTGTTCGCTATACATAATTGGCACGTTGTCAGCAAGAAATTTTGAGATTAAAACTGTCTGTAGATATACAATTATGTGCGAAGACTTACTCCAAGTACGACTCTATTTCTTCACAGTTATGCAACACATACCACCGCGCCTTCGCTTGATCCCGAAGGTCCATATCCTGAAACGTCGGCGATCCTAAAGGATGGACGTTATGTGCGAATACAGATACGAGTCCTTGTTCATGCTCCTGCCCTTCATCGGCATTCTGATCTTCTCGGTTGAATCTAGTCTCTATGCTACGAAGATACATGGAGCAAAATGTCAGGCACTCATTATCAATGTACGCCTCAACAATGGATCCCTCTGGACGTGCCTTATTCCTCACATATTGTTTTAATGTGTGAAGGTACCTGTACACAAAATCAATATGTTTAGAACATGAAAACATGGATATACGTAGTTTATGAAATGAATAAAAATTTATGATCATTGTTCTATCACCTTTCGATCGGATACATCCAACGATATTGTACTGGGCCTGCAAGCTTCGCTTCGTGCGGTAAGTGAATCGCTAGGTGTACCATGACATCAAAAAACGCAGGTGGAAATATTCTTTCAAGTTTGCAAAGGATTACGACAATATCCTTCTCCAGTCGTTTAATAACCTCTACATTCAAAGATTTCGAACACAAATCCTTAAAGAATATCCCCAACTCAATCAGCGCAGCACTGACATCCTTGTTAAGGAATCCACGAATCGCAACCGGTAGTAGACGTTGAAGAAGGATCATGACAGTCATGACTTTTCATTCCTGTTACCTTACAGTCCGTAATGTTTACGCGCCGAGAGATATTCGATGCATACCCATCGGGAAACTTCACCTTGTTCAACCATTCACATAAACGTTTTTTCTCTAGTTTTGTCAATGTGTAGCAGGCTGCTGGTATAGTATATAAATTTTCATGTGGTTGCAAGTGCAACTCTTTCCTTAAACTCATTGCTTGTAGATCCAATCGAGCCTTAAAACTGTCTTTTGTTTTCTTCTCTATGTTCATCAATGTTCCAAAGACATTGTCACATATATTCTTCTCAATATGCATGACATCCAAGTTGTGTCGTAATTTCAGATGACTCCAATAAGGCAACTAAAAAAAATGCTCTTCTTCCTCCAGTTGTACTCCAATATTGTACGTTTTCTCTTCTTCAAGTGCGGTGCCTTACCAAATCTAACGTCTTCAATGTTACTCAGTTGTTGTAACACATCTTCTGCAGATAGTTCTTTCGGTGGTGGCCTATGATCTTGTTTGCCATCAAAGATTATCGTCTTCCTGCGCCAACTATGATCCCTCGGAAGGAAGCGACGATGGCCCATATAACACATTTTTTTACCATGCTTCAATGACAATGAACAAGTCTCAGTACTACATGTAGGACAAGCCAACTTTCCCTTCGTGCTCCACCCAGACAAATTTCCATATGCAGGGAAGTCATTTATTGTCCACAAGACCGCTGCATGCAATTGAAACGTCTGTTCTGTAAAAGTGTCATACGTCTGGACACCTTGACTCCACAACTCGTTTAACTCATCTACTAACGGTCGCAGATACACATCAATGTCATTCCTCGGTGACTTGGGTCCAGGAATAAGTAACGACATCATAAAAAATGATTCCTTCATACATAACCAAGGAGGTAAATTGTAGGGCATAAGTATCACTGGCCACATACTGTACGAGCTACTCATATTACCAAATGGATTAAAACCATCACTTGCAAGACCTAGCCGAACATTGCGAGAATCCTCTGCAAACCAGTCATATTGCTTATCAAAATTTTGCCAGGCTTCAGAGTCAGCGGGATGCCTCAATGTATTATCATCATGAACACGTTTCTCCTTATGCCACCTCATATCTTCAGCTGTCTTGCTCGACGTAAACAATCTTTGTAATCTGGGTTTTAATGGAAAGTACCTTAACACCTTTTGTGGAATTTTCTTACTCTTAGCTTCGTCATATTTCCACCTAGACTCTCCACATTGTGGACACTCTTCAACATTTTCATGTTCTTTCCAATACAATACACAATCATTTATACATGCATGTATGAGGATGTAACCAAAGTCTCGCATTAAGGATTTTGCCTCGTAATGAGACTTAGGCAATGTCTCACCTTCAGGTAATACTTCTTTCAACAAGCCAAGTAACATGTCGAACGATTTTTTACTCCAACGATTTATTGTCTTTAAATGAAGTAACCTTGTAAGGAAATTCAACTTGGAGAAGTTCCGACACCCCGGATAGAGTGGACGTTACGCATTCCTCAACAACCTACTAAACTTTTCTGATTCGGCATCACCCATAGGAGGAATATCCTGGCTAGTACTTGTCGCTGCAAAATCAGTATCCGCAATTGTTCCCCTTAACACATCCCCAATGATATCTTGCATATCGTCAACATCTTCATCCTCGTCATTAGGCACAATTGGGTCAGCAAGGACTTCAGTGGCCTCAACTCTTTGGTGGAAGTCTTCACCATGATGAATCCACCAAGTGTAACCCTGGTCAATCCCAACTATGAACAAATCATCTTCCAATTTGTCTAATGTCTTGTGAACCATGTTCTTACATTTTCGGCATGGACACCTAATTCTATTACCTGAATCTGCCCGATATCTCACAAATTCTATGAACTCCTTAACACCTTCTTTATACTCTGGGCCAAACCGATTCTTAGCTTGCATCCAACTCTTATCCATATCTACAATGCAAAGATTAGAGTCAGGTTTAGTTTAGGTCATTTGAGTTTAGGATTAGGTTTAGTCATAGGTTGAGATTTTCGGGTTTGGGATCGGGTTTAGGGTTAGGTTTTCGATTTTGGGTCTAAGTTTAGGTTAGGTGAATGGATTTAGGAATAAGTGTAGGTTTAGTTTATGGTATTTGAGTTTAGGATTAAGTTTAGACTTAGGTTTAGATTTTCGAGTTCGGGATCGGGTTTAGGGTTAGGTTTTCGTGTTTGTGTCAAGGTTTATGTTAGGTGAATGGATTTAGGAATATGTGTAGGTTTAGTTTAGGTGATTTGAGTTTAGGATTAGGTTTAGGGCATAGGTTGAGATTTTCAGGTTCGGGATCCGGTTTAGGGTCACATTTTCGTGTTTTGGTCTAAGTTTAGGTAAGGTGAATGTATTTAGGAATAGGTGTAGGTTTAGTTTAGGTGATTTGAGTTTAAGATTAGGTTTAGGGCATAGGTTGAGATTTTCAGGTTCGGGATCGGGTTTAGGGTCACATTTTCGTGTTTTGGTCTAGGTTTAGGTTAGGTGAATGTATTTAGGAATAGGTGTAGGTTTAGTTTAGGTGATTTGAGTTTAGGATTAGGTTTAGGGCATAGGTTGAGATTTTCGGCTTTGGGATCTGGTTTAGGGTCGCATTTTCGTGTTTGGGTCAAGGTTTAGGTTAGGTGAATGGATTTAGGAATAGGTGTAGGTTTAGTTTAGGTGATTTGAGTTTAGGATTAGGTTTAGGGCATAGGTTGATATTTTCAGGTTCGGGATTGGGTTTAGGGTCGCATTTTCGTGTTTGGGTCAAGGTTTAGGTTAGGTGAATGGATTTAGGAATATGTGTAGGTTTAATTTAGGTGATTTGAGTTTAGGATTAGGTTTAGGGCATAGGTTGAGATTTTCGGGTTCGGGATCGGGTTTAGGGTCGCATTTTCGTGTTTGGGTCAAGGTTTAGGTTAGGTGAATGGATTTAGGAATAGGTGTAGGTTTAGTTTAGGTGATTTGAGTTTAGGATTAGGTTTAGGGCATAGGTTGAGATTTTCAGGTTCGGGATCGGGTTTAGGTCACATTTTCGTGTTTTGGTCTAAGTTTAGGTTAGGTGAATGTATTTAGGAATAGGTGTAGGTTTAGTTTAGGTGACATGAGTTTAGGATTAGGTTTAGGGCATAGGTTGAGATTTTCAGGTTCGGGATCGGGTTTAGGGTCACATTTTCGTGTTTTGGTCTAAGTTTAGGTTAGGTGAATGTATTTAGGAATAGGTGTAGGTTTAGTTTAGGTGACATGAGTTTAGGATTAGGTTTAGGCATAGGTTTACATTTTCGGGTTCGGGATCGGGTTTAGGGTCGCATTTTCGTGTTTTGGTCTAGGTCTAGGTAAGGTGAATGTATTTAGGAATAGGTGTAGGTTTAGTTTAGGTGATTTGAGTTTAGGATTAGGTTTAGGGCATAGGTTTACATTTTCGGGTTCGGGATCGGGTTTAGGGTCGCATTTTCGTGTTTTGGTCTAGGTTTAGGTAAGGTGAATGTATTTAGGAATAGGTGTAGGTTTAGTTTAGGTGATTTGAGTTTAGAATTAGGTTTAGGGCATAGGTTTAGATTTTCGGGTTCGGGTTCGGGATCGGGTTTAGGGTCGCATTTTCGTGTTTGGGTCAAGGTTTAGGTTAGGTGAATGGATTTAGGAATAGGTGTAGGTTTAGGTTAGGTGACATGGGTTTAGGATTAGGTTTACGGCATAGGTTGAGATTTTCGGGTTCGGGATTGGGTTTAGGGTCGCATTTTCGTGTTTGAGTCAAGGTTTAGGTTAGGTGAATTGATTTAGGAATAGGTGTAGGTTTAATTTAGGTGATTTGAGATTAGGATTAGGTTTAGAGCATAGGTTGAGATTTTCGGGTTCGGGATCGGGTTTAAGGTCACATTTTCATGTTTTGGTCTAAGTTTAGGTTAGGTGAATGGATTTAGGAATAGGTGTAGGTTTAGGTTAGGTGACATGAGTTTAGGATTAGGTTTAGGCCTATGTTTAGCATTTCGGCTTCGGGATCGGGCTTAAGGTTAGGTTATCGAGTTTGGGTCTAGGTTTAGGTTAGAGTTGTGGATTTAGGAATAGGTGTAGGTTTAGGTTAGGTGACATGAGTTTAGGATTAGGTTTAGGCCTAGGTTTAGCATTTCGACTTCGGGATCGGGCTTAAGGTTAGGTTATCGAGTTTGGGTCTAGGTTTAGGTTAGAGTTGTGGATTTAGGAATAGGTGTAGGTTTAGTTTAGGTGATTTGAGTTTAGGATTAGGTTTCGGCATAGGTTGAGATTTTCGGGTTCGGGATCAGGTTTAGGGTCGCATTTTCGTTTTTGGGTCAAGGTTTAGGTTAGGTGAACGGATTTAGGAATAGTGTAGGTTTAGTTTAGGTGATTTGAGATTAGGATTAGGTTTCGGCATAGGTTGAGATTTTTGGGTTCGGGATCGGGTTTCGAGTTAGGTTTTCGTGTTTGGGTCTAAGTTTAGGTTAGGTGAATGGATTTAGGAATAGGTGTAGGTTTAGTTTAGGTGATTTGAGTTTAAGATTAGGTTTAAGCCTACGTGTAGGATTTTGGGTTCGGGATCGGGTTTAAGGTTATGTTTTCGAGTTTGGGTCTAGGTTTAGGTGAGAGTTGTGGATCTAGGAATAGGTGTAGGTTTAGGTTAGGTGACATGAGTTTAGGATTAGGTTTAGGCCTACGTGTAGGATTTCGGGTTCGGGATCGGGCTTAAGGTTATGTTTTCGAGTTTGGGTCTAGGTTTAGGTGAAATTCGTGGATTTAGGAATAGGTATAGGTTTAGGTTAGGTGACATGAGTTTAGGATTAGGTTTATGCCTAGGTTTAGCATTTCGGCTTCGGGATCGGGCTTAAGGTTAGGTTATCAAGTTTGGGTCTAGGTTTAGGTTAGAGTTGTGGATTTAGGAATAGGTGTAGGTTTAGGTTAGGTGACATGAGTTTAGGATTAGGTTTAGGCATAGGTTTAACATTTCGGCTTCGGGATCGGGCTTAAGGTTAGGTTATCGAGTTTGGGTCTAGGTTTAGGTTAGAGTTGTGGATTTAGGAATATGTGTAGGTTTAGTTTAGGTGATTTGAGTTTAGGATTAGGTTTCGGCATAGGTTGAGATTTTCGGGTTCGGGATCGGGTTTAGGGTCGCATTTTCGTGTTTGGGTCAAGGTTTAGGTTAGGTGAATGGATTTAGGAATAGGTGTAAGTTTAGTTTAGGTGATTTGAGATTTGGATTAGGTTTCGGCATAGGTTGAGATTTTCGGGTTCGGGATCGGGTTTCGGGTTAGGTTTTTGTGTTTGGGTCTAAGTTTAGGTTAGGTGAATGGATTTAAGAATAGGGGTAGGTTTAGTTTAGGTGATTTGAGTTTAAGATTAGGTTTAGGCCTACGTGTAGGATTTCGGGTTCGGGATCGGGTTTAAGGTTATGTTTTCGAGTTTGGGTCTAGGTTTAGGTGAGAGTTGTGGATCTAGGAATAGGTGTAGGTTTAGGTTAGGTGACATGAGTTTAGGATTAGGTTTAGGCCTACGTGTAGGATTTTGGGTTCGGGATCGGGCTTAAGGTTATGTTTTCGAGTTTGGGTCTAGGTTTTGGTGAGAGTCGCGGATTTAGGAATAGGTGTAGGTTTAGGTTAGGTGACATGAGTTTAGGATTAGGTTTAGGCCTAGGTTTAGCATTTCGGCTTCGAGATCGGGCTTAAGGTTAGGTTATCGAGTTTGGGTCTAAGTTTAGGTTAGGTGAATGTATTTAGGAATTGGTGTAAGTTTAGGTTAGGTGATTTGAGATTAGGATTAGGTTTACGCATAGGTTTATAGTTTCGGGTTCGGGATCGGGTTTAGGGTTAGGTTTTCAAGTTTAGGTCTAGGTTTAGAGTTAGGTGAATTAAGTTTAGGTTTCGGTTTAGCCGTAGCTTATAGGTTTTAGTTTTAGGTTTATGGTTTCAGGTTTAGGGTGTAGGTCTTGGAGGCTCAAACAACTCAAGGATAGCTCCGACGCACATCCGGGTCTGCTCCACACAAAGCGGGTCTGTCCAAATGGCCAGGCCACCCATATTGCTGTCCATAGGAAATGGACAGCTTCATCATGGTCATAACAGCGGTTCCCACCTTCCAGGGACCCCCGCTCAACACCCGGATAGCTCCGACGCACATCCGGGTCTGCTCCATTAATTTCGAGCTAATACGTAAACACGGGCCTGTCCAAATGGCCAGGCCACCCATATTGCTGTCAATAGGAAATGGACAGCTTCAGCATGGTCACATCAGCGGTTCCCACCTTCCAGGGACCCCCGCTCAACACCCGGATAGCTCCGACGCACATCCGGGTCTGCTCAATTAATTTCGAGCTAATACATAAACACGGGCCTGTCCAAATGGCCAGGCCACCCATATTGCTGTCAATAGGAAATGGACAGCTTCAGCATGGTCACATCAGCAGTTCCCACCTTCCAGGGACCCCCGCTCAACACCCGGATAGCTCCTACGCACATCCGGGTCTGCTCAATTAATTTCGAGCTAATACATAAACACGGGCCTGTCCAAATGGCCAGGCCACCCATATTGCTGTCCATAGGAAATGGACAGCTTCATCATCATGGTCTAAACCGCGGTTCCCACCTTCCAGGGACCCCCGCTCAACACCCGGATAGCTCCGACGCACATCCGGGTCTGCTCCATTAATTTCGAGCTAATACATAAACACGGGCCTGTCCAAATGGCCAGGCCACCCATATTGCTGTCCATAGGAAATGGACAACTTCATCATCATGGTCTAAACCGCGGTTCCCACCTTCCAGGGACCCCCGCTCAACACCCGGATAACTCCGACGCACATCCGGGTCTGCTCCATTAATTTCGAGCTAATACATAAACACGAGCCTGTCCAAATGGCCAGGCCAACCATATTGCTGTCCATAGGAACAGGACAACTTCAGCATGGTCACAACAGCGGTTCCCACCTTCCAGGGACCCCCGCTCAACATCAACATCAATCAACTACTCTTAATCACAAGTATCATGTTCGTCATCTAATTTGTCACTAAATGATAATATAATAAAATCAGTTGCCCATCCAAGGATGGATAGATTGAAATGCTATCATTATTTCCATTTAAATGCCCAAGCCTAAATTTCGACAGCATCTCCCCCTATCTCTCCAGATATATTTATCTTACATTTCATTTCCACGTCAACTATCCACACATTGTGTGGATTAAATTGACAATGGAATTAAACATAAGAAACATATCCAGAGAGAATAAGAGAGTTACCGCACGAAACTAATGACGGAGCATGTACATGACAAACAATGATAACATTCCAATCTATCCAACCTTGGACTGTCCAACAGGATAATTTGGCAGATTTCTATACCTCCAAAACACACTTTATCTATGCTCGGCAATATAGAAATCTCCAAATGGGCTAACTGATTCTATTATACTACCATTTGTGGACAAAAATTAACTATTAATAATAAGCTAAATCCATCCACAACATACACAAGTACATGAAAATGACAGAATCATCAACACCATGAATCAAGTCTAATCAAATACCTAATGACTATTTTCTGAACAAATAAGTATGTATGGGGCCCAACATGGGAATCAGATTGCGTCCGCATGATCGTGTAGAGTAAAGTCAGTTGGGCCCACCTAGAATGTATGTAATTTATCTATTCCGTCCTTATGTTTTTCCACCTCATTTTAGTGGTTGAGCCCAAAATTTAAGCATATCCAAATCTCAAGTGGACCATGCCATGGGAAACAGTGGGAATAATGATTTCCACCATTCCCAGGCCCTATAGTGATCTTTATTTGTCATCCAACCTGTTCATAAGATCACATGGATATGGATGAAGGGAAAACACAAATATCAGCTTAATCTAAAACTTCCGTGTCCTCCGAGAATTTTTCAATTATAGACATTCAGTTCACACTTGTGGTGTGGTCCACTTTAGGTTTTGATATGCTTCATTTTTGGGCACCATACCTAAAATTTCCTATTATGATGGATGGATGGAGTGGATAAAATACGTCCGGCCCTCACAGTGGACAGCGACGGTGGCCCCACAGGCAGTGGACAGTGACGTGGGCCCCACAGCCAGTGGACAGCGATGGTGGGCCCCACAGCCAGTGGACAGCGACGGTGGGCCCCACAATTAGGTATTTCATTTTTTTTAATTTATAAATCACAAATTTGAAAATTAAAATTTAAAATCCCTAATTAGGGATTTTAATTTCGAAATCCCTAATTAGGGATTTACTAAATCAGTGGGCCCCACCAAATAGTGGACAGCTAAGGCGGACCCCACATGCAATGGATGGTGGACAGCGACGGTGGGACCCACATGCAACAGCAACGGTGGGACCCACATGCATTGGACAGCGATGGTGGGACACACATGCATTGGATTTTGGCAGTGGGCCCCACAATCAACAATGAGGAGAGAGAGAGAGAGGAAATGGAGGAAGAAGGAAGGGATAGATTTTTACCGGACGTGGCGGCGGCGTACGAAGGCCGGCGGAGTGTCTTAGCTAGCGGCGGTGGGACGCCGGTGAGATGGTCGGCTGAGATGGGTGGTCGGCTGAGATGGTGGGACGCCGGTGACCGGACGCCGGACGACGGACGGTGGTCGGTGACGAGAGAGACGGATGGTGAAGGCCGGAAGATCGAGAGAGAGAGAGAGAGTGAAAGAGAGAGAGAGAGAGAGAGAGAGAGAGAGAGAGAGAGAAATGAGGGCCGATCGTGCTGTTAAAAAAATTAAAAGACTTTTACCGACGAAATTTTTCGTCGGTAAAAGTCAGTTCAAAAACTTTTACCGACGAAACGTTTCGTCGGTAAAAGTCTTTCTCACCCTTTGGCGGGAACTTGGCTTATTATTACCGACGGCAAGCAACTGTAAGCAATAAGGACTTTTACCGACGAACTATTTCGTCGGTAAAAAAATTGAATTTTACCGACGCAAAGTTTCGTCGGTAAAAGTCATAGTTTTTGTTTTCATTTTTAGCAGCGGCTTACTTCGTCGGCAATAAACTTTTTACCGACGAAATTTTTATTTCGTCGGTAAAAGTGTATGGCGGGAAGGAATGGAGCGGTGGCCGGAGATTTTTACCGACGATATTTCAATTTCGTCGGGAAAAGTGGTTTTTCCCAACGAAAATTATTTCGTTGGTAATACTTTCGTTGGTAAAAATCCCTTTTCTTGTAGTGATTGTTTAAATTGTCTATCAGGTTTCATAGGTATAATGTCACTAATTGTCTTCATTGATAGTTGTTGTTCATTGTTCTATCTCAGTTTCACTTTTGGCCACGTGTGGTGTGTACAGGCATGCTAGAACGGACTATGCAGCCCGACACCAACTGAACAACTTTGACCCTAAGCATCAAGATAGATAGATACGTCGAACTCGATCGTATATGACTGAGACTTGAGAAGATCGGTTGCTTATTCAGCCACTTGCAAGATGTTGTTTATCACGATCAGGCGACTATTGGAGGGTGGGATTCTTCCTCCAAAAATGGGTTGTACCTTGCCTTTCACAAGAAACGGCTTTTCAGATACAATCCAAAAACACTTACAATCGGTTGCAAGAATCGTGACCGTTGAACACCTTTTCAAAAAGAGAACTACTTATATTGAGATAAGTTCATCCACCGTATGAGCGCAGATTTGAATTACAACTAAGGACAACTACTCTCAAATTACCAACTAAGTTAAGGAATGCTAAAAATGTAAGATAAATGAAAAGTTTGATTTGGTTTAGTTGGTGTGAGATCCTTGCTTAATCGATTTTCTTTGTTATTTATAGTCTTTCTAAATGAATAAAACCATATGGATACCTTCCTTATTCAGTCATTATGGTGATTGTTCAGTGTCCCCTTAATCTTATGGATGCTTTGTTTTTTTAATTCTCTTGGCCACTACTTCTTAGATGACATGTTCCAATCATCCAATGCCAGTTGTTATTCCAAAGAATAAACTCCAAGTATTTCAATAGATCATATGTGTGTTATACAATTCTTGTGCAATGACACATGTCTCCTTGGGATTGAATCTTTTTGAAATGGGAAAAATAAGATACAACATTAGCCGTCAAAAATAAAATAAAAATGTTGACACTACAAATTCAAGAAACAAATGTCCATTACCTTAAGGCTAGGATCACATTGTCAATGCAACTTCGGTGATATGATCTTATTTGGTTTGAGTGGAAGTGGGGTTGGCCACGTGTATCTCTACATGAGCATAGAAGATCTTGGTATCAAATTTTCTCTTCAATTATTGTGCAGGTCTATCTTTCTCCTTGTTAGTTTCACCCACACCCACTCGAAAAGAAAAACCTAGAAAGGAAAAAAAAAAAGACCCGCACCAATAATTCAAGAGTCTGTCGCTTTCTTTATTGGTGTTATCGACTCCCAATAATGAAAAATCTGGGGCCACACACAATAATTCAAGAGAAAAGTTGATACTCAAGTGGATTATGATCTTCCATGCGCATGCGCATGCACATGTGGGCCACACTACCCCATTTGGTAGACACAACCTCCAGTGGAGCTGACCAAGATCATTTTATATCCCCAAAATTGAATAGATGGTATAATCCTAGTCTTAGATTAGTACTGGACATTTGTTTCTTGATTTTGTATTATTAATATTTGTTTTTTAAATTTTTTCTTTTTATAGCCATCAATGAGACAACCAGCGACATCATTCCCACGAGACTAACAAGTAATTTTAACAAATAGGATTGAGATACTTGCATTGCACATGTACAATCAGAGGATGCATGTGCATGAATGATCTTACTCCGTCATTGTACTGACCTACTGACAATTCACCGTAGCCGGCTACGGTCGACCCAATGAAATTACTCAGTTGTGCTTGTTTTCAAAGGGAAAGTGCTGTCCTTGCTAAACTTAGAAACGGATGTGGGCCCACCCACCGTCATGTTTGTGAGAAATCCACCTCATCCATCCGTTTTGGGAGCTAATTTAGGAAATGCCACAAAAAATAAGACGGATCCAAAACTCAAGTGGGACACATGAGAGGAAATGGTGGGGATTCAATGACCACTGTTGATAGCCGTAGAAGTTTTGTACAAGGCTAAGTTTTTTGTGTTTTTACTTTAGCCCAATGAGAATGACCTTATAAAGGGTTTGGATGGCATATAAACATCAAGGTGGAGCAAGGAAGGTTTCAGCGGTAGGAATTTCTTTCCCCAGTTTCCCCTCGCGTATGGCCCACTTGAGTTTTGGATTCGCTTTATTTTTCATCATATTTCCTAATATGAGCTAGCAAAATGGATGGACATGTGGATTTCTCGCTTATATCATGGTGGGCCCCACCTGGAACTTCCTGGAAAGCCCTTGGAAGAAAATCCCCATCCATGTCAGGGTGCCGATGAAAAGATTCCATGTGCACATGTATAGATTGCGGTCCACAGTTACAAATAAAGAGTTCATACATAAAATAGCAATTTTGTTGGACTAAATCTGTCTTCTAATTCATCCCCATAACTCCTACATTATTACCTCATCCCTCCCTTCCGATGCCTCAAATTCAATATTGAAAATTGAGAAATGATATGATACAGTATGATAGGGTAAACAGTAAATATGAACCACACTTAATAGCAATGTCTACCACGGATGGCCAGGATGTCATGTCCCTATGATTTTTTGAGCCGTAACATCCAAGGCAGAGGTCAACATATGGTTGGTCATGATTATTCATCATGTAAGCTTTGCTACTGTGGAGTAATTCAACAAGTTGGTAGGGCACAAAGGATGTGGTATATGCAGGCATACAACCACTGCACTAACGGGGCAATGTGTACGTCGATTGGACTGTATAAATCGTTTTTTATTGGACTCTATAAATTGTTGACCTCACTGCAGATAGGCATAACTATCGGTGATCTAACCAGTAACTAATGGATACTTTTGACTATATTTCATTGTAACCATCCATTTTGATCATCATAAGCCTTTTGGCTTAGTTTCATGCATGTAGACGGGCACCTCTAGGCATAGCAGGCTTGGCCCAAACTCTCAACCTTTGGGGTGAGTGTCAATAGCAGCTTGCATTTCAATGAAATCCGACCACATCGTGCCTGCATTGACCATAGGGCAGGCTCAATCCACATCCTTTAGAAAACTAGAGTACTTTCATTAGATGCGAATTACATGGTATTCCATAGATATCCCTAGTGACCTTGATTATCTTCATTGGATGAGGATTGAATCACTGACTAATTTGATAACCTATTGTGACTTAATATGGTGAGATTTGATTAGCCCACCTGCTGCTATAAGAGATGGATGTGAATTTGCTGTGATTGAAATCTACATGGGCGCTTGGTAGAGATCCTCATCAGTTTTTCAAGACGACAATAAGACCGGAGTCCAAAAATCATGCAGATTCAAAACTCAGGTGGGCCACACCATGAGAAACAATCAAAATGAAAAGGTTAACATTATTTGACATAACCATGATATTAATATGCCATCCAAACCGTTAATAAATTAAGCTACCCCCAAGATAAATTGTAGGCATGAATATCAACCTGATCCAAAACTTTTGTGTCCCGCACGAAGTTTCCAATAGCGGTAATCAAACCTCGCATTCATGTGACGAGGTATTTGACACAGAAATCTCTTTCGACCCACTTCTTCTGACCACATGTACTTCACGGGGTTGGGAACGCGGGCAATTTCTGTCCACAGAGATGGTCAAATCCTGTTGCGTGCGGTCACCAATTTTTTTGTCTTTTTTATTTATTTTTATTTTTATTTTAAAACCCACTCCTGCCGCACACCAGTAGGTACTCGAACGGTGACAGTAAGATCGTCCATTACACATGTCTCAATTCTAATCGTTGAAATTGTGTGTCAGTTTCATTGGAATGATGTCGCTGATTGTTTCATTGGTGGTCAAAACAAAAAAAATAACAACAAAAAGTAAAAATAAAAAATAAAAATGTTGCCGATACAAAATCACGAAAGAAATGAGGCTAAGATTATATCATCAGTACTATACTATACTGTGCATGAGCGTGGAATATCATAATGCATAGGAGTATTGATTTTTCTTTTGAATTAGTGTCGGCCAATCTTTTTCTTTATTGCTGGCACCCACTCACTTTCAAGCTAGACTTATTTTAGGGCAGGAAATAAAAAATGAAGCAGATCCAAAACTTACAGGAAAAAGTGGTAAAAGAAATTCTCCCTATTGAAACCTTCATGTGGTCCACCTTGGAGTTTATATGCCATCCAAATAGTTTTTAAGGTCATTTTTACTTAGATGAGTTGAAAAAATAAAAAATTAGCTTAATACTAAATTTTTGTATTGAAAATATAAATATTTAAGCCAATACCAAACTTTTGTAGATCATGTAATTATTATTTCACTGTTGGTCACTCGATCCCCACCGTTTTCCTCTCGTCTAGCCCTCTTGAGTTTTGGATTTACTTCATTTTTTGTCTGGTACACAAAGATAAGTGGACAATAGAATGAGCTGGGTGGATATATATATATATATATATATATATATATATATATATATATATATATATATATATATATATATATATATCACAGTGGGCCCCATGTAACTTCTATGTACAGGAGCTTCCTGTATGACTCTTCTGTAGGAAATCGCATTCCATTTGGACTTAGCTAGAGGCAGACGGTACCGTTACTTATATGTTTTATCCATGACATCCATCAATTTTGACAAATCATTAGAGCTTGAGCCCAAAAAGGAAGTAGATGAAAGGCTAAACTGAACCAAACCACGTGAATAAGTTGGGATTGAACTCTCACTGTTGAAAACTAGCCCCTTGGTGGCTCCCGCGGCTGGTGAAGGTGGACCCGGCCACAGAAACCGTGGTAATTGAATATTCACCGTTAAAAACTACTTAGGGCCACCAGAATGTTTATCTTCCATCCAATCTTCTGATAAGGTAACAAAGACCTGGGTAAAGGGACCAAACAAATATCAGCTTAATCCAAAACTTCTGTAGCACACGAGAATTTTGTCAGTCACTACTGTTTCTTCTTGTGTTGTGGTCCACTTGAAATTTGGATCTATTTAATTTTGGGAATCATACCCTAAAATGAGCTGTCAAAACAAATGAACAGCAAGGATGTGAGGTACATAAATCAAGGTGGGCCCCACAGTCATGGATACATCCACCTTGGTAGATCCACTGAAGCCGCGCACACGAGGATTTCAGATACACAAGCATACAGCCAGACAAGATCCTTTCACACCATAAGACGTTTGACTACATTGAAATCGTAAAGATCATACCAGAACTCCGATAGAGCTCATTACACTATCTCTCCTCTTCTCATCTCTTCCATATTTCCTACCAATCTCATTCTGTGCTCCAAAGCCATGGATTTCATCAGCCCAGTCATCGACATCGTGTCTCGCCTCTTACATCCCATCACTGGACGCATACGATATGCCGTCAAGCTCCGAGTAAACATCGACTCCCTCAAGAATTCCATGAACCAATTGAAACGTGTAAGGGACGACGTGAAGACCAAGGTGGATGTTGCCGAAAGACAACTGCTCCAACGCAAGAGCCACGTGAATCGGTGGCTAGAAGGCGTAGATGCCATCGAAGGAGAAGTAAATGAGATGGAGGGAGCTTATCAGAAAATGATGAGGTGTCCTGGTAACTGTCGTCCGAATTGTTGGTCAGGCTACAAGCTCAGCAAGAGAGCGGAGGAGAAGCTGACAGATGTAGATAAGTTGAAGAGCGTTGGTGATTCCTTCGATGTAGTGGCAGAGAAACCGCCCACAGATGTTGTGGAAGAGCAGCCTAGCACTTCAGTTCTGGGCATGGACTTGACGTTTGAGAAGGTTCGTGGCTGCCTCAGAGAAGATAGTGTGAGAGTCGTGGGGATATATGGAATGGGGGGTGTGGGTAAGACCACACTCTTGAAAAAGATTAACAATGAGACAACCCATGGTTTCAATGTGGTGATTTGGGTAGTGGTGTCTAAAGAAGTAGATGCGGAAAGGATTCAAAAGGACATCGGAAATAGGCTAGGTTTGTCCTGGCAAGAAAATACGAGCAAGGAGAGACGGGCTACGGACATACACAAGGCCTTGAGTAAGATGAAGTTCATGCTACTGCTAGACGATATATGGCAGCGGCTAGATCTGGATACGGTTGGAATTCCTCGTCCAAGCAGCCAAAATCAGAGCAAGGTTGTTTTCACGACCCGAAGTGAGACTGTGTGCGGCCAAATGGATGCTGACAAGAAGGTCAAAGTCGAATGTCTCCCGAAGAAGGAAGCATGGGATCTTTTCCGAGAGAAGGTTGGTGAAGAGACCTTGAATTCTCATCGAGAGATTCTGGGCCTTGCTGAGCTTGTTGCAGCAGAATGCCGTGGTCTACCCCTTGCGCTCATCACAATTGGGCGGGCCATGGCGAGCAAGAAGACGCCCGAGGAGTGGAAGCATGCAATAACAGCTCTCGGAAGGTCACCAGCTGAGATATCAGGTATGGAAGATGAAGTCCTTTTCATTTTGAAATTCAGTTATGATAGTCTTCGTGACGACATTATCAAATCCTGCTTCCTCTACTGTTCGCTGTTTCCGGAGGACTACATCATTGACAAAGAACATCTCATAGATTACTGGATTGGGGAAGGATTCTTAGATGAGTGGGATGATGATCTTGATAATGCTCGTAACAAGGGCCATGATGTCACCGGAACCCTAAAGGCCGCATGTTTGTTGGAGAGTGGTTATGATGAGAAAATACATGTGAAGATGCACGACGTGATACGTGATATGGCTTTATGGATATGTTCTAAATGTGGGAAGAAGAAGAACAAGTTTCTGGTGCAAGCGGGAGTTGGATTGAGAAAGGCGCCAGCTGTCGAGAGATGGACGGATGCAGAAAGGATATCTCTAATGAAGAATAAAATTGAAGAAATAACAGAGACGCCTAAGTGCCCCGTCCTCTTAACCCTAATGCTCCAATCGAATTATAATTTGAAAAAGATCCCAAATGAACTTTTTCAATTCATGCCTCATCTAAGAGTTTTGGATCTGTCAGTTACTAGAATTGAAGAAATCCCACCTGGAATAGGTAATTTGGTTGAGCTGCAATATCTCGACCTGTCGCGGACTGAGATAAAACATTTGCCAGAAGAGATAGGATGTCTCGCGAAGCTGAAGCATCTGGATTTGAGCCACTGTAGATTTATTGGCAGAATCCCTCATGTGGCAATATCGAGGCTTTCTAGGTTGAAAGTGCTGAAGATGCGTGATAGCTTCGATTTAGGGGAAGTAACAGAAGGCAGTGGTTTGTTTTCTTTAACAGATATGGAAGGGTTGGAATGCTTGAGCCATCTTGAAATCACCATACATACTGTACCCGATCTTAAAAGGTTCCTTGATTCTCACAAGTTGCCAAAGCTGACGCGGGCTCTATCCATAGAAGGCTGCAAAGGAATGACCACTTCCACCCAACTATCCTCGACTTTCAGGGCAATGGGGAGTCTCAGAAATCTTGCAATTAGAGAATGCAATGAGATGGAAGAGATGATGGTAGGTTCGGATGTGGAGAGAGAAGATGATCATTCGGCTTCGAGCTTAGAGTCGCTCTACCTTTGGGGACTTCCCAACTTGAATATCATTCGAGTTGGAGGAAGCATCCAAAACCTTCGCTCCATAAATCTTACTAATTGCCACAAACTGAAGAGTGTTACATGGATTCTACAACTTCAAAATCTTGAAGAAATCTTTATAGGAGTCTGCAAAGGACTAGAAGAAGTAATAGGTGCAAATGATGTCGGGATTCCAGTCGGGGAGGCATCCCTAAGATGCTTGAAAAGTCTGTTTCTCTCTAGCCTACCTAAATTAACAAGCATTTGTGATCATGCATTGGCTTTCCCTTCCTTGGAGACATTGGAGGTGCACAATTGCCCGAAGCTAAAGAAGCTCCCAAGCGGTCTCCAAAGAGCAGATAATCCTCTAAAGGAGATCAGAGGTAAGAAAGAATGGTGGGATGGTTTGGAGTGGGAAGAAGATGGAGTCAAGTCTAATTTGCTTCCTCTTTTCATACCGTTTTAACCGCTGGATTGAATGGGCTTGTGTTCCTTTTTTGTCTAATTTGTCTCTGTTTGAATCTAGTATCTGAAAGGGAAGTGAAAAGAAATGTGCATGTTTATCAGCATAGCATGCGTCACTTAAAAATGAGTTCAGCTCATTTTGATTAATTCTAATTATGTATTAGAGATAATGTATGTTTCTATTTTATAATGATTACAAACTATCTCGATGCTAGTAATTAAGATCTTTATTAACTGTCAGTAACCAAAACAGGCTGTTAATCTCAAGTCATCCAGCATTCCAACTATGGTTTTGAGATTTGGATGAGACTGATGTGACTCAATCCGAGTAGACTCGGACTCAGTAGGACACGATAAGGCCGTCTTGAGCCATTACATACTCGGCTGTTTTGGGTTGAACGTGGACTTTTGCTGTATCTTTTCACACTGTCTATTTACTAGCTGCCAGCTGAAGGGTTAGGTGTTTGGTACCACAGAAATTCAGGGCCACTCAAACTAAGGCCCACAATGTCAGAACTATGGGCTCTGCTTGTTCAAACTAGGCTTTCAACGCAAGCTTACTAGCTAGGAGTGCACAACTTGGGCAGGTCCGGTTGGGTTAGGCTGAAGGTCAATCAGAGAACAACCCAGATCTACTGGGTCAACTCATCACCCAACCCAGCTCGAGCCCAACCTGATTTACCAAGACTTCAGCCCTAACCCTTTTTCGATTAATTTGGTCGGGTTGGATCAGTTTTTGACAGTTTCGGACTAGGTTAGCAGTAGGCACGCCCATGTAGTCTGGCTAGCATGGTTCTACTGCTTAAGGCGCAAGCTAAATGCTGGCCATACGGGAATGCCTATTGCTTCAGTGAAGCAAATGACTTGATTTGCATGAGATCCACACCGTCCATCAGATGTCCCACCTAATTCCTGGCCTTTCTGAATATAACGCACTGATCCAAAATTCATGTGGGCCTCACCATAGGAAGCTGTGTAAATCATATATAAAACCAGTGCAGCCCACCTGAGTTTCATATTGATTATTTATGGAATGTGCATTCATCTTGGTGATTCACGTCAGATGAATGAATTGGAAGGAATATATAAACTACAGTGCCCCATATGCTCAACTATAGATGAGTGCAGTGAAAATTTTCTTCTCATACTTTACAATTCATCTATAGATGGTGATGGTAACAATCATCTGCCAAGTGAAAGTTTCATATGCTTGTCCCAATAGAACAGATTCCCCAACATGGATGGATCAAATCATTAGTAAAATGCTCATGTGGGCCCCAGTGGGCGGCAGACGATTGATCCTGAGCTGTGACAGCGGCAAAACGAACTCCTTGCGGTGTCGCTGTTGAACCGAGGTAGACAGAAACTCATGTTGAACCGACTAAATTGTTGGATACACTATCCTGAACCACAATCTCAAGATCAGATTGTTCGAATAATCCTAACCTCTGATTAGTGGACAATGTTTGCGGAAATAGGCCGTTGGATCCAGTAGTTGCCTATTAAGGACCATCCAATTTTAATATTGGCAACTCCACTTGAATTGGCTTATACAAGGATTGCCCCTCAGGGTACTAGACCTTTTTCAGCGACCTGTCCATTAAGTTTGAAACATATTTCATGGGCCACTATGTAAAAATCGCATTGAATATTGGATGATCCAAGTTTGATTGGAGCTCATTTTTTCATAGCCCTCTTTTTTTAGATTGATGGTAAGATTGCCTAACAAAAGTGATTCTTTAGAATGGTTTCCTGGACCGTTAATGGTGGAGCAGGGGTTTGAGGGCTTACGGCCCAGAGGATTTGGGGTTCGTTTGAGAGGGGAATCCTCTCAGGGAGCTCAAGATGTTTCTTATGCCAGGTGTTTGGTTCCAGGGCCTTAAGCAATTGATGATGGCCCATAACAAATAGGCAGATCAAATTGTAAATTAGACCTATTTCTGTGTGAATGATCTTTACGGTCCATGTCTAAGGCTATTGATCAAGTGATTACTATTTTTCATATTAGCGTGATGTTTTCATGGTGGCCCATTGAATGTGCATTGAACCTATTGAGCATAGATCAATCATTAGAACAATTGTCCCAATAACATTTATTTGAGGAATTGGGCATTTCTCAAATTTAAATAATCTGGGCCAGGTCTACTTCGTTAATGGGGCTGTTTTGAAAATAAAACATTTTTCTAGCCCAGTTAATAATCAAGCCTAAATATGGTTGTCAATGGGCTAGGCTTGTGCTAGGCAAAATCATTGTGCTGCGCAATCTTCGGCACTCACAATGGCTAAGGAGAGATAAAGCGAAGTATTATTTTCTTCGATTGGACACTACCAGCGGTTAATGAGAGATACAAAAGGAATAGAAGTAGAAAAGATAGATCCAAAGAAGGAAAGAGTAGGGGTGCACACAGTTCGGTTCGGTCCAGCTCTGAGGTGAAACCAAAGCTAAACCATTCTCAATGGTTCCAAGAAAACCAGAACTAGAACCGGACCATTTGCACCCTAGAACCGAATCAGAACCAGACCGTAAAAAACCGATTCAGTTCCGATTCGGTTCTACGGTTCTAGTTAGGCTTTAAAAACAATTAAAATTTAAAAGAAAGGAGGTGGTGCATACGACTAGCCCACCATGATGCATGTATTTAATCCTACCACCCAGCCATTTCAAAAGATTATTTTAGAGCATGGCCACAAAAATCAGGCTAATCCAAAGCTTAGGTGGGACACATCACAAGAATCAATGGATCTAGTATCCACCATCCATACCTCAGCGCCCACCATGGGCATACCTTGAAGTGTTTGTTAGATCTACACAATCTATCTTCATTGTTAGGCAATGTTTAGGTGGGCCACATTAAAACAAATCAGATAGATCTAAATTTTTAAGTAGACTACTCGACATGAAACAGTGAGGGTTGAACATCTAGGGTTCGGTTCCACAATTCGGTTATACGGTTCGGTTCTACGGAACCCCAAATTGAGAAAAAAACCGAACTAACCGATTCTTTGATTTTTTGAACAGGAACGGAAATTGGTGCGCTTTAGAATCGGACCAAACCGAACCGAACTAACCAATTTCGGTCTGATTTACCGATTTTACCAGTTCCATGTGCAACCCTAGGACAAAGAGGTGAAAGAATGTATAGGCAACTCAAAATACATTGTTCTAATGCTATACGTAGCCTAGATATACTTGTAATCAAATTACGTGGAACAAGTTGTGAGGGTGAAAACGGCCTAAACATGTACTATAGCTTATGAGGCCATAATTTTGTAACCGGTAATCCATTTTGTATATATAATATGTCATTTGAAAGCTATCAACAAGCCCTGCAACATACACAGTTAGTTGACTTCAAGAGATTCTAAAATAAAAAAGAGTCATTTCTCAATATTGCATTTTCATTTAAAACTTAATATTTTTGATAAGTTGATTTTTGCTATTTTTAGAGTCTTATGAGTCATGTTCCATTTCGAAGTATTTTTGTTAGTAATCTAAGAGTCTCTTATGAGTTTGGGTAGAATTAGATGTGTTTTACTATTTTTAATATTTTTACAATTTTAAAAAAGTATTATAATTCGATGATTTTTTGTTCAATGGCTAAGATGATGCAATATACTTGATGGACGGGATGGATCTGAGTTCTACTCATGTGGCTCTTGGTTCGTGAAAGCAACCCTGGTGGATAATTAGCGTGAGTTGCTTGAGAATTAAGTAGCATCACTAGACATGCTTTATTAGTAGGGCTCCTCCTTGAGATTCAAATTGCCACTCACAAGTAAGATGGGTAATACGCCGAGCAAGGGTAGGGACTGCATCAACCCTGACTCGTCCTTGGTCCCTAAAATCCTTGGCCTAAGTGTGGCCTTAGCCTTAATTGGGCTAAAAAGGCCTCAACCTTGTCCTAGCCCTACTAGCAGGGTTGGATTAAGTTGTGTTGGGATGGGCCAGGGTTGACCTTGCAAGGAAAAGAGTAACATAATCAAATGTTTAAAATGGTTCAAATTTTTTTTTTTCATATGTATATGATTTTTATTATAAAAATATTGACTTTGAATCTGAAAGTACTTTTAAACTACACATATATGTTGAATGGGACCACTCATAAGTGTTTATGAATCATCCATTCCTTTAGATGGCACTTAGTTAAGTATTGGATTGGTTCATTCATTATTAGCCCTGACCTGGGTTGGATTTTTATAAAATGTAGTAGAGTTTAAAGTGTTTTTCAAAAATTCAGTTTTTAATTAACCTTATGATTCTTGTATTTGATAATCTCAAATTTTTACAAAATTCAAAACTCATGATGAACATCCAGATTTTACATAAATTGAGCATGCGATGTAGAAAATGTAAATAGTTGCTACTCACAAAATTATAATGTACGAATCCTCTCCCTGATCTCTCTCAGGTGAAAGGAAAGTGTCAATCCCGGTGTAAGGCTAAAGACGCATATGCGCCAAGTGGACCCCACACATCTACACCATGTGATGGAAGGAGAAGAGGACTCTCTTCCTCTCTCTTCACTCTCTCTTCAATTCATGTTACTAAGGATTCTCTCATCTACAGAATATGATCTTATTTATAAGGAGGGATTTTGACTACAGAGCTGTAAAACTTATGGTGCTCCACCACCCTAGAATTTTCTATATGTTTGACATCATTAGAATCTTATGAACCTGCCTTATCCATGTATGTACTTATGTTCAATCATTCTACTCTCATGGTCATATATCCACCAAAAAATTGTAGCATATGTTATTAAGTGGTTAACCATCAAATTTAGATTATTAAGCTATCAATGAGTGTGATCAAAATAATTTTAACAATTAAAGTAAAACCCCAATGATTAAAAACCTTTGTAAAGCCTTTTAAAACCATTTAATTATTGTGACTGAATAGAAAAACTACTTGATGAATCTCTATTCTTTTAGATCTTCACTATAAATCAATCCTTAGGAAACTAGTGGATCCCTTGTTCGCCCATGCAATAATCAACAAACCCTTAAAAATGCACCCAACCACGTCACTTTTAATGGCCTTACAGTAGCCTCGTAAAGAGAGCTAAAACACATAGTTTAGATCCGAGTCCTTACATGTCCTAAGGATAATCAAGTTCCAATGCTTCATCAATTCTAACATTCCAAGTAAATAGGCCTTTAAACTAGTGACTTGATCTATCAAATTGCAAGTGCCCAATGGGTTTAACAAGATCTTATATTCATGATACACTCACACTCTCATATATAGTAGAGCTGAAAGCATACCAACACCAAGTTAGGCCCAATGGTGGAGACTTTCTAAACTAGTTAGTCCCCTCGCACAGGATAATCATAGCTTTCATCATATAATAACCACATGTTCATCATAAAATCTATGATAGTTACGGTATAGTGAGTATTAAGATCCACGAATCGGCAATTATTGATGTTAGGAGATGAACGTGTTAAAAAAAATGATTGCTTGGCATTCATTTTCCCAAGCACGTCTTCTAACGTGGACGGTTAATCCATAAGAGACTGCCAACTATCTGCCATTGTGGGCATGTTCAAACGTTGACAACTTTTTTTATATGCTAAAGAAATGTTGATGGTTCGTCGCCATCAATATTTTCGATGGTCAACACACAATTCGTCACCATCAGGATTTTCGATGGCTATGAACCGTCGGTATTTTCGACAATCGACCGACGGTCAGTCGTTGTTAGGATTTCCGACGGCTTTGAGCCATTGGCACTACTGACGGTCAAAAACCGTCAGCGAAGGCCTTTGCCGACGATTTTCGACTTTCGTGAAAGTCATTTTTCTGGTAGTGTAATCTCGAGTTAGTAAGGACAACAAGAGGAATAATTCATTCACTTACTCATGTTCATGTATGTTTAAGATGAAATTATAATCCGTATATTGTGGAATAAACAGATCATCTATGCATCAATAATGGAGATTTTATACTGTAATGGTAAACACGTACCTGATAGGGAAGACATTCCTGATGTCGTAGTGTTGTCGAGATGGATGCTTGATCTTCTGCACCTTACACCCTGGAGAGAACCTCTCAATGGTAATAGGGTTTTCTCTTCTGCGTGGGTGAGAGGACTAAGAAATATTTATAAGAAAGAGAGGCCGGAGAAGCTTACCCATTATACTTCTCCCCTCTAGGGTCTCCACACCGTAGGTCTCCATATCCGGCTTAATAACTATGTATAGGGATCACGGTTCAAGCATCATGTCCCAAACCTATCTGTAATCATCACAATTGTAGTGAGGCCACTGAATCTCAAAAGAAATAATCCAATGGTCAGATATAAATTGATAATCATATGTGGCCCACCTAATGGAGTCTTTCAGAAATCACATATTAACTAATGCACAACAATCTGTCCACCTAGCTTGCTTGGTCATCAAGATCCATGACTGAAAGCACCATTGTTAGAGTCACATAATTAGTGAATTGAGCTTGTATTGGTTTTCAAGGACACAATTCAATAACTCCAAAAGCCTAGCCCAGACACCAGGCCAATATTTTAAGCCCGAGCCTTAGCTTGACCAAGGTTAGGGACCCGAGGCCCCTTTACGGTGCTGGCCCTAACTTAGCTCATTGGTAACCCCATATTCTTGAGTAACAAAATGCCAACCTTGTGAACATGGAATGGAGTACTTCATGTTGTTGTTAACCCGCACTCGCAGGTCACAAAATGCCAATCCTACGGACGAGGAATAGATCCTAGCCATTCATGGAGGACTTCATGTTAAGAGTGCTTAATGCTAACATTAGGTGCTCTACTCTGGTTAGGCTTAATGCTAACATCAGGCGCTCTACTCTGGTGGGCCACATGTACATATTAAATTTGATTTGTAGCCAATTTTGTAAAAGTATTATGGAATTTTACAAAATAGTACTTCATTAATAGGGTACTTACATCTCAGTACCTTTTTAAATTACGTTTTCATTAAAATACCTCATTAATCAAGTTATTGTCAAAGAGGTACCTTAATTTTTCCTAACTTCCATTATATTTTTTCCCAAAATGATAAGAATGGCCACCAATTAATGAGGTTGTGTAAAAAAAAATTAAAAGGTAGCTAGATGTAATTATTAAAAAAATTGAAAATTTTCTCATAGGCAAATCGCATAGGGACAAGGCTACCAGTGGGTGCTATGTGTGCCCCATCATGATATATGTGTTTTATCCACGTTGTCCTTCCATTTTTCGAGATCATTTTAGAGCACGAGCGCAAAAATGAATCAGATCCAAATCTCAGGTGGACCGCACCATAGGAAACAATGGTGATTGAATGTACACAATTAAAAACTTCCTAAGGCCCACTGTAATGTTTATTTTCAATCCAACCTAACTGAATGAAGGGAAAACATATGTACAACTTCATCCAAAACTTTTTCAGCACCCTAAGAAGTTTTTAATGGTTGGCATTTATTCACCACTTTTTCTTTTTCTCATGGTGTGGTCAACCTGAGATTTGGATCTGCATCATTTTCGACTTATGCCATAAGATGATATGGTAAAATAGATGGACGTGATGGAAGAAACACATGCATCATAGTGAGCCCACAGATCAATAAGCTGGATGGAAAATAAACATTATGGTTAGTGTAGCCGGGGAGGGGGTGAGACCGAGCACCGTCTCTCTCACGAGATAAACGACCCAAATCTATGGATCTATCGAGAAGGACACTCGATCTTCCTTAATTTCTCAAGAGGCACTTGAAGAACACGAGTAAAATAGTGTATAAACTCAATAATTTTCATTAATCAAAGGTTGGATGCTTAACAATAAAATAAAATCTAATATTTATAATAAAATTAAGTCTTAGAAAAGCTTAGAAAACCCTAATTCGTACTTAGATGAACCCTAAACATAATAAGAAAATATCGACAAAAATTTACGCAAACTATCTAAAGCATGTCGGACACAGTCACTACAAGAAAAATGACCTTTACCTAGGAAATGTTTACCAAGGAAATGAATTTCTTGAGTAATAATACACTTTTACCAACCAAATTTGTATTTCATGTGTAAATACCACTACCTTTTACCAAGGAATATTTACCTTAGTAAAAGTGACAAATGCCGACGAAATTAAACTTTCGTGGGTCAAAAGAGGGATACTTGGCTAAAATATAAAGCTGCAGATTGTTTTTTATCTTACATTTATCAAGGAAGCAGTTCCTCAGTAACATCCCACAATTTCCCAAGAAATTAGTATTTCGTTGGTAATTATCAATTTTACAGAGGCAAATTTTCCTGGGTAAAGGATTATTTTTGCTCAATAAAAGGGACAATCACTAACGATATACACATTTCCTTGCTAAAGCATTGCAACAAATTACCAAGGACAATTTTCATGGGTAATAATTATTTTTGCACAGGAAAGTTTCGTTGGAAAAAGTCACTTTTGATTTTTTTTTTTTAAATCTTTATAAAAATTTTGATATTTTTAAAATGAAATTAGGATTTTGTATTTTGAAAAACAAAACTGAGAATTAGAAAAATTTTAAAATTTTGAAAAAAATTGAGATTAAAAATTAATTTGACATTTTGAAATAGAAAATTAAGAAGTAAAAAAAGGTGATTTTGAAAAAAAAAAATTGAAGAGTTTGAAAAGAAATTGATGATTTTTGAGAAAAATTGAGATTTAAAAAAATTGAGATTTAAAAAATAAAGTTTTTGAAAAAAATTTGACATTTTGTAAAAATTTACATCTTGAAAAAATTAGTATTTTGAAAAAAAAAATTGATTTTGGAACAAAATTGAGATTTTTATAAAAAAAAAATTGAGATTTTTTATAAAGAAATTAAGATTTTTATAAGGAAGTTGAGATTTTGTATTTTGAAAAAAAATTGAGAAGTTTGATTAAAAATAATATTTTAAAAAGAAATTAAGAAGTTTAAAAAATATTAACATTTTTGAAGAAAAAAATGAAGAATTTTGAAATTTTGAAAAAACTGTGATTTAAAAATAAAATTCAAATTTTGAAAAGAAAATTGAGAAGTTTAAAAAATTGTGATTTTGATAAAAATAGATTGAGAAGTTGGAAAAAAAATGTTTGTGAAAAATTTAGATTTTGAAAAAAAAAAATAGATAATGTTATTTTGAATAAAATTGAGAAGTTCGAAAAACAATTATATTTTTATAAAGAAATTGAGATTTTGTATTTGGAATAAATTGAGAACTATAAAAAAAAAAAAAGGAGAATTTTAATGATGTGTTTCATATCCATGTCATCTATCGATTTCTCCATTCCATTTTAAGACAAGGTACCAAAAATTGTATAGATTCATATTTAAGGTGGACCACATCATAAAAAAAATGATGGTAATTTATTGCTCACTATTAAAAATTTGGAATTGCCCATCATAAAGTTTTAGTAATGTTTATTTGCAATCCAACCTATTGATAACGTCTAAAAGATCTAGATGAAAGGTAAATCCAAATATTAGCTTAATCCAAAACATTTGTGTCCTACAAACAGTTTTATGACCATTTATTATTGTTTTTAGTGGTTTGGTCCACTTAAGATTTGGATCGTCTTAAGGTTTGGTATTGCGTCTTAAAATGATATTAACAAATAGATGGATGGGATGGATATACATAAAATACATCAACTTGGTCCTCACACAGTTAAGATAACAGACGCGGATTGACTAGTGGTCTATGGTCCCACCATGATGTATGTGTTTCATCCATGCAGTCCAAACATTTTTCCAGATCATTTTATGGTATGAGTTTAGAATTGAGGTAGATCCAAATCTCAGGTGGCCCACATCATAAAAACAATGTTAATTAAATGCCTATCATTAAAAGCTTCTTAGGGGCCACAAAAGTTTTGGATCAAGCTGATATGTATTTATTCCCTACATCCTGCTCTATGTGACCTACTCAAGAGGTTGGATGTGAAATAAACATTGGGCTCTAGGAGGTTTTCAATAGTGAACATTCAATCACTATTGTTTTCTCATGGTGTGGTCCACTTGAGATTTAGATATGCCTCATTTTTGGAATCAAGCCTTAAATAATTTTTAATAAATTAATGGATGGTATGGATGAAACAGTTACATTATAGTGGGGCCCATAGGAAGGTATCAATGGTGGGCATTAAGGTGGACCCACCTCGATGTATCCACGCAGTCCATCCATTTTTCCATATCATTTTTCGGCATGAGCCAAAAAAATGAAAAAGTTCGGAAAAAAATTGGAAATCAATAAGAGTTGACATTTAAAAAAAATCGAATAAGTTTGTATATCCATGCTATCTATACCATGTCAGATGAACCAAAATTTATTTGTTACTGGTAGGTGTTACCTATTCCATGTAGCCCACCTTTATGATATTTCTATATCCGCGTCGTCCATATTTTTCTTTAGCCCAATTTAGGGAGCCAAAAATTATGTAGATCCAAATATCAGGTGGACATACACTAACGAAACAATGGTAATTGAGTGCCTCACCATAAAAAATAGTGAAGTGCCCATCATAAGATTTTAGTAATGTTTATTTGCAATCCAACCTGTTGATAATGTTAAAAAGATCTGGATGATCGTCCAAAGGCTATGGCCCATCAAGGTGGGCCCTATCTGTTTATCCACACTATCCATCTATTATATAAGATTATTTGGAGGCATAAGCCAGAAAAATGAGGCAAATCCAAGACTCAAGTGGGCCACATCGCTTCATCAAGTCCCCGATTGAACGATCGAATGGTGCACATCACCGACAGTCGCATGATTGACCTCTCGATTAACGAATAGAAGACACAAAGTGTTGTCCACCATCCGATCAACATTCAATTAATGATTAAATGGTACAAATTAACGCAGACCATTTCATTATGCTTTGGAGATTTTTTTGAAATAGACTCCAAATTCTAATTCAATCGTTAAGATTTGGATCTTCTTAAGGTTTGGCATTGGCATATCGGCCTAATATTTAAGAACAGATGAACAAACACGAAATTGGCCAATGACCTTGATATTGTCAATGCTTTGTGAGCCCCACCATGATGTATGTGTTTCATTCACATCATCCATACATTTTTCTATATCATTTTATGGTACGGGACCAAAATTGAGGTTGATCCAAATCTCAAGTGGACCACTTCAAACAACACAGTGTTAATTGAACACCCACCATTAAAATCTTCTTGGGGCCCAAGGAAGTTTTGGAAGAAGCTGATATATGCTTTTTTTCCCTACATCCAGGCATGTATGACCTAATCAAGAGTTTCGATGTCAAATAAACATTACAGTGGGCCTTAGAAAGATTTTAATGGTGGACATTCAATCACTACTATTTTCCTGCAGTGTGGTCCACCTGATATTTAGATCTGGCTCATTTTATGGGATCAAGCCCCAAAATGATCTTGAGAAATGGATGGACAGCATGGATAAAATACATACATCATGGTGGGGCCGACACAGCACACCGACTACCACCTGGCTAGTGGCAGCGTGAATAGCCAAGCCGGTCCCTTAGCTGTTACCCTTACCTTGCGGCCCACCCTAATGATGTGTTGTATATCCACATTACTTGGTCCCGAAAGTTAAACAGATCCAAATCTCAGGTGGACCATACCACAGGAAACAATGGTGATTGAACATCCTGAGATGGACCATACCACTCGAAACAGTGGTGATTGACCATCCACCATTAAAAATTTCCTGGGCCCACAATAATGTCCACCGTAACGTTTACTTTCCATACAACCCATTGCTAATGTCAAACAGACCTGGATGAAGGGAAAATATTAAGATCAGCTTGATCCAAAACTTTTGTGACTAACAAAAAGCTTTTAATGGTCATTTGCCACCGTTTCCAGTTGTGTTGTCCACCTGAGATTTGGACCAGCTTAAGTTTTGGGATGATGTACTGAATTGATATGGGAAAACGGATGGACAGCGTGGATACAAAAAAAAACTCATCATGTTGAGCCCCCTAAGGTAAGAGTAACACCACTAACTTGTCACCGGAGTAGCACCTAATTTGCTCCCGTCCCCAAATTGAGAGTGGGAAATAAAATCCCTTCTCCCTCTCTCCTTCCTCTCTCAAAACCCATTTCGTTCTTTCCCTCTCTCTCCAAATGAACAAAAGATTACCCTATTTTATTATCTGAATGTTGGATTGTTGAATATTTATTGGACGGTTCAAATGAATATTTCATCAAATATGTGTCCACCAATATGAGGTTAGGATTCTTTAACCAATCTGATTTTGGGATTGCAATTTAGCTACACTAGGTTGAACAGTTTGATCAGTTTAATTTGAGTTAAAAGTATAAAAGTTTGGGCTGTGTATCATCCATCACTCTCAAGTTTTCCTAAGCCCACTCCAACATGTCAGCTAAACATATCTATACGGTGTTAGATAACAGTATTTGATGGCCCCATGATTCACGCCATCAATGCATTTTGTGGGTCACAAGTTTGCATTGAGTGTTGATGTGCATTTTTCTCGTAGTTCAAGATCCAAAAACTGTATGCAATCAACGTGAATCCCCAAGGGGGCTAAACCCATCCCATCAGCGACCTATTGAGATAGAAGTCAACAGTAGATGAGTGGCATACCAACCATTTTCAGTGGCATACCAACCATTTTCAGCGCCAGGAAATTTGGAGGCCCCCCCCCCCCCCCCCCCCCCCCCCCATCCTAAATGTATGATGTTGATTTGATGGTGATGTAGAATTCTTGCAAATCCATCTCTTGTTGTCGGTGTTTCAAAATATGCCAAGCTACCCTAGATTTCAGATGACTTGGAAATAACCATGATGGGATAAATCACAGCCAGACGATCAAGGGCGTGCGAAATGGATGGGGTTATAAGAGTAAAAATGGTCTTAATGTTCATTTCGCAAGCCATGATTTAACGGCTATGATCACCCGATCAGGGTCATATTTGGGCCACGTGCAATCTATGGTTAACCCTTCTGTTAGATGGTCCACCATCATCATGCCCTTATTAATTTGCCCACTTTATCTAGTAGTTGTTTGGCATTTATTATCAAGTCTAGGCCCACATTTCGATACAGTTGTTAAGAGATGATTTTGTTGCATTTTAATAAGGAGAATTTGTCAAGTCTAACCTGTGAGGCTAAAAGTTATGGGTCCATCCAACGGATAACTTTCAACCTTTCAACCTGGATTCAAACTAGATTTTTCATTCTTGTGCAAGGAACCGATCCTGTATGTTAACTTAGCATGCAGCTTCATCTTTATGAAGAGCTTTCTTACCCTTCAATCTGTAAACCCACTTGTTATGAAGAGCTTTCTTACCCTTAGGTAGAGTGACTAGCTCCCACGTACGATTAGACTCATGAGAGTCTATCTCATCATCCATGGCTTGCTCCCACTTAACCTGCATATCTGACCATAACGCCTCTTCAAAACACTTTGGCTCACCATTATCTGTGAACAGTAGATAATGTAAGGAGAGTGAGTATCGGACCTTGGGTCTCCTCTCCCGAGTAGACCTCCTCACAACCGGTGTTTTTGGCTTTGTCTCTTCATGCTTCTGTGCATGCTCATCCTGTGGCACTGTAACACCCGTGTCCGGTAACTCTTCCAACTCTACGAATTCTTTTTCCTCGGCCTTATTTTGCTTTTACTGCAAGTAGTCCTTATGCATCACTTTTTTATTGAAGACTACGTCAGTGCTTCTGATATTTTTTCGATTCTCTGTGTCCCAAAACTGGTATCCAAAATCATTCTACTCGTAGCCTATAAACGTACACCTTCTGGATTTCGTATCTAGCTTGTTTCTGTGCTCTGCATCAATGTGAACATAAGAAGTACAACCAAATACTCTGAGATGTGCAAGGTTCACCTCTTTTCCAGTCCATGTTTCTTCTGGTAGCCCACCATCCAATTGTGCTGAGGGACTTCTATTTATGAGATATACGACAGTATTTACAGCATCTACCCAAAAGGTCTTCGGCAACCCTGCATGTAGCCTCATGCTCCTAACGCCCTCAAGGATGGTCCTGTTAATCCGCTCGGCCACACTGTTCTGCTGCGGTGTCCCTGGAATCGTTTTCTGATGTTTGATCCCCTTTGATGCACAATACTCCTCAAACCTCTTATCACAGTACTCTCCCCCATTATCTGATATGAGACACTTCACAGTTGTACTTGTCTCATTTTCTACCATAACTTTTCACTTCTTAATACATCAAACACATCCGATTTGTGCTTTAAGAAATAAACCCACAGTTTTCTACTAGCATTATCAATTAAAGAAATAAAATAACGTGAACCACCAAGAGATGATACATGTGCTGGTCCGCACACATCAGTGTGTACAAGCTCCAACAGATGTGTCTTTGGAGTGCGTCCTGTCTTTTTGAAGCTTACTCTCTTCCGCTTGCCATACACGCAATCCTCGCAAAATTCCAGATCGATTGCTTTCAACCCTGGTAGCTTCCCCTTTAACAATAGCACTTTCATCCCTTTCACACTCATATGTCCCAACCTCTGATATCAAAACTGACCATTCACTCTCGTTGATGCGACTGCGAGTGAACTATATGATCTGGAAGTCACGTACAAGGTACCTTCCTTCTTGCCTCGAGATTATTACCAAGGCACCTTTTGTGACCTTTCATGCATCGCTCGTGAATTTCGTCACATATCCGGTATCGGCCAACTGCCCCACTGAGATCAAATTCCGTCTCAAACTCGGTACATGTCTGACATCTTTCAACTTCAAGACCGTTCCATCTTTCTGACTTAAGTCAACGTCTCCTTTGCCAACAATCATCACCCAGGTAGACTCTTCTGAAGTTACCTGATACATAATCACGAAGAACTTCTTTGATGAAGTGGCATGAACGAAGCACCCGAGTCTATAACCCAAGACTCATTCCGCGCATCAAGAGATAAGATCAACACCTCTGTGTCACTCTCCTTAGATAGATTCACTGAATCCTTCCCACCTTGAGAGCTTCCTTCTTGTTTCTTAAGCGCCCTGCAATCACGCTTCATATGACCCTTCTTCCCGCAATGCCAACACCCGTCCTTGTCTTTCGGTCCGTTGGACTTATTCCTCGACTTAGAACGACCATGTTTATTACCTCCTTTGTTCGAAGATCTTCTTCTTCCTTCAACGTTTAGAGCATTCCCTGAATCCCCTGAAACTCCCGATGCCTTCCTTCTAGATTATTCACTTAGAATTAGATCAGCCACATCATCAAATTTCAACTTTGTAGACTGATGCAGGATGCCCTAATCATGATGCATGCTCTTGAACACAATTAAATCAGCGGAATTAAAAGCAATAATAATAATAAAAATCTAGCATTAATCATCATAAACTAAGAAAATCATAAAGGAAACATGCAATGGAACGGGCCATCATCACATCCATGGAGTATGGAATTCAATTAATGCATAGGTTGGATCCGGCGAGGGATGAGACCTCCTGATCTTGCATGGTCTTAATCCAAATACCCAATGTGAATCACTAGTCCGAGGGATCGAGAGATTTCTTGGATTAGGGATTTGAAGATTTGGGGTTTTAGGGTTTAGTTTGATTCCCAAGGTTTGATCGAGGAAGGGTTGGCAAAACTAGGAAATAGAACGAGAAAGATAATTACCTTGAAGAACTTGGAAGGGCACAAGAGGAAATTAGAAGACGAAGATCAAGGGAAGAGAAGAAGCATCACCATGAGAGAGAGGAGAGAGAAGAGAAGAGAGAGAGAGAGAGGAAGAAGAAAGCTCCAAGAGGCTTTTCATTAATCAATTCAATAGCTAATTCGTGTTTAGGGCCTAGCCCACTTAAATAAACAAATAAAACAAGTAAAAAGTCCAAATTACCCCTAAAAACTAAGCAACACGCGCAAATATTGCATTCACGCCTTTTCAAGCCCGCGAGCCAGCCCGCGGGCTCCAGGGTGGGCTTCAGTAGCTTTTGGAGGTTTCTCCAAGCCCGCTGGCCGTCTGGTTCAAGCTGCGGGCTATCCCGCGGACTTCCGAAGTCAAACAAGTCGGAAAAGAGGAAAGTAGGAAGTGTGCACAGAAGGGACTCATCCCAGAAAATGCACAAGTTAGTGTACACTTCCCAGAAGTCGAGAAGTTATCAGCGGAAAGGTGTTCCTACCATGAACACCAACCGCGAAAGAAGCAACCATATGGACTTACGAAAACAAGGCGTAGTAAGAGGAACAGACTCTTCTTGAGCTGAGGCCGCTCTCAATTTTGAGACACCGCGAGATCATTTAGACCTAATTGCGAGACCATTGAGGTGAAGATAGTTGGTACATTTAAGACTGCCACCGAACATGAAGGTAAACTGTTTCATAGAAACCTTTGGAGGCAGAGAGTATTTTTGCTAGAGAAGGGGGTTCTAGAGGAGTTAAAGAAGAAATCCCATTACCCACCTCCTTCCCCACCCTCCCCAACACATCGTTTTAGTCTTGTTCCGGTACTTTCCCTGCTACCTAGTTGCTACCCTATCACCCTTGCCTGATCTAGAAGGTGTAATTTTCAACCCAATTACGGTAAATTCTACCTTCCAGCTAGGCTATGTGCGATCTGGGTTAAAAACGTTATAAACTTCCAGGTCGTGATGCGCAAACATTAAAGAATCGCCTTGGGACACCTCTTGGCGAGACCGGAATAGGAGTGGTAATGTATCAGAGGAAAGACTTTAAGAACGTTAAATGCTACTCTTAGTACTCTAAAATCTTAGTAGTAACGAGATAAATAGGCCAGATTATACACATACGTTTAGTACTTATACCGCACGCTTACGTAACCGACTGAGACTTCTGGAAACCTACTGTCTGTACCCACTGTGATTTCCTGTGAGACTTTTTTGCGAGCCTTATGATTTTTGTTAGGATACCTTTATTTGTTAGGATACTGGATTTTAAACTTTTTGATTTTGTTTTCCTGTGAAGGGTACCCACTGTGTATTAAAGAGTAATATTCAAATATTTGTTCCTACTAAAGTCCATAGGGTTGTGAACTCTTGTTTGTGATCATTATGGTTCAGAATTCGTCTAGAATCGTAGTCGGGTAATATAGGTTTTACAGTGGTTCTATGCCCTATTCCTGATACCAGTAGTATAGGTGGTACTGCACTT